>JAUPFT010000012.1:8520975-9720975 GCA_036936625.1 Parnassius smintheus behrii
AATTAAACACACCGTCTAACACTTTAGCAATTGTTGCCAATGAGATTAGATAATAATTTTTCTTGTCCGGGACGTCACCCGTCCTAATCTTTACAATGTATATACTACAGTTGTTTTTAACATTTCTTGTGGTAAATAAGAATGTCTGATGCAGATTGTGAAAAACAGTGCGAAAACCCTCGAGAGGTGAACACCATCATGCTTAAAGATGCTCAACCCTAATGCCATTCAGTCCAGAAGACTTGCAACCAGACATATTTTTTAGTGCATTTCGTATTTATATTGCTGTAACATGCACTAGTTTATTTTCTCCTTAACACAAAAGCTTGTTAAAAAAAGGAACCTAGGGGTCCAGGGGTGAGTTGAATCAGCCCTAAGCATTTCTGCAATACGAGCAGATACATTCTCCCCTTCAACCGTATACCCTAATTCAGATTCCAAAAAAACATTCAGTGTACCGAAATCGTCGCGTTAGAGTTTTATAATAGTATTGAATGCACTCAAAAGGGCAACCCAGATACACCCCCCCCCCCACACACACACACACAAACACATGCACATACATATACTACTACTATACTACTTTTTATATATATATATATATATATATATATATATATATATATATATATATATATATATATATATATATATATATATATATATATATATATATATATATGAAGTAGTAATTGACTATTATTTGACAGAAGAAAAATCACTGAAAGTTATATTTTAGAAAGTATGTAGATATAAGATAATGAAGAACCGCCCCGGAAGCTTTTTAGTCTTGGCCCCAAGTTTTCTGTAGTGAGGATAATTTTCGCTCGCTCGCTTGCACAAAAACTCGATGAGATTTATTGGCCCGGTAGTTTGTTCACTAAATGTTCTTAGGAGTAATAATGGATTTATATTTAAAACAAGCGCTCGTATAATTTTATCGCAACAGAACCTTTTAATCTTAATTAAAATGTTGCGAAACTAAGGCGTAGCTTGAAGTCCTAGATTTTCTAGACTATCGAGCATATTACTACAAAACTTATATTTAGAGACTACTTTTTATAAAGAAGTTTGGCATTATAGAATTTATACGAAATTGTCTATGCTGCGATCTTAACAAAAGTCAGTTACTCTATGTATTCTTATTTTTATAAGTCATAAAGCAAATATATGTTGCAGAAATGAATGGCAGATTTGAAAGAGGACACGCTAGACGAAAGTTTATCGACAAAATTAGCCATATATTGAAAATGAGATTAAGAGTACCCTAAAGTGACGGGCAGGTATGCGTAGGTAGATGGATATAAAGGAGGCGAGAGAGGTGTGTCAGGATCGCGCCAAAGGGAAGAACGTCGTCTCTGCCTACCCCTCTGGGTGACAAGCGTGAGTGTCTATGAATGTATTAAAACCCATATACGTCCCACAGATGTGCGCAGGCCTTGTCCTAAATCCCTCTCATTTCTGAGAGTATGTTAGGACGAGGAAATGTCCGCCGCGCTGCCATAATTCAATCGTAATTCATTTAATTTTTAAGTTTGTATATAAGGCAAAGTGAATTTCACTTACAACTGCACTTTATACTCGCAATATAAAAAGCAGATATCTAATAGACAGAATATAAAATACACACAAATATAAACTGGAAACCCCACATAATGAAATTTAAAATGAAATTAGCAAGTTTTAGATACGCTCTCCGTGAAGTGAAAAAATCTACCGATATACAAACCGCCTTCAGTACCCACTATGTTTATGCATACTCGTGGCTCTACTACGGGGTTGTCATATGGGAAAATAGCACAGAAGTTTCTGATCTTTTAACTCTACAAATAATCTGCAAACCTTACTTCGTCAAACACAACATACCTTACCACGCATATACATTTTGAAAATGTACAAATTCATCAATAAAATACCCAGATGATGAGATAGCAATACCAGATACCAATTACGCCATAAGGAAAAACTGATTCTACCCGTATCTCGCCTTAAACTAAATTCATCAGGTCCCTTTGTCATGTCTATCAAAATGTTTAACAAACCAATAAAAAATATTCGATAAAAAATATAGAAAAAGAAACAACTTTTATAAATAAACTAAAGGAACTTTTAAATTGTAAACTCTACTAAACACTAAACGAATACTTAAATGATAAATTTTAAATGCCTCCCTAGTATTTCAATTCAATTTCATTTCGAAAATACCTACAACTGTTATATTACATAGTGTATTTATGACCCTTCTCTCTCTTAACTGCCATGCCCTGCGGGGTCCATAATGATCTCATTGTTTTAGGTTAAAACTTAAAATGTTACGTGTAACATTATGGATGCAATAAATAATATGAATATAAATAAACGCTTTTTTGCCATTACGCACACTCCACAGACTTTTGAAAAAGGGAACATTTGATATCGCACAAAATTTGCAGCTCATTCAGTAAATTTGTTAGTAATTATTTTTAGCAACATTTTAAAATTCTTTGGTGACAATTAATATTTAGTTTTTTAATATTATTTACTCTTTGACGACGATCTCTACTTGGTGCTACTGTTTGACAATAGAGAGACTGTGCTTGATAATTCGCGTTGGTAGTATGATCGTAAACAATGAATGTTTTCATTCATGTGTATTTTTGTAATTCATATAAATTTTAGCTTTTTATATTGATATGCAAATAGACTTGAAATTGTAAAAATTGAATATCTTAAAAATACATTCATCGTAATGTTCTGATTGCCAGTCGCATCGATCATTTCGGAGTTCTTAATAGCGTAAGGGTATATTATTAATTACGGTAAAGAGGCTCTGCAAGTATTAAGCACTCTGAATATGCAAAGTTATTGCAAAAATATCACATTTAACCCTTTGGAGTTGAGATGGCAGGGAGCAGAATCTTTAGAATCTAGGCAGCGTGGAAGGTGTTTGAGAAAAAGAGGCTAAGATGCATGCTCTAGATTCTTTTAGGTTCAATTTATTTCACTGGCTATAAAACCTGCCAATGCATCCAGTTTAATTGAAATCGATATTGAGATTGAAATTTTGTTATTTTTATACGAGGTCAAAAAATAGGGCGGATCTGAGTTTAAAGTTACAGCCTATATGAAATGAGGGGAGGCCTGTGCCCACTGCTGGGCACAGGCCTCCCCTCATTTCTGAGAGGGTTTTGGGGAAAAGAAGTGTCCGCCGCGATGCCATAATGTGTGTTTTCGAACTTCACATGTTTTTGAAATATTTTTTTTCTTATTCCTCAGACATGTAGGTGTCCCCACTATGTTTTCCTTTACTACTAAGCACGTGGTAAATCAGCACCTAAAATTTCAATTAACAATTTCATTGGTGTCGGCGGAGATCGAACCAGGTTTTCTCTTGTACTACGAAATTTACAGCGAGCGCTAACCTACTATGTCTTAGCACCAATTTCAGAATTTATGTGGAAATTATTTTAAGTCTAAAAATGAACTCTACAAAAGATAAAAGTGACCTCAAACACTTTTATCTTTTGTAAAGTTAATTTTTTACCATATAAATAACAATATTTCGTATAACTTTAAATACGTATACAGAAGCTATCAAACGAAACAATTCATCATCATCATCATTACAGCCCTTCACAAGTCCACTGCTGAACATAGGCCTCCCCCAAGTAATGCCACAAAGCACGGTCCTGAGCCACCTGCATCCATCGACTTCCTGCATATCTTACCAGGTCGTCACTCCATCTAGTGGGGGGTCGCCCTACACTACGCCTACCTACCTAACGAAACAATTAACTACGTAGTTTTCATTGATTTATTTGTGTGACAAACAAACACAAAATCAACGGATGATGTAAGTGGATGTTGTGGCCTATGAAAAAATATATCACCGATTAAAAATCAAAATACAAATGTTCGTTTGATTGTCACGTTGCCAGTAAAAGTGAATCCGGCTTATTGATAATAATGTCCTCCAGACTGAATTTCGGCCACGGCAGCCTGCTTCAACGGAGGTTAGCCGTCGGCCCAGGACAGGATTATAGTGCCCAAGTGTATGCGCAAGCGCAGGTGCACTCTCATAATCCGATGGGACAGTAAACCGACACGACCAGAGAGAGATCAGGCGCAGGACCAACGGCTTTACTTGCTTTCCGAGGCACGGGGATGAGACATCGCCAACATCCTGACTCCGGGCAGCTACTGAGAAATTCTTCACAGAAAAACTCAATAATTGATTTTTTGGACCGGCCCGGGATTCGAACCCAGGACCTCATGATCAGCAGTCGCACTACTACAACCACTAGAGCAACGAGGCAGTCCGGCTTATTATGCATCATACGAAACACAGCAGTATTATGTTGCTACTTTACTCTGGTAATTTGTAAGAGTATTATCTCGAGACCATTAATTTGTGATATACGAGTTGTATCTAACATGTACAAAGGTAATTAACTGAAATATTCTTGTATGCACAAATGCATAAACACGAAGAAACTTTTACTCACCCAACGTTATATCAAGTTTAGTATAATATCTACTGGCGAATGCAGAATGTCACTTAGAGTAAGCTTTTACAATATGACTTATTAAACAGCTGAATCTTTGAATAATTTACATAATATAGACAATGGGTAACCGTCTTGTAATTGCATACACTTTGCTTTTGATATTATTAATAAAGTCCGTTTGTGTCTGAAAATTAATATTTAGTAGCGGTTGTTAAGTGATTAAAATTTGACCGTTATTTATAAAAAAAATATTAGGTAAGTGTATTGTACCTCTGTTTCACTTTAAGACTCTTAATATATATTGTATATGTATAATATTATCTATGCTTTCCATCTATTACAGCCTATAAAAGTCTACTGTTGAACATATGTCTCTCCCATAGATTGCCTCATCAGAAGGATTTTGCCATTGTTGCCACGCTTGGCAGGCGGGTAGCCAACCACAGTTTATTTAAGATGCTCCTGTCCATCTTCTGTTTTGATTTCCCTTATATTACCTACTAGATGATATGGAATATATTACATCGTTACTATACGGTTTACATCTAATATATATGCTGTTCTGCCTAGACAATTAGTAAATTAGAAATCACACAAAATTCACAATTCATTCAGTCAATCTGCTTAAGTCAGTTAATCTAAAATTCTTTGGGGAAAATCCATACGCAATGCAACTGTCTGTTTGACCAAAGACTGATTGATGTGTTTGAAAATTGACATTGGCAGTAGGATGGTCAAACTTCGAGTATAGAAAATAGAGGCTCACAATTAATGTGTTATTTAATGTAAATTAATGTATTTCTAACACACATCATATAAATATTTTGGCTTTCACTTGTCCGTAATAAAAGTAATATGTTTAAAAATGAGAACACACTTTTCCTTTCACATAATAATGTGTAAATATTCTAAAAAATATTTTTACTAAACTGCTTTTTAATAAATAATTGTAGCCAATTAAAATACTATTACAGCAGCGATAATCACTCACGCTTTTTAATGGTGACGGTTGTCATTTGTCACCGTCGTCTACCATTAGGAAAGTCACGTGCCCTTTTCCCCTTCTTTGCATTAAAAATAATAAAAAGAAGTAGATCGTTAGCATTAATTAAAGCATCCTGATATTGTTTAATTACTTAACTTACGTATTCTAATTAACGATTTGCTTTATCGTTCATATAGCGTACAGCATCTGTTACCGTAACAGCCTATTAAAATTCACTGCTGAACATTTTATTTTCAGTCGTTATTAGGAACTATTAATATAATATGTGAATTCTGTGTTTCGTGCTGTAAGGAATTGTTTGGATTAATATCAGCCACCGAATTTCAAGAAGGCACATCACGACAAAACTCACAATATCATCTACACCATCTGGATGCTTGGCGGTCCACCACTGTGCGTTTTACTGGGAGTTTTCTTCCTCGCACAATTTATTTCTGGAATGGTATGCTTCTGGCTATTTTTCCGGACCTTCAAGTGAAGAATTTACTCTTTTTTTAAAAGCCGGCAACGCAATTGCAATTCTCCTAGTGTTGCAGTCGTTCATGTGTGGCGTTAATCACGTACCATTAGGTGAGCCAGATGATCGTTTGCCTCCTGTTCTAGAAAAAAAAAATCCGTCAAATGGGTGAAGGACACATACTATAAATATTGACATTGTATACAAGTCCTCACACGTGCAAATTACCCTACATTGGTTTTAGAGTTTACCTAACAACTATACTGCCAAAAACTTGCATCAGCATTTAAAATTGCTATTCGTAATTTCATTAGTACCAGCAAAGATCGAACCTAGGGTGCTCACGTAATGTTAAATATACGGCAAATAGTCGCTTATCTACCGCGGAGCAGTATATTTTACTAATTGCCCTTTTGAATTAAATAGTCATTTTTACAACTTTAACTAAAGCTAAGGTTTTAGCCAAGAAGTTTTACTTGGCAATATCAAGAAAGTAATGACCTTAATTATATCGTTCACTTATCTCCTACAATTTTAAATTATATTAAAATAAAATAATAAACTAATTGAAATAATATTATACGTATATATTATATAACTACACTATACCTATCGTGTTATGTACCGCTAAGCGAAGTCTGAGACAACCCCTACTAGAAAGAACTTCGACCTGGTAAGGTATATAAGAAGTCGATGGATGCAGGTGGTTCAGGTCCGTGCTTAGAGAAGCTCTATGTTTAGCAGTGGATTTATGATGAACTGTAATGATAATGATGGTGGCTGTATCTATGTATCCCTATCGTTACTTTTTACACTTTATTACACTTTATCGGAACTTTTTACAAATTATATTAAAACCAATGTCAATTTGAAAATAAAAGATTAACTTATTCTTCTTGAAGGATACATTTATGAAAGCTCGAGCGTAATACGAGTCCTAATTCGGGGTTATTTATGAATATTTATATTTAACAAATATATATATTTTTTAATAAAATATTTCTAGATGATTTAACATTGCGCTTGTTTTAAAGAGCTAGGGCGCGGAGAGGGGTGGGGTCTACGGCAGTCGTAGCGCGCTCGTAGCCCGTAGCACTCGCTACATGATCCGTGCTGTCGCGTTTACAAAAATACGCCTGTAATACCGTGTCATATGTGTTGACAGTATAAAACGGAAAATACAGTGTGAATTAAGTGTATGTGTCTTTGTGCGTGTGTGATATACCAATTCTATGAGAAGTGATATGCTGTGTGTTGTTGTGTGAATGCTGTTTTGAAGGTAATGGATATAATATTTTATACAAAAGGTTTTTCCTGTTTTTCCTCTGAGAGTTCTCGGCCTTGGAGTTTTCATTAGTGTAATAAACTTGATTTTGGGTATATGTTTAGGTCATTAATCTTTATTTAGCTGCTAATTAATGTGCTTTGCGCTTAAAATTAATAAATAAGTGCATATGCACTTATTTATTAATTTAATATGTGCTGATTTTAAAACGTAAACCTTTTTGAATTTTGGTAATTCGTTTGAGAAGGATTTTTCATGCTTCATATTTAGTTTAAAAATGATAAATTTTTTCGTATAGTCGGACATGCATCAAATAAACCATTTTTTTCTATCCCTCGTATTTATTTATTCTATGTTAAAATAATACACGCCCCAAATCCAAAATCGCTTGTCATGTGATAAACAAAGTAAAACCATACACTATTTTGTATATTTACTTTACTTTTGACCTGGAAACCATTATAATCTTGAAAGCTACATACTTTTTGCTCTTTTTTGTATTTAGGCCAAGTTTATACAATCCCGTATAATGGAAAGCGAGGATGAGGCCCAAGATATTAGGTGTGTTAGCTTATTTATTAGTTGATCTTTTGATTTGTTCAAACAGACATACGCAACAATTTTCTAGACAAGCTGAATCTGGTTTCAAATTTCATTCTGTGTCTGTGAGCACAGATAATTAACAATCATAGCATTTTTCGAGTAAAATACCTTGAATTTAACCACACAAGTAAAATGCTGTACATACAAGCAATAATTGAGAAAAATATTATATATATAGAAGGCCGTTTCATATTAACGTAATGCTTTAAGAGAACACATTAGTAACACTCGATTGCTAGTACTCATTAATTATATTTAGTATTATTCGATTTTAACGAATAGACGAAAATCATGCGTAGAATCTTACTAAACAGAGTAGTAATAATCACTACAAGCTACCGTTTACACGTTTCTACTAAAGTGCTCCCCTAAGTCACTCACCTAAAGATTAAGATAATGTATACCGGCCGTAAACGATAGTTTGACCTAGTGATTATAGACGTACGGCCGGAGGATCGTAAGAGGGAGTGCCTGTGTATAACACAAGCGAGTACACTAGTAGTACTATATGTTTTACGTATTTGCTATATTTGCTGTGAATGAAATATGGCCACAAATATTTTATATCATTCTATTTACGTACATTAATTACTAACATACATATTACTTAATAAAATACATCTGCATTATACACATGTATTGCGTTTTTTCTGTAACCCCCAAAGGGGAAGGCAGAGTCCAAAGAGCAGCCTGTTTGTTTTAGCCAAAAATATGGACTTAAATGGAAAGTTGTGAAAGAAGTGCGCCCTTCGTCTACACAAACCCAGTAACGAATTATTCAACTTCTACGATTTGCTTAGTAAATAACACATTAGCCCATTATTTTTTATTATATCCGACACATAAATCTGGGACCTATAAGTTTCAGACCAATATGAGCCTACAATTTATTTAGATACCATTTTATATGCGATATTCATAACAACAACAATATTAAAAAAATAAACATCAAAATCTAAAAGAATAAAATATTTTCTACAAAACGTAATAATTTTAAGAAGCTTAAGAAGAAATTATGTGAAAATATTTTTTAATCTTTTGGCATTGCTTTTATTATTTTTCAAGTTTTACTTATTTGAGACTTTTGAGTCCACTAAACAATATCACAATATCAAGTAAACAGGACATAAAGCTAGACGTTTTTACAAGGATATCTCGTCACGCCTTGTCACCCACACTTGTCTTTTGTGAAACAAAACTGGCAGATACTTTGGTCAGTGTATCAGTCTCTTAATACTTCGAGGCAACTCAGGCTGTCTTCTCGGAAAACGTAGTATTGTAATTACAAATTAATAAATTGTATGAAAGATTTAAAAAGTAAACAAATAGAACGTCATCTAAATAGTTGAATTAAAAATTCATCACAAATTTTTCATCTTTAGTGGTGGACTTTATTCTTCACATTTGAAGACCACCTGGACAACACTGGATGTATATTCCAATTGAGATTCTTCATTTTTTCAGAATCGGATATAACTAAGCAGATAGTAGCAAAAAATATCATCCAAAAGGCTTTTACCTTTAGGAACCGGTAGTTAAATTAAGTAGAAAAAAGTAGAAAATCTAAACTGAAAAAACTTTTTTAATAATTTGCAAATATTTGTACTATATATCGGTATTAATAAGGACCATTAGAGTCCGATTGTATTGTTTTTTAATGTGTAAATTGTGTTTGTGTGTAAGTTTACGTTAATACATTTATTAACTATTCATTCGTTTCTAATATCTCGTTACGTAAAGATGACAAGGTCTTCGATTTAATGACACTTAACGATTAATTGCATATAATTATTTACCTGATTAAGACGTAAAAAAACGAAACCTAAAATTACACACTTCAGTTTAGTCTAAAAAGGCAACGCACGTTTGGCATAAGGCATTATACCACCGGCGATTTTTCCGGGCCAATACGAACTGGGGACCTTCAAGAAAAGAGCTTACTCCTTTCTAAAGGGCCGGCAACGCACCTGCAATTCCCCTGGTGTTGCGGTTGATCATGGGCGGTGGTAGTCACTTAACATCAGGTGAACCGTATGCTCGTTTGCTCACTATTCTATAAAAAATCTTTAAAGTTTGTATGTTAACATGTTTTTTAAAAAGTTAAATACGTTCAATAGTAATTTATTTTTGAACGAATCTTACATTTACTTTTTCTTACATTTTGGCAGAATTCGATTTGCATACATAACAAATAACACACGACCTGGTGACGATGGTACCTAGATTGAAAATAACCCCGCTGAGTTTCTTGCCGATTCTTCTCAAGATGGATGTATTTTCAATACCTTTAGTAAATACGTGGAAAATTGAAACGAGGCATTTTATCTTGGTTCTCAGGGGCGCCAACATATCTGCATTTTGATTCTTAATCGAGGATAAATATTTTGAGGTAAAAATGCTATATCTATGAGCCACAACATCCACTTACCATCAGGTGGACTGTATACTCGTTTATCATATTATATCTTTATATTATTCTATATTCTATATCTCGTTTATATTATTCTATAAAAATAATTTCAGTCAGTATTATGTACCACTCTATATCCTATACTATTAAACGAGCAATTCTTGTATATATGTATATATATATAATCGGGATCTCGGAAACGGCTCCAACGATTTTCATAAAATTTAGTGTCCAGGGAGTTTCGGGGATAATAAATCGATCTAGCTAAGATTTATTTTTAGAAAATGTCTTTTTGTCCGTGTTTTTAGGCAATTAAAAACTGCTACAATATAGTTAGAATAAGAAGGTAAATTTTGACAGTTTGGTAATGATTATAAATAGCTTATTGGTATAATGGGCGGTCACAAAATCGTAAAACCCCGGTTCGAGCCCAGACCGACCGACCGACTTTTTTATTTTTTTTTTTCAAGTTTCTTTCTTTTTTGAGAAAATATATTTTTTTCGAGCTCTTTTTTTAGTATTTTTTAAAAACACGAAAATTTAAATAAAAATAATTGCACTCATGATTTTTTATTCAAATAACCAGTTCAGTTTTTTCTGTTATGTCGCTAAGATCAAAAAATATTATTTATAATTCATCAGTATGTAATTTGTATCTAAATATAATTTCCAAAACACACGAATTAAAAAAATCGAGCGAAAAATACCGAGCAAAGCTCGGTCAACCGGGTACTTGAATAAAATATTACTCAAATATATTTAATATTCATCATTCTCTAAACCATTTCCCATTATCTGGGGTCGGCGCAGTAAACCTTCTTGTTCCATTCCTCTCTATCAGCCGTCATTTCCATACTTACTCCTTTCATTCTCATATCACTCTTCACACAATCGATCCATCTTTTATTCGGCTTTCCTCTGCCCGTGTGTCCCTCCACATTCATATTCAACACTCGTATTGTGACATGACTTTCATTCCTCCGCATCACATGCCCAAACCATGCCAATCTGCTTCCTCTCACCTTTTCTACCACTGGCGCTACTTTCAGGCTTCCTCTTATATACTCATTCCTTATCTTATCCATCCTTGTCACACCACACATCCATCGTAACATTCTCATTTCATTCGCATGCAGTCTATTTTCATCCTTCTTCTTGACGGCCCAGCATTCACTTCCATACATGACGACAGGTCGGATGATCGATTTGTAAATTTTCCCCTTCAGCCTTATTGGCATTCGGGGATCGCACGTTGTGGCTGTGACCTGTCGCCACTTCATCCACCCTGCGTTAATCCTATGCTGCACAGCTCTATCTATTCCGCCGTCGCCTTGAATGAGGGAACCGAGGTACTTGAAATCTGAGCAGGTAGGCAGTATAGCGCCACCCAACGACATGGGTACAGGACTGGAAAGACCGCCGAAATCACAGCACAGATATTCGGTTTTGGATCTGCTGATCTTCAAGCCAACACTTTCCAGCCTCTGTTGCCACCCCGTCAGTCTGCTCTGTACCTCGATGCCTTCTTCCCCGACAAGCACGATGTCATCGGCAAAGAGCATGCACCAGGGTGCCTCATCCTGCAGGTCCGACGTCAAAGCGTCCATAATCAGTAGGAAGAGGTAAGGGCTCAATGCCGACCCTTGGTGCAGCCCTACCGCCACATCGATACTGCCCGTAGTTCCCGCGGCAGATCGTACACATGTACGGGATGCTCTGTACATAGCACGGACTAACCTCACATACTTCCCAGGCATACCTTTCATCTTTAACGCCCACCACAAAACCTCACGGGGAACCCGATCGTACGCCTTTTCAAGGTCGACAAAAACCATGTGCAGATTTTTATGCACGCGCTTGTACTTTTCGCACAATTGGCGTAATGCGAAAATGGCATCTGTCGTACCTCGACCGGGCATGAATCCGAACTGGTTTTGTGTTATCTCACACTCTTCTCTCATTCTTCTCTCTATTATTCTTTCCCAGACTTTCATAGTATGTGACATTAGTTTTATTCCCCGGTAACTGCTGCAGTTTTGAACGTCTCCTTTGTTTTTAAAAATGGGGATCAGTATACTACTGCACCATTCCTCAGGTATTTGTTCTTCCTGCAACAATTTACCGAAAAATAAACTCAACCACTTCCATCCATCCGCACTCAGCAACTTCCACACTTCTACTGGTATTCCATCTGGGCCGACTGCCTTCCCATTCTTCATATTCCTAACAGCCATTTTTACTTCTTCCACACTAATTTCTCTCACTAAGCCCATATTCACTGGTGGGTTTTCAAGCATACCATTCCATTCATTCTCCTCATTCATCAATTTCTCAAAATACTCCTTCCATCGCTTCTTTATACTTTCATCGTCAGTCAAAATCCTTCCAGAATCATCTTTTATACATTTTACATGTGAAACATCTCTTCCATTCCTTTCTCTCGCTCTTGCAATTTGAAAAAGTCGTTTTTGACCTTCGGGGCTTTCAAGGGACCGATATAATTTATCTTGCGCCTCTGCCCTACAAATAGCAACTTCCTTCTTCGCTCTCTTCTTACATTCTTTATACGCCTCTCTCTTACTTTCTTTTATGGATTCATTCTGGTCTTCTACGCTCTGCCATTCTTTAAAGGCATTTTTCTTTTCTCTCAAAACTTCTCTAATACTTTCACTCCACCACCACCCATCCTTATCTATCATACGCTTCCCTTTTGTTTCTCCTAACACCTTCCTTGCCACACTTCGGATACAATCAGCCATTTCCTTCCAGCACTCATTCACACTCATTCCTTCCATATCACCCATCTCTATCATCTTGTTTACAACTAGCTCTCTAAATTCACTTGCATACTCCTCCTTATGCAACAAATGCCACTTTATTTTGGGTGGGGGACGATCCTTATGTTTGTTGAGGCGAACAGTTAAGCAGATGTCAGCCAGCAGAATTCGGTGCTGGGATACTAAGTCTTCACCTGGAAGCACTTTGCAGTTTTTTACACTCTTGATTTGGTTCCGTCTTAACAGAAGATAGTCGATCTGTGTCGCGTGGTGGCCACTTTTATAAGTAACAAGATGCTGATCTCGTTTTTGGAACCACGTGTTTACTACAGCCAGGTCGAAAGCACATGCTGCTTGCAGAAGAACTTCCCCCTCACGGTTGCGTACTCCGTACCCCCATCCACCGTGTACTCTTTCATACCCGTCATTCACTCTCCCTACATGTCCATTAAAATCTCCTCCCATATAAACATCCTCACTCTCAGGTATTCCCATCATCATACAATCAAATTCCTCCCAAAACTTCTCTTTCACACTCTCTTCACAGCCTGTTTGCGGAGCATACACACTTACAACATTCACTACTTTGTTTTCAATCATTAATTTAACAACTATCATTCTGTCATTTACTCTTTTCACATCTGTCACTCGTTCTTTCATTCCACTATCTAACACAACTCCTACTCCATTTCGCTTCCCGTCACTTCCACAGTAATAAAACTTGTATCCTTCCCCAATCTCTCTTGCTTTATTGCCCTTCCATTTTGTTTCCTGCAAACAGGCAACATTCACTCTTCGTCGTTTCAAAACATCTGCTAACTCTCTTCCTCTTCCAGTCATCGTACCTATATTCCAGCTTGCAAACCTCACTCTGACATTCTTCTCTCTACGGGCTCGCCTCTTACGTCGCACCCGCTCCGTAAGGTGCGACAACCCTTGCCCACTTCCCACAGGAGCCGGGTGCTGCTCCTGCGCGTCGCCTGCGGGGTACGCCCTAGCCCTGTCATATATCCCACAACTCGTAATATTCATAAGTTTACTGCATGGGATTTGGCAAAAGTTTTACAGTCGGCCGCCTGCCTGACACCAACCCTCTTTGGGTATAAATATATTTAATATTAATCTGAGAAAAATAGATGAAGAAGGATATTTGCAATTTATATCCCTGTTTGAATTAAGTAAACAGAACACTCTCAGGAATAATTATTTATTTAAAAATAATGAATTACGATATTCGAGGAATAAGGTCGCAGGGGTTTGCTAATAGTACCCTAAGTACTACTCCGTTTGATTGATTACGGTATGTTATAAGTTATAATTTTTATTTTAGTAATGATGTTGGAATATTTAATGGAAAATTACAGATATTTTCTTTTTTTATTCCAGATACTCGTACATTCATTTCCATTACTTATAAACATTTAATACACACACTCTTTCGGATCATTAAATTCGTACAGACTAAAAAACCAACAATTTGAATCGATCAATCTGAAATGCTCGGTTTATCTACCAAGTACTGAACCGTTACAGTCAATAGTCTTGTACTGAACATAAAAGGCTCCCTCATTTGCCATAGTTGCCATTCTTGGCGGGCGGTCTGGCAACCGTAGGTTTTTCGTTTAAGCTGTTATTAGGAAGAAGCTGCTGCCCATCTGCTATGTTTCTCTCTGTCGCTTCTTACAAAACCCACGAGATGATATGGGATAATGAATATTCTTACAACACCTCTACACGGTTAACCAAGTACTACCGCTATGTAATCGAACCACTTGGAATTTAAAAACGCGCAGCACTTTTCTAAAACAGTGGTTCGTAATCCCAAAATCATAATCACCACAATCGTAATATAATTTATTTTCAGTTAGTTTTATCGTCAGCGGTATGCAATCGTGAAAGAGTAATACTAAGATAATATTTAATAATAACATCACAGTATAAAATAATTTATACTTAAAAATACCCCTATTCTAGGATTTTCTCCTGTATAATAGAGGCAGTTTACAAAATATATTTATTTCACAAAGATGAACATCTGGTGCCAGAACAATGATTTATTGGCCATGCAAATACTTGTTCCGTAAGGGATCGAACCCGTGGCCCTCAATGCCGCATCTCATTGCTAACCCACTGCGCGAGCCATATAATAGGGTGAAAATTAGTAGTAAAATCACTAACTGCTTAGTCATCACATATTTAATCAAGTGAATTTCTTAAAAGGTTAGCCAGATACAATTTTTTTTTTGTATTAGAGGGGACAAACGAGCATGTGGCTCACGGGATGGTAAGTGACTACAGCCGCCTGTAAATACTTTTATTGTATTGTGTTAGGACTGTGACTTTTATTCTATTGTGTTAGGATAATCTTTACAAATATTAATTTTTAAAAAATTGTACATCTTAACGACTGATGATTTAATATTATTTACGCGAACACTACGCAATGAAACAAACAAATTTACAGATTTATCGCACTTTATTGAAGCTATTTCCCCCTATGACCGCGTTGCCGAAAAACTTTTCGTTTATATAAGAAAAAATCAAAACACGACAGAAAAATGGCATGATTCAATTAATATTTTTAAATATTTTTAGGTATTTAAAATAAATAGTGTCCTCATCTGGGATTCATAAAAACTTATATTATACTAGCCACCCAGCCTAGCTTAAGTAGGATTTATTAATATGGTTACTTAGATTTAGATATAATTATTCTCAGTGACCATTTTTATACATAGATGTAATCATCGATGATCATTTTATTTTATCTACAAAATAAAGTTTAGAACACTAATGGTATTGCTATTTATCAGTAGTCAAAATACATTATTATCTTTTATACATATATATCTGTGACCTTGTGCTAAAAGGGCAAAGTACGTTTTTTCAGAAATGAGATTTAGAGAAAGAGAGAAATCCATATTATTGAAAAAGTAAGAAATTTGTTTGTGTTTAAAGGGCGTACGATTATTGACAGCCTTTAAAAATATACTATGTAAAACCTTTTAGTACTAGATCACAGATACATATACATACATATATATATATATATATATATATATATATATATATATATATATATATATATATATATATATATATATATATATATATATATACATACATACATAAACACTCACGCCTGTCACCCAGAGGGGTAGGCAGAGACTACAGACTTCTATTTAGCACGATCCTGACATACCTTTCTCGCCTCTTCCACATTCATATACTTACGCATACATGCTCGTCGGTTAAGGGTACTCTTAATTTGGCCCATTTTTAGTATATCGCCAATTTGGTCGACAAACTTCCGCCTAGGACGTCCCTTTCCGACTCTTCCATTCACTTCTGCAACATATATTTGCTTTGTCAGTCTTTCATATATATATATATATATATATATATATATATATATATATATATATATATATATATATATATATATATATATATATATATATATATATATATATGACGCGTGCAGTGATTCATATGATCTGTTTCGATATGGAAATAAAAATCACAGGAAAAGCATGTTTCTGAAAAATGAATAATACAAATTTTGATTCTTTCTCGATAATAATATTAACCATAAATTACGTAGATGTCTATGGGTCACAGTAGCTACCTACAATATTTAAAAAAACATTCTTATTTGTGCAGGTCTCTACTTCATTTCACAGACCGAGATTTTATCTTATACATCTCTCGAGTATCTTTTTATAAGAGGATCCTCTTTAGTCGTAATACTTGGAAGTAGGATGGGCAAGTCTGATAGCGGATCCTAATTTAATAGTTAACAACAATATATTTACTTTTAATGTATCACACAATACATTCATTCGTTACAGTTAATCAAGAGTCCACTGCTGAACAAAGGTGTTGCATCCTCATATTTACCATAGTTTCCAAGCTTGGCAGGTAAGTTGGCCGCAGTTTTTTATTATTTTTCGCTATTATTAGGGAGATGTTTGTTACAAAGCTTCTTGTTCAGTTTACCTCTGTTGCCTTTTTAACATCTTTGGGATAAATAAGGAAGGGTATTGAGTTCTCTTAAGCTGCTTTACGTGAAATAAGTTAAGTAATTTAATAAATTTAGTTATAATTTAAATAATTTAAAAGAAGTAATGTACATCTTAAGTAATCAAACGTTGGAAGAGAAAAAGCGCCGTGTAGTTGTGGTGCAAGAATATCCACTACCTCATAATATCGTTCCGTGGGTGTCGTTAGACGCAACAGAAGAAACCACACGAGATGTGCTGCAGCTTTTTCCCACTAAAATATAAAATAAAAAACTGCGTTTGCCAACGCCCTTACCAATCGGGACAACTATGGTCCATGAAGTAATCCATTGGGTAGGCCCATATTCAGTATTAGACTTTTAACAGACAAAACGAAAAAATTATATTTCTTACTTTTTAATCATAGTGTGCCAAAAATGTCAATATTATAGCTGTTTTACATTACCAGTTACATTTGGACGGCAAAATAGCCGTTCGGTCCTTTAATAACAGTTCTAATTCTCATAACACTACCCCAGTTAATGGAAGCTTGAATAATTATGCGGTATTGGTCAACTTGATAGCCTTCGCATTCTGAGCGCGGCCATTTTGACGTATAATAAAAACCCTATGCTTAATTATTTTTTGTTTTCTCACGTGACTATTACAGTTGAATGTTGTTTTTAACTAGATTTTTAAAAACCTGTTGTTGTTTGTGTGAATGTTTAATTCATAACTAAAAGCGCGTGTTTTTCGTAAACCCGTTAGTACTTATCTGATCATATTGAATTTATGATTTTTAAAAGTTCCCGTACTGCAGTAGTCACTTACCATCAGATGTATTGTAAGTTAGCTTGTCACCTCAGCTTTATTATAAAAAAAGCAAGCATATTCGCCCCGGCTTCGAATGGGTAGGATCTGTTAGTTTTGCGTTATTTAATTTTGTGATAATCGAAAATTATTTTTATCAATTTTTCAATTTTTCAAAAGAAAAGCCTCAAAAATTTTCTGTAGAATATAATCTAGATCACCCCTGGCTTAGTCTTTATCTGTGCGTGAAGTTTCCTTGCAATCCGTTTAACCATTGCCAAGATTATCCCAAACAGGCAAATATTTTTAAATTGGTCATTAACGTTTTAAAGGCATGCAGATAGCCCCTTAAGCTCATTTAAAGGCAGTTATTTCAATATTACAAAAACTTTAATTGTATTTATACGTATAGGTAGGGTTTTTATAGAAGAACTGGCTGTACCCTGCTCGCTTTGATGGGTGCACCATAATAGGCGATAATAAAGTAGATATACAGTATAAAGTATATTTTATGGGACTATTGTAAAATTTACATCTACATTTACATTTACGTCTACATTGCATTATGAGTAACTACACTAAATTTCAAGTCAATCGGGTGTATAGTTTTAGAGATATTGTGATGAGTCAGTAAGTTGTATTTCACTTATATATACAAACAATCACTCAGTTCACCTGATGACATCTATCATACATATGTCTTCGGTTAAGGCCACCTGAGGACTAATATGGAACGCCTGGTTTCCAGTAGAAAGGGTCAACGATTTTCTACACTCACCGAATGCGACAGAACAAGAGTACAAAACCGCTGTTTAGCGCTGATATAGTGTGAAAGCTTGGCCTTCGCCGGTCAAGCCGTACCATTCCTTCTACAATCATTAAATACTACACCTCGGCTCTACCAAGTATAAACACAATAAAGTTATGTATTAAAAACCAGGTATGTTTAAAAGTATATATATTACCTTCGCAGTATTAGTTAGGAGTAAAGAGACATAATGAATGCAAATACGTTAACTCACATACAACAAATAATTTAAGCAATTATTGACATTTTCATTCCGGGAAATTACGCATATTCTCTTGTGATAGCCGATTTGTTGTTTACAAAATGGGATACGTAATTTCGTTTTACCGTAAATATTGAGGCTGTTTCTTTAATAAAATATTTTTTAGAATTATGGTACATATTATTTTATTGATAAAATACAATTTATTTTTAAATAAAAATTTAATCAAATATTTTCGAATAATGTAACTCGCGGTATAGTCCAAGACGCTAGTCAAATAAAAGCATTATTTGATTAGAGCGGGAAAAGAACCACCTATCAGTCTCTAATGGCGACTACGTACTTATTTATGTATTTCTTTATTTATTTTGACTATAATTTCAACGATTAAACCAATTACATTGATAAAAGATTAACGTACGGTGTTAGAAATTCTTTAAGGAATACCGGTAAACATATTATTACACTTTAAATTTTAAACATATACAAGTTGCCTTATCTATCAAACTATATTTATCCACTGCTAGGTGAGCTTGCATTCATAAATTGAAACAGGGATACTTTTGTACTGGTAATGTAAAGATGAATGAATGAAATGATCCACTTCTGGGCATGGAATTCCGCGAAACTTTGCTATGAGAAGTTGATAGTCTGGTGGTTAATATCTGACGTATATTATGAGGTGGTTTTGCCATCATCTTTTGGAAATTAGATCGTAACGACCGTTTCAACTGTCGTGGCGCACTAAATACTGAAAAAAATTGGGATATATTTTCGGCGTTAAGCGCGAATGTTTTGAATATACGGCACGTATACTCGTATGTGTATATAATATCCACTACCCTATATCCCGTGGACAACAGAGGGATACAAATCAGGAGATGGGTAGCAGCGTCTTCCTAATAGCGACCAAGCTAAGTGTGGCAACTATAACTATTATAGAGGATATCCCCCTTATGAGGCAAGCTATGAGATCGTTAGTCAATATGATAGTTGTCGACGACAGTCCAGTCAAACGTACTTGGATCTCTCCATCTCTCCGTATCTATCTCTCTCTCTCTAGACATTTTTTGTAACCAAATGGATTTTTATAGTCGAGTGGTCTTTTAATAAATGCTTACCGAGATATGAGTATAATACGACAAGTTCATTGTACTTGAAGTAAGGAAAAGGTCCAAATATAGGATAGTACATATATCTCTCATTTAATGTTTTAAATCTTCCTATTTTGATTGCCTGCAATCTATTCTCTATAATTTGCATTAACAACTGAGTAACTTGTCCGATAAATTCAAAGAAAGAACGTCAAAGATTTATTGTAATCTCAATAATCTAAAACGACTGTTTATACATAGGTTCATATCTATAAATATAAATTAAAAGGTATAAGTCGTTTGTTAATCTCGCTTCGCGCTTATAATTCTTTTCATGCATGTTGGTCATTTTTACTTGTTAACCACAAACATCGCGTGATTAAATCTCGGTTCGTGACCACTCGCCATTTCATAAAAGCCCCACCACGCAAACCCCCAGTTAACGTAATAATGATGTGATTTTTAAGTGCACACAATAGACTTTAATTTAAAACCCCTGCTTTTGTATTACACATATTAAATAAAAACACCATGAAGTGATTTTATTTAATTAACAGTATATACAACTTAACAAGAATAAAAATACAGTGATTAATTTTACCTTAAAAATATATTTTGAAAATATTTTCAGTCTGATTTGTATAATATTTTGGTTGTGAGCTATCATAAATAATATCGGAATTATTAACAACTGTATGTGAATTTGCATCTACGTAACAATACGCGACGGAAAAAAATTGTGTCGCAACACTATTAAGATTTAGCATAGTTAAAGTTTAAATGGAGAAGGAGTGCAGAAAGCTAAAACTCAACTCCAATAACAACATAGTGTGCCCCAGAAAGGGTAATATTTTCGGGTGCACGTATGTGTACTGCGTATTTATGTATATATGGTACATAGCGAGTGTTTAAAGTATATTATTGAGACTTACGTTTTCTATTGTGAGCTTATAATAAACTGTAATCTTAAATTTGTTACTAAAAAATTGTATTTTTAATTAATATATGAAAAGGCGCACAGAAATTGGGTCCCTATGGAACGTAGTAAGCTCTGTATCCGAGGAATGTTTAGCGATTTGTTTAAGTGTTACAGAGTGGAAAAATTTTAAACATCCTGACGAATCTTAGTTTTGTCATAAGAAAGTTAAAAGGGAACACGAGTCTTTTGTTCAGTTTTTCTGTACATATCACCAGCAACGCTTCAATTGATGCGTTCCTGGTAATATGTAAAAGCTAAAGTTAAATTCTTTGAGTAATTACTTGGCGACAGTTGGGAAAGTGTTTAATGACTCTGTTGTTATGATGGAAATATCGAATATCAGTGAAATAATTCCCAAACACGATACCCACTTCTTGATTTGATTTAGTCAATTCATTGTTAATTTTCAACTGAAGTCTGTATAACTAGGTTTGTCTTAACCGGTTTTGCTGTTAATTATACTCAATATCAATTACATTTTATTCCAAGCCCTTTTGTTGCTAATGTATGGATGTGTAGCATACTCTCTTAAACATTTTAGAATATTTTTGATACATTATCTAAAACTAACAGAATGATTATATGATCTTTCATAGTAAAGTTTATTTAACTTTCGTCTGCTCTTATTTGAGATAATTTTCTATTGTTGCCCACTCATTAAATGCCTTGCGACTGTTACTGGACAACATTTTAGAAATAAATGTTTTTTTAATTATTTACTTATGAGGGTAAATAATACTCGATATACATAATCTGCATTGTTCTTGTAAGAAAGGGGTGAAAATTTTTAAACGTAGCAAAATTTTCTGTTTTTTGTGTGTATAAGTTATGTAATGAAACCAATCATCCACAGTGATATGAACTGAGTTTTCGAATTATTTGAAGTCCGCAAAGGCGCATTGAAGCAGCAGAGTGGACTCTTTCCTGATTTGAAAACCCTTTCTGTAATTACAAAAGGGCCTGTGCCTAGTGTGTTGTATGTAATGAGCTCAATGCTGCGGTGTTTAGTATGTTGAGAGTAGAGAACCGGATACCCTTTTTGCTGGAAACGATGCGCTCCATCTTAGTACTCAGGGTTGACAACGCATTTGAATTTGGATAATTCATCGAGTATAAATGTAAAAGTCTATGAATCACAGCATCCACGTACAGTCAGGTGGACCGTGCGATTGTTTGTCACTCTTAATCTATAAAAAATACAAGTTACATTTTTAACAACAAAAATACATTTTAACCGAAATTTTAAGAGCCATTTAGAATGGTATACTTAATGTAGACTTCATGTAGGTATGAAGCCGGTACAGAAAGCTAGAAAAAGTTTTCTAAATGGAATCGCTTATATTTAAATTTAAGCTAGTGGTTTAGCCGCATTGTAGTAAACAATGTTTAAATAAATTATATCCATTGTGTTTGATTAATGAACTTTCTAAGTGGCCATTAAGTTTGCACGATAAACGCAAAGGCACAAGTTTAATATGCCTCATTTTTATAAATATGGCAGGGCATTTATTATAATATGCATGTTAACTATATTCTAAAATAAAACATTTTGTGTTTGCCATGTGGTAGCGTCTTAAAGAATACATCACTCCTTTGTCCCGTGGGTGACGTAAGTGGTGACTTGTTTTTACGTGGTTAGATCACGCTGCAGCTATATGATGATGATTGCAGCACGATTGGTCGGATCATCCGGGGAAGGACCACGCCCTCACAGAAGACTAATATAAAGTATTTTTTTATATAAGAGGGGGAAAACGAGCATGCGGATCACCTGATGTTAAGTGACTACCGCCGTCCATGGTCAACCGCAACACCAGGGGAATCGCAGGTATGTTACCAGCCCTTAAGAAAGGAGTAAGCTCTTTTCTTGAAGGTCCCCAGGTCGTATCGGTCCGGAAAAATCGCCGGTGGTAAACTATTCCTCAGAGAGGTCGTACGCGGAAGAAAACTCCTTCTGAAACGCAAGGTGGTGGACCGCCATGAATCCAGATGGTGTGAATGGTATTGGGACGTTTGCCGCGTAGTGCGTTCATGAAATTTGGCGGCTGGGATTAATTCGAACAATTCCTCAGAGCACTCCCCATAGTATATGCGAAAGAAAATGCAAAGTGATGCAACATCTCTTCGCAGCGCCAGTGAATCGTGCCGATCGGAAAGCACTCGGTCGTCGACGATTCGAGCCGCTCTGCGCTGGATGCGGTCAAGTGGAAGGAGCTGGTACTGGGGAGCCCCAGCCCAGAGATGGGAACAGTATTCTATGTGCGGCCGAACTTGCGCCTTGTAAAGTTGCAGGCGGTGTGCCGGCATGAAGTACTGTCCCGCTCTGCTGAGCACGCCAAGCTTTTTAGAGGCCAATTTGGCCTCTAAGTTCTCTTAAAATCTTGCTGTACTTCGTATGGTGTGTGTAGAGAATTAGAAACAATTTTTTATGAAAAAAAATCATTCCTTCTTCGTTATCAAGAGTGACAACGCCACTGCATTTCGATTCTAAATTGAATATGGATCTAGATGTCTATGAGCAACAGCATCCCCTTGCCATCAGGTGGGAGGTGTGCTCGTGTAATTTTTTTTCTAATTATTCTATAAAAAAGGCGACTATGGGAAATGCGAGAGAAATCTTAAGTTTCCGATAGGTGGCGGTATAATCCTCCATTACAATGTACCGGTGACGGCTGGCAACTTCAAAAGTATGATAACTCTGGTATTGCGATGGACAATCTGCCTGCCAAGCGTGACGATTAAGGCGAATTCTAACTAATACTATAGGACAGTCGTGGACACTTACGAGCTGATAAGAAAGAAGCTAAAACTATTATACTACTATAACTATTAAACTGCCCTCGTTATAAAAAGCTTCTTTCAATTAGTTAATCGGCTTATCTTTCTATTCTCTCTATAAAAGTTACTAATCACAATATCGTAACTGATGACTCATGGATTGATCTTTGCTGCTACGCGAACATGTGATGATGCACGGACAGTTACTTGCTTTCGGTATCTCACGCCTTTACTTGCTTAAAATTCGTATAAGCTTAAACCTTCCAAATATTCCCCTACTGTAATGCATCTCCACAGCTTTTCTAAAATAGACTTTGACAAGCTAAAGTATGACGCTCTTAATCTCAATCTAGCCTCTTTAATTGCAGCACCTACTGTTGATGATAAAGTCTCTATTCCTGACCACAATGTTCTCCGCCTTTAGGATGGTCATAATCCAGTTCACAAGGTTAGATTGATGCTTTCTCCTGTTCCATAGATGACAGAGGGCGTAAGGTCGGTAATGTATAGACGAATCCATGCTTTTCTCTCTGTGTCGCTTGGAAAATTTTCTTTCCAAAACATCTAAGCTCATGCTTATTGATTTAGATTGAGGAAGATGTGTGCAACCCGCTGTATAAGATTTATTTTGGGCTTCGTAAGTGTGACCATATTTCGCAATATAGATCTAAGCTAAATTAGATTACAATACGGCATTGGTGCTATTTCAGAATATTGCTTGTACTTTTTTAATATAAATGATTTATCTTCGCCTTCTTATCTTAAGAGTAAATATGACCATAAATCCTCGCCTCATGATATAGGGTCCTCGCCTCGCCTCATGATCAGGGTAAATATGACCATTCCTCCTCGCCTCATGATATAGGGTCCTACGTTCTACCTCTAACAACAAAATCTGTATTACTCTTCACTTCCCCGAGTTCTATGGTAACTCTTTTACAGTTCAGGCTACACGCCTTTGAAAATCCTTGCCCGATGACATCAGAAAAGCACCCAGTAAGTACGCTTTTAAAAAGTTGGTCCGTAACCATCTATTAAAGACAATGCATATCACAGCACTCATCCATTTTATACTTTCATTTATATTTCACAATTATTTGTTTATACTATATATATACGAATTGAATTATGAATATTTGTATGTATATGCATATATTTATACATTTTTATTTATGTATTTTTAGGTCATGTATGTATAGTCTATTTTTAGTAAAATGAATATATTATGTAGTTAATTATCATTTGTTATGTTTTCTTGTATTCTATTTTGCCACACCTACGTTAAATTCTCGCCACTCCATGGGTTGACTCATAGAGAATGCCTTAAGACATCAAGTCCGCCCTTTGTATTCTTTTGTTTAAAGGAATGCAATAAAGAATAAATAGGTTAATGGAGAATGTTTTAGAAGTAAATATTTTATGAAATTCTTTACTTCTAAGGGTTAAGAATACTCCATATACATAGTCTACATTGTTCTTGTAAGAAAGCGATGGAAGATTTTTAACGAAACAAACACAATACTCAAAATTTTCTGTTTTTTGTGTATATATTTTTTTTTTTTATTTATTATTTATCAAAAGTATTCTTACATATTTGCTTGATTTGTACCATTAAACCAATAGTGGTTTGTATTGGTACTCACATTCGTAACTAACGCACTGCTTTACATAAATATTTAATTAATTTACTAAAAGTTAAAAAAAAAAAAAATGTATATACATATAAATAAATACGCCTTCTTTATTTTGTAAGTGGTAAGCACCCATTTGCAATTCTCACCTGGGACTATTCGACGAACCGGTTCTATTAGGCAGCGCAGTCTTCTTAACTTTATACAGGCTGTTTCACTATTATGCAAACTAAATTATAACTATGATTCTAAATGATGTTATAAGACGATGTTCTTTATATTATCGTAATAATATTTTTTGAGTTTATGTTTATAGTTTTTTGTGTTTAAATCTTTTTGAATGTTTTGCGGGATATTGTTTATAAAAGTTGGGATTAAAAATTCAATAGTTCGCCTACCATAGTAATTTGAGATCCTAGGCACAATTAATTTTTGTTTAGTAATATTTCTTGTAATTACTGTATGAGATACGGGTATTTGGATGCTTTTATTGTTGAATTGTTCAATTAATAGGGTCATGTGAAGTTTCATATGCATTGGTAAAATATTACAGTAATTAAAAATGTCTAATACGTTTTCTTTATATTGTTGTATTATTTTTTGGGGTACAATAAGTTTAAGTAATCTTAGCTGTAGTTTATATATTTTTTCAGTATATGACTTAAAGGTTCGTCCATAACTTGAGATTCCGTATGATATAATTGACTCAGCTAAGGCTTTATATATATTCAGCAGGATTTTATACGGTACTTTAGGCTTTAAGACATAGAATTTAGCCAGTATAGCTCGTAACTTCTCACAGAGAGAATCTATGTGAAATCTCCAGCTAAATCTATTGTCTATAATTAGTCCTAAGTAAGTGTGATGCGTTACTTGTTCTATTGCCTCACATTTACAAGCGTTAGTTGAAGCGCAAGATGAGGTTGATTTGTGCAGACATCTGTGACTGTGAGCAACGATCTTAAAATACGTGTTGTGTTTTAGATAGCTTGAGTGAACGTGAATCACTTTGGTTTTATTTGCATTCAAGACAAGTCCCGCATCATGTGACCATTTGGATACCTGTGTAAAATCCTGCTGCAGCCATTTAGCAGCTTCTTTTAGATCTTTGCTGGCCGCCAAAAGGCACGTGTCATCTGCGTATTGATAAACGGAACATTGGTTGACAATATGCTCCATATCGTTGACGTATGCTAAATAGTGCAAGGGTCCAAGCACCGACCCTTGAGCTGTTCCTTCAGTAACATCTATAGCGTCGCTGACTTCATCACAAATTTTAACTTTATATTTGCGATTATTGAGGTAATCTTTGAACCAATCTAAAATTGGACCGCGTACACCGGTATTCTCTAGTTTATTTAAGAGAATATCGTGTCGAAGCGTATCAAATGCTTTGCTGAAGTCTATGAATAACAGAATTACGTGGTTTCTGTCATCTAGATATTTGTTTACATCATTTGTAAATTTTGACAGCAGTTTAGAGGTAGATTTGTTAGGTTGAAAGCCGTATTGTGAATTTGATAGGATGTCATTTTTATTGTAAAAGTCTTGTATCTGATTACAAACATATTTTTCTACTATCTTGTCAATGACTGGTAGGATAGTAATTGGTCTATAGTTGGCATAATCACTGTGACTACCTTTTTTATATATCGGTCTCACTATACCTATTTTTAATTCATCTGGATACTTTGCTTGGCGCATGCTATTATTTATTAATTTAACAATAATTCCTACCATCTTATCACAGATAGATTGTATGTCAATACATCGGATATTATCCACACCAGGAGCTTTATTGATTTTAAGGTTTCTTACAATCTTCGTCACACTTTCATTTGAGGCTCTTTTGAAATACATAGATTTATTTTCGGGGAACATATATTCTGATTCATTTAGAAGCCGTTGGTTACATTTTGGCAGGATTTTTTTAACACAATTTCTAAATTCTTTTGCAAAGTTATTAGCTATTGATTTTGCGTCAATATTATTTTTATTAAATGTTTTTAATATTGCCTCATCCACTGAATTTTTGTTTCGACCAGATAGTGTATTCAAAATTTGCCATAGATTTCTAAGATTCATTTTATTACTATTTATTTGTTCCATATAATATTTATTTTTACAATTTTCTATTATTTTACGTGTCTTATTCCTTAATTTATTATACTCTAATCTTAGTAATTTGTCCGTAGGATCATTTTTCCATTTAATGTATAATTCGTCCTTCTTTTTACACATGCTATTAATTTTACTAGTTATCCAGGGGTCTTTATTTCTATTACTTATTTTATTACTTTTTTTGATATATTTTGAATTATTGTAACAATCATTGAATTTATTTTTGATGCAATTGTAAATTTTATTTGGACACTCTGTATCTCTGACTTCGCTCCAATCTAGATTATTAAGTAAACTTTTAACTTTATGATTATCAATCTGTTGGATTATTTTTGTATCACTCTGTATTTGTGTTTGGTCGAATCCTACGCACGAAAGTATAATCATGCGATGGTCAGCCAATACAGTTCCAAGCGCGGCCGAGTACAGATCTAACGAGCGCGTACGAGTAAAAATGTGATCTATGCAACTGCGAGTTGTTTCCTTACCGCGTATTTCAATTCTTGTGTAATCGGATATCGCGCTTGTTAGACCGCTCTCGGACATACTACTAATGTAGTAGTCTCGGATGTTGTCGCATGTTTTTAAGTCTATGTTAACGTCGCCTAAGAGATAAGTGTCACATAGTTGAAACATAGATTTTGATAATAGGCTACTTATTTCCTTTACAAATAGGTGCTTACTCTCACTTGGTGGTCTATAAACAGGTCTATTAACATATATAAGGTTATGAAACCAGTGGTCCACAGTAATCTGAACTAAGTTTTTGAATTATTTGAAATCCGCAAAGGTGCATTAAAGCAGCACAGTGGACTTGTACAGTGTTGTTGTTCGTACGTTGAGAGTAGAGAACCGGAGACCCTTTTCGCTGGAAACGAGGCGTTCCATCTTTGTACTCAGGTTTGTTGTCAAACTGCATTTGGATTGGAATATTTCATCGAGTATAGTTGTAAAAGTCTATGAGTCATACCATCCACGTACACTCAGGTGGACCGTGCGCTTTCTTATCACTCTTATTCTATAAAAAAAAAGTTCCAAGTTACATTTTGACGTGACAACGTCTTATAAATTGGTTTGCCGGGTGACACTTCAAGAAACTGCGTTACGCTCCGCTCACGTTATGCGCTCACAATGAGAGCGAGTGAGAGGCACGCGTCCCTTCCACTCGGGCATGGTTAGCCCGCCTAAGAGCGAGAGAGACAGACATAAAAAGTGTTATTTCATCCTTCTTCCTACTATACGAATGAATATTCACATTAAAATTATTTTACCACTCAAAGTCGTTGTCACGTAAAACTTTCGCCCGTATACCGACTTTACAGGCAACCAATTTTTTTAGCAACAAAAATAAATTTTCAACCGAAATTTTATGAGACTAGACTTTTAGAGTGGTATACTTAATGTAGACTTCACTCAGGAATGAAGGCGGTAAAGAAAGCTAGAAAAAAGTTTTCTAAATGTAATCTCTTATATTTACACTTACGCTAATGGTTTAGCCGCTAGTACTGTAGTAAACAACGTTTAAAGAAATTATATACATTGTGTTTGATTAATGTACGTTCTAAGTGGCCATTATGTTCACGCAATAAACACAAAGGCACAAGTATAATATGCCTTATTTTATAAATATACAAAAGCATTTATTATAATAAACATATTAACCATACATATTCTAAAATAAAATATTTTGTGTTTGCCGTGTGATCGTGGCTTACAGAATACATCACTGCTTTGTCCAGGGGGTGACGTAAGAGGCAACTTGCTTTTTACGTGGTTAGATATCATGGTTGCAGCACAAATTGGTCGGATCGACCAGGTAAAGAGCTGCGTTCTTCGTCTAACAACAAAATTTGTTTCCTGTTCACCGAGTTCTATGGTAACGTCTTCACAGTTCACACTACACGCCTTTGGTACTCCTTGCCCGATTACATCAAAAAAGCACCCAATAAGTACGCTTTTAAAAAGTGGTCGGTAATTATCTACTAAAGACAACGCATTTTACATGACTCATCTATTTTATTTGCCCATTTATATTTCATAGTAATTTATTTGAACTAATAATATTTGTATTTAAATATGAATATTTCTGTGTATATGCAAGTATATATATATATATATATATATATATATATATATATATATATATATATATATATATATATATATATATATGTACGTTTAGAGCATACATGTGTAGTTTATTTTTTTATAAAATGCACTATATATGTATTATGTAATTAATAATTGTCACTGGTTTTATTTTCTTATATTTTATTTTACCACACCTACGTCTAATTCTAATGAGAATGCCTCAAGGCGTTAAGTCCGCCCTTTGTATTATTCTGTTTTAAGGAATACAATAAAGAAAAAGTAAAATAAATAAATAAATAAAGAATATTTAGAATAAAATGTTTATATCTATTTTTTATTAATAACGTGTATCTAGAATAAAAGAGAATAACGAAACAACAGAACAAACTTTTACTATCTATTACACATCATCTTGATTGAAGGCAATCAACCAGCGTACATTTCGCTAAGAGTTTCCGCTGCTTTGTAGATTTTACTGTTGCTAACTGTTTTATGAACATATATGACATAAAAAATGGAATTTACTTGCTGCAGATTTTCTGACATTTTAAAAATAACGCCTGGTTGCTAAAGTCAATAAACATTAATATAGATTTCTCTAACAACTTGTTTTACAATACTAAAATTGCGTTAAAAATCATTTATAAAACAAAATACTGGCTAAATAAATTATGTCCGGTTAAGTGTTTCTAAACCAATATTTTATTACAAAACTTAACTTTAACTTTTATTAAAATATCATAAATTTATAGAAATTATGAAATTTTACCACCCTTAGCCCTCAGGGGTGGAATTATTTATTTATTTTATTTATTTATTTGCTTTTTAAAGAAAACATACAGTACAATAAAAATACATTATAAAACATATAAAAGTAATCCTAAAACCAATGAAGTTTCCACAGATAGGTACCAAATAATATTAAAAGCTTGCAACCAAAGTATGTTTAAAGATTAAAAAAATAACTAAAAAATACACACAACCTAATACAATTCACACAAACAATAGTGAAGCGTATTAATTATTATTATTCCAATATATATGTAAGGATTATCAAAACCCACCCATAAATAAGAGAAAGTTTGTGATCAGCAGTGGAACGTATTTAGGCTGTTACTTTATATCTCAGATGTAACTTATTATTATAGTATAATCCATAATTAAAAAAAAATTAATATCAGTTTACAATTGACGACTATATCACGTGACGCATACGTATATACAAAAATACATGCAGTTAAATTGTAAGCATTCTCCTTTAGCTGAAATCTGTTAAAATAATTCATCAACTTATGATTTAGATCTGCAATTGTTTTGTAGAAGTGGGGCAAACGGGTACGCGACTCAACTGATGGTATGTGTGAACCACTGCCAATGAACAACTGCAACAAGGGAATTGCAAGTACGTTGCAGGCTTTTTAAGAAAGAGAAGGCTCTTTTCTTAAAGGACCCTAAGTCGTATCGGTCCTAAAAGTTCGCTGGTGGTAGTCAATTCTACAAAGTTGTGCGAGAAAGCAAACTTCTTGTAAATGTCACAGTGGTGGATCGCCAATCATCTAAATGGTATGAATGGTACCACGAGTTTTGTTGCGATGTACGATGGTGAACTTGAGCGGCTGGAATTAACCCAAATAAGTCCTCAGAGTACTCCCCGTGGTGGGTGCGATAAAATATGCAAAAAGATGTAACACCTCTTCGCAGTGCCATTAAATCAAGGCGTGAAGAAAGCCGAAAAGAAAGAAAAAACGAGGCATTCTCTGGTAATGTTTAGCGGACAGCCGCCGTAGAGTCTACATTACCTGAGGATGCCTCGTGTAGAGGCGAAACACGTGTCGTATTATCGTCAATGGTGTGTCTTACCTGGAATAGAGGTGTTGGAAGTAGTGGTGCCGGGAGTAGTGGTGTTGGGAGTAGTGATGCTGGGACTAGTGGTGACGGAGTTAGTGCATGCAATTGAGGGAGGGCGGGAGGTGCTCTTCAATCCAGGTAAGACACATCATTGTATTTATTTAGCGGAAGGTTGGTAGGTTATTTTTACTGAGGAGATATAACAAAGAGGTTCTTTCTGGCGGTAAAACACGCAAGCTTCTGTCTTCTGAGCATTGAACTGGACTAAATTTAGTCGCCAATCCAATCTAAGACGTTATTTAATAAACTCACGGTACGACCGGTGTACAAAGCATCACTAGTGCTGTCGTCCGCATAGGAATTAATGTTACCGGTTGAAACATCATTGGTATGCAGAAGTTGATAATAGCACGCAGCCTTGTGGAACATCAGTGTTAATAGGCTTGCAATCTGAACATTGATGCTCCGATCTGCAAGAAAACTTGTGGTCCAATTGCACAATTTCTCGGGAATTCCATAGAAAGGAAGTTTCGAAAGTAACACACAGTAACACACCAAACCCATTCGAAGGCATCTGCTATGTCCAAACTAATGGCTAAGTCCTTTTCCTTGAACTCTACTGATTAAGGTCATCTAAAATGTTTGTAATTATTGAGATAATTTTTATTGATTCTCAGGTGATGTCAATAGTTTACAAATAATATTTACATTCCCGGCGTTTTAGAGAATTGTGTATAAAGCTTTTGTAATTTAATTTAACTTATACCGTGTTAGTCTTAGACAGATTAAATAAAAAGTGTGATATATAAAATGTATTTGGTTTTTAATCGAATCTCTCGTATTTAGCGTTTTCTACAATTAAATTCCTCTCCGTAGCTCTTCCCTATCTAATTTGTGACATGCCTGACTACGTGACACGTCGCTACTGTGTGTTTATTGTACGTTTATATAAGCAAACCTCCTGAATTATATGCTAGTATCCTGTTAGAGGATGATTGTTTCATAAGTCAAGTGCTGAAAGCGATAGAAATATTTTAATATTGTTCGCAAATATTACAATTTAGATTACATTTAACTTTTCTTTTAATCTGCTATTAACTAATTATTATGTAAGTAACCACTTATTGGTCCTACGCCTGATTTCAATTTGGTGGTAATGGATAGCTACTCTATCGAACAGAGAGTCATACAACAGGTGTACATATGTTTCCAATGGGTTGCACATAGGTATTACAGACATGAGCCTTGAAGTTTTCTAAGTGCCCGGATATTACAACTCCCAAACATCTTCCGTTATTTAGAGTTAACTGTGGGTGACCATGAGTCTCCGCTGACTTATACTTGCTTAATATTATTGAAAATAATTGATTATACACTATAAAAATTTACCTATTTAAATAAGGAATTATAAGATCTTGGCGTGGTAGAGCCAAGCCACTTACCATCAGGTGAACTGTGTACTGGTTAGTCACCGTTATTCTATAAAAATATATTAAAATGTATGCAGATAAGAGAGATACATCTACGTATGCTATTCGTGCTAGGTGTAATTGGATTAAACCGCTGTTCATTTATCACTTGCTACTTAGATAAGGCTATACTTAAGCTTGTCCTCGTTACGCTCGCGACATGTTTGCATCACGTCGTGACACGTCTTGTAGGAAGGAGGTGGGAGCTATAACCATTATTTCGTTAAGCATCCGTGTAACATAGCCTCGGTCTTGTATTAGAGATCGTATTTAATTCAATATGGAGCAGGTTGCGTCGCGTCGCTCCTATGTACTACAATCTATTTATGTGCAAACTACTAGGCGAACGTTTTAATCAATGTCTGTTTCGTTCACGTAACACGAACGGGGTTCTTAAATCACATTCCTTTTGTTAATTTGTTAACATACTACAAATTTGATTACGGCACGACTAACAAACTTCCAATTTTAATATAAATCCTAGTTTACGACATCATTATTTAATAATTCTCGATTAACCATTATCCAACCAAAAATATCGTCGTGAAAGGTGACAGAGGGAAACTGAAACGGGAGATGGCAAGTGACATCTTTCTGATAAAAACTGAAATTAAATTATAAAATGTAACAATAATAGGTAAAATCTCCCTATGAGGCAATCTACGGGGGAGGCCTATATTCAGCAGTGGACTTTTAATAATAATAATAATAATAATTACTTACTTAATATAAATAATAAGGGTAAAGGCTTAGTAATCGAAAAAAAAACGGAACTGACAAATCTTTATTTTTCATGAATACTTGGTAAGGATTATTATCTATTGTGAAAAAAAGAGAAAAGAAAAATAAAAGTGGTAATGTTAAGAGAATTCAACCCAGACTTCTTAATCGATCCTAAATTAAAAATTAAAGTGCATTTAATCTTTGTAATCTGAAACGGTTTGTTTCGTATTTTGTTTCGAAAAAAGGAAAGAAAGAAAGAAGATACATTTATTTTACCAACACACAACCTTGAAAAATATAGAAACTTGTTCCAATTTACAAACTGGTGATTATGGGGTTTGTTGAGTTCAAGTTCAGTTCAATTTTTAGTATGTATAATAAAAAATTATAATAATAAAAATGATTATAATAGATCCAGAAACTATATTGTTATACATATAGGATGTATGATCAAAATCTTTGCCTTGTAGCTGTTTATAGTTTTTACCTCGCCACAGTAGTAATCTGTGGGTTACCACAGCACTTGTTTTCAGTCGTTTAATTGACTCTCAAACAACAAAAGTTTGTTGGAAAATAAAACACAACCTAATAGCAAAAAACAATATAATAAAACTTATAATAACAAAAATGATTATAATAGATCAAGAAACTATATTATCATACTATATACATCTGGGATATGATCAAAATCTGTGCCTTGCAGCTGATTACAGTTTTCAAGACACTATATTATACATAGAGTATACCAAAAATGTCCATTTTTAAAGTATGCAACGGTCATTAAAAAGTGTATCTAAATACAAAGTGATTTCTATAATCATTAATTAATGTAAATTGAAAAATAAGTAATTAAGAATAGGAACTTTATTTGCCCTAATATAAAAACGTCCCCTTTCATTTATAAAAAAAACTTAATTTAAAGGACTTCCTTTATATTACTTACATTGTGTTATCCTTAATTTATAACTCTCAGTAAAAATAATGCGTACAGAAATGATTGAAATAATTTGCCAGCGTCTGTTTACCATTCGATTACCCTCTGGATGTCTTCAAACAAGAGGTAAGTAATATGCGTTTGTTACACAAAGACATTGCGATTTACCGTGTAGGGTCTTTATCATCATTTGTAACCTGATGGGATTGTTTCAAGCACTGCCTTACAATAAGGAAAAAATGCAGTGTTTTATTTCACGATGATATTTAATTAAAATGTCTGCCAAGTTAAAGAAAAATTCCTACTTTCATAAAACGATAAAATCTAAAATTTTATGGAACTTGATGTGTTACATTTTTTTGTAGATCAAAATTGAATATCGGGCAGTGAATTTCATTTTGACAACGCTTGTTTGCTTCCGCTTGATACCGTATCGGTCAAACCATAACTTTTCTGCAGATCGAAATATTTTTAACTAAGAATTGAAAACTAGGTACCTACGATGAAAAGTTGGCCAGTATTGTCTGTGATTTATGCCCAACCACAGAATAAATTGCCCAACTTATGTTCCAGTAGATTTGTCGAAACTGAATTCGAAATAAATATACTTATTTTCTACAAAGTTAGGACATACTCGTATTTATAATTGTTAAAGTCAGCTTCACGTTGGTGTATTCGTTTATGAAGTGATGTTGTATGGTATACGTTAGTTTTATTTAATGAGGTTAAATAAAATCACAATTTTGAAAAAAAAATATTTAAAAGTTACCTCAGAAATAATTTAGCTCGAACTCGAGGAACAAACAACAGATAAGGAAGAAAGTTTTTCGAAAGGCAGCCTCGAAATAGCCAGATGATATCACGTCAGAGTCACCACTGGGGCCGTGGTAGGAAAAGGGAGATCTCCCGCCGGAGAAGGTGTTATGCCCGGTGAGCGGCCCACAATCCGTGTGGTAATTCGGAGATGTTCTATATACTGTTTATGTTTCGGAATTTTGATAGCGTGATTTAGGCTTCAGTGTGTTTCACTTGCGGCGCGACGACAGCGCCGCTACATCACCCCCTGCTCAGACCGGAGATCGATAGTGCAGCCTCGTTGTCTACGAATGTGCAATTACCAGGAGACTGCCTTGTAGTCTGCGGTAAGTCGAGAAGAAGGCAAGTAATCTGCGAGAGCGCAGTGAAGCAGAGGCGAGCAGTAAGGCCGTAAGACGAGCCGTGCCGAACACTTTAGTGCAGAGAGTAGCTTGAAGGAACAGGAAGTATTATTATTCCAGTGCTGCGATGAACCTTGTGAAGCTAGGTGGCTTGCAGGATATGAAGACTGAAGACGATATGTGCTCGGGAACGAATGGGTGGGGTATTCTATGACGATGATGAAGCTTGAAGTTTCCGAAAGTTGTTGGTTACGTGTTCAGGTCACGTCGGGATCACCACTGTAATAGCGGTGATGTGAGGTCCACTATTAACAGACTCCGAGTGGTCTAGTGGCGGAGAAATGAAACTACTATTTTATGTGCAGACGAATGGTGTATGGAGTATGGAATATATTTTTTGGTCAACCCTGCCTATATTTATATGTCTGGCTACGTCGTTGTTTTACCAATAGTAACAATTTTTATTTGCCTAGCCAATTGCATAAAATATAAATAAAAATTAATCAAAATACAACTATTATGTGCGCTCCATTTGCCGGCGTGAGACTCGTGTATATCTTCTCGTAGCTGCGTTGCTGGACTGGGCTATAAAAGTTGTGCAGGCCGGCGCGCGTGCGTTGCGCCCTCCTTTCATGTTGACCCCTCCTTTCTGCCAAGGAGGGTCGCGTTCGTATACGGCTTAGAGATCTCTCAGTCAGATCAGTAAGCTTAGAAATCTCTCAGTTAGATCGGTAAGCCAATTATTAAAGGTGGCGTTTAGTGGGTAAAAGTCTCCACATAACCACGCAGCGGGCTGCGTGGTATGATGCTATGAGCATTCCCCACCTCCCTCCCCCGCTTTCCGGAGGGTTGCCAATATTTGCTTCGGGCGCAAAAAAAACGCGCGCACGTAGTCGGCGAGCGGCGGCAGCGTGGGACACAGTTCGGGAACAGCAAGAAGAAGCGAGCTGCGGCTTTGAAGAAACGGCTCAAAAATGGTCGACGGATACATGACGATAGCGGCGTGTGAAGACGATGTGGCGCTGAATGATATTTGCGGCTGTTTCTTGTTCCTTTATTAGAACGTTAAATATATACGTCAAATTATCTCGCATCGATATGCAGCCCGCAGTATCTCAGTAGCCGGGGATAATTAGGAAATAAATGTTTTCTTCGCCTTCTGTGTTACGGTAGCAACAGGTTATATATTATTTATTGCCGTTTAGGGTTGATTAGCCTGGCTGCTACAAGGTTAAATAAAATCACAATTTCGAAAAAAAAAATATATAAAAATTACCTCATAAATAATTTAGCTCGAACTCGAGAAAGAGATAACCGATAAGGAAGGAAGATTGTCGAGTGGCAGCCTCGTGCAAGAGTATTAGGGGTCTCCCACTAGATGGCATTACAGCTAAAGGACAAGGGATGGCCGGGTGGACATCGGAACCATGCTTTGTCCGCTACTTCACGCTGGTGTTCTGTGAGAGAGTAGTCCTTCTTGCTGCAGCCATAATAGAGATTTTATAAAAATATTTCTACTGACTGGTTAGGTACCAATCACTTCAACACAAGTATTTCAAATTAACTAGCAGGGGTAGACGGGAATATCAGAAATGTGAAAAGCTATACTAGTATTTATTAAGTTTAAAATAAAAACGCGTAACGACAAACAATATTTAGTTTTCTTATGATAAATATTTCATTTTATTAATTTACAAATTTATATCATACACAATTGCGCAACATTAAAACTACTGACCGATTGATATTCATTTAAGAAACACTAGCAACCCGACGCATCTTCGTATGGTAGGTATCCATAAATGTCATTTATGTCATCATCATCAACGGTTACACAAAAATCTTTAAGTTTTTAAGATAAACTATAGTCTAGATCACTGCTGAATTTACTTACTCTCTGTTAGTGAAGTGTCATCGCAAATAGTTCAGTCATTGCAAACATAAGCCCGGGTGAACAGACAGAAAGACAGCAAAAATCTTGTAAATGGTTACGCATATAAATAACCCATTGAACTCAGTTATAATATTATAATATACGTTACATTTATTCCGTTATCTTTTTAAATGTGTCGTCCGCTGTTTACTTAACTAATCTTAGTTACGCGTTCATTAAATTGTATTAGATAATTTTCATTAAATTGTATTGGACAATTTATAGCTATTTAACAATAAAACTAAAATACTAAAATTTAAGCATGGGTTTAATGTACTCGGAGGAATAAAGGCATCTGCGCATATTAATGAAAATGCATCGGTTTTGCTTTAGGACCAGACCAAAACCTAACGACTATTTAATTATCATCATATTAAAAGTCCGCTATCACTGGTCCACTACTGTATAGGCCTTCCACAAAGAATACCACAAAGCACGGGGCTGAACTATGAATCCATCGACTTTCTTAAATAAATTTTGTAAGTAATTTTTACTACCTGTGTTCTTGCTGTTTTTTCCCAGGACAAAAGGCTTACTTACGAATTATTGTACCAATAAAAATTACTCAATACTTGGGGTCTATATTGAATGAAACACTATTATATTCTATTCTTATCTTATCTTCCATCATTTCTTACCAGGTCGTCAGTCTGGCGGGAGAAGCCGCCCCCCCACTTCATTTCGCATTCCGGTACGAGGCTAAGAGTCCAGTCCAACCGAAAACCTTTCTTCTCTATCGGTTGTTGGACTTCGAACTACTTGGCTGGCCCCACGATCAGTTTATCGATCCGTTTATGACTATTTATTACTCCGAATGTATAAAAGTAAAAGTAAACTGCACTAACAAGTCGATTTCTGCAGTAAATTATGTCCAGTGAAAGGAAACGACTACCAACAAAAGTAAAACTTTTGCTATGTTACATCTGTTTGAGACAGCTTGCTAGCTTTTCAATTTTGCTTTAAAAGTTACGGTGGAAGGTGTTCGTGAGATATTTATGCTCCTACGAAAACCCGGACTCATTCCAAAATCACCCTGTCGAGTGAAAACGTTACACTTTGGTAAGTTGTGGACTTAATCAAGCCAGAAAAGGTTGCGGATAAAATTGTTGTTAAACACAACTTATGTTATTGTTTCTTGGTTACCAAGTTTCATATTTATTGCGGAGTTTCGAATAAGTTCGATTAGAGAACTCTGATGTTAAGCAGTTTTAGATTAGATAATAAAACAAATAAGGCGTCTGGTATGTGTTTGAATTGCTTGCAATTTAGGTCAGAACTATAATATCTTCCGCTATTGTATGCATTTTGTATTTGTATTTGTTTAATAATTCGAAATGAAAAGCTTTTATATGTTTAAGCTATACTTCAAAACCTGAAAACAAAGAGTTCTACCAGTGCGTGTGGCCTTATGTGGACGCTCAAAGTCTATAAACTTCGAAATGAGCATATTTGCAGTAAAACCGGAGTGACCGACATATCCCAACGGATTAGTAAGCTGAAGTGGCAATTGGCCGGCCATATAGCTTGAAGAACCGACAACCTTTGAGGAAAAAAGGTTCTTGATTGGCAGCCTCGTACCGGTAAGCAAACTCTGGGGCGACACCCCACTTGATGGAGTGACGACCTGGTAAGACATGCAGGAATTGATGGATGGCTCAGTATCGTGATTTGTGGCATACCTTGGGGGAAGCCTATGTTCAGCAGTGGACTTGTAAAGGGCTGTAATGATGATGATGATGATAAATTTAAATCTGATATCTTTATTGTCTTATACTCGTACTATAAAAAATAATACTCAAATATTCCACTGCTGGCTCTTTCTATAGCGAATTAATTGATTGCGTGAGAGCGCGAGGTGCTATTCAAACTAGGTAAGACACTCAGATCATATAAACAACAGGAGATATGGCAAGGAGGCGTGGCACTTGCGAACGCATCTGGCCGCAAAGCGGCCTGATGCCAGTTTTGGTAATTAGTCGAATGTCAACTTGTGACGTCTTCACTGCTCGTGATTTTTGACAAAATGCCGCGTTGTTCAGTGATTGTTTGCAAAAATAACAGCTGTATTGTGAATTACATGAAAGATGGCATCTCATTTCACACGTAAGTACTAAAATATTAATGTTTTTCTTATTCAATTTATTAAAACATTACTTCGTGGTACTAGAAACACGATGAAAAACCAAATCAAATGTTTTATTTAGGAACAAAAACCATTGCTTGCTTAGTACAAATCGACCTGTGAATCAGCTGGTCTAATAGCGCAATGGATAAGTGTTTTACTGATACTCTCACTCACACGATAGTTTCGTGTGCCGGCTTTTGTGAGTGAATGATAGCGACAGATGTTTTTGTGTGAATAAGTTTTGTACGGTGCATGGTAAATGCACGCTTCGTATGATGAGATAAGGTTTATAATTGGTTGTGTAGTATGTTTTGATTTATAAAATGCGAGTGTGTGCGCGATTGTGTATCTATTGCTGTGCATATGTAGTAGTTGGCGCGTGGTAGGGGCCAACTGGAGACACCGGGTTCCGATACATTTTCAACTACTGAGCATATCTCCTGTTGTTTATATGATCTGAGGTAAGACACATAATTTTGTTTTATTGGTCAGATCTTAGCTCTTTGGTTCTTAACATATTTAATAATTCAAATTCGATCCTCATGGTGCCAGCAGCCATTTTTCTTCTTCATTAGATGTTATTTTATATAACAAAAAACTTAAAATTTATATCATATTAATATAACTAAATTTTCAAGAGTTCCAATTTTAAAAACATTCTAATATTTCATTTTATTATTAACGAACTTGTGGTCCTTCCCTTCCAACCATCCTTATTTCTGACCTTTTCTACTGTCATTTAGTGATAAAAAAGACAGAGTAACTTTTAATTCTCAAATTGTCACGTGTATGATGTAATAATGCCGTAAGATGTTAAATTTATTTTCCAATTTTTTTTTAACTTTAACTTCTAAAATAGAAATTGCAAATCCAACTTTACTGTTACGTAATATGTAAATATATAAAGACTTTGATGAATTGTTTATAGAATAAGGGTGACAAACGAGCACATAGTCCACCTAATGTTAAGATACCATTTTTTCCAGTACAAAGGTTCTTCGGTTCTCTACATTAACCATGAAAAACACAGCAGCATTGTGCTGCTATTTTATGCGTGAATTTATGATTCTTTTTCACTATATAGGCTAATCTATTCAGAGGTTGTCCCATATAAAATTTGAGAAAAAATGGCTTCCATAAGGGTAGCAAAATAGGGATGATTTTTTTATGTAACTACATATTTACACAATATCGAAATCTTGATATCCCTTTACCACTCCAAGAGTAAAATTATTTAATCTTAATATTTCGTTGTAGTCTGCTTTTAAGGTTTGTTAAAAGTTTTTTTTTTAATATAGGTACATTATTTTAATACAGAGTTCCTCGTTTTACTTCTAACTTTGCCATACATTCTATTCCATTATATGCGGATGCCGGAACAAAGGTCCATCCTCCCCATATTTACCATAGTTGCCAAGCTTAGTAAATAAGTTGGAAACCGCAGTTTTTTATTATTTTACGCAGTTATTAGGGAGATGTTTGCTGCAAATCTAATGGTTCAGTTAACCTCAGTTGCCTTTTATGACATCTATGGGATGTTTGAAGATATTGAGTTCTCTAACGGTGCTACCACATAAAATATTTTTTTTTGTATAACTTAAGTAATTTAAAAGAAAAAAATATTACACTAATTAAAAGTGGAAAGAGAAAAATCGCCGTGTAAAAATATCCACTACACCATATCGTTCCGTGGGAGTCGTTAGAGGCAACAGAAGGAACCACCCAAGTGACGCGCTGTAGCTTTTTCCATTAAAACTATAAAATACAAAACTGCGGTTGCCTACCCGCCTGCCAAGCGTGGCAACTATGGACTATGAAGTAATTTATAGAGTGCGCGTTTATTTAGTTTTAGACCTTTAACTGAATGTAACGGTAAAAATGTAAAAATGGTATAACTAACATCACCAATCATAGTGTGCCAAATAATGTCAACATTATAGCTGTTTAACATTACCGGTTACATTTGGACGGCAAAATATCTTTCGGTCCTTTAATAGCAGTTCCAATCCTCATAATACTACCCTAGTTAATGGATGCTTGAATAATTATGCGTTGTTGGCCAACTTGATTACTTTCGCATTCTGAGCGCGGCCATTTTGACGTATAATAAAAACCCTAAGTTTAATTATTTTTTGTTTTATCACGTAACGATAGCAGTTTAATGTTGTTTTTAACTTATTCTTTTAGGAACCATGAATTTATAGTCCATTATAATTTAAAATATAACTAACGGCGTGGGTTTTTCGTAAACCCGTTAGTATGAGTTTAACGGTGCTTGTATTGTAGCGGCGTTGGGTATATGATCGCGGTAGAAGTTAAGCATGCCTAAAAAACGTCGGAGATCTTCTTTTGTTTTAGGCTGGGGATACTCATTAGTGGCCTTGACCTTTTCTTCTGGTGGTTTTATTCCTTCTTGCTAGAATATGTAACCCAAATATTTGACTATTGACTGGCCTAGGCATTTGAGTGGATATTGACTCATTGTATTGACTTTACGATTGATTATATTATGCCGACTGGTAAAGATTGCCGATTGGTCCGCTTGTTATTTTTTCTTGGGCATAAAGTTATACTAGTCCATGTACTGAAATAGTTAGCACTAGCACTTTGGTGGTAGGCGGACTGTAAGTGCGTTTGTCACTTCGGCTTTATTTTCGCGATTCGCCCCGGCTTCGAATGGGTAGGATCTGTTATTTAACGTTAATTTAGTTTGATATAATCGAAAATTATTTTATCAGTTATTTGGTTTTTAAATAAAACCTGGAAGATTTTTATTAAAATATAATCATCACTCCTGGGTTTGTCTTTATCAGTTCGTGAAGTTTCCTTGCAATCCGTTTATTCATTCCGAACATTCGCCCGAACAGACTGGCAAATATTTTAACAATGGTTTTTCATGTTTTAATTGCATGCGAAAAACCGCTTCAGCTCATTAAAAGGCAGTTACTTTGATATTACAATTTTTTATATATATTTATATGTATATGTAAGATATTTTATAAAATGACTAGCTAATACCCACTTGCTACGTACGGTGAGCGCAGGATACTAAACGATAATAACGTAGATATAAAATATCAAGGATTTTTTATAGGACTATTGTAAAATTCGTCCTTACTGAGCGTCTAAATTGCATAATTAGTAACTATACTACATTTCAAGTCAAACAGGTGTATAGCTTTAGAGATATCGTGATCAGTCAGTCATTATTTACAGTCAGGTATTTCGTTTATATTATATACAAACAAGCAATCAGTTACATGATATTAAGTGGATATTATGACCTACAGACGTCACTCATGCATCTGTCATACATCTATCTTCGATTAAGATTCAAAACGCAGAAGCGTTGTTACCCCCTTAGGATTAAGATGGCTTGCCTGGTTTTCAGTAGAAAGGGTCTCCGATTTTCTACACTCATGGAATGCGACAGAACTTTATTATAAAACTGTTATTTAGTGCTGATATATTGTAAAAGCTTGGCCGTTCGCCGGTCAAGCCGTACCATTCGTAACGCAAATATGTTCACTAATATACAGCAAATAAGTGTACGCAATTATTGACATTTTCATTCTGGGAAATTGTGCATTCTCTCTTGTGATAGCTGATTTGTTGTTTATTAAATGAGATAGGTTAATTTGTTTCACCATATATTGATGACAATTCTTTAATAAAATATTTTTTAGAATTTTTTAACACATTATTTTATTGATAAAATACAATATATTTAAAAATTCAAAAAATCTAATCAAATATTTTCAAATAATGTTACTCTTCGCGGTATAGTCCAATACGCTAGTTGGTTTTATTTGCTTAGGGCGTGAAAAGAATCACAAATCAGTCTCCTGTGTCGATTCGTGTTTATTTATATATTTATTTTTACTTTAATTAAAACGATTAAACCAATTACATTGACAAAAGATAAACGTAAGTTGTTAGAATATCTGTAAGGAATATCCGTAAACATATTATATGTTACACTTTAAACTTTAAACATATACAAGTTGTCTTATTTATCAAGCTATATTTATCCACTGCTAGGTGACTCATAAATTGAAATAGGAATACCTTTGTACCGGTAATGTATAGTTAAGATGAATTAATGAAATTATGCACTTATGGGCATGGGGTTCTGCGAAGCTTTGCAGTTTGGTGGTAAATATCTGACCTATATTATGAGGTGGTTTTACCATCATCTTTCGAAAATTAGATCTTTATGACCGTTTCAACTGTCGTAGCGCATTATACCTAGGAAGGAAAATGGGGTATAGTTTCGCCGTTAAGCGCCAATGTTTTGAACAAGATATATTTCTGTTTCCATATATTTTCTTTCACCGCCACTACACGGCACGTATACCCGTATGCACAATATCCACTACCATACTCGTATATCCCATGAGTTTCGTAAGAGGTAACGCAGGGAAACAAATTAGGAGATGGGCAGCAGCGTCTTCCTAATAACGACCAAGCTAGGTGTGACAAACATAACAATTATGGGGGATGTCCCCCTTATGAGGCTAGCTATCGAAGAGGCCTATGTTCAGCAGTGGATTCTATTGGGCTGAAACGGAGTATATTAAAAAAATATTTATAAAATTAATTTATCATAAAAAGAACGAAGCATGAAAATCATGAAAATAAATTCTAAGGCTTACATTAAAGGATTACGACGGCTTATTCGTAACCACAAACGATACACAGGCGTTTTCAATTTCCCATCCACCGTTGGTAACATCAGCCAAGATAGCGGCTTCAAAGGATGACGTTCTCGGCGAGCGAAACCTTGTCTATTCTACCTCCTTTTCAACTTAGTAATAAATTTCCGTTTGTAACCGTTGTCTTGAACGTATTCACAATAATGCCCGCAAACCTCGCTGCTAAGTAACTCAGTGTTCTTATTTATTGCAGGTTTTTTAGGTGTATAGTTAATTAGGCACATGTTTTAAAATTATTTTTTATAGGTAAACTTATACATTTTCAATTAATTTATTCATAACTTGCAATATTTATAACGATGTATTTTGCGAAGTGTTGGGCGACCGTCGTTGGGCGAGACTGAGTGACATGTGGGAATTTGATGGATGAAGGTGGCTCAGAACTGTGCTTTGTGGCATTCCTTGGGGGAGGCCTATGCTTATCAGTGGATATGTGTAGGGCTGTAATGACGATGATGTAAGATCCATATGGAGATGCCGAGTTTTTAGGGGTTAAAGAAAATTTTTGTGTTTGAGTGGGCTCCTGAATGGATTTGATTCACAATTGGACTCGGTAGGTATCGCTGCAATTGGGTTATAATTTTTTTTCCCGGCTGGCAATGTCTGCCGGACCTGTTATTTATAGTCCCGTCAAACGTACTTGGATCTCTCCCTCTCCCCGTCTCTCTCTCTATCTCTCGACATTTTCTGTAACCGAACCGACTGGTTTATGGTCGAGTGGTCTTTTAATAAATGCTTGCTGAGATACGAATATAAGACGCAGAGTTCATTGTATTTGAAGTCAGGAAAAGATCTACCGTCTAAATATGAGATTGTACAAATATCTTTTATTCAATGTTTTAAATCTCGCTTTTGTTTAATTGAATGCAACTGTTCTCTATGATTTTGAAAAGTTTTTCAGTCTTATTTGTATAATATGTTGGTTAAGAGCTATTATATATTATTGGAATTATGAAAACTGTATATGAATATGCATCTACATATCAATACGCGACGCAAAAATTAGTGTCCCCTGTTGTAGTCCCCTACTGTAGTGATTTAGCAAAGTTAAAGTTTAAATTAAGAGGGAGTACAGAAAACTAAAACTCAACTCAACTAACTACATAGTGTGCCCCACAAAGGGTAACATTTATGGGTGTATGTATGTGTACTGCGTGTTTATGTATGTATGCATGTAACTTTGTCACATGCTAAATTTTATGTAGATACTAATATGACGCACACAAAAACGAACTTGGCGCGTGTTTCAAGTATATTATTCCGACTTACGTTTTCTATTGTGAGCTAATAATAAACAGTAATCCTAACCTTGTCTTTAAAAATCTATTTTTTATTAATATATGAAAAGGCGCACAGAAATTGGGTCCCCGAGGGACGTAGGAAGTCCTATGTCCAACGCGTATTTGACAATCTGTTTTCCTGTTCGTTACGAATGTTAGTGTCATAATAAGAAAGTTAAGGAGGAATACGATAGTCTTTTAATTTTTCTGTAAATATCACCAGCAATGCTTCGATCGAGGCATTGCTGCTGCTATGTAAAAGCTAACAGTTAAAATGTTTGAGTAACGACGTGGCGACAGTTGGGAAAATTCTTAATGATTCCGTTGGTATGATAACTATTTTAGGCATTTTAGAATATTTTCGACATATTTTTTAATAACATCGAAATGATTATATATTCATATTTATATATTCATATATACATATTCATGGTAAAGTTCATATAACTTTCGTACGTTCTTACAAATGTCTACTGTCGCCCACCATTTAAAGGCCTTGCGACTATTAATGGAGAATGTTTTAGAAGTAAATACATAAATACATAAACACTCACGCCTGTCACCCAGAGGGGTAGGCAGAGACTACAGACTTCCATTTGGCACGATCCTGACACACCTCTCTCGCCTCCTTCACATCCATACACCTACGCATGCATGCTCGTCGGTTAAGGGTACTCCTAATTTGGCCCATTTTCAATAAATCGCCAATTTGGTCGATAAATTTTCGCCTAGGACGTCCCTTTCCGACTCTGCCATTCACTTCTGCAACATAAATTTTCTTTGTCACTCTTTCCTCATCCATTCTTTCCACATGACCAAACCACCGAAGCATTCCTTTCTTAATCCTGGTCACAACATCATCTTGCAAACCACACTCTTCTCTTATCACACAATTTTTCACCCTGTCATTCAGATTCAGCCCTAACATACTCCTTAACGACCGCATTTCTACTGCATTTATTCTACTCTCGTGCTTCTTCTGCCATACCCAACTTTCACTACCATACGTTAAAGTAGGGACCAACACAGCATTGTGAATTGCCATACGTGCCTTTTTTGACACATTTTGACTCTTCACAATAGAGTGCAGGGCCCCATTTACTCTGTTTCCTGCATTCACTCGTCGTTCTATATCCTTATCATATCTCCCATCCCTGCTAAATACGCACCCCAAATATACAAACTCATCTACTTGCTCGATCAACTCCCCTTCTATTCTTATTTCACATATCGTTTTACTTTCATCTCTTTCAAAAACCATAATTTTCGTCTTACTTGCGTTCACTTTCATACCCCTTTCTTTTAATGATCTGTTCATTAATGTAACCATCATTTGCAACTCAGCCGCCGACGACGCAAGAATAACTTGATCATCGGCGTACAAAAGGCGTTTGATGGTTAACTCACCCATTCTTAATCCGCATTCTTCAACTTTCAAATTTTGCAAACAACTGTCCATAAATAGGTTGAACAACCACGGGGAAGCCACACAGCCCTGTCTGACACCTTTATGGATGCCAAACCAGTCCGAGTAGACCCCGTTGATCCTAACACAAGCACTAGAGTCCCTATAAAGAGACTCCAATGCCTGTATCAAGCCAGCGCTCAACCCAAATGAGTTCAGTGTTTGCCATAGCACATTCCTATCCACTCTGTCATAGGCCTTCTCCAAGTCCATGAACGCACAAAAAACCTTTTGGTTTTTGGCCAAAAACTTCTCCGCGATCATGCGCATGGAGAAGACTTGATCTGTACATCCCATTCCCTTTCTAAATCCCGCTTGCACATCCCAAATTTTTCCATCGGTTTCTTTCATGACCCTTTCAATTAGTACCTTGGCATACAGTTTTCCCACGATGCTAAGAAGGCTGATACCGCGGTAGTTTTTACAGTCCTGCTGCGACCCTTTTCCCTTATATACTGGGACTATCACGGCTTTGCACCAGTCTCCCGGCACCCGTTTCAGTTCCCAGCATAAATTAAACAAGGTGTGCAGCAGGCCTGCCACCACTTCCTCTCCAGCCCTCAGCATTTCGAGTGAAACTCTATCATATCCGGCAGCCTTACCTGCTTTCATGCTTTTCATTGCTTTCATTATTTCATCTATACTTATCTCGCTACCTCCTTCCTCTTCTTTCGGAGTTCCTATTTCATTCAGTTCATACGTTGTCTCCTCACTCATAAACATGCTTTCAAAATATTCCTTCCATCTCTTTAAACTCAAAACTTCATCATTCAGAATATAGCCATTCTCATCTCTTATAGCATTCATTTTAGGCTGTTTTGAACATCCCCTGGCGGTTCTTACGAGTTTCCAGAACATTTTAATATTTGCCTGGAAGTTATCCGATATTCTTCTATCATTTTTATCCGTTCTTTCTTGCTTTTTCCTTTCAACTACTTCTTTTACTCTTTTATTTAGATGTCTGAAGACTGCCTTTTTTCTTTCAAAATCATCATTCGTACCGCTAGAATTACCAGCCTTAGTTGCTAGTAAATCTAGCCATGCTCTCTTCTTTGCTTCAACTTCCGTACGTATCTCATCATCCCACCATAACGTATTATTTTTCCTTTCATTTTTTCTTTTACTAACACCACATACTTCGGTAGCTGCATCTACTAAACCTTTCTTAACATTTTGCCATACATTCTCCAAGTCTAACTCATTCATACATAATTCATCCAAACCACTTACGTTTTCTTTCAGTCTACATTTAAACTTGTTTTTCTCACCTTCATCTTGTAATCTTTCTGTTCTAATACGCTGTAACGCAGTGGTAGACACAGATGACCGATGGCGCCACCGCCTGAATAGACCATTAATTCGGCATAAAACCAAAAAATGATCCGTTCCTACGTTTGACCCTCGGTAAACCCTTGTATCCACCACTGCGCCCCTCAATCTTTCATCCACAATTATGAAATCTATCATGCTTCTATCATCACCTCTTTCCCAAGTGTACATGTGAATCCTCTTGTGGCGAAAGAAAGTGTTCGTCACAAAAAGATTCTTTTCCATACATACAGTGAGGAGGCTTTCACCATTCTCATTTATACTTTCATCACCAAACGTTCCCAATATCCTTTCATAACCAAGCCTCCTCACCCCAACTCTTCCATTAAAATCTCCTAGCATAACAACATTTTCATTTCCCTTACATTTCATTAAAACCATCCTTACCATTTCCCAAAACTGCTCTCGGATATGAGTGGGCTTAGACATGTCTGGGGCGTAGACCCCTAGCACAAACAACTTCTTTAAGCCCACTTTCAATCGTATCCATAGCAGTCTTGGGCTTACACATTCATACTCTTTCACACATTGCGCCATTCTTTCTGATAGGATGATACCTACTCCCTGGCATGCCCGCTCGAGCTCGTCTACACCAGACCAGTATGTATATATACGGTATACATGCCATGTGTAGTGACATGCTTCCCCTTCCGTTTCGTCTCATTTACACATAACAAATCTATTCCTCTATCATACATCACCTCGCATACTTCATCCATTTTATCATTCATTGCTCCACATACATTCAACGTAGCCAGACGGGCCTCTGCAATCCACTTTTCGCCCCTCCGGGAGACAGAACGTGACGGGTGGCGAGCCTCGTCGCCGGTTTTTCTCCCGGAGATTCTTCGCACCCCTGCCCCATTAAAGGGGCGCCGGGAACTCGGGGACATTTCTTTAATTTCATTCCTCATGGTGCGAATAGGGTGGTATATTTAACGCCGCTACCACGGCGAGGAGCCGAGTCTGTACTATCGGCTTGTCGCTCATTTAGCACCACCCGGGGGACACGTGTAGGGTGGGCCTAGGATTAGGTGGTCAAAGCCTACGGACGCGAGCGACTTATCCCCCATTAGAAGTAAATATTTTATAAAATTCTTATAAGGGTTAATAATACTCCATATATTCAGTCTGCATTATTCTTGTAAGAAAGCGATGGAAAATTTTTAAGGGAACAAACATAATAATCTCAACTTTCTGTTTTTTTTTTATATGTACATATCCATAACGATCCGAACGGAGTTTTTGAATTATTTGAAATCCGCAAAGGCCCACTGAAGCAGCACAGTGAACTATTTCCACATTTGAAAACCTTTTCTGGTAATTTTGGAGGACCTGTGCCCAGTGTGTCGTATGTAATTGAGCTCAATGCTTGGTGTTTCGTATCTTGAGAGTAGAGAACCGGAGACCCTTTTTGCTGGAAACGAGGCGTACCATCTTTGTACTCAATGTTGACAACGCATTTGAATTTGGATATTATATCGAGTATAGATGAAAAAATCTATGATTCACAGCATACACGTACAATCAGGTGGACCGTGCGCTTTCTTGTCACTCTTCTCTATAAAATTTCTATAAAAAAGTTATAAGTTACATTTTTAGCAACAAAAATTAAATTTCCACCGAAATTTTAAGAGACTGGCTTTTAGAGTTGTATACTTAATGTAAACTTCATGTAGGTATAAAGGCTAGAAAAAGTTTTCTAAATGGAATCTCTTATATTTACATTTACGCTAATGGTTTAGCCGCTAGTACTGTAGTAAACAACGTTTAAAGAAATTATATCCATTGTGTTTGATTAATGTACGTTCTAAGTGGCCATTATGTTCGCGCGATAAACACAAAGGCACACGTATTATATACGTTATTTTATAAATGTAGCAAGACATTTATTATAATAAACATGTTAACCGTGTTCTAAAATAAAACATTTTGTGTTTACCGTGTGGTAACGGCTTAAATAATACATCACTCCTTTGTCCCATGGGTAACGTAAGAGGCGACTTGCTTTTTACGTGGTAAGAACACGCTGCAGCTATATTATGGTTGTAGCACTTATTAGTGGGAGTGACCGGGGAAAGACCACGCTCTCACAGAAGAAAAACATAACGTAGCAGCTTAAAATGTTGCTGTACTTCGTATGATGTGTGTAGAAAACTAGAGACTCTTTTTAATGGAAACAGTTTTTTTGTTTTTTTTTTGTTTTAAAAAAAAAATATTACCAATGCTATAAACATTACTAATATTCCCCTTAACCACTTGTGGTAAGCTTAAGTTGCTTGTATTTGTATACAATTCATTTAATTCCACCTTCGTCCCCAAGGATGACAACGAATCAGCATTTTGATTTTCAATTAAAGATAGTGCACAGACAGTTACCCGCTTTGGGTACCTCATGCATTGACTTGATTGAACTTCTTATAAGCTTGCCTCCCAAATATTTCCCTACTGTAATGCATCTCCGCAGCTCTTCTATAATAGGCTTTGACAAGCTAAAGAATGACGCTCTTAATCTCGATATAGCCTCTTTAATTGAAGCACCTACTGTTGATGATAAAGTCTGTATTCTTAACCACAATGTTCTCAGCCTTTATGATGCTCATGTTCCAGTTTACAAGATTGGATTGAAATGTCCGGGTGTCGGTAATTGGGTCGGCAATGTATAGACAAAATCGTGCTTTTCTCTCTGTACGTTTTAAAATTTTCCTTCACACAACATCTAAGATCATGCCTGTTCGATCGCTCATATTACCCGTAATTGATTATGCAGATGTGTGTAATCCAGATCTGTCCTAATTTCATCTTATCAAGCTGGAACGCCTTCTCAATTACTGTACAAGATTTATTTGCGGGCTCCGTAAGTAGACCATATTTCGCAGTATAGAGCTAAGCTAAATTGTCTTACAATACGGCAGTGGTGCAATCCTAGAATATTCCTTGTACTTTTTCCATATAAAATGACTTATCTTCGCCTTCTTATCTTAAGAGTAAATATAACTATCCCTCCTCATCCCATGATAGGTTCCGACGTTCTTCTTCTTACACCAAAATCTGTATTCCTGTACACTTCGCCGAATTCTATTGGTCCGTAATCATCTATTAAAGACAACGCATTTTACATAAATCATCCATTTAAATAATATTAGTTTTTACGGATTATATCGCGTATATTTAACGTTTTAATTACCCGACGCTTCGAGAGCTTTACAGCACCCATAGTCACGGGGAGGACTGAGATGTTCAACGTCCAGATGTCATAGTTAACCGCGGTTAGCGTAGATTAAAATTAAAATTTTGTTCCGATCTACACAGTATGAACTTATGGTATCTTGAAGTCTTGCAGTTGTATGCTTAGGTTGGGATTTTATTTTATTTATTATAGGATCCCAAGCATATGGTAGCACCCAGCCATCCTCTCTATTGAAATTGGGATGTTTTTTGATTTCAAAAGCCTCGTGAACCATCCTTGGAAGGAATTGGTGTTCTTTAGCGAGGATTTGTGGTCTATCAAATCTGATGTAGTGACGGGGGCGATCCTGTACGTGTTCACAGACTGCAGACTTCCCGGAGACTCGATTCTTCACATCAGCTATATGTTCTTTAACGCGGGTTTTGATTAATCTTTTAGTTTGTCCTATGTAGGAGAGACCACATTCACAATCAAGCTTGTACACTCCTGCACCTTGCCGAGGGACGTTACACTTGACTGATGGTAAAAACTGACCAATCTTCTTCGGCGGCTTGAAGTATGTTTTGATGGTAGCACGCTTCAAGATGTAGCCAATCTTGTCAGTGCCTTCTCAAACATATGGCAGTACAGCAGGTACACACTCTACTGTGGCCGGCTTCACTCGTTCTCTGTGACGTAGGCGCGGGACCCGAAGCTTGATGTCATGCAAAACTTGCTTGACGTGTTGGAGCTCGGCAGCCAGGTGTTTACTGTCACAGATCCCTCGTGCTCTCTGAAATAAAGATTTAACCACGGTAGCTAATTGTGAAGGATGGTGGTGAGAATCAGCGTTTAAATATCTATCTGTATGAGTCTTTTTTCTATACACAGTATGGCTCAAGGTGTTATCAGGACTACTAACACATCTAGAAAAGCTAAGGAATTGTTTGCCTCTAACTCCATTGTGAACAGAATTTTAGAATTTATAGAGTTAAGATGGTCTAAAAATGCAGTTACCTTATCTAAAGGTAGAATTGTGAAAGTGTCGTCTACGTACCGCTTGTAGAATCTTGGATTTATGGGAGAAGTAAGCAGGGCTTTCTCCTCAAAGTCTTCCATGAATATGTCGGCGACAATGGGAGATACAGGTGAGCCAACAGGTAGCCAGATGTAAGGTAGTCTCTGAGTAATACCGCATATTTTACGGGCTTGTTGTTTTTTTCCAGCCTTCTAGTTACAATTAAGATGCAGTCTTCAACAGCTTAGCATTTAAACAATGACTGCACATCAAAACTGACCATAGTTTCATTGTATGCCAGATGTTGGTCTTTAATCTCGCTGACAAAATGGTAGGAATCCTTTATGTGTGCTTATGTATGTGCTGAGCGGCGAGAGTATTTTCGATAAATGTTGAGTCAATCTGTAAGTTGGTGAATCGATTTGGCTCACTATGGGACGTAATGGAACATTTGGCTTGTGTATTTTTGGTAACCCATACAACTTTGGTGATTTGGCGCACGTAGGTATTATCCATTTTACGTCCAGATTTAATTTTTCGGAGTGTTTATTTATGAGGTCACTAGTTGTTTTTAGTATGCTATTTATTGTGTCGTTTTTAAACTTTTTATAAGTACTTATATCCGACAAAAATTCTTGTACTTTAGAATTATAATCAGACGTATCCATGACTACCGTGGCGTTGATTGTGAATGTGGACTCTCCTACATAGGACAAACTAAAAGATCAATCAAAACCCGCGTTAAAGAACATATAGCTGATGTGAAGAATCGACGCTCCGGGAAGTCTGCAGTCTGCGAACACGTACAGGATCGCGCCCGTCACTACATCAGATTTGATAGACCACAAATCTTCGCTAAAGAACACCGATTCCTTCCAAGGATGATTCGCGAGGCTATTGAAATCAAAAAACATCCTAATTTCAATAGAGAAGATGGCTGGGTGTTACCATCCGCTTGAGATCCTATAATAAATAAAATTAAATCCCAACCTAAGCATACAACTGCAAGACTCCAAGATACCATAAGTTCATACTGTGTAGATCGGAACAAAAGTTAAATTTAAATCTATGGTAACCGCGGTTAACTACAACATCTAGACGTTGGACATCTCAGTCCCGCCCGTGAACATGGGTGCTGTAAAGCTCTCGAAACTTCGGGTATTTAAAAAGTTAAATATACGCGATAAAATCCGCAAAAACTAGTATTATTTCAATGTGCAGTGTTCGCGTAAATATAAGAAATCATCATCCATTTAATATGTCCTTACCGACACGAGCCGTGAAGCTTTCTAAGTGCCCAGACCCAAGATGTTTACAACGCCCAAACATCTTCAGTTAGTGTGAGTAGTGAGCTTACGCTGTCTTATGCTTGCTTAAAACTATTGAAAATTATACACTATAAAATTCCCTATTTAAATAGAGTATTAAAAAAAGTTGACTCTATCGAAGATAAATGTGGATATCCTTGGGCCATAGCATCCACTTACCATCAGGTGGACTGTGTGCTCGTTGGTCACCTTTATTATATAAAAATATATGAAAATGTGTGCACATAAGAGAGATACATATACGTATTCTATTCGTGCTAGGTGTAATTGGATTAAACCGCCGTTCATATACATACTTAAGTTTATCTTCATTACACTCGCGACATGTTTGCATCACGTCGTGACATGTCTTGTAGGAGGTGGGAGCTATAGCCATTATTTTGTTAAGCACCCGGGTAACATAGCCTCGATCTTGTATTAGGGAGAGTATTTAATTCGAAATGGAGCAGGTTGCGTCGCGTCGCTCCGATGTACTACAATCTATTTATGTGCAAACTACCAGGCGAATATTTTAATCAATGTCTGTTTTGTTCACGTAACAAGAACGGGGTTCTTAAACGGGGGCCTTCCTTTTATTAATTTGTTAACTTTATTGCCCATAAGTAACTGTAATGTTTACGTTTATTGACAATCCACTTGCGTTTTATTACGGATATTTACTATGTTTTGTTTTGTGACAAGCGAGCACACAGTGCATATTACGGTAAGTGGATGCTGTGGCTCATAGACATTTAAATCTATCCTCAATTAAGAATCAAAATACAGTATTATTAATCATAGATTGTGACAACATTATTTAACAATTCTTCAATTAACAATTACCGTGTAGTATCTGTGTAAGAATATCGTCGTGAAATGCTACAGAGGGAAACTGAAACAGGAAAAGAGCAGTGAATCTTTGTGATAAAAACTAAAATGAAATTGTAAAACGTAACTATAATGGCAAAATCTTCTTATGAGACAATCTACGGCGGAGGCCTATGTTCAGCAGTGGATTTTTGATAGACTTTAACGGTAAATGATTAATAATAAAAAAACGAAACTAGAAAATCTTCATATTTCATGAATACTTGGGGAGGATTATAATCTTTTAGAAAAAAAAAGGGAAAATAAGAGTATTAATGTTAAGAGAATTCAACCTATAGACTTCTCAATCTATTCTAAATTAAGAATCAAAATTTATTTAATCTTTGTAGTCTGAAACGGTTTGTTTCATGTTTTGTTCCAAAAAAGGATCTTTCCTTTTTTTTGGAAGAAGAAACTTTTATTTTACCAACACACAACATTGGAAAACATAGAAGCTCGTGGTAAAAATTGGTGACTATGCAGTTTGTTGAGTTCAAGTTCAGTTCAATTTTAAGTGTCGATAATAAAAAATACAAAAAATTATTGTAACGGATCCAGAAACTATATTGTTGTATAAATATGTAGGGACGTACGATCAAAATCTTTTCCCAGCAGTCGTTGATAGTTTTTGTCCCGCCACAGTAGTAATCTGTGAGTTACCACAGCACTTGTGTTAAGACGGTTAATTGACTCACTAACAACCGAAATTCGTTGGAAAATAAAACAGTTAACCTAATAGAAAATGAGCCTGATTGCGCGAAGTGCTGCTCGACTACCTCGCATCTATCGTCCCCACCAGCGGGCTTGGTGACGGTAGGGTCTTTCGGGCCCAGCAATCGGCACCCCCCACACCGTATGGTGGAATACGCCGCATGCGTTGGACAATCTCGATTAACAGCAACGCATTGCGGGCGTATTATAGGGCGAAAGGGGAAGAAATTGGAGGTTTTGCGTATCGGGCAAAGATGCGTCGACTTTTTGCTGAGCTGGAGCCATCTGCAACCTTCACCGAACAAAATCTGGCAGACCGAGTTCGGTATATCTTGCGCTCAAATATATTTGATGGCGCCAAACTCGAACGGCTACGACATAAGGCTGTTCCCTCATCAAATGAAAATGCTACGGCTGAGGATGCGGTGCCACAAGTTGGAGAACAACCCGCACACGTGGACACAACTGTGAATACCCCAGTAGTGGTTGATTCAAATGATGATGGAACATTCGCCCAGGAACTAGAATAGAGCAAATGAGGAGTACATTGGAAGAGGCGATTGTGGAAACGCGCAGTACGCCTCTCGGAAATCGACCGAAACTTCCCCGCATAGCTCTAAGTAAGCGGAACCGGGCTGTCGTGAGGGCTCTGAACCAAATACTGGTGATCTATTTGGAAGCCAGCCGGGAGTTTTAGCGATATGGACTCAATTCTTTTTGGCGCCACGCTGGCAGTCTGCCGTATTATAGGCGCCGAGGTTTCCACGGCTGGACCCGCTACTGGCCAAAGTAACGCTATCCCAGCGTGGAGAAGAAGATTCGAGGAGTGTATCGCAATGGCTATAGCTCTCATCGGCGGACTGATATGCTTCAGATCAGACCATAACAGGCCAAGAATTGTGCGCACCGCCAAGACGGCGTTTGATTGGACAAATGTCAGTTTGTCCCGCCGGATATAATGCAAAAACTGACGGAGCGCATAGATGATCTGAAGCAGAGAATCTCAGCACGAGGAAATTGGATTCGGCGATATACCGATAGGTCGACTCGGTTCAACCAGAATCGTCTCTTCCAGAGTGATCAGAAGAGGCTTTATGAATCATTGGAGCGACCAATGGTAAGTGGAACGGACCCAGCACCGAATCAGGCCGACACTGTAACATTCTGGCGCGGCCTGTGGTCAGAGCCCGTAAACCACAGCGAGGGCCCTTGGATGGAAGTTTTTGCGAGTTAGTGTGCGAGTATAACGCCAATGGACCCCGTCATTATTACGCCAGATGACGTAGCTGTGGCGGTCCGTAGGGCCCCGAACTGGAAAAGTCCGGGACTCGACGGGTTGCATCACTACTTGCTGAAGAGATTTGTGGTGTGTCACACTGTACTCGCCCGACAGTTCAAAGAGGCTCTCAACCAGAAGTCGCTCCTGAGCCTCTTCACTACTGGGATCACTCATTTGCTTCCTAAAGACCAGGATACCACAGACCACGCAAATACCGCCACATCACCTGTCTCCGACCATACATCCATTTTGAGCGAGAGAATCACTCACCACCTGGGCTCAAATAAGGTGATGATGGATGTCGCGCGCTCAAAATGGATTTAGGGGCGGTGGTCGTAGAACCGAGGAACCACTTCTCATCGACGCGGTCATTGGCAAAGTAGTGAAACGTAACTGGAGGGCTCCGGGAGGGATTTTCAGCTTCTTTATATGGATGACCTCAAGTAATTCGCCTCCAGTCGCTCCCATCTTGTGGAATTGCTAAATATCACTTGTGAATGTAGCAATTCTATTGAAAGCTGGGTACGGATAAATGTGCGGTCATCTATGTTGAAAAGGGAAGGGTTTCTAACTTTGAGGGCATAGACTTATCTATACCTATCAACTTAAGGACCCTTTCCGAGGCTGAAACATACCGATCCCGGGGTGTGTCACAGAACATCGGTATCGATGAGGCTGGTAAGAAACAGTCTGTTTGCGACGTGTTTTATGCACGCTTGACTAAAGTGCTCAACAGCCTTTTGTCTGGTGTGAATAAGACACACGCATATAACGGTTGGGTCGTGCCTGTCCTCATGTATACCTTTGGCATACTCAGGTGGACTCAAACTGAACTTAACTCCCTGGATAGAAAAGTCCGCACTACTATGACGTCCCATAGGATGCATCATCCGAGATCGTCAGTAATGAGGCTTTATTTGCCGCGAAAGAATGGTGGGCGTGGCTTTTTGAGCGCGCTCAAATTTCTGATGATTTAAGAAAGATTACTACGTTCATAACACGGTAAAATCTAAAATTTTATGGCATTTGATATGTTACTTTTTTTGTTGATCGAAATTGAATATCGGGCTGTGAATTTCATTTTGACAACGCTTGTTTGCTTCCGCTTGATACCGTATCAGTCAGTCGTAACTTTTGTGCAGATCGAAATATTTTCAACTGAGTATTGAAAACTAGGTACCTACAAATGAAAAGTTGGCCGGTATTGTCTGTGGTTTATGCCTAACCATAGAATAAATATCCCAACTTATGTCACAGTAGATTAGAAATAAATACATTTTGTTCATAGTTAGGACATAGTCGTATTTATAATTGTTAAAGTCAGCTTCACGTAAATGTATTAGTTTTTGAAGTGATTTTGTAGGGTGTACATTAGTTTTATTTAATTAGGTTAAATAAAATAATTTAGATAGTAGGTCGAGGAACAACCGATAAGGAAGAAAGAGTCGAGTGGCAGCCTCGTGTACGAGAACTAGGGGTCTACAACTAGATGGCGTTACAGACCTGCTGAAAGATACAGGATGGCCGGGTGGACATCAGAACCATGCTTTGTCCGCCACTTCACGCTGGTGTTCTGTGAGAGTGTAGTCCTTCTTGCTGCAGCCATAATAGAGATTTTATAAAAATATACCTATTTACTGGTTATGAATCACTTCTAACACAAGTATTTCAAATTAATTTGCAGGGGTAAACGGAAACATCAGTAATGTGAGAAGCTATACTATTTATTAAATTAAAAATAAAAACACGTAACGACAAATAGTATTCTATTTTCTTATGATAAATATTTCACTTTATTAATTTACAAATTTATATCATACACAATTGCGCAACATTAAAACTGCTGACTGATTGGCCTTAATTTAAGTAACACTAGGAACCCGACGCATCTTCGTATGGTTGATATCCATAAATGTCACTTATGCCATCATCATCATCATCGTCAACGGTTACACAAAAATCTTTAAGTTTTAAGATAACCTATAGTCTAGATCACTGCTGAATTTGCTTACTATATGTTAGTGAAGTGTCATCGCAAACAGTTCAGTCATTCCAAACATAAGCCCGGATAAACAGACAGGAAGACTGACAAAAATCTTGTAAATGGTTACGCATATAAATAACCCATTGAGCTCAGTTATAATATTATAATATACATTACATTTATTCCGTTTTCTTTTTTAAATGCTCCGTCCGCCGTTTACTTAACTAATCTTAGTTACGCGTTCATTAAATTGTATTAGATAATAATTTACAGCTATTAAGGACGAAACTAAAATACTAAAATCTTAGCATAAGTTTTATGTACTCGGCGAAATAAGGGCATCTGCGCATACTAATAAAAAATGTATCGGTTTTCTTCAAGACCAGACTGAGACCTTAAGTCTATTTTATCATCATCATATTAAAAGTCCGCCATCAGTGGTCCGCTGGTAAAGGCCTTCCACAAAGAATATCACAAAGCACAGAGCTCAACTCCATGGATCCGTTGACTTTCTTAAGTAAGTTTTGTAGGTAATTTTTACAACCTATGTTCTTGCTGTTTTTTCCAAGGACAAAGGTTTACTTCCGAATTATTGTACCAATAAAAATTACTCAATAGTGAATACTTGGGATCTATATTGAATGAAACACTATTATATTCTATTCTTATCTTATCTTCCATCATTTCCTACCAGGTCGTCAGAAGGGGGAGAAGACCCTCTCCCACTTCATTTCGCATACTGGTACGAGGCTAATAGTACAATCTAACCAAAAACCTTTCTTCCCTATCAGTTGTCAGTCTTTGAACTACTTGGTGAGCCCCGTACATTAGTCTATCGATCCGTTTTTGACTATTTATTACTCCGAATGTATAAAAGTAAAATTAAACTGCGCTAACAAAAACAATAAGTCGATTTCTACAATAAATTTTGTCCAGCGAAAGGAAACGTCTACCAACAAAAGCAAAACTTTTGCCATGTTACATCTGTTGAGACAGCTTGCTAGCTTTTCAATTTTGCTTTAAAACTTATAGTGTAAGGTGTTCGTGAGATATTTATGCTCTTACAAAAACCCGGACACATTATAGAATCACCCTGTTGAGTGAAAACGTTAGACTTTGGTAAGTTGTGGGCTTAATCAAGCCAGGAAAGGTTGCCGATAAAATTGTTGCTAACCACAACTTATCTTATTGTTTCTTTGTTACCAATTTTCATATTTATTGCGGAGTTTCAAATGAATTCGTTTAGAAAACTCTGGTATTAAGCAGTTTATAATATTGGTTTCAGTAGATAATAAAACAAATAAGGCGTCTTGTATGTGTTTGAATTGTTTGCAATTTGGGTTAGAATTATAATGTCTTCGGCTATTCTATGCACTTTTATTTGTATTTGTTTAATAATTGGGAATTAATATCTTTAATAAAAACCAGTGCGCGTCACCAGTGATGACCTATGGAACCGAGACGTGTTCCTACACTGCTGGCCGTATGAGGATGCTCAAAGTCGCTCAGCGAGCTATGGAGAGGTCTATGCTCGGGATTTCTCTGCGTGATAAACTTCAAAATGAGGATATTCGCAGTAAAACCAGAGTGACCGACATATCCCAACGGATTAGTAAGCTGAAGTGGCAATGAGCCGGCCATATAGCTCGAATAAACGACAACCGTTCAGGAAAAAAGTTTCTCGAATGGCAGTCTCGTACTGCTAGGCAAACTGTAGGCCGACCCCCCACTAGATGGAGTGACGACCTGGTAAGACATGCAGGAAATCGATGGATAGCTCAGGACCGTAATTTGTGGCATAACTTGGGGGAGGCCTATGTTCAGCAGTGGACTTGAATGGCTGTAATGATGATAATGATGATGATATGTTTAAATCTGATATCTTTACTGTATTATAACTGTACTATTAAAAATAATACTTAAATATTCCACTTCTGGCTCCTTTTATAGCTATATATATACATTGATTGAGGGAGAGCTCAAATTTATATTGTATTAATATAATAAAATTTTCAAAAGTTCCAATTTTAAAAACATTCTAATGTCACATTTTGTGATTTTTGCTTTCTTTCATTAATTATTAATATATTGTCTTTATTTCTGACCCCTTCTACTGTCATTTAGTGATAAGAAAGTAAGAGTAACTTTTAATTCTCAAATTGTCATGTATATGATGTAATAATGCCGTAAGATGTTATATTTATTTCCCAATTTTTTTTTAAACTTTAACTTCTGAAATAGAAATTTCAAATCCAACTTTACTGTTACGTTATATATAAGTATATTAAGAATTTGATGAATTGTTTATAGAATAAGACTGACAAACAAGCACATAGTCCACCTAATGTTAAGAGACCATTTTTTCCAGTATGAAGGTTCTTCGGTTCTCTACATTAACCATGCAAAACACAGCAGCAATGTGCTGCTATTTTATGCTTGAATGTATGATTCTTTTTCACTACGTAGGCTAATCCATTCAGAGTTTTTCCCATATAAAATTTGAGAAAAAATGCCTTCCATAAGAGTAGCAAAATAGGAATGAATTTTTTTATGAAACTACATATTTAGACTACTCGTATATCGAGATTTTGATATCCCCTTAACCACTCCAAGTGTAATCTGCTTTTAAGGTTTGTTAAAAGTTTTTTTTTTAAATAGGTACTTTATTTTTTTAATACACCTTGTTTTTACTTCTAACTTTACGATAAATTCTATTCCATAATATGCGGATGCCGGAACAAAGGTGTTGCATCCTCATATTTACCATAGTTGCCAAGCTTGGTAGACAAGTTGGTTACCGCAGTTTTTTATTATTTTTCGCGGTTACTAGGGAGATGTTCGTGCAAGTCTAATGGTTCATAACCTCCGTTGCCTTTTATGTCATTTATGGGATGTTTGAGGAGATTGAGTTTTTCAGGATCACCTTTTATTACTTAACGTCGTTTCAATAATATGTCGCTATGTACCTTACCGTAGTATTTGGATTATTAAAATTCATTTTTATGCGAATAATCGGCAAAATATTCAAATAATCGGTAAAAATATTCACATAATCCAATAATTAACTTTTTAATGTATTATTTGTTTAATTAAATTTTTATTTCAAAAATTCATGAAATTACATGAATCATGATTAAAACAAGTTTTTTTTACTTTGTCAACGTAAATTTGTAAGCATAAAAACTCATATCAAGGCCGCGCTGGAAAAACCACTACGTAATTTCAATCTCCCACCATTTCGGGAGCTTACTATGTGTAATTTTGTGATTTTGTGTTTTTCTACTTGTTTTGTGAATCAACATTAACTTTTTCGACAGTTTCTTCTATATTCGTTGAAGCCTGTGCCCATGTCACAAAGGATGATTAGGCAAAAGTAGTAGAAAAGACAAAAAGAAATCATGGATGACTTTGAAAGAGACATTAATTTTTACTGCATTATTTAAAATCAAATAATAAATAATCTAAACAACGACGGCTCAACTAGTTATACTGAAAGTGATTGAATGAGTTTGTTTTTAATCTAGCTTCTATCTTAATTTTTTTTAACTTTGCTTCTAGAAATAAGTAGTAAGAACAAATATGAAGAAACTGATAAATCTTGTTTTAAATTATCCGTTTTTATTTATTTTGGTATTATTCGTACCAAACGGTAAATTATTACAATCTCTAAATAATCGATATCGACTTTTTTCGGAATCGAATATTTCACTTTCTCATTTTTAGGTTGGTATGCTTGGTGCAATAAGTTTGGAGTTTTGGCGGGAACTTGGTCGACGACGGACTGTCACTCCCGTTTTGTCGCTTGAACAATGGTTTCAAGTGGATTTTAATTCCTAATAGTGATGTGATTTTGTAAATTAATTGTCTGCGCCTGTGAACTTTTGGAGAAAACGACGAAACAAGTGCTTCTATGTCGATATAAAACTCAAGTTATTTTGATCACTTAGGCACCTTTTGAACTTGAGTGGCTGTCGTCATTTACTGTCCGCAAGGTTGAGCTGTCGTCAAAATCTCCCAAGGGCTTCACAATGTGACGCATCAGCATATTGTGAATAAAAGAAAAAAATGCGCGGGAATCTTGAAACTGGACTGATAAATCTATGTGGATTAAAACTCATAAAGATTATAGTATAACGAAGACTTGGCTTTCGCCATTGTGGTTTTTTAAAATATGAAGAAATAAAGAAAATAAGATTTGGCTTTGGCCTTTATGGATTCACACTTCAAAATTCTATATATTCAAATTCAAAAAAAATACAAGGCTGTATGGCTTAGTTCCTTTGCCTGCTCTATCGAGCGAATAATAAAAACAACAGCAATAAGTCTGACAACCGTCAAAATGTATTTCTTAGATTTGGTTGACTATAATAATTTTTTTTGTTTTATCACGTAATGATTACAGTTTAATGTTATTTTTAACTTATTCTTTTAGGAATTATGAATTTATAGTCTATTTTGAATTGTTGAAATTGAATTTATAGTATTATAACTATACTCCGGCCGCTGAGTTATTACCGATTTGACACATGACGAATTGACAATACTAGTGAAGTGACTGAACCAGTAACCCTAATATCATTTGGGAACAGTTTGTTTTTAAATATTCTAGTATAGTGTGTAATTAAATAAAATTAAAACAATAATAGTTCAAGACACAGGTTCTTTATTAGGTGGAGTATCCTTGATGGGCGTAGATAATTGGTCGAGGACATATCAAAATAAAACAAATTTGTAAACACTGTTACACATTTTAATGAATAGAGTAGGTACAAGATGTTTTAATAAGTGACTAACTATCATTTATTAAAACAATTATTCAGACTCTGAACCAGATTCGCCAGAGCTGTCATCGCTATCAGTCACTTGTATGACAATTTCATTCTCTATAATGGTGTCCACTCTTATATATCGCGTTCATAATCTTCTGTTATTAGTTTTCGAGTCTTTTCGACGACCTTGACCCAATCTTTTTTCGTTATTTTGCTGCAAGCATCTTTTAATAGACCCATCATTTTATTAGTACTGAATGGCGGAGTCGTATTATTTATTACGAGCTGCGTAACCTGTAATGTAAACATTAAATAACGTTAATTTATTACATTAAATAAACGAAATGTTACACAATTACCTACATGTAAGGGACATGAGATATTTATTTCTTAGTTATGTATCTTTTTACTTATATGCTGAATATTGGATGTTATAATAGTACAAATTATTCATATTCATAACTTATGCGATAAAAAACAATACCTTTGATTTGTGCCCATATTAGCTCAATGGCATTGTACTGGCAGTGATAAGGAGGAATTCGAAGTACCCGATGTCCATGTGCTAGAGCTATCTCATCTACTTCATAACGGACTCTTGATGTTTTATTTTAGCGTACCAACTTTACTAAGTTAGACTTTAGCGTTTCGGCAGTAGTTTCAATTCCATTTTGGTGTAGCCACGCTACGAGATCAGCTTTCTTGTCGGCCTGAGTAGGCGCTTTATTCACTTGTTTCGAGTGATATGAAGCGTTGTCCATTATTATGATAGAAGGCTCTGGCAGGCTGGGTAATAATTGATTTTCGAACCAATTCGTAAAAGTGTCTGTATCCATCTCCTAGTGGTAATCGGAAGTACTTTTTGACGCGAAAGCCAGCAGTCCATTTTCAAAGAAACCACTTCCAGCAGAACCGGCGTGATAAATTATCAGTCGCGATTCTTTTCCAATTGGAACCTTTGAGGTTGATGCTTTTGTTTCGTCAGTCCAAGAGCGTGACAAAGTGTGGTTCGCATTTAACCATGTTTCGTCAACAAAAACGACGTTGTCCCAAGACTCGATTTTTCTGGCTTCTCTTAAAAACTCGCTCCTTTTAATTATTAAATCAAATCTTTCCATTAATATTTTCCTTTTACTCGTTTTTTTATATTCAAACCCAATTTCGTGCAATAGTTTTGACAACGCCGTTTTACCGCCTTTAAACAATCCAGCTTCTTTTAAAGAGACCAAAAGCAAACGTCTAGTTGGAAACTCGTTCCTAGTATAATAACCATATATGTGGTTTCTTATTGCATCTGCATCAAAAACATCAACACCTGTCACGGGCTTTTGTCTTCGTTTTTTCTTAGGAGTGCGTAAAACATTATCTTCACTTCCAGAAGCACCAAATTTTTCTTTATTTATATTGTATAGTGTTTTTGCACCAATTCCAAGAGCTTATGAAACCCGATCTTTCACTTGAGTGACAGGAATCAAAGGGCCGCCATTTTGTGACTCACGCTCAAAGTAATCCTGTAGCTTTAGTACAAGCTCACGACATTGACTATTCAATGTTTTTCCTCGTTTCGGCATTTTCAACAAAATTACCAAACACAAACAAAATTAGTCCAATAAAGCGCAACGATAAACAGGAGAAAGCCGAGTCAAAAAACAACGGTTACACAAAAGAACGTAGTCTGTGCGCACGAGAGTACGAAAGACGACTAAACAGATTAAAATAGCGGTGGTAAGGGTGTTGCCGGAATAGTATCACCAATTACTTAAAGAAATACACCTATAACATTGCTTAATTGAGGAAGAAAATTATATTTATTAAATGTTGTTTTATATATTATGAATGTTAAAAATTATACATAATCATTTTAATTGTATTTATTTTTAAATCATAGAAAACAGTATTTCTGTCTTTGGATCACACATAAATCTTAAAAATCATAGAGATACTGGCAACACAGTGCAATTAGGAGACGCAAAAAAATGACTGTTGACTGGCCTACGCATTTGGGTGGATATCATTGAAGTAATATGTACTTACGTACTAGAACAGCTTTTTCAAACAATTATAAAAAATGTGCGCTACTCTGTAATCGCGTGGTTGTTTTTTTATCATAGAATAAACTTAGGTAGAATGACCCGTAGGTAATATACATAAATAAGTAAATTGTATTGTTAAATAGGTAAATTATATGGAGAATAATATTTAAATTTTGTCATTTATTTTGTATATTATATTTACTTATTTATCATAATATTACATGATATAATATCACAATTACAATTTAATTATATTTTATATGAATATTTTAAAAGGTATCTAAGTCAAATATAAAAACATACTAAATGTATGTTTAACAAAACTTATTAACATAACATTTAAATTACTAATATATTTATTTAAATTAGAATAAAAGTCGTTCATAAATGCTGGGTACGCGAGAGTTAAAAATGGATGAATTTATACCACTTTGACTTTGATGTGGAAACCTAAAAATAAAATAAAAGAATAATAAGCAGATTTAAACATGAAAAATTTTGCCAAATGATAATAACTTATATATAGTTCTATAAAAAATGTGTATAATAATATATTCGTCCTATACTTAAATACCCACAGAAATGTCGCATCTGAACATATTAATTTCATAATCAATATTCCCCGACACAAGATGGCGTCTTAGGAATAATTTGTTTTATTATTAATACATAATACTTTTTATTAATTAAGTATCATGTTAACCGATGAAAAGTAATTCCTTGGTTTTTACTGACATTTCTTGAATTATTTGTGCAATATCTAAGTACACACGACGGCATATTTTTATCAAGAGATTTTTTAAATCAACACAACACGTGACAACTCTATAAGCGCCTAGCGAGTGATTGATTAAAGTGCGGTGTATGCACCGCAGTTGATTGGAACAGAGTAACTGAATGCAGTGTCGCCTCTAGTACGTAGTACATAAGAGCTCAATGGTAGATATTGACTTGGTTGTATTGACTTTACGATTGATTATATTATTCCGGCTGGCAAAGATTGCCGAATGATCCTCTTGTTATCTTTTCTTGGACCTAAAGCTGTAGAAGTCCATGTACTGTAGTAGTCACTAACCACCAGGTGGACTGTAAGTTCGTTTGTCACTTCAGCTTTACTAAAAAAAACAAGCATTTACGTTAATTAAATTTATGATAATCGAAAATTATTTTAATATTTTATTATATATAAAAATCTGGAAGATTTTCAGTAAAATATAATCTAGATCACTCCTGGTTTACTCTTTATCTGTTCGTGAAGTTTCCTTGCAATCCGTTTAGTCATTCCAAACATTAGCCCGGACAGACTGGCAAATATTTTAACATTGTTTTTTCATGTTTTAATGGCATGCAAAAACAGCCTCAGCTCATTTAAAGGCAGTTACTTTAAAATATAACAAACTTTTTAATTATATTTACATGTATAGGTAAGGTATTTTATAAAATGACTAGCTGATATACACTCGCTACGATGAGCATACTATAATAGATGATAGTAATAATCATGTCCTCCAGACAGAATTTCAGCCACGGCGGCCTGCCTCAACGGAGACTAGCCATCATCGTAGGACAGGATTACAGTGCTCAAGTGTATAAGCAAGCACAGGTGCACTCTTTATTCCCTCACTCACATTTTCCGATGGGACGGTAAACTGACACGACCGGAGAGAGATCAGGCGCAGGACCAACGGCTTTACGTGCCTTCCGAGGAACGGGGGTGGGACACCGCCAACTTCCTGACTTCGGGCACCTACTGAGAATTTCTTGACGGAAAAACTAAATAATTAATTTTTTGGCCCGAACCAAGATTCGAACCCAAGTCCTCATGATCATCAGTCGCATTACTGCAACCACTAGACCAACAAGGCAGTCACTACACTACAAAATAGACGATAATAACTTAGATATAATGTATCAAGGATTTTTAATGGACTATTGTAAAATTCCTTACTGAGCGTCTAAATTGCATAATAAGTAACTATACAAAATTTCAAGTCAATCGGGTGTATAGCTTTGGAGATATCCTGATGAGTCAGTCATTTATATTTCGTTTATATTATATACAAATAAGAAATCAGTTGATATTAAGTGGATATTAGGACCTACAGACGTCACTCATGCATCTATCATACATCTATCTTCGATTAAGATTCAAAACGCAGAAGCGTTGTTACCCCTGAGTACTAAGATGGATTGCCTGGTTTCTAGTAGAAAGGGTTCCCGATTTTGTACACTAATGGAATGTGACAGAACAATATTATAAAACTTTTCTGTTTTGTGTTGATATAGCTTATAAGCTTGACCCTTCGCCGGTCAAGCCGTATCACTCGTTCTACAATCATTAAATACTACAGCTCGGCTCTACCAAGTATAAACACAATAAAAATTTATATGAAAAACCAGGTATATTCAAAAGTACATATATATTACATTCTCAGTATTGGTTGAGGGTAAAGAGACATAATTAATGAAAATATGTTAACTAATATACAGCAAATAAGTGTACGAAATTATTGACATTTTCATTCCGAGAAATTGTGCATTCTCTCTTGTCATAGCTGATTTGTTGTTTGATGACTGATGACATTTCTTTAGTAAAATGTTTTTTCGAATTAATTATAATTTTATTGATAAAATACAATTTATTTAAAAATTCAAAAAATCTAATCAAAAATTTTCTAATTATGTTACTCTTCGCGGTAAAGTCCAATACGCTAGTTGCTTTTATTTGCTTAGGGCGTGAAAAAATCACCAAACAGTCTATTATGTTGATTGGGTGTTTATATATATATATATATATATATATATATATATATATATATATATATATATATATATATATATATATATATATATATATATATATATATATATATATATATATATATATATATATATATTAATTTAATTAAAACGTTGCAACTATTTACATCGATAACAGATAAACGTTGTTAGAATATCTGTAAGGAATATCCGTTAACATATCATTACACTTTAAACGTAAACAAGTTGTCGTATTTATCAAGCTATATTTATGCACTGCTAGGTGAGCTAGCACTCGTACATTGAAACAGGGATACTCTTGTTCTAGTAATGTAAAGAAGAATGAATGAAATGATCCACTTCTGGACATGGGATTCTGCGAAGCTTTGCTATCAGGCGTTGTTTTTGGGGTGGCTATTATCTGACTTATATTATTGGGTTGTTTTGCCATCATATTTCTTTAATAAGATCTTTATGACCGTTTCAACTGTGGTCGTGCACTATACTTCAGGAAACAAAGTGCGGTAAAGTTTCGCCGTTAAGCGCGAATGTTTTGATTAAGATACCTTTTATATTTCAATATATTATATTCTTACACCGCCACTACACGGTACGTATACTCGTATACATAATATCCTCTACCCTATATCTCGTGAGTGTGGTAAGAGGCAACGGAGGGAAACAAATCAGGAGATGGGCAGCAGCATCTCGTGATGCCGGTGTGAACAATGTACCGGAGCAAGTGCCAGAAGTCCACCTTATAATTCTGCGGAGAGTCAAGATGAAGACAAGTTGAACTGGTTTGCAGGAACGTAGGCTGCAGAATTCTCATTCTCAGCTGTGAATGGTAGGGATTCTTGAGGATAATGACAAAGGATTGAAAGTTGTAATTTCCGAAGGTTGTTGGTTTCGTATTCAGATCACTTCGGGGTCACCTGTGTAGTGATGCATGTAAATAAAAGTCACCACCTATAGCACACAAAACGTTCACTGTCCACCAGCACAAAGAGAGTTTAGAAAGGCGGATAGTATACACAGTGACAGCAAAAGAAAGGAAGAGTTAGCACAGAACAAAATATAAAATTTAAACAGAACTTGATATGCACAATAAGACTACAATTTAAGCGAGCGAAAGCGTTAAGCCGGACCAGCGCAAGAGTGGCGTGCGTTCTGCTTCGGATGCAGCTGCGGACTGACGGGGGGAACCAGCGTTGCCAATTACACGACAATTGCCATGTTACACGGCAATTTGGGTCTATTCAGCATTAAAATAGGGTAAACGGGAGCATATTAATTGCCGTGTTCTAAAACACGTCAATGAAATGGTTACATTTTTTTCCCCGAAATTTTTATCGGTAGTGGATAAGTAATTATAACGCACATCACAAGACGTAGTCTACTACACTAGACGTAGTCTTGAGTCTATGAGAGGGGAAATCTCGACGCGAATACGACATGCAATGGAGTATAGAGGTAAGGAGGACAATCTCCTATAGGAGAATATTGGAAAATGTGTCCATCTGTAAGCAATAAATAACAGTTAAAAACCACCGTATGATAAATCGCCGGAAAATACGTTGAGAGTGGTTTTGAAAGTAAAAATTTTGAATGCAATAAAATAATTATTGTATAAGAATTATGGTGAAAGTATGTGCAATTAAAAATCATCATAAGTTCTTTAAAATTTGGACTGAAGCTACAGTGGTGCCACGCTTATTTAAAGGTTTTCTACGGACACTTTTTGTATACTCCATACGACATACATTCACGCGCATTTCATCGTTTATGGTATTAATTACAATCTTTCGTTTTTTGAAAAGTACATTAAAAAGATTTACCGCTGTTTATTTACTTTATTTAACTTTACTAGTTAAGCACTTAATCCGATTCCGACAAAACAACTGATAGACAATATGAAGGAAAATAATAAATATAAATTGAACAAAGAAGAAAGAGAAGTTTTGGGTACGAGAAGAAATTCGTATGAGTAATGTTTTTATGTCATGTTTAATCTTACGTGTTAATTTAAAATAAATAAAAATGTACACGGCAATTTTGTAGTTTTTATTACAAAACACGGCAATTCAGATCACAAAACACGGCAACTTAAAATTTCGAAATGGCAACCCTGGGGGAACTCACTCGCGCGCAAGCTAATTGAGACATAGTCACTTGACCTAGATATGGTCGCGTCATGGGATCAGTGAGTAGCTCTCTCATTGCGGCGCGTCGAAGATGCCAGGTTCGGTATGCCTCCACACCCCTTATGAGGTAGTTTATGGAAGAGGCCTATGTTCAACAGTGGATTTTATTAGGCTATAACGGAATATATTAAAAATATTTATAGAATTAATTTAAAACAAAAAGAACGAAGCATGAAAATCATGAAAATAAATTCTAAGGCTTACATTAATAGATTGCGACGGCCTAGTCGTAGCCACAAACGATACACAGGCGTTTTCAATTTCCCATCCACCGTTGGTATTAACAGCTAAGATAGCGGCTTCAAAGGATGACGGACTCGGCGAGCGAAACCTTGTCTATTCTACCTCCCTTTCAACTACCTAGTTTACAAATTTCCATTTGTAACCGCTGTCTTTAACGTATTCACAATAATGTCTGCAATTACTCTCGCTGCTAAGTAACCCGGTGTTTTTATTTATTGCAGGTTTTTCACGTGTATACTTAATTAGGCACATGTTTTAAAATTATTTTTTTATAGATAAAATTGTATATTTTTTTATTCGCTATTTGCAATAATTTTAACGATATGAAGTATTTTGCGAAGTGTTGGGCGACTGTACAATAGATGGAGTGACATTCGGGAAGTTGATGGATGAAGGGAGGCCTATGTTCAGCAGCGGACTTGTAAAAAAAAGTAAAGATACAGCCTATTTACGTCCCACTGATGGGAACCGGCCTCCCCTCATTTCGGAGAGGGTTTTAGGGCAAGGAAATGTCCGCCGTGCTGCCCCAAAGCATGTTGGCGAACTTGTGGACTTGTAAAGGGCTGTAATGATGATGATGAAGTATTTTATTTTATATCAATAAAATGAAGTTTTGATTTTATTATATTGGTATTTGCGCTGGTTCCGTCTAGGATTCATAAATATCGCCAAAACCGAGTAGCCAGTTAACTTGTGCGTCTTTCTAGTAACAAATAAAAAATTAAAGACTGCGGTTTGCAAACCCGCCTTCCAAGTGGGGCAACTAAGCAAGTGTCCACCCCATAAGACAATCTATGGGGAGGCTTTTATCCAGCAGTGCACTTTTAATGACTTCATGCTGTAAGCTAAGCTACCAAGTAATATCAGCGGCAGAAGGTTAAATGGCGGCTGGCCAAAGAGCCACTCCAAAGCCGAGGACATTTATTTAGTTTATAAGTTATTCCGACACCCTAAGTTTAACCGACCGCAATCGGCTACATCCAGTTTTAGTTGACTAAGCCTAGGTGTAATTGCACTTTGGCTTTTAACCATAACACTCAGCTGAACACAAAGCAAAACTTGGCATTAAATATAGCAACACTATTCTATACATTTAAACGAGCAATTCTTGAATATATATAATCGGAATCTTGGAAACGGCTCCAACGATTTTCATAAAATGTATTGTCCAGGGAGTTTCGGGGGCAATAAATCGATCTAGCTAGGATTTATTTTTAGAAAATGTCTTTTTGTGCGTATTTTCAGGCAATGAAAAGCTGCTACAATGTAAAAAGGTGAATTTTGACGCTGTGTTAATGGTCATAAGAGCTCAAGTGGATATCGAGCGGTCGCGAAGTCGTAATGCCTTGGTTCGCGTCCTGTCTTCGGACCAACATTTTTCCTTTTTTTCTCAAGTTCCCTTTTTTTGTGAGACAATCTATGATTTCGAGCCCTAAAAATACAAAAAATTTAATTAAACTAATTGCTTAAAAATTTAATTAAAACCGAGCAAAGCTCGGTCATCTAGGTACTAACTACTCATAAAACTAATACTCGAGTTTATTTTATATTCATGCCCACACTCTTCTCTATATATAATATTTAGCGTATTTTTTATATTATTCAGAAAACCTACACGTTTCATAATACTACTAGCTGGTCTGGTAGACGTTGTTTGACCTTTTCGGTAGGTGGCGCCATGATTTTCACTCCAAATTTACCATGGATTGCTTAATTATATGTAGTATTTATTTATAATGAAATCATGTCACCTGTCGAGTATGGATTTTGTGGTTTTTTGACACTGAACCAACATAATATCTTGTAAATATGGGAAATTTAATAAATAATTATAAATATGTTAATAACTTGATTACAGCGCCACCTATAGGAATCCAGCTAGCTATGAACCATCACCTTGAATACACATACGAGTATATAATGGGTACATATGACTTCAATCGGTCAAGTTGTTCAAAAGTAAGAGGATCACTAACAAAACATTTAAGTAACGACACTGGATTAGTATAATGTAACATCTTACTAATATGTTACATTATACTAATCCAGTGACAACAGGTACCAAACGGTAGTGAACTTAAATAATATCCTTATGTATATAATTCTTCTGTAAGTGTAACGATTTTAAAGAAATTTTTTGTGTTTGAGTGGGTTTCTGAATTGAATTGATTCCAAATTGGACTCGGTGGGTATCGCTGCAGTTGGGTTCTAAGTTTTTTTTTCACGCCTGGCAATGTCTGCCGTTCTGTTATTTAGTCGACCCATTGATACTTCATATTTCTGTTCTGTCTAGAGGCAACTAAATTATTTTTAATTACATATTTTCAATGTTATTCATGCAATATTTCTTGCGTCTATTTTGTTAATCACCGTCTCTAGGTCTATGGGCCTGCCCGTTAGCAGACGTTTCCTGTTAACCGCATCCAATACAATGATAGTAAAATGAAAAGGCGTGTAATATCGTGCATCGCTAGTCAATATGATAGTTGTCGACGACAATCCAGTCAAACGTATTTGAATCTCTCCATCTCCCCGTCTCTCTCTCTCTCTCTCTCTCTCTCTCTCTCTCTCGACATTTTTTGTAACCGAATGGATTTTTATAGGCGAGTGGTCTTTTAATAAATGCTTGCCGAAATACGAGTATAAGACGCAGAGTTCATTGTACTTGAAGTAAGGAAAAGTTCTACCGTCTAAATATGATATTGTACAAATATCTTTTATTCAATGTTTTAAATCTTCCTTTTGCTTAATAGGCTGCAATCTATTCTCTATAATTTGCATTAATAAATTAGTTAACAGCCCGATAAATTCAAACAAAGAACGGCAGAGATTTATTAAAATCTCAATGATCGATAACGTATATAACGTATATAAATATACATAGGTTCGTCTGTATAAATATATACGAGTATCAAAGGGAATATCTCATTAATCAATCTTGCTTTGCGCTTTTAATTCTTTTCATGCAACTGCATGTTGGTCATTTTTACTTGTTAACCACTAAACATCGCGTGATTAAATCTCGGTTCGTGACCACTCGCCATTTCATGTAAGCTCCAACAAACAAACCCTCAGTTAACGTAACAATGATATGATTTTTAAGTGCACACAATAGACTTTAATTTAAAACCCCTGCTTCGTATCACACACATTAAAAAACATCTTGAAGTGACCTAACCCAATTAACAGTATACTCAATTTAACAAGAAATAAAATACAGTGACTGATTTACCTTCAAAATAAATATATTAAAAAAATATTTTCAGCCTGATTTGTATAACATGTTGGTTATGGGCTATCATAAAGTATCGGAATTATTAACATCTGTATGTGAATTTGCATCTGCATATCAATACGCGGCGAAAAAAATTTGTGTCCCCACTCTGTTGAGATTTAGCATATTGAAGTTTAAATGGAGAAGGAGTGCGGAAAGCTAAAACTCAACGCAACTAACCAAATACCCAGACAGAGGGTAATATTTTTGGGTGTATGTATGTGTACTACGTATTATGTATTACATATAAATTTTATAGTAATAAATAATTAGGGTAAATTTTATGTAGATGATAATACGACGCACATAAAAACGAACATGGCGCGTCTTTAAAGTATATTAATCCAACTTACGTTTCCTATTGTGAGCTAATAATAAACTGTAATCTTAACCTTGCCTTTAGAAAATGTATTTTTATTAATATATGAAAAGGCGCACAGAAATTGGGTCCCCTAGGCACATAGTAAGCCCATGTCCGACGCATGTTTGACAATCTGTTTCTCGGTTCGTTACAAATCTTCGTTTCATCTTAAGAAAGTAAAGGGGGAATTCGATAGTTTTTTAGTTTTTCTCTACATATCACCAGCAACGCTTCGATCGCTAAAATCTTTTAGTAATGACTTGGCGACAGTTGGGAAAATGCCTATTGACTCCGTTGGTATGATAACTATTTTAAACATTTTAGAATATTTTTGACATATTTTTTTAATAATATCGAAATAATCATATGGTCTTTCATGATAAAGTTATATGTTCAGGTTTATGTTTAAAGGCATTTATTCTCATAAAGACATTTTATACGCCACTTACACGAGAACAAAAATAAAAGTAAATCTAAATAACAAAATTCATTGTCGTACCTATGTTGTTGAAAAATAAATAACATCAAAAACAGCTATTGACGGGAAAAATCTATACAAATAAAAGAAAAGTTGAATTCTAGTATACACTATCACCTTAGCACCACAATACTAAGACCAGGAACAAACCGGGCCAACGCACTCAGATAGATATGTTTGTGATTATATAATTTGCTAGTCGCTTTTTGAATACATTGAACGAGTCTACATTTTTTATTTCCGAGGGTATCTTATTAAAAAGGTGCGAACCTTCGCATGTAATTGTAGTCTGGCCGTACTTAGTTCGAGTTTTAGGCAAAACAATGAAGCTTGCGCGTCGAGTGCAGATGCACCCAACTTTTTTTCGCTTGATGTTCGTATAACTTTCGTACGTTCTTACAAATGTCTACTGTCGCCCACTCATGAAATGCCTTGCGAGTGATAATGGAGAATGATTTAGAAGTAAATATTTCATAAAATTCTTTATTAATAAGGTGCAAACTACTAGGCAAATGTTTTAATCAATGTCTGTTTTGTTCACGTAACACGAACGGGGTTCTAACATTCCTTTTGTTAATTTGTTATCTTATAACAGATTTAATTACGACTGAAACTGAAACAAGAGATGGCAAGTGACATCTTTCTGATAAAAACTGAAATTATTGTATAAAATGTAACTATAATAGTAAAATCTCCCTGTAAAGCAATCTATGGAGGAGGCCTATGTTCAGCAGTGTACGTTTAATGGGTTTACAGTGAGATTTTACCATTATAGTTACATTTTATAATATAATTTCAGTTTTTATCAGAAAGATGTCACTTGCCATCTCCCGTTTCAGTTTCAGTCGTAATTAAATCTGTTATAAGATAACAAATTAACAAAAGGAATGTGAGAACCCCGTTCGTGTCACGTGAACAAAACAGTCATTGATTAAAACATTTGCCTAGTAGTTTGCACATAAATAGATTGTAATACATCAGGGCGATGCGACGCAACCTGCTCCATTTCGAATTAAATACTCTCCCTAATACAAGACCGAGGCTATGTTACACGGGTGCTTAACAAAATAATGGCTATAGCTCCCAACTCCTACAAGACGTGTTACGACGTGATGCAAACATGTCGCGAGCGTAACGAAGATAAGCTTAAGTATAGCCTTATCTAAGTAGCAAGTGAAAGATGAACAGCGATTTAATCCAATTACACCTAGCACGAATGGAATACGTTGATGTATCTTTCTTATGTGCACACATTTTAATATATTTTTATAGAATAACGGTAACCAACCAGCACACAGTCTACCTGATGGTAAGTGGATGTTATGGCCCAAGGATATCCACATTTATCTTCGATTAAGGATCAAAAAAGTTATGTTAGCCCTGAGAAATAAGATGGACTACCTCGATTCCAGTAAGAAAGATCTCCAGTTCTCTCACGACACGAAATACAACAGCGTTAAGATGCTATTTACGCTAACGTTCTGTGAGATCGTGAACCTAAATATTTAGCTTGGCTCTACCACGTCAAGTTTTTTAATTCCTTATTTAAATAGGTAAATTTTTTATAGTGTATAATCACTTATTTGCAATAATTTTAAGCAAGTATAAGTCAACGGAAACTCATTGTCACCGACAGTTAACTCTAAATAACGGAAGATGTTTGGGCATTGTAATATCTGGGTTACTGGGCACAGAAAGCTTCTCGGCTCATGTCGGTAATATCTATGAACAACCCGTCGGAAATATGTGTACACCTGTTGTATGACTCTCTCTTCGATAGGGTAGCTATCCAATACCACCAAATTGAAATCAGGTGTAGTACCAATAAGTGGTTATTTACATAGTAATTAGTTATTAACAGATTAAAATAAAAATGAAATGTATTCTAAATTGTAATATTTTCTAACACTATAAAATTATTTCTATCGCTGTCAGCACTTGACTTGTGAAACATTCATCCCGTAACAGGATACTTTCAAATAATTCAGGAGGTGTGCTTATATAAACGCACAATAAACACTCAGTAGCGACATGTCACGTAGTCAGGCATGTCACAAATCAGACAGGTAAGAGCTACGAAAAGGAATTTAATTATAGAGAACGCTAATAGGATAGATTCGATTAAAAACCAAATACATTTTATATATCACACTTTTTATTTAATCTGTCTAAGACTAACACGGTATAAATTAAATTACAAAAGCTTTATAAACAATTCTCTAAAACGCCGGGAATGTAAATATTATTTGTAACTTATTGACGTCACCTGAGCATCAATAAGAATTATCTCAATAATTACAAACATTTTAGATCGCCAGAATCAGTAGAGTTCAAGGAAAAGACTTTTAACCGTTAGTTTGAACATAGCGGATACCTTCGAATGGGTTTGGCACAATGTGCTACTTTAGAAATTTCCTTTCTATGAACTTCCCGAGAAATTGTGCAATTGGACCACCAGTTTTCTTGCAGATTATAGCACCAATGCTCAGATTTCAAGCCTATTAACACTCATGTTCCACAAGGCTGCGTACTATCATCAACTTCTGCATACCAATGATGTTTCAACCGGTAACATTCATTCCTATGCGGACAACAGTACTAGCACTCCATTACGCGCGCCCCTGTTTGGGACGCGAGTGCTCGCGCGCTCTACATATGTAGAACTATTTTGTGTAAAGATTTTACAGGAACAATAAACAAATATAAAAATACTTCAATATCATATGAAAACAAACTTTAATAAGAAACTAAAATAGACGAAACATAACTGTTACCATTTATTAGGCACTTAATATCAGACTTCTTGTGAATTTTGAGAAAAATCAATGATTTTTTGGCATCAAACCTTCTCAGTCTCCTTTTTTTACTCGCTCATATCTTCCACACAGTCTTTATCATTTTTACAACAGTCAAGGCATTAAAGAACTCGATGTTTAGGACGAATCCACTTTTTACAGGTGTCACATTGTTTTCTAGTGGACTTATTGCGTGCTCTGCCACAAAAGGAACATTTCCCGACTCGACCAGTGTTGGGGAGTTGTGCTGGGCATGGTTCTAATTCCGATGGCTCTTTCATGCCCAAAAGCATTTTCCCTTTCATTTTCAATGATTTTGGAATACTTTCAATATTTATTCTGCGTTGTATGCATGGCGCGACTAGGTGAAAACCAAGTTCATATAAAAAATCCTTCCTGGCCTTATTTCTGTAGTCCTTGTTTATTGTATGTACAAAATAACAGTTTATAGCACTTATAATCATTAAATTTAAAAAAATGGTAAGTGGCCATCGCCTAGAGTTTTTGGAGACGTCATAAATACTACAAATTTTGTCTACAATGTCCACGCCATATTTGGTATTGTTGTAAAAAGTTATTATTTCCGGGTTACGTTTGCTGTTAGTAAATCGATATGACCATCATAGTGCATAGTTGAGTATATAAGCATCACTTTCTTTGATTTTGGCATGTAAGATACTAAAGTACCTTGTTTTTTAAAGTCAAAAATTGAACTTATCTATATATATATATTTGTGGCTTATCTTTCTTCACAGTGCCTACGACAGTAATTTTGCTACCTAAGAGCTCTAAGCATTGAGGTAAATTCGTGAACCAATTGTGCATTGTGACGTTATAACCTAAACCATCCAATGGGGTAAGCATTCGTAGCACAATGTCCACAACTTTATTTGATTGTGCATAAGGACCATCTGGCTGAGCACCTGCGTATATTTCAATATGGTAGGCATAAGGTACCGTTGTATCCGTTAGTGAGAATATTATGTTTATCCCATATTTTGCTGGTTGCTTCATCAGTAATAACTTCTTCTAACCATCTCAAAATATGTGCCATCATTGTGCGAAATATAGTTACTTAGATTAAAAATAATATTATTAAACAAAAAAATTCATAATAACTATATTTATACATAATATAAACACTTACATAAAATAAAAACGATAGGTAAACTTCCGACAAAAACGACACGCGAGTGCTCGCGCGCTCAACTATTGTAGAATTTTAGTTTTAGTTCGAAATTTCTAACAAGTGCGATCGCGCAGTTTGCCGAAAGGGTACTAATTGTGATCACCAGCTAGTAATAGAGGAATACTATGAGTGTGTGCGTTAGACACCCACAATTAATGTTAAAATCCCACGAAATGCATGCCTGTTCCACAATAGTAGAACGCGCGACTAATGGAGTGCTAGTGATGCTTTGTACACAGGTCGTACCATACGTTTATTGAATAACGTCTTAGATTGGATTGACGACTAAATTTAGTCCAGTTCAATCTGGAGAAGATTCAAGCTTGCGCGTTTACCACCAAAAAGAACTTCTTTGTTGCATTTCCTCAGTTTCAGGGCACTTCTTTTGCTGCATGTGCAGTTTCATGGTAACTTAGGAGAGAAGGCTAAATTGGCCTATAAAAAGATTGGAGTCCTCAGCAGAGCGGGACAATATTTCACCAGTAAATCGCCTGCAACTTTACAAGGTATAGGTTTAGCCTTACATGGAATACTGTCTACCCATTACTGGGTCGGGGCTCCCCAATGCCCTATCCTTCCATTTGATCTCATTTAGTGCAGAGCGGTCCGAATCATCGGCGACCGAGCTCTTTCTTATCGGCTTGATTCACTGGCACTGCGAGGAGATTTTGCATCTCTTTACGTATTTTATCGCATCCACCACAGGGAGTGCTCTGAGGAATTATTGGGATTAATTCCAGCCGCTCAAGTTCACCATCGTACGTCGCAACAAAACTCGCCATATCATTCGATCTAACCTAAAACCCTCAGAAATAAGCGGGAGGCTTGTGCCCAGCAGTGGGACGTATGTAGGCTGTAACTTTACTTTTTAACTGACTTAAAATGAGTAAACAAACGCAGTATTACATTATCAGTAAAACACACCTATTTCATGATGCTATTAATATTCTTCTTTCATAGACAATAATATCCAAAAGCTTATGGAACTTGATATAAGACATTTTTTTGTTGATCGAAATTGAATATCGGGCAGTAAACTTGTGACAACTCTTGTTTGCTTCCGGCTTGATATCGTATCGGTCAGATCATAACTTTTGTGCAGATCGAAATATTTTCAACTACGAATTGAAAAATAGGTACAAATAAAAACACATTCTAGTTTAGTATCGTTGTAAGAATAATTTACGACTACAGAAAGATCATCGGCAAGCAAGGTACAGGGGGCTTTGACTATTTTCGGCAAATCATTAATATAAATTAAAAATAATAAACAACCGAGAACACTACCCTGTGGTATTGATTTAGTGACCGGTGCAAATTGAGACCTGAATTTAGTCACATTTCCACTGGCTAGGTTATGGTGTTCTATCTCTACACACTGCTTTCGATTGGTCAGGTATGATTCGAACCAGTTGTATGTTAGGCCTCTTACTCCTGTTCCGTGTAACTTCCGTAAAAGTATGTCAAATCGAACTCAATCATAGGCTTTGGTCATGTCCAGTAAAATACCGATCGCGTATTTCTTTTTATTAAAAATATTTAATATTTCATTGACATATATGTATACTGCTGTAGTTGTTGATCTGTTTTTGCGAAAGCCACATTGATTGTCATTTAATATATTGATACTTTTCGCAGTAACAATACAGTCGATTAGACATAACGGATTAAAATATTTTTGAAAACGTTAGAAGAATAGCAATAGGGCGATAGTTGTTACAGTCAGTTGTAGAGCCTTTTTATAGATTGGTTTAATTATTGAAATTTTTAGTTCGTCTGGAACTTTACTTTCTGTAAACGATTGATATTTAAGTTTATGAATGCATGGAAATATTGCCTTGAGCTTAGTTATAATATAATAACATATAATTTAGTTCTACTGTTTTATATTTTACGTGCTCCGTCCGCTGTTTACTTAACTAATCTTAGTTACGCGCTCATTAAATTGGATAAGATAATTTATACAATATAATTTATTACAAATAAAGGTACTATTTTAATAGTAAGCTTTAAAATAGTAGCTTAATGCTGATGTGTCTCGTACGGTGAGTGTAGAGAACCGGAGACTCTTTTTACTGGAAACAAGGCATTCCATCTTAGTCCTCACGGGTGACAACGCATCTGAATTTTGATTTGTAATCGAGGATAGATGTAGATGTCTATGGACCGCAGCAACCACTTACCATCAGGTGGATAGTGTGTTCGTTTGTACCCTATCCTATAAAAAAAAACTAAAACACTAAAATCTAGGTCATCTAGGTAATTTAATTTACTCAGAGAAATATAGGCATCTGCCCACACTAATAACAAGTGCATCGGTTTTAATTCGAGACCAGACAGAGACCTTAAGACTAATTTGTCGTCAACATCATCATAAAAGCCCGCCGCACTAGTCCACAGCTGAATATAGGCTTTTCCCAATGAATACCACAAAGCACGGGGTTAAACCCCATAGATAGACTTTCTTAAATAAGTTTTGTAAGTAATTTTTACAACCTCTGTTTTTATTATATATTTCATTACGAAATTAAGGTCTCATCGGGCTTCTGGCTGCTTTCTGGTTTTTATCAGGACAAAGGTTTATTTCCGATAGTGTACCAGTAGAAATTAATCTTTACTGAATAAAACACTATTATATTCTATTTTTTTCTTATCTTCTATCATTTCTTACCAAGTCGTCAATCAGTCTGATGGCCGAAGGGCCCTCCATTTCATTTTGCATACCAGTACGAGGCTGAGAGTCCATTTTACCCGTCACTAAACGAGAACCCTCCTACCCTATCGGTTGTCGGTCCTCGAATTACTTGGCCGACTCATTATGACATCACTTTATTGATCCGTTTACAACTAGTTATTACACCAAATGTAGAAAAGTAAAAGTTCACTGTGCTTACAAAAATATAAATCAATTTCTGCAATAAATTTTGTCCAGTGTAACGAAACGACTGCTAACAAAATAAAACTTTTGCGTTGTTACAACTGATTAAGACAGCTTGCTTACTTTTCAATTTTGCTTTAAAACTTACGGTGTAAGGTGTTTCGTGAGATATTTATGCTCCTAGGAAAACCCGGACACATTCCAGAATCGTACTGTCGAGTAAAAACGTTACGCTTTGGTAAGTTGTGGACTTAATCCAGCCAGGAAAGGTTGTGGGTGAAATTGTTGTTAAACGCAGTTTAACTTATTGTTCCTTGGTTACAAAGTTTCATATTTATTGCGGAGTTTCGAATTAGTTCGCTTGGAGCACTCTGGTGTTAAGCAGTTTTAGATTAGATAATAAAACAAATAAGGCATCTGGTATGCGTTTGAATTGTTTGCAATTTAGGTCAGAACTATAATCCCTTCCGCTATTATATGCATTTTGTTTTTGTAGAATAATTTGCAATAACAAGCTTTCTAATATTTTTAGTTTGATATATGTATTGTCACATCATTTTATTTTACTACCCAGATTTCAGCTTATTGATTCTTACAACCTTTAATAATCCAAATTCGATCCTCATGGTGCCGACAGCCATACTTCTTCTTCATCAGACGTCATTTTCTATAACCAAGAACTTAATTTTTTTTATTATTAGTTAAATATTGAAAAGTGTTCAAATTTCAAAAACAATCTAATATCTATTTTATTATAAAATGCTCATACACATCACTCATAATGGTTGAATTTTGCTTACCATAATTGCTTATTAATATATCATTATCTTTATTCCTAACATTTTTATTGCTAGTTAGTGAAAGTAGAGAAAGGGAGTAATTTTTAATCATTTATTTCTCAAATTTTCATAGTACCTGCGAAACCTATCTAAGGAAATTCAAAAAAAAAAGAGAGAGGTATCCAATTTGATCTACAGATTTAATAAAATTCCTTCGCTTAGTTCACAGTTTCTATAAAGTATTTTCGAAAAATTGTCCCATTTGCCATAAAGAGTAACAAAATTAATCATTTCTAAAAACTTTGCTAGTAGGCCTTTTTTACTATGGTAGGGTAGTCCTACTGCTTTAACGAACTCAAATAATCCAACTATACTTTAATAGGAGTATAATATGACCTATGGGAAAATTTAGTAGGCCTTAATAACCGCCGACCAAGACCCCAAATAAGAAAAAATTGTGACGATACGTTATTCAAATCCTCCTTTTTTATATAGAAGAGGGGGCAAACGAGCATGCGGCTCACCTGATGTTAAGTGACTACCGCCGCCCATGATCAACCGTAACACCAGGGGAATTACAGGTGCGTTGCTGGCGCTTTAGAAAGGAGTAAGCTCTTTCCTTGAGGGTCCCCAGGTCGTATCGGTCCGGAAAAATCGCCGGAGGTAAACTATTCCGCAGAGAGGTTGTACGCGGAAGAAAACTCCCTTTGAAACGTACAGTGGTGGACCGCCAAGCATCTAGATGGTGTGGATGGTATCGGGACGTTTGCCGCGTAGTGCGGTCACGAAATTTGGCGGCTGGGATTAATTCGAACAATTCCTCAGAGCACTCTCCATGGTATAAGCCAAAGAAAATGCAAAGGGATGCAACATCTCTTCGCAGTGCCAGTGAATCGAGCCGATCGGAAAGCATTCGGTCGTTGACGATTCGAGCCGCTCTGCCCTAGATGCGGTCAAGTGGAAGGAGCTGGTACTGGGGAGCCCCAGCCCAGAGATGGGAACAGTATTCCATGTGCGGCCGAACCTGCGCCTTGTAAAGTTGCAGGCGGTGTGCCGGCATGAAACACTGTCCCGCTCTGTTGAGCACACCAAGCTTTTTAGAGGCCAATTTGGCCTTCCCTTCCAAGTGACCACGAAACTGCACGTCACTCGATATGTCGACGCCGAGGATTCCGATACTGGCTGAGGCAACAAGGGGAGTGGCTTTAAACTGAGGGGATACGACAAGGGGGTTCTTTTTAGCGGTTAACGCACAAACTTGTGTCTTCTGGGGGTTAAACTGGACTAGATTTAGTCGCCCCCAATCCGAGACTCTGTTCAGCAAAGACTCGACTTCAGACACAAGTTTGTTCCGGCACTCGGAGACGTTTTCCCGAGAAATATTGGCTCGACCGGTGTAAAGAGCATCACCAGTGCTGTCATCTGCATATCAATGAATGTTACGGGTTTGCAACATATCATTGATATGCAGAAGAAACAGCGTTGGCGATAGTACGCAGACCTGTGGAACACCAGCATTAATAGGCTTGCAATCGGAGCTTGCACCGTCTACAATGACCTTGTTGCTCCGATCTGCAAGAAAGTTGGTGATCCAATCGCAAAATTTCTCGGGAAGCCCGTAGGAAGGGAGCTTCGAAAGAAGCGCTTTGTGCCAAACCCGATCGAAGGCCTTCGCAATGTCCAAACTAACGGCCAATGCCTCCCCATTGGACTCTACTACCTCCGCCCCTCTGTGAGTTAGGTAGACCAGAAGATCACCAGCTGACCGACCACGGCGAAAACCGTATTGGCAGTCACTAATTAGCTGGTGATCCTCAAGGTACCTCATGGCCTGGCAGTTTACAATGGACTCCATTGTTTTGGAGAACAAGGAGGTGATGGCGATAGGCCGGTAGTTGGACGGGTCTGAGCGGTCGCCTTTTTTAGGGATCGGGTGGACGAAAGCCGTCTTCCCTGATTTTGTGACTACGCCTAGGGAGTATGAGTACCGGAAAAGACGCGTTAAAACCGGTGCCAACTCTGGAACACACGTCCTCAGCACAATTGGGGGGATTCCGTCCTCAAGATCAACAAAGTATTTATTCAAAAAGATAAAGATTTAAGATAGCTAAATGTAATATTACAAAAAATTGCTAAGATTTATTTGCTCCGGTCGTATCTTATGATAGATAATGCAAATCTGATAGCAGGACGCGGGGTAACGCGTCTCTGCATACTTGTAGAAACATTATTGTGTGATAGGAATCCGTTGTTATATCCTTGGGCGAGTACGGTTATTATATACACGATTTTTGTTACTTAAACATAAACACTCACGCCTGTCACCCAGAGGGGTAGGCAGAGACTACAGACTTCCATTTGGCACGATTCTGACACACCTCTCTTGCCTCCTTCACATCCATACAACTACGCATACATGCTCGTCGGTTAAGAGTACTCCTAATTTGGCCCGTTTTCAATAAATCGCCAATTTGGTCGATGAATTTTTGCCTAGGACGTCCCTTTCCGACTCTGCCATTCACTTCTGCACCATAAATTTTCTTTGTCACTCTTTCCTCATTCATTCTTTCCACATGACCAAATCACCGAAGCATTTCTTTCTTAATCCTGGTCACCACATCATCTTGCAAACAACATTCTTCTCTTATTACACAATTCCTTACCTTGTCATTCAGATTCAGCCCTAACATACTCCTTAACGACCGCATTTCTACTGCGTTTATTCTACTCTCGTGCTTCTTCTGCCACACCCAACTTTCACTACCATACGTTAAAGTAGGGACCAACACAGCATTGTGAATTGCCATACGTGCCTTTTTCGAAACATTTTGACTCTTCACAATAGAGTGCAAGGCCCCATTTACTCTATTTCCCACATTCACTCGTCCTTCTATATCCTTATCATATCTCCCATCCCTGCTAAATACGCAGCCCAAATATACAAACTAATATAAAATTCTGTTACTTAGGCCTTATAAGTCAACAGGTCGTATTAGCCGCAAGTATCTTATTTTAATAATACATAAACACTCACGCCTGTCACCCAGAGGGGTAGGCAGAGACTACAGACTTCCATTTGGCACGATCCTGACACACCTCTCTCGCCTCCTTCACATCCATACACCTACGCATGCATGCTCGTCGGTTAAGGGTACTCCTAATTTGACCCGTTTTCAATAGATCGCCAATTTGGTCGATAAATTTTCGCCTAGGACGTCCCTTTCCGACTCTGCCATTCACTTCTGCAACATAAATTTTCTTTGTCACTCTTTCCTCATCCATTCTTTCCACATGACCAAACCACCGAAGCATTCCTTTCTTAATCCTGGTCACAACATCATCTTGCAAACCACACTCTTCTCTTATCACACAATTTTTCACCCTGTCATTCAGATTCAGCCCTAACATACTCCTTAACGACCGCATTTCTACTGCATTTATTCAACTCTCGTGCTTCTTCTGCCATACCCAACTTTCACTACCATACGTTAAAGTTGAACCAAACACAGCATTGTGAATTGCCATACGTGCCTTTTTTGACACATTTTGACTCTTCACAATAGAGTGCAGGGCCCCATTTACTCTGTTTCCTGCGTTCACTCGTCGTTCTATATCCTTATCATATCTCCCATCCCTGCTAAATACGCACCCCAAATAAACAAACTCATCTACTTGCTCGATCAACTCCCCTTCTATTCTTATTTCACATATCGTTTTACTTTCATCTCTTTCAAAAACCATAATTTTCGTCTTACTTGCGTTCACTTTCGTACCCCTTTCTTTTAATGATCTGTTCATTAATGTAACCATCATTTGCAACTCAGCCGCCGACGACGCAAGAATAACTTGATCATCGGCGTACAAAAGGCATTTGATGGTTAACTCACCCATTCTTAATCCGCATTCTTCAACTTTCAAATTTTGCAAACAACTGTCCATAAATAGGTTGAACAACCACGGGGAAGCCACACAGCCCTGTCTGACACCTTTATGGATGCCAAACCAGTCCGAGTAGACCCCGTTGATCCTAACACAAGCACTAGAGTCCCTATAAAGAGACTCCAATGCCTGTATCAAGCCAGCGCTCAACCCAAATGAGTTCAGTGTTTGCCATAGCACATTCCTATCCACTCTGTCATAGGCCTTCTCCAAGTCCATGAACGCACAAAAAACCTTTTGGTTTTTGGCCAAAAACTTCTCCGCGATCATGCGCATGGAGAAGACTTGATCTGTACATCCCATTCCCTTTCTAAATCCCACTTGCACATCCCAAATTTTTCCATCGGTTTCTTTCATGACCCTTTCAATTAGTACCTTGGCATACAGTTTTCCCACGATGCTAAGAAGGCTGATACCGCGGTAGTTTTTACAGTCCTGCTGCGACCCTTTTCCCTTATATACTCGGACTATCACGGCTTTGCACCAGTCTCCCGGTACCCGTTTCAGTTCCCAGCATAAATTAAACAAGGTGTGCAGCAGGCCTGCCACCACTTCCTCTCCAGCCCTCAGCATTTCGAGTGAAACTCTATCATATCCGGCAGCCTTACCTGCTTTCATGCTTTTCATTGCTTTCATTATTTCATCTATACTTATCTCGCTACCTCCTTCCTCTTCTTTCGGAGTTCCTATTTCATTCAGTTCATACGTTGTCTCCTCCCTCGTAAACATGCTTTCAAAATATTCCTTCCATCTCTTTAAACTCAAAACTTCATCATTCAGAATATAGCCATTCTCATCTCTCATAGCATTCATTTTAGGCTGTTTGAACATCCCCTGGCAGTTCTTACGAGTTTCCAGAACATTTTAATATTTGCCTGGAAGTTATCCGATATTCTTCTATCATTTTTATCCGTTCGTTCTTGCTTTTTCCTTTCAACTACTTCTTTTACTCTTTTATTTAGATGTCTAAAGACTGCCTTTTTTCTTTCAAAATCATCATTCGTACCGCTAGAATTACCAGCCTTAGTTGCTAGTAAATCTAGCCATGCTCTCTTCTTTGCTTCAACTTCCGTACGTATCTCATCATCCCACCATAACGTATTATTTTTCCTTTCATTCTTTCTTTTACTAACACCACATACTTCGGTAGCTGCATCTACTAAACCTTTCTTAACATTTTGCCATACATTCTCCAAGTCTAACTCATTCATACATAATTCATCCAAACCACTTACGTTTTCTTTCAGTCTACATTTAAACTTGTTTTTCTCACCTTCATCTTGTAATCTTTCTGTTCTAATACGCTGTTATTTTAATAAGTAATGCCGTAAGATGTTAGTTAAATTCTCTTTTCTTTAAATTATAAAAAGTACATTAGGAGAACATAACTGTTACGAAATACAGAAATATATAAAGCTTTTGATATTTTTCTTACAGAGTAAGGGTGACAAACGAGCACACAGTCCTCCAGATGTGAAGTGTAAGGTGTGGCCCACAGACATCTACATCTAATCTACATCCATCCTCAATTGAGAATTAATATGCAGATGCGTTGCCACTCCTGAGAACTGAGATGTAATACCTTGTTTCTTGTAAAAAGGGTATTCGGTTCTCTACACTCTCAATGCCAAACACAGCAGCATTGTGCTGCTGTTTTACGCATGAGTTCATGACTCTTTTTTACTACATAGGTCTCTTTTTTACTTCAGAGGTTATCTAATATAGAGAAAAATGCTAAGGGTGACCAAATAGGGATGAAGTTTTTTGTGTAACTATTTGGACAATTTTGAGATTGTGACATCCCCTGGTTCATTCCAAGTGTAAAATTATTTATTCTCTATGGTTCTTTGTAGTCTGCTTTCATTGTTTGTTAAAAGTTATTTTAATATACATTATTTGAATACACATCGTTCATACTATAGGGATATATTCTATCCCATAATATGAGGATGCCGGCTTATGTATTAAAACATGTCGACAGTGCCTCAGCTTTTTGCTCCATAGAAATAAATATTTTGTGCGCGACAGATTAATTTTGGCTTGAAGCTTTGAAGTTACATTCAGTGTTCACGTGACTTGAATAACTCTTTGAAGGTAAGAACTTTTGTCAAGAAGACATACATAAATTTTATAAGAGAACTTTGTTAGGTAGCATTATATTAATGACAAATACAATTTGCATGGTATCGTCTCCCGTGGAAGTAGTATTGAATATGCTAGAAAAAAAAATACATACATGCATAAAAACTCACGCCTGTCACCCGAGTGGTAGGCAGAGACTACAGACTTCATTTGGCACGATCCTGACAAACCTCTCTCGCCTCCTCCACATCCCGTTTTCAATATATCGCCAATTTGATCGATAAACTTTCGCCTAGGACGTTCCTTTTCGACTACGCCGTTCACTTTGGCAACATAAATTTGCTTTGTCACTCTTTTCTCATTTATTGTTTCACATGACCAAACCACTGAAGCATTCCTTTCTTAATCCTGGTCATAACATCATCTTGTAGACCACACTCTTCTTCTCCGAAAAGTGTGGCTAAAAATTATTAAGGCTTGTAATATATGGCGGGTAGAATCGAGCAGGGCATAGACGGCTAATGTCACATATATTTTATAGATATAATAGATAAAATTCTTACAGATCTTAACTGTTAATTGCAGGCAAACGATTTAAATAATTTATGTCATTTGCCTGCAATTTGAAATTAAAAAAAAATATATGGGACATTTATTAATTTATGGAATTTGAATTTATTTACTTAAATAGTCTGTTTTTCTAAATCATTTGCAAATCGTTTAATGAATGGGCGACAGTAGAAATTCATGAGAAAAGACACAGGTTATATGACCTTTAAAATTTTTACCAATTCTGTCAACTCAACGCTTCACTCTCAACGCTTGGAGGGTATTTAGCGTGCATTCACTAGGCATCTGGCATTTATTATGCAGGGCGTGTCGCACCGGTCACCATATGAGCATCGTCTTGCCTTTTTATAAAATGAACTCGTTGCGTAGCCGTCGAAGGGATCAGAATTTGGTGTTTTGCATGGACTTGTCAACGGTAAAATAAAATGCAATGAGCTCCTAGAACGTGTTAAATTGACGGCGCCTGCTCGCATACCCCGACATCCTATCAAAACAACTTTTGCCTTGCCTTCTGTAAGGACTAACCTTGGACGCCATTCTCCCCTCGTCAGATGTTGCGCACACTATAACGAGATGAATATTGAAATATTTGACATTCTCCACGACTCGTTGTTTAAATTTAAACGAAAACTGGTCGGCCCTTTGTGAAGAGGCATTTGTTTTTAGTTAAGTTTTTAGTTTTTTTTTGGTGAATTTTACTATTTTATTGTTTTAAAATTTTCAGATATTATATATATATATATATATATATATATATATATATATATATATATTGTGTTGTTACTTAATATCTTCTGTCAATGTTGTGTACGCCTATAATAGGTATATGTATAAGGAATTGTGATTTATAAATGTAACTCTTATAATATTTATACTGTATTGTACTGTTGGTGTACCTTTTTAAATAAATAAATAAAAATAAATAAATAAACTCAACCATCCGTCAAAGTACAACCGTGTGGTCAGTAAGTAAAATAAAATGTAAAAATGAAAGATTACATATACATTAGGTACTAATCGTCAACCATTTTATATTTTACGGATTTGCAGTTTATATATAATATAAAATATAAACATCTCCAAACCTTAAGAATTTCCCTGTCTTGTGCTCTGCGATAACACAAATTGAAGAAGTGAGTTAACACTTAAGCGCATTGAGCTGAGTTAGCGCGTTGCGTGGTGCAGCGCATTGTTACCAATGTCTAATGTTACGTATAAGACAACATAATAAAAATGTTTAATAGGGTGTGCTTAACACCCAAGTCTTTGCATTTAAGTATCCCCGATATCATAAAAATGTGAACTCCATATAGGAGTCTTACTAAGCGTGGCAACTATAGCCACCGTAGAATTACTCTCAACAATATCTTATGTGTTTCAAAGCTGTCAATTAATAGTGTGATTTTAAAAAAAATACTACAGCGACATTCATTGACATAATTGTTAAATATATTGTTAACGATAACGTCACAGCCTACTAAAGTCCAATGCTGAAGCTGAACATAGGAAGAGCCTCAGGGGTGTGTTTGCCATAGTTTCCACGCTTAGCAAGCGGGTGGACAACCTCATTCGTTATTAGTCTACACCCACGGGACGATATGGATTTGTGAATATTCTTACACCACCGCTACACGTTAAAAAAAAACATTACCATGTGGCGGTGATTTAACGGACTTTTCGATCTTGAATACAAAATGTGTCATGAATGTCACTGAATTCCTACTTTACTTTCGCCGAGTACATTTTGTCTTAAGTCAATTAAGACTAATTTCTAAACAAACAAAAATTTCGTGCATTTACCGGGGTAGGTAATCACGGTGTAAAATAAGATTTTTACAACATCGTCCTTTTAAGCGGCAGTCGTGCACGATGCAATTATGTGCCAATACCGACGGAGGTTGCAATTCATTAGCTACAATTTGTGCATCGTATCATGGCGGACCAATTTACAACCAGATCGATCACCAGATTGAATTTATTTAGGCTTTTAGAACTATAGGATACCTATTTGTACATCATATTATTATACGAGATTTTCATAATTTTTAAAATATTCGTAATCCCATCTTCGAGAACGGCTCTTAACATTTCGACGAAATTTACAATATACTGACGACAATTCGATCTATTCAGGTCTTACATTTGAGTGAAAAACTGTAGAATATGAGTATGACCATGAAACACCACCCACTTTTTTAATGTTATAAAGGAGTCCATGTACAGCTAACAGTCTTCGCAACGCACTCACTGATGGACCGGGCAACACCATGTCATTGGCATAACTCAATTATTGATCATATGTCAGTCAACAGAATGTCCTACCCTTGTTTCACTGAGTGCACCAATGAGCCCGTTATGAGTGTAGAGACTGAATGGCACAAGACAAGATGACCCCCCCCCCTAACCTCACCCCGTACTCCAACACATATTCGTCGGATTGTATACTTATATTTAACTAGTTTCTCGGAAACGGCTTAGAGGATTTGGGTGATATTTTGTACCATTCCTTAACATCAAACTGATTTACTATATTTTGTAAATACGAATGAAGTATGCATGATTTTACAGACATTTTCGTAGCTACTGAGCGGAAAAGCATGTTCAAATTTCTCTGATTATGACATAATTTTGAGAATGTGTGTTTCATATAATTTATTACAGAATTTTCTATTATAAGACAAAAGCTATCTTAGTATGTTACCTTAGTATCTTAGTATACTAGTTAGTAGTAGTTAGTAGTAGTAGTATAGTAGTTAGTTATCTTAGTATCTTAGTATGTACCTGTTACTAAACGCAAGGACGTACTTTATTAATTATGCGAAAAATGTATATTTTGATGAAAGAGCCCTGACTAGACAATTAAATACCGCCCGGTAATCTCAGGACTAAGCAGGTCAAGGTTGTACAGATTCTGTTCCTTTACAAAAGAAATTATTTGCGTACTGATTGCGGTCTCTTAATGTGCAAACCTAGTACTCACGTTAGAAAACATATAATACCCCAAAATAATTTGAAATGTTCATAGCTAATTCATGTTAAGGGTAGTGAACTATAGAAAAATACAGATCACAACAGTTCGTACTGGTAAGAGTGATATACTTAGATATTACTAGATGTGCACATCTGCTTGGACATAAAATGCCAAAAATAAGAGTAGTCGGAGCATGATATTTATCTTATAACCTCTTCCCAAAAGGAGAAGGACTCAACATTTGACTGCATTTTTCTTTGTTTTTTATATGTGCTAAGATGTCTCCAAATTTAGTTGACAGGTATATTGATGGTTTTTTGCACAATACTGCCATAATAATGATTTGTCAGATCTATTTTGGTAGCTCAGATGATTAGCGCTCGCTGTAAATTTCCCAGTACGTGAGCAAACTGGGTTCGATCCCCGCCGGCACCAATGAAATTGTTAATTGCAGTTTTAAATGCTGATTTACCACGTGCTCGGCAAAGCAAAAACATTGTGAGGAAACCTGCATGTCTGAGAAATAAGAAAAACAATTTCGAAGACATGTGAAGTTCTCCAACACACATTGGGGCCACGCGGCGGACACTTCCTTTTCCTGATACCCTCTCAGAAATGAGAGGAGGCCTGCGCCCAATAGTGGGAAGTATATAGGCTGTAACTTTACTTTTTTGGAATTTGAACTTTTGAACTGTTTATTAATCCAATAATTGTTATGATTGAGTCACTGGACTCAAAAAAAGAACAACATGTTATATGTGTTTACTTTTTGAAAAAAAAAACACAACTAATAAAATTTGAAACCCTGGAAAATAACTTGATATAGACACTAACTTGTTGACAGCTATTTTAGACACTAGTATACGGATGATGGGAGTGGACATGATATTACATTTTACATCGTCCTATAATGGAGCAATAATTATTTGCTGGCTTTAACATTAAATTTGTTGATCATTCACTCTGCTACTCGGGTATAGTTAATCCATGCGCAGCTACACTTTAGATTACATGAAAAATCTTTGCATGACTTGAAATAATTAACACTATTATTTTAAATTATGTCTTGAAAAGTAAAAAGTTAAAAATTCACCTAGGTATCATCCTGCAAAGACCAAAACTTTTGTTGGAAATTAATGCTTAAAACTAAGAACAACGAAACAAACTACTTTGTGGTGTAGTGAGAAAAGACAAAACTTTGAAAAGTTGGGGGGCTAAGCGAAGAGTTTGTTTCAAAAAGAGCATAATGTTATTTCTATTAGATAAGTTTAATTTATCTCATATCTTTGTTGCCACCGGAAATGAAAGTCAGAACTTTTGTACAAATCATTGATATATTTCAGTTCTATGAGCTAGATTACATAATCGGTTATTATTATTGCAAAGATATTATGTAAAGAAAGGCTTAGTAGAAGGTCTATGAGAATATTAGTTGCGTTAAGGGTTGCTAATATTCGTAAAAAACAGTATGGTAGGTGGAGACGCCAGCAACTTAGGGTATCTTCGATAAAGATTTAGTGAACTGTAATTTTGGTGCATACGGCAAAGGGGAAAATAAATAGGTGGGATAGCACGCACTGACCTGATGAGGGCTGCCTTGCCTTCCTCCTGGAGTGTCTGCTATACAGCAAGCTCGCCACGTGGTTCGGCGCACACGCACTCTCGGTTAACAGTTTCGTGAAGTCCCACACTCTCGACCTTTGCCCTTACGGGGGCGTCTCACACTTTTATGAGTTACAAAGACACAATGTCTGATGCGGTGAGTATTAAAGATAAACAGGAGATCTCAATGTTCGTCCTGCGCGGTTTGCGGTTAATATATATAAGACGCGACGGGTGGCCGTGCGCTGCGGATGGCGTAATATCACTTAGTATAATGACGCGCGCCGAGATCCTCTTTTTCACCTCGGCGGCAGCGCGTGCGGTAGGAAAGGGAAGGAAAGAAGGAAACAAAAAATATGCACTAGTCATGTTGATAAAGTAGATATAACTTAGGACGAACTCAATGCGATATGTAATGTAATGTTGATAAAGTAGATTGTTAACTGGCGTTACCATTTCCTCCCGCCCTTAAAGGGTCACCTTTAAAAGACAACCGTAATATAAAAGGTAAAAGGAAAACAAATAAAGAAGCGGTATATAAAGTGAGAGGATGCGCTCAATGCGCATGTCTCATCTACTAACCTTACTTGGTAAGCGAGAAAATGTATACATAAATATAATATTGCGGTTTAATACTTTTTTAATATATATAAATATAAACTTAATTCCTAATTTAGATAAATAATTATAATCAAATAATCGTGATTTATTGTCTTGGGAGAGGGCAAATACGAGCAACAGGACGGAGATATGTTCCCTTAGTAGTTCTCACGGTCACTACTCGAACTACGCCATCCTTCGAAGGATGAACAGACTCGACAATCGCTAATGGCCAAGCAAGGGGCGGTTCATTATCATTTATCATAATTACAACCATGCCTGGTACGATAACCGTAGACGGGGTGTTCCACTTCTGACGAACTTGTAATCCGTGAAGGTATTCCGTCCTCCACCGGTCCCAAAACGACTGAACTAATTTATCCAGTAAAGAATGCCTGTGTAACAGACTGGTAGAGTCAGATTTGACTTTGGGTGCGGGTAATGACAATAAAGGTGCGGTATTCAAAAAATGACTCGGAGTAAGAGCTGAAGGCTCTGCAGGATCAGAACTTAATACTGTCAAGGGCCGCGAGTTTAGCAAGCACTCAATTTGCGCAAGAACAGTATTAAGCTCTTCGTATGAAAGTAACTGATGTCCGATAACTCGGAACAGATGCGTTTTTACGACTTTGATCATACTCTCCCAGGCGCCTCCAAAATGAGGAGAGTTGGGACAGATGAACTTCCATGTTATACGATTCTCAGCACACTCTTGCTCAAGCTTTGGGCGGTATTCAACGTTTAGAAATTTATAGAGATCGCGAAGATACGAAGCGGCACCTTTAAAATTCGTTCCATTATCCGAATATAAAAACTGAATCGGCCCTCGTCTAGAGAGGAAACGTTTAAGCGCAGCGAGGAAACTAGAACTACTAAGATCTGTAGCGATTTCTATATGTACAGCTCGAGTCGTGAGGCATGTGAAAACACATAAGTACGCCTTCTCGATGCGTACACCACGACGACGTACAGGAGTGTATGCGATAGGACCGGCATAATCGCAGCCCGTGTGTGTAAATGCCTTAATAGCTTTTCTTACACGACTATGGGGAAGATCAGCCATCAAAGGGTAAGTTGGACGGGGTCTAAGCCGGAAACATATATTACATTTGTAGACTCTGCTTCTCACAGTGCGGCGTGCGGAAAGTATCCAAAATTTTTGACGGAGCAATGACAATAACAATTCAGGCCCAGCGTGTAAATTTTTAATATGATAATAGTCAATGATCATGTTCACTACATGATCACTGCGCGGGAGTATAATTGAATGTTTTTGCGTGTAATCTAATGCGGAGTTCGAAAGACGACCACCAATGCGGATTAAACCATTCTCAATAAAAGGCCTTAAACGATTGAAAGCGGGCGAGCAAGGTTTGTTACCTTCAATATTTAAATATTCCACTGCAAAATGCTGTTTTTGCAGGGCGCGGAGGATTATAACCTCAGAGAAACTGAGATCATCAGCAGTCACTACAGTAGTGTTGCGGCGGGGCAATAATTTAGCAAACTTACACACGTACGCAATTATACGTAGAAGTTTACTCCAAGAAGAGATGCGGAGTGCGAGCTCATAAATCGCAGAATTACAGACGGATGTGCACACAGTGTGCGACAAAATCTTCTTCTCAGGCATATTTGCAATAACCTCATTGTCTAAAGTACGAAGAGGCCATTGAGATGGATCTAACGAAGTCCACTGAGGCCCATGGAGCCACAGGGGGTTTGAAACTAATTTATTTGGCGTAACGCCACGTGAAAGTATGTCAGCGGGATTCTCAGTGCGACATGATAAAAGTTATCAGCGCGAATATTGTCGGTAATCTGAACAACGCGGTTTGCAACAAAGGTCTGCCACTTGTGTGGCGAACTCTTTATCCAGTACAGAGCTACTTTTGAATCTACAAAGGCATAGACTGATATTGCAAGGTCAAGAGAATAATTTTCGAGTACTCTGCGAAGCAATTTTGAGAGTAAAACCGCTCCACAAAGCTCAAGGCGTGCAATAGATAGTGGTTTCGTCGGTGCGACTTTAGTCTTTGCACAAATCAACTGGACGGTGTTACCATTGACGCTCTTTACATGTATGTAGACTACGGCACCGTATGCGCGCTCGCTGGCGTCGGAAAACCCCAGGAGTGACGCAGTACAGTTTTTGGATACACCAACATGTCGCGGGATACGTAAATCATTAAGAGCTGGTAATTCAGCACAGAATTGCCTCCACATCTTAATAATTGGCGGTGGTGGTATGCCGTCCCAATCTAAATTAAGTTGCCAAAGCTGCTTTATTAACAATTTGGCGTACGCGACTGTGGGAGCAACGAAACCCATTATGTCCCACAGGCGAGCGACAGTAGATAAGATGGCGCGCTTAGTGCACGTCACATCAGCGGGAACAGATATCTTAAAATAAAAGGCGTCACTATCGGTAGACCAATGCAAGCCTAGTATTTTATGTGGCATTGATTTATCGAACTCTACTTCTCCTGTAATTTTATGGGAAGTAGGGAGGTCATCTAAAACAGATCGACGGTTGCTATGCCATTTTATCAGGTCCCATTGGGCACCCTTGAATAAGTCTATCAGCTGCCGAGAGGTCTCACTGGCCTCGGATTCACTGGGCATAGAGAACGCGATGTCGTCCATATATAGCGAAGTAAATGCGATACGACTCGCAAGCGGATACTTTGCGCCGTCGTCATCAATGAGCTGTCTTACCGTGCGCAATGCATGGTATGGACTCGAAGTTAAACCGAAGCACACGCGATTGAAGTGGTATAACACAAGTGGGTCTTGTGGACGGAAGCGGTATAGGAAGCATTGGTAACGACGATCAGAATCGCGAACAACTACTTGCAGAAATTGTTGGCGACAGTCGGCTGTCATAGCGATTGGATGTAAGCGGAAAGTTAAAATTATATTGAACAAGTCGCCTTGCAAATTTGGTCCTGAATGCAGAATATCATTTAATGATCGCCCAGTGCTAGTCTTACTGCTAGCATCCAGGACGATGCGCAGACGCGTTGACTTCTTATCTTCGCGTAAGACTCCATGATGCGGTATGACATGTATTGGAGCGGGTTCATGAGAGTCATACGGCGGTGCGGGGGATATATAAGTTTTAGCTAAGTATTCCTTTATGACGTCATCATATGCTAACCTTAATGTAGGCGAGGCTTGAAGTTTCCTCTCCAAGCACATGAATCGTCGTCGAGAGGTTTCATAAGAATCTCCGAGAGAGTGAACGTCATCTTTAAATGGCAGGCCAACAATATATCTACCAGTAAAAGGATCGCGGGATGTCGTAGATTTATAAAACTCTTCACATTCAATGTCGGAAGGACACTGAATGGGCGGTGCGGGGGGTGGCTGTTCAAGCTCCCAAAATCGTTGCACTAATTTATCAACAATAGGAAACTCTAGAACTGAGCAGCACGTTAAAGAATGATTTACCTGAAGTGTCGGCACTGAGCCCATAATAACGTAACCAAATACCGTACTCAAAGCCGAGGGCCCGGACAAGTCGTTAGACGAATAAATTACGTCTGGACATAGTAAGTGCGGGAAAAGGGATGCGCCTATCAAAACATCAATTTTATTAGGCATGCTATAACATTCATCAGCGAGTCTTATGCCATGGAAGTGTGATAAGACAGATGTGTCTACCACAGCGGTGGGCAAAAGGTCGGTGATTTGATCAACAACTAGCGTTGAAATATTGAAGTTAATATTCGAGTCGAATCGTGAGAAAATTTTAATATCAATCGATTTCGATTTTACAATTTTTTCAACTCCACCGAATCCCTTTACTACAGTACATTCGGTATCGTGTTGATGAACGCCTAAACGATGACAGCACTCTTTAGTCATAAAATGGCTTTGAGCCGCGGAGTCTAATAATATACGAATAATTTGTTTCTCTCCCTTAGCATCGTAAGCAAATACTTGAGCGGTTGATAATAAAACAGTTCTCTGCGAACGACTTGCGCGCGCGGGAGGCGGTGAACGTTGAGAAACATTCTTGAACGAAGTACACAGCGCGACGTCTGAACGCGCACCTGCGGTGAGGGGTGGCGAGTGTGCGGGCGCGGGGGTTGTAGACTTCAGTGTAACTGGCTGAAGCGGTGGAGAACGCGCCAGCGCAGGGGAAGCATTATCGCTTCTGCGGTGGAAGTGCAACAATGTGTGATGTTTAAATTTACAAACTCGACAACTATAATTTGAAGAGCAACTAGACACTCGATGACTTAAACTGAGACAGTTCACACATGCATTGTTACTCTTTACGCATTTAAATCGTTCCTGCGGCGTCATTTTATTAAAGTCTGCACACTTAAATAGGTGTTGATGCACAATATTATCGCACAGACACTTTGAGCAACTAGTCGTCGTGCTTACGTACGCCTGATACTTCGGCGACGAAGTATTATTACAGCGACGATTATTACCGTTACCTCGTCGATTGTTTGGTGCGCTATTAGAATTTGTACTAGAATCGGTGCGTTGCAAAACTTTGGAGCGGGTCTTAATAAAATTTACTAAATCATCAAAGGTAGGTACCATCGAGTTATGACTATATTCGAAAGAGCGAATGGTATCCGGGTCCAGCTTCTTAAGCGCGATATGAAGAACAATTAAGTCCGCGAGATTATCTAACTTTAAGTTTTGTAAAGCGCGCACTGCACTTATAAAGTTATCAGTAAATAAATCAAAATTATTTGCGGTGGCCGATTGCAATGGCTTAAATTCGAACATCTGATTAATATATGTAGATGCTAGCATACGCCGGTCTTCATATTTGTCAACGAGTGCTTGCAATAAAATTTTATAATTTTCAGCGCAAGGAGTTATACCTGAGCATACAGATAGGGCTATGCCCGTTAGTTTACCTAGCAAATAGTATAACTTTTCAGCGTCGGTAAGCGATGTGTTGTCATGGACGGTTGATTTAAAGCTAGCATAAAATAAAGGCCATGAGCGAATGTCACCCGAAAATGGCATAAGTTTGATAGGCGGAAGTGAGAATCTGGCTTTAGATGGTGTACTAGTACTTTGTGAGTTAGATTGCGAATATTGTAAATAAAGCCTATTTATTCTACCGCAAAGAGACTCAAACGCAATGAGGCTGTTATAATCAGGTTTAGCAATAGGGTTTATTTTTAATAAATGTGAATTATAATTATCTAAGACCTGTTTAAACTCAATACGTAAAGCATTAATATTAGAACTTCCATCAAGAAAACGCTCCATCGTGGAAGTGTTTGTGAGGATGTCCGAGGACATATCATATATTTTTTGCACTATTTCAAATAAAGCATCTCGTTTAGCTAACAATAAAACCAACTCAGCATCAGGTGTGCCCTCATTATCCGAGGAATCGCTATTATTCGATGCTATTTGTTTTTTAGGCGGCATTACAACTTAAGTTATGCGGCAAAAATAATATAATTATAAGCGGGTAGTCCGTAAGCGACCTCGCTACGCGGTTGAATTATTAAATATTAGTTTTGTTAACGATGAACTTTAATTGTTAACTTTTATAATAATTATGAAGTTATTTATAACGAATATAATGCTTAAATATATGTGCAAATAATAAATGTAATTTAACGATGTTGATGACGTGATGTGAACATACAACAAATAATTTATATAGATAATTATATGCTTATTCATTCTATGAATATAGTTTTAAAATTACTATGAATGTCACCTATTAGGACCTATTCTAGTGTTCTAATAAGGGCGGGGTTAATCCGAAGTCGGATTAAAATATAAATAATTAATTATATAAACGCTTATTACGATAACGATCTAATAAGGGCGGAAAGTCAAGGTCAATCCAGCGAGAAGTGACCATTAAAAATGGAGACGCCAGCAACTTAGGGTATCTTCGATAAAGATTTAGTGGACTGTAATTTTGGTGCATACGGCAAAGGGGAAAATAAATAGGTGGGATAGCACGCACTGACCTGATGAGGGCTGCCTTGCCTTCCTCCTGGAGTGTCTGCTATACAGCAAGCTCGCCACGTGGTTCGGTGCACACGCACTCTCGGTTAACAGTTTCGTGAAGTCCCACACTCTCGACCTTTGCCCTTACGGGGGCGTCTCACACTTTTATGAGTTACAAAGACACAATGTCTGATGCGGTGAGTATTAAAGATAAACAGGAGATCTCAATGTTCGTCCTGCGCGGTTTGCGGTTAATATATATAAGACGCGACGGGTGGCCGTGCGCTGCGGATGGCGTAATATCACTTAGTATAATGACGCGCGCCGAGATCCTCTTTTTCACCTCGGCGGCAGCGCGTGCGGTAGGAAAGGGAAGGAAGGAAGGAAACAAAAAATATGCACTAGTCATGTTGATAAAGTAGATATAACTTAGGACGAACTCAATGCGATATGTAATGTAATGTTGATAAAGTGGATTGTTAACTGGCGTTACCAGTAGGTATAGATTTAGTATCACATGACGATTTCTCATATTTAGTCAAATAGTAAACATTTATATTTTTTTTTTCAGATTTGTCACTTAATTAAATCCAACAAGTCTATATAATCTAACTAATGTTAACGAGTCTCGAAATCAAGCGCAAAGGGACCTTTGGCATTTACATTACAGGATAGATTTCGATGGGTGTCTGCAGGAACTGCATGCCTTAATTATTCGATATCCGTGCCATTATCGGACTACCAGTTGCTTGGCTAATCTATACTCCTTTGTGGTTGACATACCACGCATTTGAACCAAATGGTTTGCTTCATCGTTTATAATGTGTACAGAATTTTTCCGTCCGTTTACAATGTGGGTGTTTTCAATGTAAAATAGGTTTTGTCAAGCTAAGTCAGTGGCGATTCGCTATCTTTGGCTGCATTACCACTTACAATTATATATAGATGAAACAGTCACGCACTGGCTAATAAAATTAAAAAAAATTAAGTCTAGAAACTCAGTAAAAAGCGGGCGGTATGTTCATCGTGCGTGACAAATGCAGCACTTGCACTAGAATATCCTAAGTGGTACAATGAACCACCACGTCGTACGACTCACTAATCGCTCAATAACCAGATTTTTAGTCGAAGCCTCTGTATAAACCATGAGCCATGTGGTAGTAACGTCATAAAATACAACTCTCTTATTCTTCAGGGGTGACCTCATCTTAGTACTCTGCGTTTTGATTCTTAATTCAAAATAAATATGATAAGATGTTTATGAGCCACAACATCCATTTACCATCAGGTAGACTATGGCCTTGGTTGTTACCCTTATTTAATAAAAAAAAACGTCACAGCATGGCTCTTCCGCGTATTTGTATGTGCCCTTTGCATCCATTGGGTCTCGTAAAAAGTAACTACGAAATAAGCGTGAAAGATCTCATAGTTTTCAAATGATGCGGTATAGGCATTCTGTTTACGCAATAAGTAAAATATATTTTGGAGATAGTATGGGGGACAATTTTCTAAGTTATTTCGGGAAATTGAAATTTTATATGGTAATGTTGACCGTACGTCCCACAACACTGGAATTACTGAAATCTAGTTATACTTAGCTATACTTAGTTTACTCTGAGTGGAGACCAACTTCTTAACCGCAATAAAGTCACACTACTTACATGTACGATATAAATATGATATTAATAGTGTTGTGTTTATTGTCATAATAAAGATTTGTCTTTTGTCTGTAGTTTCTTCATTTTTTTATTTTTCATTTTGCTATTTTGGGCCCTACTGTTGTAAAAGTAACTTTTTAAACAAAGATTTTGAAAACAGAAGCTCGTTCAGTTTCTGGATAACAATCTATTATTATAAAACAGTGCAAATATCAACTATCTGCATGAGGTAGGCGCTGAGGAAAACATCTGTGAAAGACAGATATCAAGCTGATACGAGTAATCCCTTAATTGTTTTTTCTTATGAAACTTAAGTGATAAGCTAACTTACGGTCCACTTAATAGTAAGTGGCTACTGCTGTCAATGGATCCTGCAGCAAACTTCAAACAAAGAAGCCTACAGATGTATTGTCATCTTTGAAAACAAAGATGTAACACCTCACAGCCTGGAATACTGTCTCCTTATACGATTTAGAACAAAACACAGCATTAAAATCACTGTTATCTGGCGTCAGAAACAGGAGAGAGGGTGATTCCTACCCTAACAAACCTTTGGTAACTTTTGTTGAATGTGGAACTTTAAAAAACCAACTAGAAACAATGCATCCAAATATAAATATTATTTTTCAATTAAACACGTATCGCGTTGTACAAATCCAACCGCCCCATAACGTTTAACAATTGCGAAGGGGTTATTTGGAATATATTTCGATGCGAAACAAAATACGCAAACTATTCTGTATCCGTTTTGAATCAATTGTCACACTTCAGTGAATTTAAATCTTTGTTTGTAAATATTGTTATTGAAATTCTTCTTTGTTGTTATTTTTTTCAATAGACAATACAGTTAATCTTTTTATTGAAATTTAGCAACTGCAAAATAACATTTACTTATGTATGATATCAAGTGAATAAACTAGTTTAGTTTTGGTTCTAGTGAAAATCACAAAAAGAGCATTATGATGATATTTTATTTATTTCTGATAACTCTGTGCTCTGCTACAATCCCACCTGATGGTAAGTGTTGATGACGCCTTAGATGGTTAATTACACTCTCTTAGTATAACAAACGCCTATTTACTCTTGTCATGAAGATTTTACGCTCATATTTTGCAAGGGAAAGGTTTTCCGACTCATAACCTCCGTAATACAGCTCGGCGTGGCTCTACCACTTTGGAAGTTGTGACAAGGTGTGAGGCGTTTCTGCTTCGTAATATAGTATGTTTACTTCAACAGGACGATGCCATAGCTCAGGTGACTGAACCATCATTAAAAGCATTCAAGTGTTACGTAAACATACTTGGGGAGGGGGGGGGGGTGTTGATTTTTCTAACTACTGCTGATAAAGTGAGGGGATATTATAATTTTATTTGAGATAAAATAAAAAAAAGATATAAAAATTCTTCTCTGCTGGGCTACACAAATGTTATTCTACCTTATGCTGTAATTGATGCGCATTTACGCTGTACATTCTTGTATAATACTCGTAAATATAAAATTTACTAATAACGTCGCTACAGTGCCACCTGCCGATTCCATACTTTGTGATTTATTTTTGTACACCAAATTAACGTCTTGTAACTTCCCCCTCAGACCTTTGCGATGTGCAAGAACGTGTTTAAAAAAATTATGTTTGAATTTTATAAATTGTAGTAAAGTTTAAAATCTACTTGCAATAATAGGAGCTCATAACTGTAATGACAACTTGTGTGTGTCGGAAAATATGTACAAGTATGGACTTTGAGAACACGTCACGCTAGGACCTGTGTGTGTAACACCATCACAGTACTATTTCAAAGTAAACGAATAACCAGAATAGAAAAATACACAATATTATATATTAGACGTATATAATTAAAACCAGCCTAGAAACACTTCCGTCGAATTGATTTAAATTAATGAAACTCCAAAGGTATCTCTCAACATAGTTAATAATTCCTTTAAGTAAATTGGAAGTCACCTGGCCAATAATATCTTACAAAAATTAAATAAAACTGAACTTTAACTTGCTTGGGAGGCTAACAGAATGGGTCCAGCTCAATCTATGTCATTTTAAACAGATCCGAAAGAAGTTATGCTCATAATAATTAGCCTCAAATTCAAATGTGCTTCGGGATGGGATGACTTTTCTGAAGATTTTTAATTTTTTAAAAAAATTAACACTGTTAGCCCCTCATAAAGTCCATAAATGTAACTTAAGTTTTCTATCCGGTATTTTGCCAGATCAATTTAAACGACCAAAAATTTGTCCAATATATAAATCAAGACACAAGTCTACTCCATCAAATTAAAAACCAGTTGCTTTATTATGCCGCATTTCTTTTAGGTTATTATAATTAGTAATTTTTATATGGTGTGCAACAAAGAATATTAAATAAATAATTAAATAATATATTCATATGCCGGCTATCACCTGTTTGGTGACGGCGAATGGATTAAAATAAATAAACGTCACTATTCGAAATGTGAACGTCGCATCTTCAGTGTTTGAAAAATAAACACTTCAACAAATTGTAGCTTTGAAGTGATTTTTTTAAGAACTGTAGTATGTCATACCCCACCTGATGCACGAGCGGTTGAATTTACTTCCGCAGGTAAACGAGAATATCTGTAATGTGACAAGCATTACTAGTATTTATTAAATTATATATAAAACACGTAACTACAAACAATATTTTACTTGAATATAAGAAAGAACATTTTTTTTTCGTTTATAAATTTAAATCATACACAGTTGTCTAATATTAACATTGCCAACTGCTTCGCATTAATTTAGGTATCAATGGCGATCTGTCCCGGCTTCGCGTGATTGGTATCTATAAACGTCATTTTAGTCATCATTTTGATTTAAGATCAACGACCTTTTATCATTTATTTGATTACTCAAAATAGTATTTCGAATAAATTATAGTTTAGATTGCTGCTGGATTTGCTTACTCCTTCTAAGTGAACTTTCATCGCAATCAGTTTAGTCATTCCGGAGACAAGCTCAGAACATACAGACAAACAACTGTTTGTAAATGTTAATACATGCATTCAAATAACCCCTTGAGCTTAGGTATAATATAATAACATATAATTTAGTTCTACTGTTTTCTATTTTACGTGCTTCGTCCACTGTTTACTTAACTAATCTTAGTTACGCGGTCGTTAAATTGGAATAGATAATTAATAACTACTGAGAATAAAACTAAAATAAACTAAGCTTATGTAGTTTAATTTACCCAGAGCATAGGCATCTGCGCATACTAATAACGGTGTGTTCATGTTTTAGTACATCGGTTTTACTTCGAAACTAGAGCGAGACATAATTACTATTTTATCATCATCTTCTTCATAAAATCCCGACATCACTGATCCACTGCTGAATATAGGCCTCGCCCAAAGAATGCCACAAAGCACAGGGCTGAAACCTATGGATTCATCGACTTTTTTAAATGTGTTTTTTTAGGTATTCTATACAACCTGTGTATTATATAATTTCAGTTTGAAATAAAAGTCCCGGTGGGTTTCTGGCTGCTTTCTGGTTTTTCCTAGAACAAAGCTTTATTTCCAACCCAGTGTACTAGTAAAAATTATTCAATTAGGAATGCTAGTGATCTATATTGAATAACACACTGTTATATTCTATTCTTAACTTATCTTCCCTTATTATATTCTATTCTTATCTTATTTTCACTTATTACCAGGTTCATACTTCTATCATATGTGTACCAGTACGAGGCCGATAGACCGATCCAATCGTGAATCTTTCTCACCCATCGGCTGTCGGTCTTCGAATTACATAGCCGGCTCATTACATCATGAGTTTATTGACCCGTTTACTATTACTCCAAATGTATAAACATAAATGTACAATATACTTACAAAAAAATATGCCGATTTCGGCACTAAATTTTGTCTAGTGAAAGGAAACGACTACCAACAAAAGTAAAACTTTTGCCGTGTTACAGCTGTCTGAGACAGCTTGCTAGCTTTTCAATTTTCCTTTTAAAGTTACGGTGTAAGGTTTTTCGTTAAATATTTATGTTCCTACGAAAACCCAAACACGAATAAAATCAAAAAAAGTCGAGTAAAATGCTACACTTGGATAATTTGTGGACTTAATCCTGCCAGGAAAGGTTGCGGGTGAAATTGTTGTTAAATACGACTTATTGTTCCTGTATTGTTCCTTGGTTACCATGTTTCATATTTATTGCGGACTTTCGAATAAGTTTGCTTAGAGAACTCTAGTGTTAAGCAGTTTTAGATTAGATAATAAAACAAATAAGGCGTCTGGTATATGTTTGAATTGTTAATTTCTAATAAATTAATAATTTCTTCCGCTATTCTGTGCTTTTTGTAGTGTATAATAATCTGGAATTAAGAACTTTTATATATTTCAATTAGATATCTGTATTGTTTTATAGTTATACTATTTAGTATTACTACTCAAATATTCAACTGTTGGCTCTTCTTATAGCGAATAATTTGATTGAGGGAGAGCGCGAGGTGCTCTTCAAACTTGGTGTCTCTTGTGTCTTACATTATTTTATTTTATTACTCGGATCTTAACTCATTGATTCCTAAGTGCCAGCAGCCATTCGTCTTCTTCATTAGACGTCATTTCATGTAACAAAACACTTACAATTTATATTATACTAATATAATAATTAAATATTAAAAAGAGTTCCAATTTTAAAAACATTGTAATATCTCATGAATATCTTATTTTATTATTAAATATATGGTTATACGAGTTTGTGGTTAATTTTTGTTTCCTTTCATTAATTATTAATATATTATCTTTATTTCTGACCCTTCCTACTGTCATTTAGTGATAAGAGGGAAATACTAACTTTTAATCCTTTATTTCTCAAATTGTCATGTATAAATATTTAATATTGTATAAATATTTAATTTAATTTCAATGAGTAATGCCGTAAGATGTTAAATTTATTTCCCATTTTCTTTAAAACTTTAACTTCTTAAATGTAAATGTAAATTAAGCGACAGTAGCCTAACGACAGGGCGCGGACCGCGAACTCAAAAAGGTCGTGCGTTCGAATCCACCATTCGACTACTGGCGCGAACCACTCGTAACACAAGCAATTTAAGCTTACCACGAGTGGTTAAGGGGAATATTAGTAATGTTTATAACATTGTTCATATTCTTTCATTAAAAAACTGCAAATCAAATATTACTGTTACATAACGGGTGCGTTTGGCACAAAAAAGCGCTAGCAAGTGCTTGTAATCAAAATGGCGATCGTAAGCGGTAAGCGCTGACAAATCGTAAGTAGCTATTTTCCTCTAGGACACGATGTTAGTTTTAACCGGGGAACCTAACCTAATTTAAACGTATTTTTGTGAAGTATTCATATTAAAAACTTAACAATCATGAATTTTTCATAACATGTATATGGTCTATTCATGTCATTATATTACTTAAAACTAATATTGCACAAAAAGCTTATAAACTCTACTTCAAAACAAACAAATTAAATAAGCAAAATGGCGGATTGTGTCAGCGCTACTGAAGTAGCAATCGTGTCCTTGCCGAAAACTATTTTATATATAGCGCTTTTTTCTGCCAAACGCACCCAATATATAAATATATTTACTTTCATGATTTTTTCCAGAATAAGAGTGACAAACAAGCACGTAGTCTACCTAATGTTAAGTGGAAGGTGTGGACCATAGACATCTACATCTATACCTAATTAAATATAGAAGACTATAATTGAAAGCCTTGATTTCAGTACAAAGGTTCTTCGGGTCTCTACACTCACCACGGAAAACACAGCAGCGTCGTGCTGCTATTGTATGCGTGAATTCATGATTTTTTCACTACATAGGTATATACTTCAGAGGTTGTTTCAGAGGTTGGGTGGCAAAATAGGTATGAAGTTTTTATATAACAATTTAGAAAATAATGAGATTGTGATATCCCCTAAACCATTCCAAGTGTAAAATTGTTTATACACTATGGTTAGTATTCTGCTTTTAATTTTTGTTAAAAGTTATTTTAATATATCTTATTTCACTGTACCTCGCTTTTACTTCTATCTTTGCAATAAATTATATCCCATAATATGCGGATGCCTGTATTAGAACACATGTCGACAGTGCCCCAGCTCCATAGAAATAAATATTTTGCGCGCGGCAGATTAATTTTACCGGTGTGGCTTGAATATTGCGCAGGCAGCTTTGAAGTTACATTCGGTGTCCACGTGACTCGCATAACTCTTTTGGAGGTAACAACTTTTGTAAAGTAGACATACATAAATTTTAGAAGAGAACTTTGTTAGTTAGCATTATACTTGCTACAGTTAAAACCAGTTTTTAGATATAACGCGTTTACCCTAGTTAAAACTAGTTTTTACTTAATGTATTTGGGATAACTGGAATAAACTAATGCTCAAAATTGAATGTCAGTTAAAACTAGTTCATTTTGGACAAACCGCGTTTTTCCGAAGTGAGTTACTTAGAACTCTTCCGACCGAGGTTAAACGACCGAGGTCTAGGTTCTGGATTTGATTTGATTGCGTTACTTTGAACTTTGACTTGCTTAGCGGACCTGATAGTGAACGATTATTATAGATAAGGTAGATTGAATCTGTACTAAAACCAAATCAAAACGCCTTTACGTAGCCTTACCTGCCCCACCGCTAGAGTGTTTTGTAAAGCCGTAGGCGCGAAGGGAGAGCAGTCCCCGCTCGCTGTAACTGCTCACCTCCGTAGCTTCGGCTTATTGGTCGCCCTACAACCGCTACGGCTCGCACAGATGCCTACGATTTGGTACACAAGGGCGAAGGGGTTGCATATACCGCAGCACCAAAGCCATTGCAGAAGTGACTGTGTCAATATTCCTGTGTAAAACCTGATATTTTGTGAGTATATCCTATTTTCAAACCTCTATCTTTTCTCTCTCGTTTCTCTAGTGCTAGTTTTAACCAAAGCTCGAATTGACAACTAGTTTTATCCAAAAATCTTATATATATATATATATATATATATATATATATATATATATATATATATATATATATATATATATATATATATATATATATATATATAGGAATTTCCAGTTTTCATAAAGTTCTTAGTGCCAACGCGTATTGCGGGGCCTTTTGCAGCATTTATGGATAAAATTCCTACAGATTTTAACTGTTAATTGCAGACTAATGGCATAAATTTTTCAAAATTTCAGTTCTGATCTCTAAGGACAATACATCCATGACCTTTCACACACAAAGATAACATAAAGTTAAGAATTATGTCTTTGTTACATTAAATAAACATCACTTTGAGAGGCTTAGGAGTAATGTAGTAGAAAAGTTCATCACTTCCATAAAAAATAATACTTTTTGTATGGAACATTATTTAAAATTATAAGTTTTGAACGTATTTAATAAAATAGTATGTACTTCTAAATCATTATTTTTATTCAGTCGCAAATGATTTAATGAATGGGTGACAGTAGGTATCCATGAGAAAAGACACAGGTTGTATGACCTTTGGAATTAAAGTTAATTATAGTGTCACATAAACAGTTACTCAGTGACTTATTGCGTTAATTAAAATTAGCGCCTTGGCGCAACATATTTTAACCAATTCTGTCAACTCAGCCATCTGTCAAAGTACAACCGTGTGGTCAGTAAGTAAAATAAAATGAAAAAAGTATATAAAAAAATGTTTAAAAGGGCGTACTTAACACCCAAGTTTTTACATTTTAGAGGGGAGTAGAAATACAACACTGAACAATATACAACTCAGATATCTGACTTAATTAAATTCAAATAATAATATCTATAGCTATACGGTTTTAGAAAGATAAAGTCTTTATTAAATGCACTGCAACGGAAAATCACAGTTTTTAAATGATGGTTTTTTAGAGCGAAGATAATCTCTCCATAGCGTTTTACGAAAATATGCGTCATAGTTATCTTTAAGGTCGAATGCAACAATTACTATAAGCTAAATACTTAATTTAAGAATTAATATTATAGAATATATAGTCTTTTAGTGCATAGCAAAGCATAAATACGAAAATATTTCGATTTAGTAAAAATAAACAATACTATAAAATCACCAAATATGTCTTCTTCAATGTCATTTTGTTTCCGTGTATTGGGATATAAACTTATCTATTTTAATTATTTTATTAAAAAACAGGTAATGTCAAATATCCAATAAAAATTTTAGTTCGCTTTATATTGTAAATTATTTTAGATGATCATTTTTAAAATACTATAAATCATCACGCACAGCCGCCATTTGATTCAGTACTGTTCACTACGCTCCGTGTCTTCCCAACGATGGACGTATCACTTCCCCCTCCCCCCCTCCCCCGTTCGTGTTAATTCACACCGGTAGCGTAAGATAGTGTTACCAAGTGTCCCGATTTGTGCGGGACGTCCCGATTTGTAGGGGTACGTCCCGATTCACTCTTGATCGGGACGCTAAATGTCACGATTTTTCACTAACCTCCCTAGTCTATATTTCGATCGATCATTTTGACAGCGAAATTGAATATATTCTCACCAATTTCTGACTAAATAGGCAACATCAAAGTTTACTTTGCGTATAATGTGTTGGCATGGAAAGATACAGATATGGATAATGTTGACTCGTTTTTTTTTCCTCACTGCCTGATGCCTAGCGCTATGCATCGATGTTTTTCGACGGTCATTTATTATTTCATTCTATTACTAGTAATCAGTAGAGTATATAACTTACATGCTGCCGTTTAGATAAGTACGTTTTGTAAAATGCAAAAGGCTTGTGGAAAAGTTCTTGCACTAGCCAATTACTTCAATAAATTCTAGGTACTGTTGTTTTCAATAAATAGAGTGACATTATACGTCCAATGCAATTATTTTATCTAGGCTATGAAGGTGTGACGTAACTGTTTGAATTATGCCGTTTTTTTGAAGTGCATGAGTGTGAGTTCATAAGATTTATTACTATTTTGACATGTATATTATTCAAAAAGTTCACAGTCTGCAAAGACGTTTGTAAAATTATTCGTTTGTTTGATCTGTTATAAAACATAATCATAAAACACATTGCAAATTGTGTCAAAAAATCATGTATTAACTAATAGCGACCACAATTGCTACAAAAAAAAAACCAGGTTTTTGTAGCTATTGTAACTGTCCCGATTTTAAAACAAAATTCCCTATTTTACCTGGCCACACGGTCTAAAACGATGAAGGCACAACTACAGAATAAATAATAGCACGCGCAATACAACACACCGAACGATGCTGTGTTAAATGTTATTATTTTATTTAATTATTAATAATTTTACAAAATTATTTAAAAGTAATTAATTTATAACTCAAATATTTATTGAACTTATATATTGAATTTATATATTCAACGGCTTCGTGGCGGAGTGGGTTAGCAATGAGTTTAACTCTAACAATCTTGGGTTCGATTCCTACACGGAACGAAAATTTGTATTCCTACAAATAATTATTCCAGGTCTGGATGTTTGTCCTTGTGAAATTTATGTTCTTATTGTAACTGCCCCCACGATATACCTAAGAAACTTATTATATACCTAGGAAATATTTATAAAATAGAAATAAAAAAGATATGAGTCAAGGTAGCTCAAGGGCGATGTGCTCGCCGTAAACGCGAGCAACCCGGGTTCAATCTCGGCCGACACCAATGAAATTGTTATATTGATGAATTATCTTTACATTATGAAACAAAATAAATCTTATCAAAAGAAATCTATTCATATAATACATATTTTTCAATTGAAACACATATTACTTACCTCTTTCTAGTTGTTAATTTGGCTTTGTGACATTCTTAAGTCTACTCAATAGAGTAAAAAAGAAAAGCCGACTACAATTTACTAAAAGACATATAGGCTAGATACATATTAGCTGCCGACGTCAGGGCTAGATCGGATATTAATTCATATATATATATATATATATATATATATATATATATATATATATATATATATATATATATATATATATAGTTTATCTTAGCATCGAAATCATAAATTACTTTATTCTTTTAGCTGCAATAGTATCAAGATGATTCGTGCTAGACACCACAGAGCAGTCACGCACATAGAGGGCATTGTAGTGTGCGTCAATATTAGGCCGTAGCAAAGCGATTTTGACTTGGGAATATTTGAATAATGAATAAACGCTTATAAATTTAATAATCAAGTTAGTGGCAGCTACTACTCCTCAATTAAAAAAATATCAACTTCTTAATTCTATCAAGCTTTTTTTTTGCACCCGAAGCAAATAAGGGCAACCCTCCGGTAATGGAGGAGGGAGGTGGTGAATGCTCATAGCATACCATGTGGTTATGTGGAGACTTTTACCCACTAAACACCACCTTTTGGGATTGGCTTAACGATCTAACGAGAGATCTTTAAGCCGTAATCGGACGCGACCCTCCTTGGGTGAAAGGAGGGCGCAAACGGCGAGTAGCCGCTTAGAAGTGTGCTTAACCAGGGCAGATTATGAGATGTGATTAGAAGGCTCAACCTAAGACGCCAGGAGGTAGTTCAGTTCAGCCGTAAGCTTGTTGGGAGCCCCATCAGGAATGGGAATTAGCAACTTATGTGTTTCAAAGCTATCACCTAATAGCGCAATTTAAAATACTACAGTGATCTCTATTGACAGAATTGTAAAATGTCTTGTTACCGATATCGTTAAAGCCCACTAAAGTCCGCTGATGAACACATGCCTATCTCATAGATTATGTCATAGGGAGTGTATTTGCAAAGATTGGCAAGCGGGTCCGCAACCGAAGTTTTTTATTATTATTCGTCATAATCGACACTCACGGGACGATATTGGGTTGTGGATATTCTCCAACTTCTACTACATGAAAAAAAATTGTGTACTCGTAATAAAGATCAATAGGATGCAACGACTTGCGTAAGATATTCAACTGACATTCCGATCTTGACTTCAAACTGTGCCATGAATGTCAGTGAATTCCTGCCTTACTCTCGAAGAGTACATTTTGTTTGCGATTTATGTGCAAAATCCTCCATTTAAGACTCATTTCTAAACAACCATAAAATTTCGTGCATTTTATATCGTGGTTACCTCTGCTACCTGTTCTGGCGTAAAATAAAAGTTTTATAACATTGTTCCTTTAAGCGGCAATCATGCACGATGCAATTATGTGCCAATACCGACGGAGGTTGCTATCGGTTAGCTATAGTTTGTGCATCGTACCATAGCGGACCACTTTATAACATTTAATTTATTAAGGCTTTCAGAACTATGCTATATCAACTTATATCTCGTACGAGTTATTTTTATATTTGTTTGTAATCGCGTCATCGAGAATGGCTCTAACAATTTCCACAAAGTATAAAATATACTGGCGAAAAATCAATCTATTCAGGTCTCACTTTTGAGAAAACTGTAGATTAGTTAAATGTTTTGTTCGTAAAGTTATTTACATGTTTATATACTTACCTACATACTGTTTAACAGCTATGTCAAATATTTGATCGCAAAATATTTGATTACATTATATTTACAGAAAATTATTGTTTTATCAATAAAAAATTAATTATATTTATTACTTTTCAATTAAGATATAAAAGTATAAATGTCTAGTTTCTCTGAAACGGATCTGACAATTTGGGTGATATTTTATACTATTTCTTAACATCAAATTAATTTACTATATTTTGTAAATACGAGCGAAGTATGCAAACATAGGTAAGTTTAATCATTTAAAGTCTTATGAGGGTTACAATTTTCAGTACGCTATGTTTTTTCTTAAAGACATACAAATATAATTATGTATTCATATGATAATCATGCCATAAAATAAAATAGAATAAAAATTTATGAAATTGAAATACTAATTAAATTTCTACATTGATAAACTCAAATTGATTACAATAATAAAAATAAAAATAAAAGCACTATTATTTTAAATTAGGTCTTAAGAAGTTAAAACATTAAAAATTAAAAAATTGTGCATTTGGTTCACCAGTGTCCTTGCTGATCGGAGCATTAAGGTCTAAACAATGCATGCTCTGATTTCAAGCCTATAAACGCTGGTGTTCCACAAGGCTGCATGCTATAGCTGTTCTGTATATCAATGATATTTTTTCAAACTGAAAACCTTTATTTTTATACAGATGACAGCACTGGTGATGCTTACAACACCGTGACAATATTTCACAAGAAAACGTCACCGAGTACCGGGGCAAACTTGTGTCTGAAGTCGAGTCTTTCTTAAACAAAATCTCGGACTGGGGGCAACTAAATCTAGTCCAGTTCACACAGACACAGGTTTGCAGGTTTACTGCTAAAAGAACCATTTTATTGTATCTTCTCAGTTTCAAGGCACGCTCCTTGTTGCCTCAGCTGGCATCGGAATTCTCGGCGTAGACATATCGAATATTGTGAATTTTCGTGGTCACTTGGCGGTGAAGGCCAAATTGCCCTCTAAAAAGCTGGGCTTGCTCAGTAGTGCGAGACATTATTACACGACGGCATATAGTTTGAAACTTTACAAAGAAAAAGTTCTGCCTAACATGAAATAATGTTCATAAAATATATCTACTATACTATACCATCTATAAACATAAATCTCTTCTCTGGGCCGAGGCACCTACCACTAATGCTCCTTCGGCATGCTCCTTCCACTTGACCGCATCCAGCGCAGAGCAGTTTGAATCGCCGACGACCGAGTTCTTTCTGATCGGCTCGATTTATTGGCGCTGCGTAAGTATGTTGCATCCCTTTACATTTCCTATCGCATCTACCACGGGTAGTGCGCTGAGGAATTGTCCGGATTAATCATTGCCACCTAATTTCATGAAATCATATCGCGTAAAAATTCAAGATACCATCACCACCATCTCGATGCTTGGCGTTACACCACTGTGTGTTTTACTAGGAGGATAGGTGTAGATGTCTATGGGCCGCAGCAACCACTTACCATCAGGTTGACTGTATGCTCGTTTGTCACCCTATCTAATAAAAAAAAAACGCCGCAGCATGGCTGTAGCACATTTTGTGTGTGGCCTTTGCGTCCATTGGGTCTCGTAAAATGTAACCACATAATAAATGAAGAACTTATAGTTTTCAAAAGATCCCTAATAAATAGTTTACATAGAAGCTCATGCAATTTCTGGATAATAATTTATTGTTATAAAACAATAACTAATATCAACCATACGCATGAGGTAGTCGCTGAGGAAAACATCGCTGAAAGACAGACATCAAGCTAGTTGAAGTAATCCGTTAATTTTTTTTATAAAACTTAAGTGATAAGCTAACTTACCGCAGCAACCACTTACCATCAGGTGGACTGTATGCTCGTTTGTCGCCCTATCCCATAAAATAAAGAAAAAACGCCGCAGCATGGCTGTAGCAGGTATTAGTATGTGATCTTTGCGTCTATTGGGTCTCGTAAAAGGTAACCACATAATAAGTGAAGATCTCACAGTTTTCTAAAGATGCCTATTAAATAGTTTACATAGAAGCTCGTGCGATGTTTGGATAACAATTTATTGTTATAAAACAGTGTAATATTAGCCATATGCATGAAGTAGTCACTGAGGAAAACATCGGTGAAAGACAGACTTCAAGTAATCCGTTAATTGTTTTATTATAAAACTTAAATGATAAGCTAACTTCGGTCCAATACATGGTAAGTGGCTACTGCAGTCAATGGATACCTGCAGCAAACTTCAAACAAAGAAGGCCACAGATGTACCTTTGAAGACTAAAATGCAACGCATCACTACCTGGTATACTGTCTCCCTGTACCATTCAGAATAATTTTGTTGAATGTGGAACTATATAAAACAAACTAGAAACAATGTATCTATATATAAATGTTATTTTTCAATTAAACACGTATCGGGCTGCACAAAGCCAACCGCCCCATAACGTTTTTAGAATTGCGAACGGGTTATTTCGAATATATTTCGATGCGAAACGAAATACGCGAACTATTTCTGTATCCGTTTTGAATCAGTTGCAACATTTCAGTGAATTTAAGTTTTTGTTTGTAAATATTATTTAAATACCTGTCTATTGTTATGTTTTTCAACGAGGAGTACAGGTTCTCTTTTAATTGAAATATACCAATCTAGTTTATGACATACATTTGAATGCATGAATATGAGAAAAGCCTAATCATTAAGCTGAATTCTTATCTGATTATCGTGACAATCATATAGCTTGTGATGACATTTTATTTATTTATGATAAGTCCGTGCTTTGCTACAATCCCACCAGGTGGTTAGGTGTTGACGAAGAATTAGATGGTTAATCGCACTCTCTCAGTATAACAAAAGCCTATACACTCTTGCCATGAAGATTTAATGCTAATACTCTGCGAGGGCATGGTTCTAATCCGTAGCGCCGACTCATAACCGCCGTAATATAGCACGGCGTGGCTTTACCACTTTGGAAGTCGTGGCAAGGTGTGAGGCGTTTATGCTTCATAATATAATATGTTTACTTCGACAGAACGATGTCATAGCCCAGGTGACTGAACCGTCATTGAGAGAATTTAAGTATTACGTAAGTACACTTAGAGGGAGGGGGTGGAGGGGTTGATTTTTTAACTACCATTGATAAAGTGAGGGGATATTATAAATATTTTGTGAGATAAAATCAAAAAACCTATAAAAATTCTTCTCCGATGGGCTACACAAAAGTTGTTCTACCCTTTCCGGTTTTGATACGCATTTAGGCTGTAATTTCTTGTATAATATATATCAAATTTACTATGAACTAGACTTTACATCAAATTAACATCTTGTACCTTCCCCCTCGGACCTTTGCGATGTGCAAGAACATGTTTAAGAGATTTATGTGTGAATATTATTCATTGTAGTAAAGTTTAAAATCTACCTGCAATTATAGAAGCACAAAACTGTAATGACAACTCGTGTCTGTCGGAAAAAATATACGAGTACCTATGTATTTTAAGAACAAGTCACGCCAGTACCTGTGTGACTAACACCATCATAGTATCTATTTCAAAATAAATATCGAAAAATTGTTTAATTAAACTTGTAACCAAAACAAAAAAAGAATACACAATATTATTAGAGTGTGGATCAAATTATACTTGACGAAAAGGATATTTGTATGCAGTCGTCGATTGCGGCCATTAAATTCAGACCTATCTGGCAACACACTGTATATCAGACACTGTATACAGTACGGCCGATTCAGATAAAATTTAACGCTAATAATGGTCTTATTTCTTAATCAGAGCTTATCACATATAACCATTGTGACATCACTACGTATTTATTTTTCATGCGAACATGGTACTATAAACAATAATGACTGTTAATCGTACGCTTCTACACTCTATTCAGTATGTGTCCGTCCCAAATATTTGCACAAAGCATGACAAGGCAGAACCTTGTACTATATCCAGCCGAATCAAAATGAAAAGGTAGGCGAGTATAAAATAATCAGAAATTATGGAATTTAAAAAGGAATTCCTGCAAATTTTAATTGATTTAAAAAGAACAACGGTTATATATAACTTGCATCTATTAGTTCAAACATAGATGAAATCAAATCCATGGAATTCATATCTGAAAAATATGGTAAGGTGATATAAAAAGTTTGCCACATTGAGCGATAGAGAAAAGAAGATCGGAGGTATATACAACTTCTAGAAGAAAAGGTTGAACACTTGGAACGCTAGTTCCGATACACCAGTTTAGTAATAAGAAATATACCTAAACAGGCATCCGAAAATAAACCAAATTTGGCTGTTATTATGATTAATTTAGTTAGAGCCATCAATTTTCAGTTTCAGACATCGGTAATCAAGATATATTTCGAGTGTATTCCAAGAAAACCGATAAAATATTAATCGCAGAGTTTACAAATTCTTTAACAAAAGATAAGATCCAAAAATAAATAAAAACTTTCAATAAGAATAACAAAGCGGATAAGCTGAGTGCCCATCATTTATATATAATATTTAAGCCTGGCAAGAGAATTTTCTTCGGCAGATGGTTTTAAATACTGTAGGAATTCATACGTTAAAATATTGTTGCGTAAAAGAGACGGTTCCACGCTAATAAGAATTAATAGTAAAAGTAAGAAAACAAACTTAAAATTTAATAAGTTCTTTAAGGATATATTACGTTTTTCTTTGTAATTTTACTATTGTCCCTCTTTTATTTTATATAAATTTAATAAAAACCCAAAAATATGCCTGTAATACACTACACACAAACACAATCAAAACAACATACTGTGTACAACTAATTATGTACTCAAAATCGACTCTTCAAAAAATTTTTCACGTACTCCTACTATTGCACTGCATTATTACCTAAAGTAGAGTATAGGCTGAAAATAAAATTTGAGTTTTTATACTGCTTTGCAATTTGCAATATGATATGTCAGTGGTAAGTTAAATTAGCATATTATTTACTACAGAACCCACTATAGTAAATAATATGCTTATTACCATTGAGCTAAAAAGCCTGTTAAGACCTTCATGTTTAAAGTTGAAACCCAACCCTGCTCACTGTTGCACCATTCTTAATTAAAATAATAAAGATCCCTTAAGTATATTAACAGTAAATATCCGAAGTGCCAATCAAAATATTAACAACCTTGCTTACTAGTATATCCATTACGCGACTACGGACATGTCTTGTGCTTACTGAGTGCTAGATAGATGAGGACTGAGAAATACCCTCAATTACAAACTATACGACATTTCGTACAAATAAATCAATAAACCAAAATGATGGTGAAATTGCTTATGTCAAACAGCAGATTGTAGTAGGTGCTTACGAACCTGCCCAAAGTGATTGATTTTTTTGGATCTTAAGCTTGGGTACGGAATACACTATAGTTTTTTCGCATAGGCCACGCTGTTTCGATAATCCTACAAACTATTCGGACGCTGTAAATGCTATATTATGTAACATTGATTGTAAAAATATTTTTCTCACAGGTGATATTAATCCTGATATCGTATCTAAGAACCTATCACGTTACTAATTTGAATACATAAGTATGCTCTTATCTCATAGTCTATAGCAATATGTTAATTTGTCCAAGAGGAGAAACGCGTGCTTTGATTACTTTATGGTAAAAAGCATGAAGGCGATAAAAACGGTTGTTTTTGAAGAATTAACCGATCACTGCCTTATACATTCACATACGTATAGAACAAATGAAACTCTAAAAACGAAGCCTAGATAACAAAAAATATGATGAAGCTAGTAAAACCATGGATTACAAAGAGTAATAAGAATAATTACTAATAGAGATAGGCATAATGATTTCTTATAATTAGACCTTACATATGAAATTGGCGTTTTGTACGGGAGGCCTCCTCCTTGTTCTCCAAAACAATGGAGTCCATTGTAAACTGCCAGCTCATGAGGTACCTTGAGGATCACCATCTGATTAGTGATCGTTAATACGGATTTCGTCATGCTCGATCAGCTGGTGATCTTCTGGTCTACCTAACTCTTAGATGGGCGGAGGCAGTAGAGTCCAAGGGGGAGACATTGGCCGTTAGTTTGGACATTGCGAAGACCTTCGATTGGGTTTAGCACAAAGCGCTTCTTTCGAAGCTCCCATCCTATGGGTTTCCCGAGAAATCGCGCAATTGGATCACCAGCTTTCTTACTGATCGGAGCATCAAGGTCATTGTAGACTGTGTGAGCTCCGATTACAAGCATATTAATGCTGGTGTTCCACAAGGCTGCGTGCTATCTCCAACGCTGTTACTTCTGCATATCAATGATATGTTGCAAGCCCGTAACATTCATTGCTATGCAGATGACAGCACTGGTGATGCTCTGTACACCGGCCGTGCTAATGTTTCTCGGGAAAACGTCTGCGAGAACCGGGACAAACTTGTGTCTAAAGTCGAGTCTTTGCTGAGCAAAGTCTCGGATTGGGAGTGACTAAATCTAATCCAGTTTAACCCTCTGAAGAAACAAGCTTGCGCGTTAACCGCTAAAAAGAACCTCTTTGTCGTATCTCCTCAGTTTTAAGGCACTCTGCTTATTGCCTCAGCCAGTATCGGAATCATCGGCCTCGACATATCGAGTGACGTGCAGTTTCGTGGTCACTTGGAAGAGAAGGCCAAATTGGCCTCAAAAAAGCTTGGCATGCTCAGCAGAGCGGGACAGTGTTTCATGCCGGCACACCGCCTGCAACTTTACAAGGCGCTGCTTTGGCCTCACAAGGAATACTGTTTTCATCTCTGGGCTGGGCTCCCCAGTGTTAGCTTCTTCCACTTTACCGCATCCAGCGCGGAGCGGCTCGAATCGTCGACAACCGAGTGCTTTCTGATCGGCTCGATTCACTGGCGCTACGAAGAGATGTTGCATCTCTTTGCATTTTCTTTCGCATATACCACGGGGAGTGCTCTGGGGAATTGTTCAGATTAATCCTAGCCGCCAAATTTCGTGAACGCACTACGCGGCAAACGTTCCGATACCATCCACACTATCCGGATGCTTAGCGGTCCACCACTGTAAATTTCAGAAGGAGTTATCATTCGCGTACGACCTCTCTGTGGAATAATTTACCACCGGCGATTTTTCCGGACCGATACGACCTAGGACCTTCAAGAAAAGAGCTTATTCCTTTCTAAAGGGCCAGCAACGCACCTGCTATTGCCCCCGGGGGTTGCGGTTGATCATTGGCGGCGGTAGTCACTTAACATCAGGTGAGCCGCATGCTCGTTTGCCGTGGACTGTGGGCTCGATTGTCACCCTTATTCTATTAAAAATCTTCAAAGTCTATATATTTCTATTTTACGTAACAGTAATGTTCTATTTAAAATTTCCTTTTAAGAAGTTAAAATTTAAAAAAATTGGGAAGTTAATTACCTAATATCTTATGTTCTCTTTTCACTAAATGACAATATAAAGGGTCTGGAATAAAAATAATATTTTATTAGTAACTAATTAAGGTAAGCAAAAATCAACCATTAAGAGTAAGACCAAAGGTTTAAAAATTCGAAAATTTTTATTTTCGATTTAATATTAAATTAAATAAATACGATATGAATTTTAAGTTTTTGGTTATATAAAATGACGTCTAATGAAAAAGAAGAATGGGTGCCGGCACCATGGCGATCGTATTTGGACTATTAAAGATAATAAGAATCAGTCGCTCAGAACATACATTTTGTGCAGATCTAATTATTATGAACAGTAAATTGAAAATGTGATTTACGCCCAACTTTCGTCCCAGTAGATATGTCGGAAATGAATTCAAAGTAAATATATTTTGTTCAAAGTTAGAACATATTAATGATTGTTAAAGACAGCATCGCATAATATTTATTAGTTTATGAATTGTTGCTATATGTTACTTAGTTTTATTTAAAAGAGGCTAATTAAAATTATAATTTTTAAATGCATTTTATAGTTTAAAACTTACCTATTTATTAATTTAGGAAGATAGACGAAAAAAAGTGAGCTTTGTCTTTCTCCAAATCAAACTATCTGTGCTGCAACCAGTAGATTTTCTAACGTAAAGTATTTTTAGTAACTGTTTGTCAATCATTACCTAGCATAATCATTTTAACCCTCCATGCACCATATGACTAAAAGTCTCGTGCTGTACTAGCTGAAGTGTGAGGTAATTTAACTAGTAGATATCAATTATTTGTAAATATTTTGCATGTAAGACGTTACGAAGTTGTAGCTTTAAGTATAACTCTGAAGTATTTTAACAATTTTATTAATCATCATCTTCATTCGCATAATTATACAACATCATAGTCACTATCGCTCTAATTAAGTAGACTAAAATATTATTTCTTAAATTTAAAATATTAATTGAGAGCGTTGTTATCAAAGTTACTATCATAGCCTTGAAAAAAAATTTTGCGTGCTCCATACATATCATAGATGCTGTAAAGTACCCGAAACGTCGGGAATATAAACAAGTTAATATACACGAAAATCCGTAAAAACGAGTTTCGTATAAATGTGTAGTGTTCGCGTAAATACAAGAAATCATTATGATTGTAGAATATTATCACAGAGGGTTTTTCTTGGCACCACCCCCTTGAAGGATCAATTTCTTTGTAATTTCGTCGTGTAAATATATGTTGAAGGCAAATGAATGATGTTTTGGTACACAGGACATTATGGTTATACCCTTTGAAAATTCAAACAGTGATGTATTTGTTTCACGACTTCTTTTGAAAGCTAGCGTAATACAAAATTTATTAGCACTCGCTAGACATGTTATATAATACAAACTACTTTTATTACTTTTATATCAGGTATTGATTTCCATTCAATGTTACATTATTTAATATCAATAATATTTTATGTAAAAAACGTAAAACAAAACAAAAAAACATAAATTAAGAAATTTTATTTCTACCCTGCGTAAGAGGTTTGGTGTGTAATACTCACGCGCACTTTACACGCATGTATTCTACTTGGCGACAGCGAATGGATTAAATAAAGGTCAACGTTCAAAATGTCAACGTCGCATCTTCAGTGATTGAAGAATAAATACCTAAACAAATTGTAGCTTTGAAGTGATTGCGATTTTTTTAAGAACGGGAATATATCAAACCTTACCTGATACACGGACGGTTAAATTTACTTCCACTGTTAAACGAGAATATCTCTAATGTGAAAAGTTTTACTAGTATTTGTTAAATTAAATATAGAGAGACGTTACGACAAACAATATTTTACTATATTATAAGAAAGAGTTCATTATTTTCATTTATAAATTTAAATCACATACATATAATGGACAATACACAATTGTCCAACATTAACACTGCCAACAGCTTGGCATTAATTTAGGTAACACTAGGGACCCGACGCGGCTTCGCCGGGTTGGTATCTGTGAATGTCATTTATGTCATCGTTTTGATTTTAGATCATCAACGACCTTTTATCAATTTTTCGATTACACAAAATAATCTTTAAATTTTTGAATAAATTATAGTTTAGATCGCTGCTGGATTTACTTACTAAAATATGTTACTTATATAATATGTTAGTGAAGTTCCATTGCAAAGAGTTCAGTCATTCTGAAGATAAGCCTGAAAAAGACAAACAGAAACATCATATAAATCTTAATGCATGCATTCAAATAACCCCTTCATCTTAGTTGTGATTGAATAATATGTAATATATATATATATATATATATATATATATATATATATATATATATATATATATATATATATATATATATATATATATATATATACATATTCTGTTTCTATTTTACGTGCTCCGTCCGCTGTTTACTTAACTAGTCTTAGTTGCGCGGTCATTAAATTGGAATAGATAATTGATAGCTGTTAAGAATAAAACTGAAATAAACTGTAAAGGCAAATTAATTAACTAGGAGAAATATAGGCATCTGCGCATACTAAAGAAAATTGCATCGGCTTTACTTCGAAACCAGACCGAGACCCAACGACTATTTTATCATCATCATCATAATAAAATCCCGCCGTCACTGGTCCACTGATAAATATAGCCCTTCCCGAAAGAATACCACTAACCAAAGGGCTGAACCGCATGGTTACATTGACTTTCTTAAATAAGTTTTGTAAGTACTTTATAAAACTTGTGTTTTTATTCTATAACTTCGCTTTCAAATAAAAGTACCGATGGGTTTCTGGCTCCTTTCTGGTTTTTCCTAGGACAAAGCTTTATTTCCAAACCTGTGTACCAGTAAAAATTACTTACTTCATTTCCGATATCGGTATAAGGCTGATAGTCCAATCCAATCGTGAACCCTAGCCGGCCCATTATGACGTCAGTTTGTTTATCTGTTTACAACTATTTATTACTCCGATTGTATAAAAGTAAAAGTAAAATGTGCTTACAAAAAAATTGCCAATTTTTGCAATAAATTTTGTCTAGTGAAAGGAAACGACTACAAACAAAAGTAAAACTTTTGCCATGTTACAGCTGTTTGAGACAGCTTGCTAGCTTTTCAATTTTGCTATAAAACTTACAGTGTAAGGTGTTCGTGAGAAATTTATGCTCCTACGTAAACCAGGACATATTCCAGAATGACCTGTCGAGTAAAATCTTTAACACTTGGGTAAGTTGTGGACTTAATCCAGCCAGGAAATTTTGCGGATAAAATTGTTGTTAAGCAAAACTTAACCTTTGTACCCTGCTTACCATGTTTTATATTTATTGCTGAGTTTCAAATAAGTTCCCTTGGAGAACTCTCGTATTAAGCAAGTTTGAATTAGATAATAAAACAAATAAGGCGTCTGGTATGTGTTTGAATTGTTTGCAATTTAGTTCAGAACTATAATTACTTCCGCTATTCTATGCTTTTAGTATTGTATAAAAATTGTACCATTCGGAATTGGTACTCAAATATTCCACCGCAGGCTCTTTTTATAGCAAATTAATTGATTGAGGGAGTGCGCGAGAAGCTCTTCAAACTAGGTAAGAGCCAATAACATCTTTAATAATCCAAATTCGATCTATATAGTGCCGGAATCCATTCTTCTTCTTCTTTATTAGACGTCATTTTATATAACCAAAACAAATAACAAACGAGCACACAGTCTACCTGATGTTAAATGGATGGTCTGGCCCATAGACCTCTACATCTATCCTCAATTAAGAATCAAAATGCAGATTAGTTGCCACCCTTAGAACTCAGATGTAGTGCCTCGTTTCCAATATAAAGTATCTACAGTTCTTTACGCACACGCGTGTATTCATGATCCCCCTTTTAGTACATAGGTATACACTTCTGAGTTTGTATTATATAATATTGAAGAAAAATTCCTTCTCAAAGGGTTGTAAAATAGGAATGAAGTTTTTTATGCAACTATATAGACAATATTTATTCCAAAATTTTTGTTGAATATGGGTCTCTGTATTCTCTGCTCTGCTCTAATTTTTGTTAAAAATTATTTTGATATAATTTATTTTAATATACCTCGAAACTTCTATCTTTGCAATATAAGAGCCGTGATAGCTCAGATGGTTAACGCTTGCTGTAATTATAACAGAACGCGAATAACCCGGGTTCGATCCCCGCCGGCACCAATGAAATTGTAAATTGCAATTTCAGGTGCTGATTAACCACGTGCTCTGTGGTGCAGGAAAATATCGTGAGGAAACCTGCATGTCTAAGGAATAAGAAAAAAAATATTTCGAAAACATGTGAAGTTCGCGGACACTTCCTTTCACCAAAACCCTCTCAGAAATGAGGGGAGGCCTGTGCCCAGCAGTGGGATGTCTATAGGCTGTAACTTTACTTTACTTTACTTTTGCGATAAATTCTATTTAATAATATGTGGATGCCGACATTACATATGTCTACAATGCCTCAGCTTTCTGCTCCACAGAAATAAATACTTTGCGCGCGACAGATTAATTTTGGCGTTGTTGCTTGAATAATACGCAGGCTGCTTTGAAGTTAAATTCAGTGTTCACATGACTCGAATAACTTTTTGGAGGTTACTACTTTGTAAAGTACACATTCATAAATTTTAGAAGAGAACTTTGTCAGTTAACTTCATATTCAAATTAAATACAATATGCATGGTATCGTCTCCCATGAAAGTAGTATGAGGTGATTATGGGAAATACTAGAAAAATATAATGGCTTCCGATATATGGCGGTGGAATCAAGCATAGCGTAGATAGCTAATGTATGTGGAGACTTCTATATCAATGTCTTTAAAATTCCTTTCATGAGTATTAGGTTTAGTTCCTTTTTTGTAGGAGTGGGGGCAAACGAGCATACGGTTCACTTAACATTGAGTGACTACCGGCGCCCATGAACAACTACAACACCAGGGAATTTGCAGGTGCCGTTGCCGGCCTTTTAGAAAGGAGTAAGCTCTTTTCTTGAAGGTCCATAAGTCGGATCGGTCCGGGTAAAGCGCCGGTGGTAAACAATTCCACGAAGACGTCGTTCGCGGAAGAAAACTCCTAGTGAAACGTACAGTGGTGGACTGCCAGGCATCCAAATGGTGTGGATGGTATCGGAAGTTTTGCCGAGTAGTGCAATCATGAAATTTGGCGGCTGGGATCGAAGTGGAGGGAACTGACACTGGGGAGCCCCAGCCCAGAGATGGGAACAGTATTCCACGTGTGGCCGAACCTGCGCCTTGTTTAGTTGCAGGCGGTGTGCCAGCATGAAATACTGTCCCACTCTGCTAAGCCCGTCAAGCTGTATAGAGGTCAGTTCGGCCTTCTATTCCAAGTGACCACGAAACATATACGTATATAATTATTTCACTTGGTCAATCTTTCCTAACACAACCATTTTAAACCTCCGTGTACCAATAAGCTTTGAAGTGATAGCGATTTTTTAAGGACTGGTGTATGTATATATATAAAATCTTATAAATGTTTATGCATACATGCAAATAGCCCCTTGAAATCATTTATAATCTAATAATATGTATTATTTCTTCGAATGCAGAAAAGTAAAATTAAACTGTGCTTAAAAAAATATAAGTCGATTTCTGCAATAAATTTTGTGTAGTGAAGGGAAACGACTGCTAACAAAAGTAAAAATTTAGCCATGTCACAGCTGTTTTAGACGGCTTGATAGCTTTTCAATTTTGCTTTAAAAGTTACGGTGTAAGGTGTTTGGTGAGATATATACTCCTACGAATACCGGGGCACATTCCAGAATCATCCTGTCCTGTAAAAACGTTACACTTGGGTAAGTTGTGGACTTAATTCAGCCAGGAAAGGTTGCGAATAAAGTTGTTGTTAGGCACAACTTAACTTACTGTTTCTTAGTTACCAAGTTTCATATTTATTGCGGAGTTTAAGATTACAAAGACGATTCTGGTGTAAAGTAGTTTTAGATTAGATAATAAAACAAATAAGGCGTCTGGTATGTCATCGAGTTGTTTGCAATTTAAGTCAGAACTACAATTTCCGTTTTGTATTTGTATAATAGTCTTTATTATTGTAATATTCAGAATTAGTACTCAAATATTCCACCGCTGGGTCTTTTTATAGCAAATTATTTGGTTGAGTGAGAGCGCGAGATGCTCTTTAAACTTGGTAAGACACATAATTTTATATTATTACGCGGATCTTACCTCATTAATTCTTAAGATATTTAATAATTCAAATTCGATCCTCATAGTATAGTCATACAAAAAAAACATAAATTTTAGAAGAAAACTCTTTTAGTTAAAATTATATTAAAACTAACTAGAATTTGCACGGTAACATCACCCGTGAAGTAGTTAGAGGCGATTATGGGTAATACCAGATACAAAAATAGCATTCAATAGATGACGGTAGAATAGAGCATGGTGTATGTATATGTGGAGACTTTTGTATCAATCTCCATAATTTGGTATAACGTTTAGTTAATTTCTCAATCTTGTTAATTTATTATTAGTACATGTTGTATTGCAAGGCCCATTGCAGCTTTATAGATCTCCTAAATTCTTACAGATCTGAAACTGTTAATTGCAGAGAAATGGCATAAATTATTCCAAACTAGCTGACCCGGTGAACTTTGTTTTTATTCGTTTATTGTCTTAGAGGCAATAAATGAATAAAATTTTTGATTTTATTTTTATATTAAAAATTAAAAAAATCAAGTATTTTAAACATTCTTTATTGGCCATGTATTTTGGTGCATGGGTTGCGCTCTTTAGTGAAGCACCCTGTGATAGACGACATTTTTCGTTTTACTATCAGGTGCATGAACAAATAAAGCAGATGGTCTTCCGAACCGTGAATATGAATGATGAATAAATGATTACCAACTCTAAAGAATCGATATCGATATATCTTAAGAATCGAATATTGTAGGTACCGATTTTTCAGTTGGAATACCTGTCCAACAAATGTGACATCTGTCAAAAGGTCATCTTTCTATGTTCATGGTTCTCTAGCTATTATAGATATTTCTAAAAGATTGAGACAAATAAAAGAGATAATGATTTCATAGAGATCGCCAAAATAATTCCTTCAGTTCGAACCCACTTTTATGTAAAATATGTGGCAATGTACGTCTAGGAACTAGAGATAAATATGCTGAAAGACATTTTGTTAGTTCGTTTTACTGTACACAGTGTATTCAGCACTATTGTTTTGTATAAAATTATTTCACATTAATAATAGGAATGGGCTATTACTCACGTAGTAATGTGCAAATATAAAACCAACGTTTCAAATCGTTGTGCTGAAATGTTTGCTTTTAAATTATCTGCATTGAAATATACATAAACGTTCAGAAAAAGTTTTCCTGTAGAAAAATATGTATATTTTTAATGCTTAAAATAGACGTCCTAAAAATACTAACAATGCAAGCATCTAATTCGTATTTGTCGACATATTTATTTTACATTTCAGTAGTGTGATATGAATATGATACAACACTATCTGCCCTAAATAATATTCTTGATTTTTTAATTCTCTATCTAATTATTTCATTGTAGAAAAAGTAAAAACATTGATAACGGTATCCAATTAACTTGTATATAGTAAAGCGTAGTACATTGACAATTTATGTTTAGAATTCTTTTTATAAGGATAGTTTAACACTAAGAGCCCATGAATGCGAGACCCTTCTAATTTTATAAAAGCTGATAATTACGAAACTATGAAGTATGGATCATCGTGGCTTTTTTAATTATTAAATTATATAACGTATAAAGCGTGATTTTCTCATGTTTTCAATAATATTAGAAATCACGGTAACGGATGGCCGGACATTTAGTATCGTGTCGACGTCTTGCCATCATTTTAAAAAATCGACAGTCTTAAACTTTAATAAAATGTAACTGTAATTACGTTTTAGTATGAAACATATTTTTTTTTATATGTTACTGAGTAACTATTAAATGATGATTCCTCAGCAGCCAAACAGTTTCAACGTTTCTAACACCTGGCCAGACAAATACATTATTAGGTTAGGTTAGATTAGATTGGTGTTACAAAGCTCCTCCGTTACTTACAAAAGTAATGGAGGTGGCAATTTTGGCATTGAAACGCTCCGAAGGCGGACAAGCCGGCGGCTAAAACGCGTGAGGTTCTCCCAAACCTGAACGTGCGAATCAATCGACCAATCAAAACGAGTGACGTTCGACTGAGGTACCTCGACGACGCCGTCAGCACTTTAGAGATTGCGACAGCAATGGCTGAGGCAGGAGATTTATTGGTGGATGATATAAAAGTCAGGGAAATCCGCCGAAATCCCACTAGCATGGGGACATGTTAGGTGCCGTGCCCAGTCATTACAGTTCGCAAGATTGCGGCTGTTGGGTGAGTACGCGTGGGTTGGGCGAGTTGAGTTACTGGAACCCAGGCCCATGCATTGTTTTCTGTGCCCAGAAAGGGGGCACGTTGCCAGCAAGTACTTTAGTGATACAAATAGATTCGCACGTTGTTATGCCTGTGCAGAGAATGGACACAGGGCAAAACAGTGCATTGCTCCGGCACTCAAATGTCCTCTGTATTATGATCTCGGGCGATCTGCTGGCCACAGATTAGGGAAGAAGTACATTCCACCTCCCAAAAAAAAGGGAAGGAAAAATGATCACATACTTGCACTCACCAGCAAGGCGGCCATAACGACTTCTGTTGCTGCACCGAGTGTAAGCTCGGCTATGGAGGTGGCTGAGATACAAATTCACACCACTTAAATTCTTTCAGGGCAATTTGAACCACTGCCGCAATGCGCAGCATCTGTTTATGCAAACGATTGCGGAGTAGCGGGTTGCCCTTGCAGTAGTAGCAGAGCCCTATGCCGTCCCCGACCATCCTCGCTGGGTTGGTGACAAATCAGGCTCCGATGCCATTTACTGAGGAGATGGAGAGAGTGCCCTACCCTGCGCTCTATTGGAAAGAGGGCATGGCTTTGTTGCAGTGCAATCGGGACCCCTGGCCATCGTGGGCTGCTATGTCTCTCCTAACCACCTTCCGACCGTAACCCCAGTCGCCGAGAGAACAGCCCAACGCGGCGTTGGTGTCCCAAGCGGCTCGATCGAGACAAGCTCAAGGCCGCCGCCATCGTCGCATCCTGGCCGAAAACGCCGAGGAGGTTCAGTTCGATCCTGAAGTGGAAGCGAACTGATTTCGCGGTACGTTGACGCAAATTTGCGACCTGTCGATGCCCAGAACCAGTCGCTCCAAGCACAGAGCAGTGTACTAGTAGTCAGCAGAAATCGCACGACTCCGTGTGCTCTGCTTGTGGTGTCGGCACCAGTACACTAGAGCCCGAAGGAGAAGAACGCGAGCTCCGCCTTAGGAGATAGCCAGACTCTGAGGGGCATACCGAACGGCTACAAAGGCGCTACAAATAGCTATTACCAATGGCAGGTCTCGGTCCTGGAAAGAGCTTCTAGAGGGACTGGACAAAGACCCCTTGGGGCGTCCATACAGGATGGTACTGGGTAAACTCCAGCCCTAGTCGCCCCCTTTGACGGAAACTCTCGATCCAGATTTTCTGGGAAGGGTGATCGGCATGCTCTTCACAGAGGACCGTTAAAGTCCTTCAGGTCACCTGCCATCTTCATGGCAGTGGCAAGATGAGATGTAGATGACCGTCCACCGTCAAAATGCTGTAGGTTAAAATTTCAAGATAGCGGTTCCAATTGGCAATCAAAAATTTTGTCGCTCCAATCCGAGCGTAATTTTGTTAGGTTTTTGGAGTCCCAGATTACAATTTTGGGCTTGAATTATTCAGGTCAAATTTTGCAATTTAATTTTAAAAGAAGCCTAGCTAAGTGACGTTAGTCAAAATCTCATATGACGGACCGACCAAGATGCGGACTAGTTTCTTTATACACTCCCATAATTAGGTATTTTATGAAATTGTTTGTTGGGAATAATACGAAAAATAAAATTAAGTCACTCTAAATCCAATATGGTGGTGTCCTGAAGATGGCGGACTATGTTTTTTATTCACCTGCGTGATATGATTATCAAATAACCATATGGATTCAATTGATGATAAGATTGTGAACAAAAGGTGATAGTGTTAGCTGATAATAATAAAACGACATTCAAAATCAGCTCCTCTCGAAGAGCGTAGTCGCAAAAAAACGTTAATTTTAACCTGCCGTAAGACAAAAGAGCTTGTAGTTTATGTCTTGCTAGTCGTTTGTAAAAGAAAAACTCTCTATTCATCAATTTACTTACATTTCGAACCAGTAGAAAGTAGGTCCATGTATAAAACAGATAAAAGTTTATTTAATTCTATTGCGCTACGCAGAAACGAAAATTTTCTTCTATAATTTGTTGAAGCAAGATGTTTTATACTTATATGAAGGGTCACGGTCTCAATCTCATTACATAGCTCGGAACATATCATTGACTTTACGTCGCCTGTACTCTAATGGTAAAAAAATTATAACTTTTACATCTTTTAAAATAATTGAATATTTGTTGTGCTTTGAAGTCAAGATTACTCAGAAACTTTCTCTGTGTAACTTCGATACGATATATATTTTTAAAATGGATCTTTGTTCATATTCTAGTTACCTTAACTATATACCCTAACTAAAACACTTTAAATAACTAAGGAAGTGTATTTTTAGAGACATTGACGCAATTTTTCTTCATTTATCTTGCAAACACTTATAAGCGAGATGTACTGTACTTTCTTTGAAATGTATAGTATCAGCGCAAGGTGATCATTAACCGTGGATCCAAGACATAAAGGATTTTTGCAGGAAGATGGAAATTTACAGTGCCTTTAGGACGAAGGTGCCTAGCAAATCGGCACAGTCTGGCCCGTAAGATGACTCATGTTAAAAGATTTTACAACTGTGGCGAACTGGTTCATCAATCGCCCACCTGTCCAAAGGGAATGAAATGCTTTTAATGTAGTGAATTTGGTCACAAATCAAATGAATGTTCAAGCAAACCTAAGAAGACGCTGAAAATTAAAAATAAAAGTGAAGAAGAGAATGTACCCTACAAAAAAAAGATAAATGGTAAAGAATTTGTTACCTTAATAGATACTAGAAGTGATATTAACCTCTTAACAAAATCAGAATTCGAGAAGGTTAAAGAGGGAATCAAAAATTATAAAACAGAATCAACGTGTACCTAGGCTGCATTAAAAGTATCGGGAATGGAATATTTCTACTGCTCTTGTCATATTAAAATCTTTTTAATTGAAAACTCCTTGGTTTTAAAAATCGAATACCATTTATTTATTTAAAAAAAAAAAACATTCTCAGTCTTGTCACAAGGTTTTGTCAAACTCGTTTAGTCGTTGAGAAAATGGAATTGACTCGAGAAAATTCAAGAGCGATGATTTATTATGACTTTCGAAGTGGTTTAACACAAAAACAGTGTGTTGACCGGATGATTTCTGCATTTGGTGATGAATCTCCATCAAAAACCACAATTTATCGCTGGTTTGCTGAATTTCAACGTGAACGTGTCAAGCTCAGTGATGATCCTCGTTAAGGTTGTCCAAAAACTGCAGTTACCCAAGAAAACGTTGATGCTGTGCGTAAGCTGATTGAAGGAGATCGACATGTGACATACCGCGAAATTCAGACAACTTTAGCCATTGGCATGAGTCAAATAAAAATAATCTTGCATGAACAATTAGGTGTAAAAAAGTTGTTTTCTCGATGTATACCGCATTCCCTCTGTGAAGAGCAAAAAGCTCGCGTTACTTGGTGCGTCAGAACTCTCGAAAGATTCCATGCAGGACCCTCAAATGCTGTATACAACATCGTATCAGGTGACGAATCCAGAATATACTCGTACGAATCCGAAACAAAAAACCAGTCACGAGTTTGGGTGTTCGAAAATGAGTTAAAGCCAACAAAAATTGTTCGTTCACGGAGCGTTGCAAAAAAAATTGTGGCCATGTTTGTCTCCAAAACCTGGCATGTTACGACTATTCCTCTTGAGGGAAAAGGAACGGTTAATGCAGAATGGTATGCTAGCATTTGTTTGCCACAGGTCGTTTCTGAACTCCGTAAAGAGAATTGCAACCACCGCATCATCCTCCATCACGACAATGCGAGTTCTCACACCGCACACAGAACGAAAGAGTTTTTAGAGCAATAAAACAAAGAATTATTAGACCATCCGCCGTACAGCCCCGACCTAAGCCCTAATGATTTCTATACTTTCCCTTAAATAAAGAACAAATTGCGTGGACAGAGATTTTCATCACCTGAAGAAGCTGTGGACGCCTACAAAACGGCCATTTTGGAGACCCTAACTTCCGAATAGAATGGTGCTTCAATGATTGGTTCCATCGTATGGAAAAATGTGTCAAATTTCGCGGAGCAATAAATACATTTTTAAATAGTAACGTTGTGTCACTTCCTTGATTCCCGAAATTTTCAGTGCCGCCCTCGTATAACAAAATGAAAATCAAATTCATACTGAAGGAATGTTTACAGCCAGTGTTCAAATTGATAATTACTACACAGATGTCAAGCTTCATGTTGTGAAAGGCAACGAGATACCGGTAACTTTACTGATTGGAAATCCTATCCTTAAATATTTCGAAGTGTTTTTCACTCCTGAAGGGAATTTTCACCTACAGCATTTCGTTTGAGCACCATCAAACAATATCCAACCTTTGTCGAGTTAAAAGTCTTTAGAATTGTTATGGTGGCTATTTTTCAGAACTTTTAGCCGCTCCATTATCAAATCATAAATCATCATCAAATATACTTTAATTCATTATAATATTGCATTATAATATTAGACGTCCACCATATTGGATTTATAATGACGTCACTTTACTTATTGTGTTTCCCTAATCAAGCCCTTTCATTTGTTACCCATATCATAGAAGTTATTATGGAAATTATAAATAGCCATTTTGTGATGGCCGCCGTGTAAGATTTATAACAATTTCCCTCTACTTATTTCGTTTTGCTCATCAAATCCTTTCATTTGATACCCATATCATAGGGGTTATTATGGAAATTATAAATCTGCACTTTGTGTCATCCGCCGAGTAGGATTAATAACATCGCCACTCTAATTATTGTGTTTTGCTCATCAAGTCCTTTCATCTGATACCCATATTATAGGGGTTTCTGAAGAAATGATTAATTGCTACTTTATAACATCCGCCATATTGCTGCATTCGAGTAATCGTGCATTATCTCGACTAAACGTGTGTGCCAAATTTTAGCCCGATAGGTTCGGTAAAAGTTGGTGAAATATTGATAGCAAAATTCCGGGACATACATACAACTAAAGTTAAACAAAAACTTTTAAATTGATAAATGTACACAAATATACATTAAGTATTCTAACATATATAAATAAATAATGCATAAATAGTATAATAATTGGCGTTACAAAAATTTCATGGAAGAGTTAATGTAGCGACTTCAGTAGCTATTAATTATATTTCATTCCTTTTAGTTTTTTGAATTAGGTTCGTTATTCTTTTAAGTATTTATTATTTACGAGATTTTTTTATATAATAAGAGTATTTTTATGAATATTAAATCCAAGACTAGCAACATAGTAGCAGGTTCTCTGAACGTTTGGCTACGCAGTCCAATCAAATAATTGGAGTTTGCTCAAAAGTTACAAATAAACCTAAAACACGTGAAGTCCCACTCAACTCAAAACTTTTGAAAATTTTCCTCAACGTTTGAACAAGTTAAGCAAATTTATTCAAAAAGTTTCCCGCGTTTGAGATACGAAGATTACTTTAACTGTTTCAGAAACCGTTTAAGATTGGAGTTATGATAGATTAAACGGATACGTATTTACGAAAAGCCTGTACCTTCGTATTCGTAAATGTTTTACGTACAAATTTTACTGAAATTTCGGAAAATCGTTCCAAAATCAGTATTAAGGACTACGCTTACAGATGGCATGGCGTGGCACAGCGTGGCAAAACACAATTTAGCGTACCGAAGGATCACGTGGCATCTCGCTGCATGCCAAAGGATCCTGTGGCAAACCGCGTCGTTACAAAAGTAGTCGCATCCGGACTCAGATCGCCGCCGCAACGGGCTGGATTCAACCTTCTTTCAATTAAATTTCGCAATCACATTCCTTTAACAACATGTATGTAACCTATGCCTTTCACCTGATGCAGCGGCGTACCGTGGCATCCCATGAATTGCCGTGACCTGCCGCAGTATTCCGGTGAACGATATGTCTTGCAGCAGCATGCCGTGGTGTCACGCGTGACGTGTCGTTCTATATGTGTTCAAATAAGGGAATATCGGTGCTAAGTTCATGAAAATAAGGTCAGAAATCTTTTGTTCAAGAAAGAACTTTTTTGACGCGCCGTTCCATGCCGTGCCGTCTGTAAGCACGGGCCCTTAAGAAACATTTTTTCAACTTTATATATTAAACAGGTAAAATTTTTACATAACGTAATTAGTTGGGAATCGCAGATGTGTTGCTTTTAAAAAAAAGTAGGTAGGCTCTTTACTTAAAAGTCCCAAGTAGGATCCGTCCGGAAAAATCGCTGGTGGTAGTCGATACCACAAAAAAGAATGGATGGTATCGCGCGTTTATAACAAAAAATCTTGATTTATTTATTTTATAACACTTATCTCAATAAAGGTTAAAATATATTGTATTCGAAATCGACCGAAATATCAACGTTAATATAACATATTATCATAGTGAAAATAACAGTAAATTATTCATGTTGGTATGTTTACTTAGTAGTTCAGGAAGGGGTGTTATAAGATGGAGTTAGCGTGTCAAAGGCTTGAAATAAAGTGTAAGAAACTCCTGAAAGGGTTTTTCTTTTTCCTGCAGCGTTGCTAGAATATAACGTTTACATAATTTTCACCTCACTAAGTAAAATCAATGTGAAATTACGTTTCGTACCAAATTATTTCAGATATTTAATTAGATCTGCCTCTGAGATTTGTTTTCGCAATAAAGTACAATTCCATCTTCACACAACCCTAGTAAGTAAGTGACTTTAGAGGACTTTCGTAACATAAACATTTTTGAACAAAATATATTAATTTACGATAAATATTTTACTTTTCTGATACATGAAGGTAAGTTTTTTGATTAAAAACCTACTAATAACTACATAATACTAGTGATCCCCTATTGTATGTCGAGAAAAATTTGTGTTTCACTAGTCACATCTGATGTTTTATTTCGGGAATGTGTTTATATGTAAAATTGGCGACTTTATTAATAGTGATTTTATTTTAATAAAAAAAAACAAGGAGGCGGACAATGACGATATTAGAAAGGAAACAATTTTGCGTGTATTGGTATTAATTAGTAGTAGTATTAAGTAATACAAGCAACAAATTGTAAACACTGACAACAAAGAAGTGCTTGGGCTCAACGCGTCTTTTAAACTGTTCGCTCAACATAGTTTTCATCTTTATATTAATGTGTTTTTCTTCACGTATTATAGGGGTCTAAAAATAATATACCGAATTGAATGAGAGAGAGAATAGAGCGACTTTGTCAAGGCATCAGAAAAGCCCAACCTCTTCGCTTCACGTTTGTGGTGTGCAAAAGTAGGAGTTTTTCAACTCGTCTAATGTTTTTTTAAATATATGCCAAATGCTAACCAATTTTGATTATTCTTTTCATTAAATAGGTTATTCTTCAGGGATGGTTCCATATAAGTTTGGATAAAAAGTACAGATGTAGTATAGTCCTTTCTAGATCCGTATTACTCCATACTAGATCCTTCATACATACCTTGAGCTAGTGATCTTCCTTAGTCCACTTAAAAGGGTCAAAACCAAACTTTTAATATTATTTAAAAACTAAATAACTTTTGTAACAATTCATCAATGTATTAAAACGTGAAGATAAAAATTTGTCCCATTTTTAAGCCAATTGCGCGCACGGAGGAATGTGGGATTTGGCAGAGTTAACATTTATATTGAGAAGAAGTGCCAAAAAATGGAAAATATCTATAAAATTGTGTTAAAATTACTAAAAATACAATAAAATTAAATAAAATAAAATAAAAACATAGACTTATTATACTTAAAAGACTCTGTTTACGTTTATACTGACTATGACAAAACATAAATTCACACAGAGTTCGTAGTCATAGGCGTAACATTACACGCTCATGCAAGCGTCAATCAATTCCATCAATCATGATTGATTAAAAATGGATGGTGACTGTGGCGTACATTACGCGCTGATGCAGGTATCAATCACTGCATTACACGGTAGGTTATTTGTGAATCACAACCGTGATTGTTATAAAACCGACAGTCTGCATGAGCGTGTAATGTATGCCTTAGGCATGCATTAGGCGTACATTACACGCTCATGCAGGCGTCAATCAATTCCATCAATCATGATTGATTAAAAACGGATGGTGACTGATAGGCGTGCGTGTCAACCTGCATAAGCGTGTATGGCACGCTCATACAGGCTGTCAGTTTTACAACAATCACGGTTGTGATTGATGAATAACATACCGTGTAATGGAGTGACTGACGCCTGCATTTGCGCGTAATGTACGCCATAGAATTTTAAAATCTTGCCAATAAATAATTTTTTACAAATGTTCTTTGTCAATGGTTTGCGGAGTACTCTTTCAAATATTTCAATTTTCTTTATTTTATATTTTGTATTTTAAATATCTTTATTTTACTGAAAAAATAAAATAATATAAAAGAACGTGCACATCCTGTCTAATATAAATACTTAAAAAATTAATGAATTACGTTCTAGTTCCGACTACTAGTTACATATAAAAGTAATAGCTTAAGCGAAGCTTATTACTATTGGTCACATCTCACAACTCATCTCCGATTTCTTGAAAATCCATCCTGCGATCATTGGGTATCGACCCGAGTAGTTTAAATATTTAGGTATCCACATTGAAAATGAGGGTTCCAAAATCGAGGGACGCATGCATAAGTTGGCGATATTTCAAGACGAGTTTATTTATTAGCTACGCACTTTTACACACGTAAATTTTTTAGACGTAAATATCAATAATAATAATTTAATGTACATATTTATTAGAAAAATATGTGCATTAAATTATTTGTTTTTTTTAATCAGCTCGTAAAAATTAACGGTTAGGAGACCTCTCTCGTCATAGGGAGATTCCCATAATCGCTATGCTTTGGCAGGCAGATTGACGATTGCAGTACCATACGCCTCACTCTTCACTGGTCTGGTTATTTTACGTCTAGCGGTAATGCTTCGGCCGCACCTGCGTGTATTTTCCTGAAGTAATGCGTGCCGAAGCTTCGTACGTTTTGACACTAAAAAGTTATCGCGATAAAAACTGTGGTCATATTAGCAGCTACGATATTTTGCATGAACTATCGTGCAATAATCCAAGATTGCCGAAATCATTTTCAAACGTTTACCTATGAACGACGAATTTCTTTACTTCTACATGTGTGCTAACTATTACATAATGCATTTATCAAAATCTAAAAAGAAGAAACCTAAAATCTACTATAAAAGAGAAATTCCAGTACCACAGCACCAGCATGCGATCTGATCGAAAATAACGGCTTAAGTTATCAACGCTAGTCTGAACAGACAGCGCGATATGTTGACGCGTTAAAACCTTTATAAGTACCGCCACCCGCGCGATAACACCCGCACACGCACACTCAGCCCGAATGTTCACGACGATAGCCGATAATAGGCGGTCACATCTGCGTGTCTATCGCCACAAAGCGACACAATGTCGCTTTGTGGCGATAGACGCTGATGCGGAAACAGCATTATGGGTTAGATGTACCGCCACTTATGTAGCAAATATTTTTTTCTCGCATTTACTATAGTCACATCTTACGATACATTCGATACCACACGAAGTCAAATGGAGTGATGACTATTTTTACACCATCAACAAACTGAAGACACATACATTATATAGCATATTTGATTATTAATTATCATATACTTAAGTAAAGTAAAGTTACAGCCTATATACGTCCCACTTCTGGGCACAGGCCTCCCCTCATTTCTGAGAGGGTTTCTCTCAGAAATGAGGGGAAGCCTGATACTTAAGTATGTATACATAAATATGTATATTCAACGTGGTAGAGTCACGCTGTAACTCGATTGAATGGATCCGAACGGGGTAGGGTCACATCTTCATCATAATCTTTAAAACCCTTCACAAGTCCACTTCCGAACATATACCCCCCCCCCCCCCAAAGAGTGCCACAAAAAACGATCCTATATCACGTGTATCCAATTGTTCCCACATATTTTACCAGGTCGTCACTCTATCTAGTGAGGAGACGTCCCACACTTCACCTGCTGGTACGAGGCTGCCACTTGAGAAACTTTTTTTCCAATAGGATCTGGGTTCTTTGAGCTATATAACTGCGTCATTGCCACTTTAGATTACTCATCTATTGCGCATACTCTGGTTTTAATTCAGATTCTTACATTTCTAAGTTTCTCATGCAGAGAAACTCCGAGCATACCCCTCCCCATAGCTCGCTGAGCGACCTTGAGCTTACTCATACGGCCAGCAGTGAAGGAACTCGTCTTAGATCCATAAGTAATTACTGGCAATACGCACTGGTTGTATCATCTTATTCTTAAGTTTTGAGGTATAACTGATGAGAAGACGTATCATAATCCCTCAAACGTTGCCAAGCCGAGATTATTCCGTCCGAGTCGGACTATTACATATATACCCCAGATAAACATACTTATCAACAACTTTATAGGCAACATTATGCACAGGTGTGACATGGACGTTACATATGATCTTTGTTTAGTCCTTGTTCATCATAAGACTTATCCGTTGAGACACACTATTGAGGAAATTGAGTATAGTGTACAAATTGTCTACCGATTCTGCCATAAGCACCATATTGTCGGTAAATCGAAGGTGAGTGATGTTATTATATACCATTGATAGTAATAGTATTCTTTCCAGTCCAGTAGCTTGAAACAGACGTTTTCAAGCTACTGAACGGGTTGCATTGGAAGACTCCAATGCAGCGGTGATGAGTTTCGGGGATATAACGTCACCCTGTTTTACACCTCTCTGCAGTTGAATAGGTTTTGTACTCTGGTTCTGTACTGCGACAGCCATCTTAGCGCTACTGTACAAATACTTGAGCACTTCGATATAACGACAGTTAATTAGGCACCGTTGAAGAGATAGCAACACCAGGGTGGTGCTGCTCTGCAATATTTCGACGGAATCAAAGACTTTCTCATAGTTTACATACACAAGTCAAGGTGGCAGATTGTTTTCATCATTCTTTTTTTGTAGAAGAGGCGGCAAACGAGCATGAGGCTCACCTGATGGTAACTGGTGACCATCGCTCATGCTGGCGTTGCTGCCCTTTTAAAAAGGAGTGAGATCGTTTCTTAAAGATTTTTAAATGATAATGGTTAGAAAAAATTGCTGGTGGTAAATAATACCACAAACAGTCGTGTGAAGAAGAAAACTTCTATTAAATTGCACAATAGTGCACCACCAAGCATTCAGATAATGTGGATGATAACGTAAGTTTTGTCGCGATTAGCGTTGGTGAAATTTGGCGGCTGTAATTAATCTGAACAATTACTCAGAGCACTCCCTTGATAATTACGATAAAAAATGCAAAAAAAAATGCAACATACCTTCACAACGCCAGTGCCGCTCTGCGCTGTATATGGTCAAATAGAAGGAGATGGCACTGGAGAGCCCCAACCCAGAAATGGGAACAGTACTCCATTCGAAGTCGAACTTGCGTCTTGTAAAGTGCTTGTCGCTTGTCAAGCACGCCAAGATGTTTAGAGGTCAATTTGGCCTTCCTTTCTAAATAATAATGACCACGAAACAGCACGTCATTAGATATGTCAACTCCGAGGAATCCGATACAGGCTGTAGCAACCAGGGTTGTGCCTTGAAATAGAGGAGATACGACAAAGGGGTTATTTTAGCAGTAAACGCGCAAATATGTGTCTTCTAGGGATTGAACTAGACTAGATTTCATCATCATTATTCATCATTACAGCCCTTCACAAGTTCGCTGCTGAGAATAGGCCTCCCCCAAGGTATGTCACGCAGCATGGTCCTGAGCCAACTGCATCCATCGACTTCCTGCATGTTTTACCAGGTCGTCACTCCATCTAGTGGGGGGTCGCCCTACACTTCTAGATTTAGGCGCATTCAATCAGAGACCTTATTTTACAAAGACTGGGCTTCAGAAACAGGTTTGTTTCGTTCGGCAACGTTTTCTTTAGAAATATTGGCACGGCTAATGTAATAAGCATCATCAGTCCTGTCGTCCGTATGACTATAAATATAAGCGGACTGCAACATTTAATTAAAATGCAGAACATAATCTGAACTATAAGAAAACTGATGATCCAATTGCACAATTTTCGGAAAGCCACTCCCAAAGTAGCGCTTTGTACCAAACCCGATCGAGCTTACGCTACGTACAAACTAACGACCAAGACTTCCCCTTAGACTCTCTTCTGTACAATATGCCGAAGGGTATTTTTGTGGTCTATGATACTTAGGCATTTTCGAAAACTGGCTTGTTCGGGAAGCTGGAAGCCGTCGAGTGTGCGTGCAGGATGATTCGTAATGACTCTCGAAAACAGCCCGTAGACGCGGCTCAGGAAGAAATAGTAGGGTTACGCTTTCACAAACAATAGTGTGAAACATTGAAATAATGCTCCTGTGTTTCGTTAGGTGAGTATCGGAGAGTAGAGAATCGGAGAGTCTATTAACAAGTAACGATGTATTCTATCTCAGTTCTTAGAAGTGAATTTTGATTATTTATTCATGCAATATGTAGATGTTTATGGGTCATAAAATTCACTTACCATCAGGTGGACTATGTGCTCGTTGATCACTCTTATTCTATCAAAAATACTGATAGATTCTTTTAAAATAGTACAGTCCGTGACTACGACAACATGAAGTCGTGTGTGGTTAAACGCACTTTTCTCTTCACATTTCTCTTGAAGAAACACAAATTGTATTGGTATGGAAACTGACGCAATCAAATGACGCTTAACCGGTAACCTATAAAACTAATATAATAACCTATAAAACTGAAATAAAACATTTTTATTGAGTACAATAATAATTAAGAGGAAGATCGGCTATTGCCAAATCATTCAATTCAATTTAGTACAATTTTATATATAGACAGAATGTAGTACATAATTATAACGATCTTATTAGTTATAAAAGGGCCCTTACATGATATATGGTATACAATATCTTTACTTATATATTAAAATATTATTATTATTTTAATTGAATGAAAAGATAAAAAAACCGCTAAAAAGAACCCCTTTGTCGTATCCCCTCAGTTTCAAGGCACTCCCCTTGTTGCCTCAGCCAGTATCGGAATCCTCGGCGTCGACATATCGAGTGACGTGCAGTTTCGTGGTCACTTGGAAGGGAAGGCCAAATTGGCCTCTAAAAAGCTTGGCGTGCTCAGCAGAGCGGGACAGTATTTCATGCCGGCACACCGCCTGCAACTTTACAAGGCGCAGGTTCGGCCGCACATGGAATACTGTTCCCATCTCTGGGCTGGGGCTCCCCAGTACCAGCTCCTTCCACTTGACCGCATCCAGCGCAGAGCGGCTCGAATCGTCGACGACCGAGTGCTTTCCGATCGGCTCGATTCACTGGCGTTGCGAAGAGATGTTGCATCTCTTTGCGTATTTTATCGCATCTATCACGGGGAGTGCTCTGAGGAATTGTTCGGATTAATCCCAGCCGCCAAATTTCGTGAATGCACGACACGGCAAACGTCCCGATACCATCCACACCATCTGGATGCTTGGCGGTCCACCACTGTACGTTTCACAAGGAGTTTTCTTCCACGTACAACCTCTCTGTGGAATAGTTTATCACCGGCGATTTTTCCGGACCGATACGACCTGGGGACCTTCAAGAAAAGAGCTTACTCCTTTCTAAAGGGCCTGCAACGCACCCGCAATTCTCCTGGTGTTGCGGTTGATCATGGGCGGCGGTAGTCACTTAACATCAGGTGAGCCGCATGCTCGTTTGCCCCCTCTTCTATATAAAAAAAAGATGATAAATAAATAACAGAAAATTAATTACACGTCTTGATTCGTGTATAACTATTTTTTATATTAGAATTTCTTGGGAAGCCCATAAGCAGGAAGCTTTCTAAGAATTGCTTTGTACCAAACCCGATAGAAGGCCTTCGCTTTGTCCAAACTAACGGCCAACGCCTCCCTCTTGGACTTTACTGCCTCCGCCCATTTATGAGTTAGATAACCCAGAAGATCACCAGCCAAGCGACGGTGACGGAAAGCGTAATGGCAGTCACTAATCAGCTCTGGCTGTCAATGATAGACTTCTATATTTTAGAGAACAAGGAAGAGATGGCGATAGGCCTGTAGTTGGACGAATCAGAGCGGTTACCTTTTTTAGGAATTTGGTGCACGAAAGCTTTTCCATGGTATAGACTGGTATAGAATGGACTACGCCTAGTGAGTATGAGCACCGCATAAGGCGCGTTAAAACCGGTGTCAACTCCGCAGCACACGTTTCCATCACAAAAGGAGGGACGCTATCGGGTTCACTCTACTCATTGACGTCCAGGGAGAGGAGTGCTTTGCGAACCGAGCGCTGTGTAGACAGCACATCCTGCATCGAGCACTTACACCGTGAAATGGTCGGCGGTCTGTTACCAACGTCATCGAGAGTCGATTTTGACGCAAAGAGAGGGCCCAACAGATCGGCTTTTTCCTTTGCGACATGGGCTGGTGAGTCGTTCTCTCTGTGCAGAGATGAAAGAGATGACTGACTAAAATTTCCTTGTAGAGCCTTGGCGGTAGACCAGAATACACGTGTTCCCGAAGCAAGACGAACTAGTTTTGACCGACCAAACTGTGGCTTAGTTCCACAGATAGATACCACAGATGATGGAATAAAAAATGCCATTCCCTGTAGTACCGCATCAGCGACAGAATCAGCAACAATTTTGGGATTGAACGGCGACAAGCAAATTCACCTTCAAGGGTAGAATGCAAAAAAAGATTGCATCCAAGCGGCTGACTTATAATGCCAAACATGGCGGCAACCTGCAGAGCGCAACCACGATAGGAGCGTTGGAGGCACCGTGCTGCGGATCAGACCATTGTTCGAAGAGCCAAGAGGGTGAACTGATGTGACCTTTGTGAGAGGTCAGCAGAAGGTCCACAACAGGGAAGGTACATAATCTTCCATATCTAGGATCTGCGTAGGCGAGGTAACTATAAATAATTCCACCTGCATGATCGGTTAAACGAGAATCAAGCCATTAAGCGTAGTGTGCGTTAAAATTACTAAGCATCACGATCTCTGCGGATGAGACCTGTTATAGCACGGAATCTGCTGCCATTTTGACGTGCTCGATGAGTATATCTGTGTGTGCATTACCGCTAAGGGGGAACAGGTTAAGTCTCGAGCAGATATTCGCCCCACCCCAGAATACAAGAGGCAGCTTGAGCACCCACGCTCAGGTTGAGTAGGGTAGCTTGGGCGTGGATACTCAGCGAGGGATTCTACGTTACCGGGGGTGCTGGTACCCTTCTCGGGTAGTGTTTTATACACCGCTACTATGTTAACGGGGGGTGGAGCGTTATAGGACCTCCGGCCACCTCCAATCCCTAGACGAAATGGAGAAGCAGAGCTTCTACTTCATTCTGGTCTTCTGTGAGGTCGTGGTACCAACCCGGTTTGAGCCGGACCATATGTGGCACTACTACTGTTAAAAAATTTGTAACAATATTGTAGCGTCATCTTCTTAAAATTTATTATTTGGGAATTATCACGTCTATTTCTGTAATTGATAAATTTAATAATTTATCAGATTCCTGACAATAATTGTCGAAAACCTTATAATAAATATTAAATATCAAAAATACAATTAACACGTTATTTCATTTTGCACCATTTTTTTTTCAATTTATTTATCGGATCAAACAAAAATTACATTCCAATATAGGCTTAATTAATATCTAAAAACCACAGAGGTTTACCTTGATGCTAAATAATTAAATTTAGGTAAGCGAATTATGTACAAAACACAGTCTAATTCAATAGTTAGGTATATGAGTAGGTAGAAGGTGTAACAAGAATATAAAGACTAAAAAGGTAAGTTAACAACTTAGTTAAAGTCAGAAGTAGCAAGCTAAAAGGTAAAAGTAAAAGTAAGAGCTAGGCAGGTAGTACAGTATTATTAAGTAGATATAGTATGTAATTATAATTTAGATAGGAAAAAGCTTTTGAGTTTAGTTTTAATGTTTTGTTGTGATACTTTTTCGCGTATATCGAAAGGTAAGTTATTTATTAAATGCGGTATCAGATAAGCAGCCGTCCGTTGCCCGTACACATTATTAGCAGTGATATGCCGGAGTCGGTTTTGTGTCATAGCGCGCGTACGTACTGGATGTTCTATATATGATTTTAAACTGTCGCGAAAGAAATATTTTTTAAATAACATGAATTTAATTTGGTCATAAACTGGTAAGATTTTACAATGTTTAAAAATCGCATTTTCGTCATTATCAATTAGGACACGTATATTAGGGGATATAATATTTTTGAGAATACTACATTGAAGATCATAGATCTGTTTTAAATATGATTTGTACGTCCGACCATAGCTCGACAAGCCATATTGAATATAAGATTCAGCCAGGGAGTTGTAAAGCATAAGTCTTACTTTGAAGGGTATGCGATTTTTTAGGATTTTTATATTGGCTAGAAACTGACGCAACTTATTACACACATGTTCAATGTGGTAGTTCCAGTTAAACTTTGAGTCAATTATAAGGCCAAGGTATTTTTGTGTGGTCACAACTTCGATTGTAGGGCATTTGCAAGTTCCTAGTTGATGGAGGCAGTCGTGATTATGAGCAATTAATGGTTTTGGAGTAGGATACCTCATATACGGAGATTTGATAATCATGAGTTTGGTTTTATTGGCATTTAACACTAGACCAACGTCATGGCACCAACGTATCATCATGTCTAAATCGGCCTGGAGAGCATTACACGCATTTGAGATATCCTTACCCGAAACGAGAAGACACGTATCATCTGCGAATTGGTAACAGGAACTGTGTTTCAGACAGTTATTCATCTCGTTGACATAAGATAAAAAGTGCAACGGGCCAAGTACTGATCCTTGGGCCGTGCCTTCTGTCACATTCTTAGGGTCACTGAACGCGTTATTTAATTTAATCGTAAATGTACGATTTTGGAGGTAATTTCTACACCAATTAAGTAACGGACCCCGGATACCACAATCATCCAGTTTATGGATTAAAAGTTGATGTTGCAGCGTGTCGAAGGCACGAGAAAAATCAATAAACAAGGCCAGAACACATTTTTTAAGGTTCAAATGCTCGTTTACCTCATCTGTAAACTTACATAGAAGGTCCGTAATACTTTTACCTGCTTGAAATCCGTACTGGTTTTTGGTTATTAGTTCGTGCTTGCGGTAAAAATTATGAATCTGCTCACAGATAGCTTTTTCAACTATTTTATCAATATTAGAAAGCAGAGTGATTGGTCGATAGTTGGAGTAATCATCGTGTTTGCCCTTTTTGAAAACAGGTCTCACACAGCCTATTTTGAGGTCGTCGGGATATTCTCCAGACGCAAGACTGCAGTTAATTAAATTGGCAATGGGTAAAGATATATGTTTATCAACCATTTTTAGATCAGTTACTCTAATACCGTCAGGTCCAGGAGCCTTATGTGAGTTCAGTCTCTTAATAATTTCGTTAACATTGTTCTGAGAAACTTTTTTGAACAAAATACTTGAATCCACCGGTCTCCGATAAGTTAGTGGATTGGTTAATTTTAAGCTGCATTGAGGAACAATGTCTTTAACCGCCTTTTCAAAGCTGTTTGCGAAGTTGTTAGCTATCGCTTTGGTGGTAAGGCCCTGTCCGTCAAAAGCCTTCAGTATCGCCTCGTCAATGGATAATGTTACTCGTCCTAACATCTGGTTAATGATTTTATAAACTTTTTTTGTATCTTTAAAGTTATTATGTATTTCATTAAGATAGTATGTATTTCGTTTTGATTCTATTAGTTTATTGAGTTTATTTCTAGTTTTATTATATTCTAGTCTTATTTTAGGATCAAAAGAGCTATTTTTCCAAAGCTTAAATAAGTAGTCCCTTTTTTCACATAGTCGGGTAACATTACCATTGATCCAAGGAGCTATAGGCAGAATCCTACGATTTTTAGAATACCTAACAGACCTACTAATAGTCGCAGTTTTTATAGCTGTTAGGAACGATTTTTTTATAAATGAAAGTATATCATTTGACGAACTCATGTTATTTGTCTGTTTCCAATCTGTAATACTCACCGCATTACTAAAAATGGTATGATCAAAAGTAGTTTTTTGTGTTACTTTCTGCACGCGTCTTGTAGGTGGTGAGTCGTCAAGACACGTAAACACTATGCCCCGATGGTCAGCCAATGTAACGTCTAACACAGCTGAGTACGGATCTGATGTGGGGAACCTCGCAAATATGTGATCAATGCAAGATTTAGTGACTTTATTTTTTCTTGTTTCAATTCTAGTATAGTTTGAAATTCCGCACATTAATCCGCGCTCGCTGAGTGTTTGCAAATAAGTGTCCCTGTAAGATGAAATAGTTTTTAGGTCAATGTTGGAATCGCCGATTAATAAGAGGTTTTTATTAGTGTCGTAGTTTGAGATATACCTGCCAAGCTCCTTTACAAACAAATTTTTGTTTCTTTTTGGAGGTTTATAAATTGCACATACAACTACATCTACGGTCGGGGTCAGTTTTAAGATACCCGTTATGTTTTCGAACATGATACTTTTATGTGGTGTTAGTGTAAACTTGAGATGGTTTTTGACATAAGCAATAATACCGCCTCCCCGTTCAGCCGATCGCAATCGGTAGTACATATTATAACCCGGTAAATTAAAAAGGTTAACAATCATATCTGTTACACCAACTTCGGTTAGAATAATCAAGTCTATGGGGTATTTAGAACTATGGATAACTTGTTGAAGCTTCGCAAAATTCTTTATGAGTGATCGTATATTAAAATGTAAACTTGTAAGTAATGCATGACGTTTTTTCGGTAATTGTTGAAAATAGTTATTTATATCGTTACAGTTACCAAATTCTTTAATGTTTATGGTCATAATAAAGTTTGAAGAGTAGTAAGTAATTAGGTAGGAATATTCGAACAATAGTAAACAAAGAAAATAATATATGATTAAGAGGTTTTAGAGCTATCTAATTGTTTTAGGAGTAATTCAATATCATTATTTGATCTAATATAGTAAATTTTAGTATTAGGACCTTTCCTAACAAGTACTTTACCGTCCTTACACCAAATATACTGGAAAATCTTACTAAGTTTCGCTTTGGTGTTATATAATAGAGTTTTTAAGTGCTTGGTAAGGGCCTCCCTGATGTACACTCGTTGTTCAGCTACTTCCTTCAGCGAGTTTGGTAGGATAGTTCCCACGGAGAGACATTTCTCTTTACCAGCTTCAATCCATTGTTTTTGAGCTGTCTTTGTTTTCATCTCAACAGGGATTGGACCAGGGCGGTCCTTAGAGCTGGGCAAGCGTTGTGAAGAATGAATGTCGCTCACCTTAGTATTCAGTTCTGAAGCTAGCGTTTCTAGGATTTTATCGACGTCTTTGATTGAAGCCTCCGGTAGGCCTGCAATTTCTACCATATTTGATAAAGATTTCTGCTGAAACGTTTTTATTTCTTGTTCTAGTACGATCACTCTAAGTTCGAGGTTTTTGTTCTTATTTTGTAGGTCTTGATTTTTATTTTCTAGTTCTTTCATTTTGCTATCGTGTTTTTTTAGGGTTTGGTCAATAGTACTCAGCTGCTCACCCAGGAAATCAATTGAAGTTTCGAGATTTCCAATTTCTTCCCGGAACGTTTTCTTTAACTCCCGGCTGATGTCACTGATAAGCTTTTGGGTGTCAATTTGGGTATTCAAAGAACTCATAACGACAGAGTCATCGTCATCAGCCTCTCCATCCGGAATGAAAAAGGAAGACCTACGGGATACATTTTTCACACATTCATCGCAGCTCCACTCGATGCTCGGCGAATTGCGTATAGCATTAATCTGTTTATTAGACAGCTTGACGCAGGTTGGATTAAATACATATTATGTATACTTCGAAAACTAATTATTATAAGTAGTAGAACTTCTTGATATACTAGGTATATGAATATTTATGTAATATTGAAGTAAAAGTAAATGACCTTGAAGGACTAAAACTTACAACATAACTGACACTATTTAGCTTTGTAAAGTAATATCCTGTCCTTATCCCATTAAGCGGCTCAGGTGTCACCTGACGGAGCTTAATTTAGAATTAGTGATAAATCGATACCAGCAAATTCTCTCTCTCTCTATTTGAGCGGGAAGTATTACAGAACACGGTAACAAAAGTAACAATGGCGCTCGTACTATGCATCTTATGTATTTTTCAAATAAGAAATCGTTTGTAAACTCCTATTTCGCTTTTTATGTTGAATAAAGATTGTGTTTCCAATTAAGGGCCTCCATCTCGAACATAAAAGGGAGGCTGTGCTTTACTGTCTGTATTTTGCTCCTTTATCGCTAATCCAATAAATAATCTAACATAAATAATTTAAAAAAAAATTGGGGTATCTGTCCCTAATAACTCTCTTATATTGAGCTAAGTGAGTTATTTTTTTATTTGCATGTCATAAAAACCTGCTGTATCATTAAGAACTCGCTGTGAATTTCACAGTCCGTAGCAACACGGGTTCGTTCCCCGCCTGCACCACTGAAAGTGTTAATTGTAATTTTAAGTGCTGATTTACTACGTACTCGACGGTGACGGAAAACATCGTGAGGAAACCTGCATGACTAAAAATTAAAAATAAAATATTTCTAAGACAAGTGAAGTTCGCCAACACGCATTGGAGTAGCGTGGTGGATATTTCCTTGCCCTATAACCCTCCCAGTAATGAGTAGAGGCCTTTGCGCAGCAGTAGAACTTATATAGGCAATATAAATGTATCTGTCTGCCTATTTGTCTACCCGAGCTTATTTCTGGAACGGCTCAAACATTTATAATGAAACTTCACGAACAGATAGAGAACAATGCTTACTAGCATTGTTCACTGTGATCTGGGTTATATTTGATTCCAGAGGAAAAATTGATAAAATAAATATGATCTGCTCATCTCAAATCTAAATAACGCCAAATTTTTAGATCTTACAAAGCAAGTTGAATTGCTTGTCATGGATGGATATATCGTTAAAATTGGTAAATCAAGCAGAACGAGTTAGCTTCGTAAATAGGAACCAACCCACATTCTGATCCAAAATATGTTAATTCGTAATTATCACTTCATTCTAGATTATTTCCATACATTAAACACTTCAAAATAAACTAATCGATCTCCGTTGGTACAAATTAATTTTTCAATTACAATTTTAAATACTGATTTACAAAGCGTTCTGCTGTGAAGGAAATCACTAAAACCTTGCTTCGTAATCATCTTTGAAAAAACAGTAGATCTTCTTACATACCATCTCTTAGTGATCTCACAATGAGGCGAATATATATATAATAATAAATTGGTTGTAATAAGTTTCAGTCAATAATTCGAATCAAGCCATTATATCATTTCAAAATTATTCATGACAGCACTGGTGATGCTCTTTACACCGGCCAAGCCAATATTTCTCGGGAAAACGTCTCCGAGTACCGGGACAAACTTGTGTCTGAAGTCGAGTCTTTGCTGAACAGAGTCTCGGATTGGGGACGACTAAATCTAGTCCAGTTTAACCCCCAGAAGACACAAGTTTGCGCGTTAACCGCTAAAAAGAATCCCTTTGTCGTATCTCCTCAGTTTCAAGGCACTCCCCTTGTTGCCTCAGCCAGTATCGGAATCCTCGGCGTCGACATATCGAGTGACGTGCAGTTTCGTGGTCACTTGGAAGGGAAGGCCAAATTGGCCTCTAAAAAGCTTGGCGTGCTCAGCAGAGCGGGACAGTATTTCATGCCGGCACACCGCCTGCAACTTTACAAGGCGCAGGTTCGGCCGCACATGGAGTACTGTTCCCATCTCTGCGCTGGGGCTCCCCAGTACCAGCTCCTTCCACTTGACCGCATCCAGCGCAGAGCGGCTCGAATCGTCGACGACCGAGTGCTTTCCGATCGGCTCGATTCACTGGCGCTGCGAAGAGATGTTGCATCTCTTTGCGTATTTTATCGCATCTATCACGGGGAGTGCTCTCAGGAATTGTTAGGATTAATCCCAGCCGCCAAATTTCGTGAACGCACTACACGGCAAACGTCCCGATACCATCCACACCATCTGGATGCTTGGCGGTCCACCACTGTACGTTTCACAAGGAGTTTTCTTCCACGTACAACCTCTCTGTGGAATAGTTTACCACCGGCGATTTTTCCGGACCGATACGACCTGGGGACCTTCAAGAAAAGAGCTTACTCCTTTCTAAAGGGCCGGCAACGCACCCGCAATTCTCCTGGTGTTGCGGTTGATCATGGGCGGCGGTAGTCACTTAACATCAGGTGAGCCGCATGCTCGTTTGCCCCTCTTCTATAAAAAAAATTCATATTACAATGTCAATAAACGTCTGTACTTCAAAGGCGTCGATTTTTTTTTGTATTCCACTCCATCACAGCCTTTAGCTTAACTTATACTTTCAGAATTGAGTACCTCATAGGCGGATTTTGTTTAACCACATTCAATTAAAGAAGGTAGTTTTGAAATCTGACAGAATTCACTTCTATTTAAACAATTGTATATAAATTTTTATTTTTGTTTCAGGTAATATAATGGATGCATCCGTCTTACCACATATTATATTTTTATACAAGTAAGCAAGAAAAATCAAGCGGCAAGCGAGTTGATAACCGCAGTTTTTTTTTCAGTCGTTATTAGGAAGACGCTGCTGCCCATCTCCCGATTTGTTTACTTCTGTCCCCTCTTACGACATCCGCGAGACGATATATTTACAGTGGATATTTTTACACTACCATTGCTCATAAATAATAAATATAAATAGTAAACCTTCTTCTTCTATAATGATTTCTTATATTTACGCGAACACTACACATGATTAAAACTACTTTTACGGATTTTATCGCGTTTATTTTTACTTTTTATTTTTAATTCCCGACGTTTCGGGCGCTTTCCAGCACCAATGGTCACGGGGGACTGAGATGACTGACGTCCCGATGTCATTGTTAAACCCGGAGTACCTTCAGCTTTTTTAATTATTGTTTATGGTCCGATCTATGCAAAATGAACTAACTCTGTCTTGAGGTCTTGCAGTGGTATGCTTGGGTTTAGTTTTAATTTTATTGATTATAGGATCCCAAGCAGGTGGTAGTACCCAGCCTCCTTCTCTATTGAAATTAGGATGTTTTTTAATTTCAATAGCCTCACGTATCATCCTTGGTAGGAATCGGTGTTCTTTCGCGAGGATTTGTGGTCTATCAAATCTGATGTAATGGTTGCTTCTTCTTCTATTTTACAAGCCTGTAAATTTCACAGCTTAACATTTATTTTTATAAGTTTTTATAAGTTATTTATAAGCATGCTATTTAGGTAGTTATATGTGCGTGGTTATCTGTTTTCCCAGGAGTAATATTAATATATCAGTTGCGATGATATTTTTATATGTGCTAAGTTAGTTTAAGGTAATATTAAGGGACTCCAGAAATCTATCAATATTTTGAGAAGGAGGTGTGTATATTACAATAACGATCGTCTTGGAAATAATTTGAATGATTAACCAATTACTATCCTGGAATGTAGGCTCTGTGACAGTTACTTTTAAATTATTTCTAACTTAGATTACTAAACCGTCATTTTGATTAATGTTTTTCTCAGTTTTGTGTAAAGAGTAGCCATCTAGGAACGAGAGGGGGTGGGAGGTTTGACAGCCAACATTCTGTAAGGACAATAATATCACATTTTATATCCAGTCTATGCAATAAAATTTCAAACCCGGTTATGTTCCGATTTATGCTTCTAATATTTTGTGTAAATAAGATTAACTTATTTTTAGGACGATGGAGGGAGTGTTTACAGTTCAATATTACATGTTTAAGGCCAGATACAGAAAATATGTCTAGGTCATTGAGTAATTGATTCGTCATAATAAAGCTTAAAGATAAACTAAAACTAGTGTTTAAAAGCTAAGTAAATAAAATTATACGCGGCGCTCTTAAGCACCTTCATAGTCATGTCTATGTAGTCATCACCAGTTTTGTGGTCACATTTTCTTTTAAAACGTTTGCACGTCACGCAAACGGGGACATGCGATTTGTAGTTAAATTCCTTAAAGGAATGCCCTAACTCTTCACAGTAGTTACACGTGGGGCTACTTTCTCGATATAATTTGGCTGAATGACCAAACTGCTGGCAGTTAAATCATCTTGTTACTATTGTAAAGTCTCGAGCTGGGCATGAGATCCAATTAATATATATTCGTCCTTGAGTGATAAGGGGCTTCCTGATGCTAGGTGGCACTTCAACAATATAATTGCAAGTAGGAAGGTTTTTCTTACCTAATTTATGGTTCAGTTTGACTGTTACCAGGAAGGACTCACGAGTGACATTGGGAAATTCATCAGCAATATTTTTTCTTCCAATATACGCTCGAACACTTCTTTATCTGTAAGGACTACAGGGTCACGAACAATTGCAATTCTAGATTGTCGTTTATTCGGCCCCTTCATGGTACGTCCAGAAGATACAAGTTTCTCGGAGTTCATTAATTTGTTGATATCTCTTTTTATCTTAGCGCTAATTATAATTCCCCCATTTTTAAACCTTCCTCGTGCCACGAAAATGTAGTTTGAGTTCTTATGGGATATTATTTTTTGTAAGAGGAACTTCGTGTCATCACTTGTTTTTGACTTGACCCTTGGATAAATTACTAGGGTACTAAGATTGTTAGGGCGGATGAGGGTTTTGCCACCTTTTTTGACCATGCCCGCAAAAGTGGTTCCAGAGTCCAGTTTTGATGAATCCTCGATACTAATCTTGAGGTCCGGCAGCTTTTGGAATAGGTTAAGTTGATTGTGCAGAGATACGATGGAGGTCTGGGCTCTATTGGCATCCATTTTGAGGGACATGTACTGGACTACCAACTGTGATATACCGAGGCTTACTTTTCGACAAAGCGAGCTGATGCGCATTTTTTGGTCGGAATTAAGTCTTTCATCTGTAGCGATGGCGCACACCTCGTTAAGGCATTGTACAATGGTTGTCATCCAATGCTCTAACTTAGGAGTTGGAACTGTTTTCATTTACTTATTCTGGTACTTTTAATAGTTACAGCTAAACATTTCCAAAAAATCACTAACACATATATAGCTAAAGTATGTCACAGTTATTACCGGTATATTTATAACGAGGTCACGGCTGAGCACATACTTATTTAATTAATGAAATTACTATATGACACGTCTATACACAAGAAAATGCTGGCACGGATAATGTTTATTTATAGTCATTCTTAACATTAATTTTTTTGGGGTTTTCAATACAATACGAGTCAAGATATTTTATTTATTATTCTTATATTAGTGGGAAACTCTGACCTTGAACCTATCTTTCAATTCTAATTTGCTTTAAAAATAAATGACGCGTAAATATAGTTTCCGTGGAGTTAAAATTTACAAAGCCAAAACGCAGAGGAAACGTGAAAGTGTCTTCATTTTTCCAATTCGTGTTAGTGGAGTAGCGACACTCGTAGTTTTCTTTTCCTATTTCTCAAGAAACATTTTAGCATATTCTCTCTTTATGTCATTAAGTTTTTTCAGTTTGAGTTAAAAATCGTTTCTGAATTTAAATATTTTCCACGCTTCATATCTGAATGGTTCTCGCCCTGAATTATGAAAGCTATTATTTTAGTGATTAATTTGATTCCTGATTATTCTAAGGTAAATTTTGAACTATTTACAGCAGCAATGAAATAACGACCATCACAGCTCATGTATTCTCATGCTCATGTGTCATTTCGCAAAGTAGGATCTTGAACCGACAACATAATTTGACCATTTTCCTTTATGAATATGAAAATAATTTTCTAGACCTCGCAAATACTCGTTCCACACAGGAATCGAATAATTGGCTATCAGCGCCGAAGTTAAAGCTTAGCTGGTGCTTACTTAGAAATCAAAACCGATAAGCTTACTTTTTAAAAGAATATCATCAAGAAAATAGCCCACTCCTTTTTAAAATGGCGGGAACGCAACTGCAATTCTTTTGGTGTTGCTTATGTTCATGGGTTGTGGTGGTGAAAATAAATCGAATGCAGTTGTTCTAGAAGACTATAATATTTGTTTGGGAGATCTGCATTTAATCTAATTATTCTACTTTAAAAAAGAACAGGTAATATTATGCGATTAAAGTCGGGGGCATTGCTAGTTTTTTTTAAATTAATTTATTTATTCCTTTACAGCCTATCATTGCCTCATAGGTAAGATTTTGCAATAGTTGCCACGCTTGGCAGGCGGATTGGCAACCGCAGCTCTTCTTACTCTCTTGTATTGTTGTCAAAAAGATGTCAGTACCTATTTATTATTACGTGCGAGCAGCTATGCGGGTCTAAAGAAGGAGACCAGTATCACTGCGACCTAAAATATCAATTGTGATCGCTGCTATGGATAAAGTTCACTGCTAAGCCCTGTGTCTTCGATGATTAGAAGGAGTTGCTTAGCTGCGAGCAATTTAATTTCTTCTGGGCGGAGTACATAGTTTCCCAAATGAGTGTTACGTTTGCGCATTAAGGGTCCGCAATCAGTTAGGATGTGCAGAGACCTTTCTTGCGTTATGGAACAGAACCGACACGTCCTTAAGTTGCTTAGTCCTAGAATGGACATGTGCTTTTAAAGACAACAGGCTCTTGCCAGAATGCGCAATTTATTTTTACTTAACCCAAGGGCTTCTGAAGCGAATTCACGATCAAAAGCCCGGATTAAGGTTTAAGAATATTTTAAGCCTGGTGTGTCGGACCAGATCTTATGTGATTTATTGTGATAAAGAGTTTAAAAGGTCAATTGGAGATTGCACAAAATGGCTCAGGTCCCAATTGTGTGCACTTTGAGCCCTTGAATGCAAGTTTGTCGGCAAATTTGTTGCCTACAATACCCGAGTGACCCGGAACCCATATAAAGACGACCCTGTTGTTACATCCCAGGGTGTTTAAACGGATCACGCGGCCTCCAACTAGCTTCGAGTTCACTAAGTTTGACCTCAGCCCTAGCAGTGCTGCTTGACTATCAGAGTTTTATATGGAGAGAGTTCTTGCACATTGATTTCCGCAAACTGAATTATGACGAAAATTTCTGCCTGGAAGATAGAGGTGAATGTTCCCAAATTCATAATAAGTTTGAATTTGGGGCATTCCCCGTAAATTCCAAACCTACGTCGAGGCCTATTTTAGACCCATCAGTATACCATTTGAGGCTACCGACCTCATAGATAACCTGGCCATTCAGCCAGTTTTCGCTGGAGGGTAGTTTGACTGTATACTTTTTATCAAAAGTGTGTAGTGGACGCATGATACCTGATATCATGCATAAGACCGGTGTTTCCTCAATTGAGTCAAGCGTGGATATCAATCTGTAGGAGAGCAAGCTCAGACCGCCCTGGGCGTTAGTCCTATACAAACTTGCCTTCGTCTCCTTGTCTAAGGCTTCACGGATACCTACGGGTAACAGCATTTAAGTTCTTATTTAATTTCGCACGTATATTTTTAGGTCGTCTACATACATATGGTGGTACGAACAGTTGAAATTAGAAGTGATGAAGTTTATAAAAACTGAAAAAAATATCGGGATTATATTCCGACTTGCGAGATGCCAGTTTGTAGATCAGTACACATTGAGTACTCTTGCCCTATATGAACCAACTGCTGACGCCTGCGAAGATAGGTAGCAAACCACTCCAAGGCTGAAGGTAGAAATCAAAAATGGGAAAGAATGGCTAGTAGGATATCGTGGTCATCCATGTTAAAAGCATCAGAAAAGTCAAGAAGCATTAAGCACTAAGCTTTATTTCGACAGCACAGAAGTGAAGAATATGGAGATATTAGGTATTCCATCTCAGTTCACAGAGGTGACAACACATCTGTAGCCTTATAGAAAGTAAGTTGCTGATGTTATAGTTCATAGTAGCTGAAATAACTACTGGTCGTCAGGTGCCAGTTGGATCGCTTGGTATTTCAAACTTATAAAAAAAAGAAATAGAATTAGATTCCATACAACGTGGATCTCAAAACGTGGAGAATTTAAGAACGGTAATTCTTTAAAATTGATTCCATTACTATTAAGTTCTAATGAGGAGGAGTAGTAAAAAACCAAAGAATATAATCACTTCATCATTTATACGTGTATACTTAAGTTAATATAAAAATCACGTTTTATTAAAAACAATCTTAAAAAAGTATTATTTAAACAATATAAATTCAAATCAGAAATTAAAAATTTACTTCTTATAGTAATTTCTCATATTTACGCGAATACACAACCACTAAAAATAATTTTTCGGATTTTAACACGATAAAATTCAACTTTTATCATTTCGGACGTTTTGAGCATCTTACAGTACCTCAGTCGGTGACAGGGGGGACTAAGGTGTTTGACATCTTAATTATAATGCAATAAGTAAATTCATACTCGTCTACATCGCAGGCTGGTCTGAATTAGGAACAGGTATTTACACATTAGGCACTAAGCGGAATTTAACGTACTACAAAACCACCTCAGAAATGAAAACAGACGTCCTTAGGATTGGGATGCTTGTCACTTTTCATTGGTTAAAGTCATTCTGAAGATCATCAAACCCTTATTGTATAGTTTAAATAGTCCTCAAAGATTATGTGTTGTTTGCAGCTGTAACTTGGTCACCCAGTTACAACATTGCGAGAAATAAGAGATATTTACTTAGTGGCTTTTACCGCACGGTATAGAGTAAGTCACATACGAGTATCCTATTGTATTTTCGGTGGATGGAGCAAGGCTATTAATCTGAAAGGGAATATTAATTAAAACTACGGTTTGTAGCTATCAATTAATTATTTAAAAGCTGATGGATAGTATTGAAATATATGTATACACTCAGGAGAAAGACTCAAAGCGAGCACTCTTTAAACCGAATGCTTATTTTAAGCGATTGGTTTAATCTATTGTAATTGCTGCTATAGCCATTAACTGCTTCTGTAGCTATGTTTTCCATTTATTGAAGGAGTTGCATAGCTGGGAGCAAAAGTGAAAATCACTTTTTCTGTGCTAAACACGTGGTTTCCCAGATGAGTTAAGTTTACGCATTAAGGTTTGCAATCAGTTAGGATGTGCAGTATTGTCCCTTTCGTAAAGGAATAGAATCACCATCTCCTTGAGACGCTTAATCCAAAGAAGAGGACTCTTCCAGCTGATAAAGTTTTGTTGCTCCAGTTGATGAAGGTATTGACATGTGGTGACGACGTAAGAGAATCTACTCCTATTCGTACGGGTGATAAGTAAATGTAAATATATAATACATAGGTAAATATGTATTGACTTTTTTATATTTGTTATAAGACATATAATCATGAAGCAATAAAGTTTCATTTTGATCGTCAACACTTATTAGACGAATAACAACAAAAAAATCTGTTTTCAGCTGGCATTGCGTTTGAGCGAAGTTATACTCCGAACAAGTCGATCCATTCATGCTGTAGTTATAAAACTCTACAGCGTGGCTTTCACACTCACAAACACAGCTCATCACAAATCTACAGCGAAACATTGTCCTCTTCTATAAATTGCCATAAAATATGGTCCTGAGCTACATCCAACCATCGATTATCACGTGTTTTATCAGGCCGTTACTCCGTCCTGCACTGTCCAGTACGAGTTTATCACTCGAGAACTATCTATATAATGAGAACATCATCCGACAGACACCTGGATTGAGCCTAGTGGCAAGATCGGCACAGTAGGAGCTTGATTTCTGGTTTGTTTTTCCCTAAAATATGCTTTCTATTATCCTGACTCATATAAATTCACAAAATCGAGAAAGAAATGCTGTTTGTGAATCTATTCGTCACTTCAAGAAAGAAATAGACATAACTGAATACAAGGCTTTTATTGGTTTGCTGTACGTCGCTGGTTTTTACCGTTCTGGAAGGTAAAATACTGTTGACCTTTAAGTTTCAGACGGCACAGGAGTTATTTTTAATAAGATAGGGTAACAAACGAGCACACAGTCCACCTGATGGTAAGTGATTGATGCGGCCCATGGACATCTACATCTATCCTCGATTACAAATCAAAATGCAGATGCGTTGTCGTGAGGACTAAGATGGAATGCCCCGTTTCCAGTAAAAAGGGTCTCCGGTTCTCTTCACTCACCATACGAAACACAGCAGCATTAAGCTACTATTTCACGCTGGTATTCTGTGAGAGCGGGGTCCTTCCCTTGTCAAGCCGACCCATTCATGCTACAACTATACTACTAATATAACTGCAGCATGGCTCTACTACGTATAAAAAACGTTGAAATGTTTCAATTGATAAGGTAACGCCAGCGATTTCATTTCATTCAAAGCTTTCTCCAAAATTTGGCTTTCAAAACGACGTGACACTTCTATCTAATAAACCAAAAACAAAAACAAAGCTGTTATACTTATGTCAAGTCTCCACCATAACGCTCATATTGATGAATCGACTGAAGAGAAAAGAAAACTGAAATAATCACGTTTTATCACTCCACTAAATGTGTAGTAGATGTTGCAGATGAGATGTCCGCGACGTACGATGTTAACGACAACGATGTTCATGACATGCAATTCGAGAAAATGGCCTCTGGCTGTATTCTATAAAATGCACGGATCTAATACACAGGTAATTCAGAAACGTCGAAATTTTATCAAAACATTAGGCCGTATGCTTGTTACTGAACACCTGATTGCCGCGTAAAAGACAGCTGCGTAAAAAAATCAGAGAATTCACTGGAGTATCTCAAGAAGAACCACCTATCAGAGTTCCAGATGTATCAGAAAGATGTTAAGTGTGTCCTTATGCCCAACATCGGAACGCAAGCAACGTTTGCGAAAAATACCATAAGTACATTTGCCCAGAACACACTGTTTCTTTCTGCACAGTATGTGCTACATTAACAGACAATTGAACTGGGTAGTTCTGGGTAGAACTGATGAGTAACATGTAAGCGAAACTAATTGATCTCTAAATATGTACTAAATAATTATAGTGGTTGTAAGAAGTTTGATTTATTTTTTGTTTTTTACATTTTTAGAATGCAGGGTCTTGATAAAGTTGATTATTATTAGGCCTTTGCTAAAATTAATATAATAAAAACATTTTGTACTATGACGTGTGTTTTTTATCAAATGCAATAACATAATATACAACTTGTACAATAAAAAGGTTTTTAGTTGTAATTTCTTTATGTCACGCATTTTGTGTAACAAATAAATAATTAATACATCCACAGTGGTCTTATCAATCAGTCTGATTTTATAAAAAAAAAAACACAAAATCAATTTGCATGTTTGTTTTTACAAAAACCGAAAACTTAATAACCGTAATTTTAAGAGAGACAAAAAGCGAATTCCTCTAATCAACCTTCCTTAGTACTTTATTTAGGCATCTTCTACTTTATTAAAATGTGTGCCTTTAAAATAACTTGCTCAATAAACAAAAAAATCGTAATATAAAAAATCCATTAATCTCCGACGCCTCCAACCTTTACTGTGCGTAATAGCGTCACGTCGACCGAGTTAATGGTACTTTTATCATCACGACAATCAATAAAGGCATCCGCTTGTCCAATAAAAATGATTAATACCCGCTCGGGAAGTGTCCACTCACGTTCGATAGATGCTCCGGACTTACGGAGATGCTTACTGCCGAAGTTCCGGAGGCTCGTTTAGTACAGCAAAAATAATGAACGACCTAAAAACCTAAATAGATTTTTTGCATATTTTGACATTCGTCCATCCATAGCAACCTATAAAAGTTCATTGCTAACTGTGAGCCTGCTGCAAAGATTGCCTCATATGGGGATTTTGCTATAGTTGCCACGCCTGGCAGAGAATTTCATACCAGTTCTTTTTTTAAATTTGAGTTGTTTTTAGGAAGCTACTGCTGCCCATCACCTGTTGTATTTTCCCTCTGTCACCTACTAAGGCACCTACGGAACGATAATATGGTGTAGTGTATGTTCTTTTACCGACACTACGCGGTTTTTTAAGGTTTATTTTTTAATTTTAAAAAATCCAAATAACAACATTTATGATACTACGATGATCAACTCGCCTGGTACATAAATAAATTCAACGCAAGGGGCTGATGATGATAATGAAATGTTAATTATAGCAATGAATTTGATTTTATTGAAAAACATTTAGTGAATAAAGACAGTTCTCCCTTTAACATTGCTCTGTTTTTGTACACTTTATTTTCATGCGTGCATTCTGGCACATTAATATTAAATACGCTAATAAACAATGATGACAAATTTCTAAAGTGAATGTAAAACACTTTTTATAACTAAATATTAGTTCAACAATTACGGGAACTTTAAGTCATATTTTTTTATATTTACACGAACACTAGACATTTCATAATACTATTTTTTTCCTACAACGGATAATTTACAAACCTATTAAAATAAAAATAAAACGACGGGTTGCACTCCGGGAGTGCCGGCAAAAGTGAAAACTTGAATATTAACGTCATGCATTTTTGATATTTTGGAATGGTTAGGGAATAATTTTGCACGAATTGCTTTAATTATCAGTATAAAAGTACTATCATTTTTGTGGTAGAATACAATATTTATTTCTTGCGCTATCGTACACAAACATGACAATTTATACAAGGTACATTCGCGCAAGCGCCCTGCGCCGCCTAAACGAAACAGCAGGCGCAGGCATAGGTAAATTTTCGTCGCGCCGTAGAAAGAGAGGGGGATACTTCCTCTCCTGCGCCGCGCCGGCTGTCTCTCTCTCTCCATCCGTCTTACGAATTTTCCATCAGGGTCACGTGTCCTGACGCGAGTTTAACATTTTTTACCCATTACAAAAAAGTGTACAACGCCGCTAAAGAAGTTTTTACTTCAAAAAAATAAAACATCCAAATTTGATTATGAAAGATATCTAGGTGCTACCTTTTGAATCCAAAATTTATTAAATGTATAAAAAATCATTTTATTATAGTTTTCTCAGAAGCATATTTTATAAATTAAAAAAAAATCAAATGCGAGAAATAGCAGATATCAACTTGTATATAAATCTTGGAAAACTTTTAGGCGGATAGTACTTACTTGTGTTACTCGCTTACTATAATATTTAAGGAGAGCCCTTCGCTAGCTACTAACGTAGCTTAGATTTTTTTTTGTTATTCGACGGCCTTATTTTCATGTATGATTTATTCCGTATGCTTCATATAACGGTGATAAAAGGAATAAGAATGCAAAAAATAATATCGCAATATGACCAAAATTTATTGTGTTTGGAACGAAATGGATCTTCATTCATTTATTTCAGGCCTCTCTCATAGATTACCACATAGGAATATTTGCCACAGTTGCCACGCGCGTTGGCACTTGCAGTTTTATATTATTTGACACTTTATCAGTAAGATACTACTACGGACAGTAGTATCTTACTGATAAATCTTGTTTAATATCCCTCGGTCGACTTTCACGATATCCATGTGATGATATGGGATGTATATTTTGTTCACACGTAAGAATTGCGCACTTATACAAGTTATACACTATATTCTAAAAAGAAACAGAAAATATAGGGAGAAAACTTGACTAGGTATTTTATATTTTTGTGTGAACTCCGCCAATCGGAATAGGAATAAGCCAGTGTACTCCCTCTTACATCATAATTTTCTAAAAAAATGCGAGAACTCTAAAAAGTGAGACGTTTAAGTATGTGAACTTTTTTACTTTCAATATAAATGGAAAAATCAAAGTCGTTTATTATCATCATCATCATTACAACCCTTCACAAGTCCAAGGAATGCCACAAAACGCGGTCCTGAGCCAACTACATCCATCTATTTCCTTCATGTCTTATTCAGATAAAAAAAGCTATTTAACTTCTTATGTGTAACGTTAAAGTACTATTAATTCAAATGAAATGCCAATATTTGTCTCTTTTCTATTACTAGAGTGACGAAATAGCCAATAGTCTAAAAGTATATAAGTAGGTTCTTCTTCTTTACGATTCTTTGAAATTTTACTATTGGTCATGTCTATGTCGGTGTAGCTTTTAACCACCACGCTCGACAGAGATATTTCACGGTCTAGATATTTTACGTCTGCTACAAACACAGGCGGTAGAGCCATGATACAACTACATTCTGGTTGTAGCGTGAAGTTCATTTCTACATGAGAAGGACCATGCTCCTATATAATTTCGAGATTTCTTCTTGGTACTCAGGGTTGCCAGCGCACCTGCATTTTGATTCTTAATCGAGTATAGATTAAGATGGCTATACGCCACAGCATCTACTTACCAGCTTGTGGTTTGTGTGCTATATTGTTACCCTTATTATACAAAAAAGCTAGATGTCTATACCACCATTAATCAAAAACTATGAGATCTTTTTCGCAGCGCCGTTAACGCTACCCACGTGACGGTATTGGGGGGATGGATTCCCTTATACCACAATTACACAACACGGATACCCGCTACGAATTTCAGGTTAAATAAAAAACACCAATGCATTACTGTCACTTCTGGCTACAAATTAAAAATATCTCATAGTTTATTATCCCATTTCCCCTTACCTTTCTGACTTGAACACAGCAGTAGATCCACTGCTGCTTGGTAGAATAATTAACAAAATAGTTCCAACCTAGGCGGACTCTTAGAGAGAAATGCCTTAATACTTTGTAGTTTCTAGTTAATTACGATAAAACATGAGTCTAACGTAGTTGAGTTGAACGCTGTATTTTACTTCAAAAAGCTTTTTAGAGCAAAAACTATTTAAAACTTTGAAATCACTTCAATTTCAAGTCAGAGCTATTAAAATAAACCCTTATTCTAAAAGGACGCAAAGTTTGAACAATTTTCAAAAGGTTTAGTATCAAGTTTTTACTATATTCATTATTACTTTTAAAAGTAAAAAAAAATTAAACTTAGTCACACTAAAATTATAAATCTAACGATTTTAAAATGAACTTATAAACCATGTATAAAATAAAAACTAAAAGAAGGAAAACAATTATTAAAAGGTAGCAATCAATTAAAATAACAGATTATTGAGCGTTAGCAGTATTTAGCTTGCAATGATAAAAAAATCTTTTTAATTTAACCATAAAGCGTTGTAAGCCACTCCTAATTAACCACATAACATAAATCACTCCTGTATCCTAGAGGGCAGGCAGAGACAACAGACTCCCATTTGGCACGATCCTGACAGACCTCTCCCTCATATGCGTCCCACGGATGCTGAGCAGAGTCTGTTCTTAGTCGCGTCGTAGTAGCGTAATTTTTTTCACTCTTAGTTCGGCACATTAAACTGAAAAATTATATATTAAATTTAAAAAACCATTTGTTATTTAAATTTTAAGAACGCTATTAATTGTGATTCAAAGGTTTTTTAAGGTATTCATTGTGTTAATATATAATAACAGACAACCTTTCATAACAATATAACTGAAACTTATTTGATCTGAGCCAATAGTCCCTAAAATATTATTTATGCTGTACAACATGGTAAGAAAGTTATGCATAAAGTAAAATATTTTTTTATTGAAAAACATAACGCGGTAGTTTATATATTTAATACTGAAGTTATTAAAATTTTGATTAAATAATTTAGGCATATATAGATTTATACAATAACGTTTGACCTAAAAATATAAAACAATCAAAAACATTATAATTATTTAAAAAAAAACTTATCAAAAATTTAAAGCGAAAATAGCCCAATGATTGTACGGACCGCTAACGCTAATAGTCGTGGGTTCGAATCCACTAATCGTCTACCGTCGTAAATCACTCATAACACTACTACTTTTAGCTTACCGGGATTAGTTAATGAGAATATCAGTAATATTGAATAGCATTGTTAGTATTCTTTTAAATAATTGTGACATTATTTCATTAATGAAATACCTCCTTGTCCGAAAATATTTTAATTATTTTGGCCTATGTAGAATGTTTCATTTCGTTCTGAGGGTCAGCATTTTATTTTATATACTATACATTCGGGTTGATATCGAGTGTTGAAAAATGAAATGTGATTTTTACAGTATCCGTTTTATTTATTTATTGTATATAAGAATACAAGCGTGAAACAGCAAAAAAATGCTACTTGTTTCGTGTGGTGAGTGTCGGGAAACAGAGACCCCTTTAACTGATAAGAGACATTCCATATTTGTCCTCAAGGGTGACAACGCATCTGCATTTTGATCTTTAACCGATGAAAGGTGTATATATCTATGGGCCACAGGTGGCCAACATAGTCAATAAAAAGAGTCTCCGCATCACTATGTTGTGGTGTTGTTGTGGTAAACTTTTTTTTTTTTATAGGATAGGGTGACAAACGAGCACACAGTCCACCTGATGGTAAGTGGTTACTGTGGCCCATAGACATCTACATCTATCCTCGATTACGAATCAAAATGCAGATGCGTTGTCACCCGTGAGGAATAAGATGGAATGCCCCGTTTCCAGTAAAAAGGGTCTCCGGTTCTCTACACTCACCATGCGAAATACAGCAGCATTAAGCTACTATTTCACGCTGATATTCTGTGAGAGCGTGGTCCTTCCCTGGTCGAGCCGACCCATTCGTGCTACAACTATACTACTAATATAACTGCGGCATGGCTCTACCACGTAACTGAGGTCTTATTTGTCACTCACGACTACACTATGAATATAATATGTCTCTCTTACAGATAGAATATAATTTTCTTCGTTGTTCAATGTGGAGTGAAAGTACATGGAAATTTATTTTTTCGTTACATTTGTAATAGCATAGAGCTATAAAGCTGCATATGGATGCGAGAGTGAAATATTTTAAATATTTTATGTATGATTATTGTATGAGATGCCTCAGCATAAAATAATATTGAAAAACAGTATAATTTCGTAAATTTTTTAGAACTTCATTCAAATAAACATAACTCCTAAAAATATATTGAATTAGAATTTTCTATGTTGAAACGTTTTGAAATTACTATTTATTGTTATAAATATATTTTAGACTGAAATATTGAACTGTTTAACTTAAGCTTACTAATAATTGAATATGTTCAAAAATACAGAAGAACAATTTTATAGAGTTTTCATGAACGAACAACAGCAGTGTGAAACATTGAAATGATGCTGTTGAGTTTCGTAAGTGGAGTATAGAGACCCGGAGATTCTATTAACTGGTAATGAGGCAATCTATCTTAATTTTCAGAATACATTTTGATTCTTTATCCATGCGATATGTAGATGTCTATGGGTCATAACATCCACTTACCATCAGATGGATTATGTGCTTGTTTGTCACCCTTATGCTATAAAAAATACAGATCTTTTCTTTTATAATAAAACAGTGCGTGATTACGACTGCAAGAAGTCTTGTGTGGTAAAACGCACTAGACTATTTATTCATTTTCTCTTGAAGAAGCACAAATTACATTCGTACGAAAAACTGAAGCAATCAAATAACGCTTACCACGTAACCTATAGAACTCTGAAATTAAACATTTGAATACAACAACAATAAGTTTTAAAAATAGAAGTAAAAACAATATAGCACCGAGTTGCCCCATGGCAACATGTGTTTATATCAACATTAATACAATTAGACGAGAATCGCATAAAACAAATGAGCTGGATTAGTCTTCGGTATTCACGCATCAACTCCTCCTGGAATATTATTTTTATAATTAATACGTTTAATTAATGCCAGATACCTGAAAATAATGTCTGAAACTTTACAATAAATATTAAATATCAAAAACATAATCAACATATTATTCCATATTGCACCATTATTAAATGCACATTATGTTTACTTCTACAACTAATTATTATAAGTTCTAAAATCTCGTGATATACTATATAGATATGCATATACCATTGAAATAAAGGTAAATGACCTTGAAGGACTAAAACTTGGAACATAACTGACACGTTTTAGACATGCAGAGTAATATCCCGTCCTTATCCCGTTAATCGGCTCAGGTGTCACCTGACGGAGCTTAATTAGAATTAGTGATAAATCGATACCAGCAAATTCTCTATTTATTTGAGCGGGAAATACTACACGATACGGTAACAAAAGTAACAATGGCGATTGTACTATTTATCTTATTTAATCGCTTGTAATCTCCTCTCTCCCTCTTTACGTAAAATAAAGATTGTGTTTTCAATTAAAGCCTCCAACTTGAGCATTAAAGGGAGTCGGCTGTGTTTTACTGCCTACATTTTGCCGACAGGACGCTAAACTACTAACTAATCTAACATAACTAATCTAATATCGAAAAACCGTCTTCTTCTTTCATCGTGTATTAAGGTAGTGGGTTATTTACATGTCATAAAGACCTGCTGTATCATTAAGAATAGCCGTGGAAGTTCAGAGGCTAAGCGTTCGCTGTAAATTTCACAGTACTTAGCAAACCGATTTCGATCTCCGCCGACACCAACGAAAGTGTTAATTGCAATTTTAAGTGCAGATTAAACACGTACTCGGTGGTGAAAAAAATCACCGTTAGGAAACCTACATGACCGAGAAGTAAGAAAAAAATATTTCGAAGACAAGTGAAGTTCGCCAACACGTATTGGGGCGGTGCGGCGGACATTTCCCTGACCTAAAACCTTCTCAGAAATGAGAGAAGGCCTATGCCCAATAGGAGATCGTATATAAGCTGTAACTTTTTAACTATAAATTTGTCTATCCGAGATAATCTCACGAATGGCTGAACCTACTGTAATAAAACTTCACGAACAGATTATGCTGGGAGTGATCTGGGTTATATTTTATCCGAGGTGAAAAATTGATAAAATTAATAATGTCTGCTTTTCTTTAAAAAAAAAAAACTAACGTCACATTTATAGATCCTAACCAGGCGAAACCAGGCTGGGTCGGATCAGTCATCTTAATATATATAAATTACGTGTTTGTCCGCGATGGACTCCTAAACTATTTAACCGATTTTAATCAAATTTGCACACCGTGTGTAATTTGCTCAAACTTGAGAGATAGAATAGTTTTTTTGCATGGGCAAAAAACTATTCTCACTCACACTCACTCATGGGAGTGACCCACAATTTTTGTTTTGCGAATTGGATATAGTGGATGTAGTTATCAACATTAAAAGGAATCACCCTACATTCTGATCCCTAATACGTATATTTTCTTTTTTCTAGATTATTTTCGTACAGCAAAAGATGCTCAATACGCGGGGATACCGATTGATCTTCGTTGGTACAAATTAATTAGTCAAGTACTATTTCAAATACTGATTTTCGAAGCGATCGCTTCGCTCTGAAGGAAATCATTGCAACCTTGCTCCCTAACTGGTTTGTTAGTATAGGTTGGGGAAAATGTTTCTTCATATTTTTTTTGTATAAAATTGAAGAGACATTTTTTGGTTGTACTGTTCGTATATGGCTGGTTTTAAAATCAATATATATAATACATTAAGAAAAAGTATAAAGTAATAACACTTTCCCGACATTTTCCAGTTGTTTTTCTGTCCGCTAAAATGAATGATCTAACTAAGAAATTTGATACATTCTGAAGTTTTATTACAAAAAAGGGGAAAAATGCCACTGAAGCCGCGAAAAAATTTGTGTCGTTTATGGACATAATACAGTGTCAGTAAGAGTAGTACAAAGTTGGTTTAAGCGTTTTCAGTTCAGTAATTTTGATGTGTAGACGCAGCTCGCGTCGATAATATGGATAAAGGCGATGGCATTTAAAAAAAGTGAAACAAAATCGGTTTAGGAACAATATAGCACAGGAATTGAGGATAGACCACAAAATGGTTTTGCTCCATTTAAAAAAGTCTAATTATGCAAAAAAAAATTGATATTTGGGAATCACACCAGTTCACTGAAAGAAACCTAATGAATCTCGTACTTATGTATTTGCGACTCTCCATTGTAACGTAATGAAACCGCACCACTTTAGAAAAAATCGATCACTGATGATGATGATGATGAGTACCTACTAGTAATCTACGACAAAAACATGCATAAAATATTATGGTCAAAGGGTAGTCAAGCTAAACAGACTGTAGCAAAACCGGTATTAACACGTAAGAAGGTGATGCTCTGTGTATGGTGGGATTAAAAGGGTATCGTTTAATATGAGCTTTTAACGCTGGGTAAAGCCAGCGATTCGGATCTCTACTTGGACTCAAGCAAGAAATTGAGAAAAATTATCCAGAATTGATCAACAGAAAAGTAGTGCTCTTTTACAATATACTCGTAGTTCTGACCCCTGTTCCCCTGTTATTGTTTCTTCAGTAGTATTTGGGTGGTGTTAGGTTAACATCAAGAGAGGACTGTCATACATACTTAGTATGTAGTAATACTAAGTATGTACATAGTAGTATGTACATACTTAGTATTATATAATGTAACTTTACTTTCTTTATAAAAATGAGTGCAAAAAGTTACACTCAGTAATTCGAATCAAGCCATTATATAATAACAAACTGATTCAAATTACAATGTCAATAAACGTCTGTACTCCAAAGATGTTGAATATATTTTTTATATTTCGTACCATTACAGCCAATAGAAGTCCACAGATGAACTTAGATCTCCCAGATAGAGTGCCTCACAGGGGAATTTTCTCTAACATCGTCCAATTCAGAAAGGTAGTTTTGAAATCTGAAATTATTTTTTATTTACGTAATTTAATAAATGATCAACACAATCATATTCAAACAATTATTTATAAGTTTTAAGCCCACTTCCTGATTTTTTTCTTCTGTCGCTTCTTACGATGTCCACAGAATGATATTGGGTAGTGGATATTCTTACATCACCATTACCCAATGGGTGCGCGAATGACGAAAGGTATGGCGGGGCTCACGATTAAGTGAACCACGCTAATACAGTCCGTATTAGCGTGGTTCACAAGGAATAAAACAAAATGGGGAACATGGCACGTAGCGGACTTTGGATTAAACTTACTATGAAACTAATTTTTCGAGTTAGCCGACACGATGGGAGATGAGCTGAAGCGGAAAAGGAACAACAAATGAAACAGCTCATGAATAAGGACGGGCAATTATCTGACAAAGCGGCGAGCCGCCTCTCTCTGTGGCTAAGCGTGCACGATGATAATTGCAAACTGTAGTCGGCTTGCGGACACGAAGAAAATTGTATTGCACTGGTAGCGCCGGTCGTGGCGTGTGTCTTCTTATAGATTCAACTGTCTCCCCTTTCACTTTGGCGGAACGCGCCTCTCATTGGAAGACCAAAGACGTGTCCATCTGTATCTAGCTTCCACTCCTCAATAGGTAGGCCCGTGTGGGGAAGGAACGGAAGTGAGGGGATAATATGCTGGCCAATACAACTTAACAAACCATATCAACAAATACGAAAACGCAAGGGTGTGCGTTGATGCAACCACCCACAGAAAACTATAGTTATCCTTCTTTTTCTGCTTTGCAAGCCTGTAAACTTCATTATTTTATGTGGGTCTCTCTCATTTTAGGATAATTTGCCTTATTTTACTCACCAACGGTTGATGGTTTGAGATGTCTCAGCCGCCGATGCTAGCAGATTTTTACTATACTTAATATGGTTTTAGTGTTTTTGGCAATGCACCGCATTGACTAGCTTAAAACATCACTTTTATCTTAGTTAAATTAACTAAATTCACTCTTTTTTATTTCTACCGCATAGTAGCAGTGCGTGCACTAATAAGTATTTTTCGGTGTGCAGGATATGGAGAGCCGGTATAATTACAGGCTGTGAGGTATTCCATCTTAGTCGTCAGAGGTAACAACATATCTGTAACCTTATAGAAAGTAAGATTCTGTTGTATCATCAACATCATTACAACCCTTTACAAGTCCACTGCTGAACATAGGCCTCCCAAAGAAATGCCACAAAGCACGGTCCTGATCAACCTGCATCAATCGATTTTCTACATGTCTTACTAGATGTATGAAACTTTTTTCCCCATCAGTTGTCGATTCTTCGAGCTATAATATGGCCGGCCCATTGCCACTTCAGCTTACTAATCCGTTGGGCTATGTCAGTCACTCTGGCTCTACTGCGGATATCCTCATTTCTACTCATCGAGTATGCTTATAAGATCGTAGGAAAAAAACGTATCAACTAAAACCTAAACGTCAACCAAACCATAACGTACTTAAGTATGAACCAGTCTTGAACGACTAATTCGTTCAAGGAACCAATCTTTGCATGCCTATCATATTGACGATGAGGGGACAGAATAACTAAAACAAAGTAAGATTACCCTCCTACATATTCAATGAGAGTGAGTAGCTTCGAGTTACATCAAAAGCGATAATGTATGAAATATGAAGATAAGTGTGATAATATTTTGTATATTTTTCTATCAGTTACCTATGTTAGTGTTCTATTATCTTTCATTCTTTGTATTATTGCGATACGACAAATTGAGCTGTTCTGTGAGCGTAAACTATTATCTCAAACTACTTTTTAATATGAATTCAACCAATGACGTATTATATATATCATTGACTTCAACTCTTCAAACGTTAAATGTTTGGGCTTTTTATTAAACGTGACATGGGTGGACAATGTAAAATGTGTAAACAGATGATCAAAACTAGAAATACTACCAATTTAAAAAATATATCTCAGATGTCATCACATAAGCACTTGTTCTGGGCTAAGCAAAAGTGAAAAATGTTCTACTATAGTAATTGCCAAAATCGTAAGTGTCTATATTCTATACAAATAACATTGAAAAAAAATTGAATTGTATGTTTGTGTGCATTAAAGTATCTGACAATTGTTGCAATATCGACCCCTTCAGAACGGCTGTTTTTCCTAGCTGTAAATACATTAATAGATAGCGGTAATAGGCTAGATCCAGTGCGGCTGTTAAAATTATTATTTTTGAAGAGTCTATTTTATACTTACAAAAATAATAATTTGGAAAAACTTACTGGATACTGTAATAGACATTGTTAAAATAATTATTTTGCATGCATAATGTGCTTTTCTTTATTTTTATAAAATTATCTAATTTCTACACGAATCGATCGAATAAGATCGATTCAATGTAATATCAATCGTGAATTGATTTACGAGGTTACGATCCATTACAATCCAGAAGATCGATTCAAAATAAAAAATCGGGCATCCGTAGCGTCCACTTTATCCGGATTTTTAATTTATTTTCGTGAGTTATCGCATTCTGTCATGGATATTTATATTATTAATATTATCTGCTTGTTGTAAGATGAAGAAGAACGTCAAACTAAACGTAGAATTTTGGTTCATAAGCAACCCATATTTGGAGAGGATTTATGAATTATTTGTGCCCGATATACTTCATGATGAAGAAAGATTTTTTAATTACATTCACATGTCAGGAAATAAATTCATGAATTTATATTGTTTACTCAAACCCCATTATCATCATCATCATTCATCATTACAGCCTTTCACAAGTCCACTGCTGAACATAGGCCTCCCCCAAGTAATGCCACAAAGCACGGTCCTGAGCCACCTGCATCCATCGACTTCCTGCATGTCTTACCAGGTCGTCACTACATCTAGTGGGGGGTCGCCCTACACTACGCCTACCGGTACGAGGCTGCCACTCGAAACCCCATTAGGCGAAACAAAACATTATATTTAGAAAGGCTCTAAGTCCAAAAGAAAGACTTGTAGTATGTTGAAGGTGTGTTTATTATATTAATGGAATTTAAAACGTTAGAAAAAAACATTCGTAATTATTTTTTTAAATATTATGATAGTGCAATACTTGGTTACATCCAGATGAGGTTCTGTTGTTTCGTCAATCTGTTGAGCTTGGTTTGAATAAGTTAGTACTTGAGTATTCAGTACCTTGTTGTGGATAAGTTTCTTTATATGCCAGACTAGATTCTGCAAACATGTGTAATCTAGTGTGCAATGTCGGTTCATGGCCCAAAGAAGCTGCATGAATTCCCATTTGTAACAAAGCACTTGTATTTCTTGTACTTGTTGATGTAATCATACTCGGTGGAGTAGCACTATTTGATATAAATGAGGTGAAAACATGGAGCTAGGATTTACCATTTATGTAAATAGATCTCACTTGTTATCATTATTTTTCTCTAGTTGTTTTATTATGTCAGTGAATAATTTACTATAATGTAGTCTAACCCTTAATAGTTGTGCAGATGACTTTCTGGAGACTGATAACATACGGACCACATAATTTTTGTGTCATATGCAGTGGTCATATAGACACCACAGGGTTTTTTTTTAGGACTAGGCAAACAGAAAAAACATAGTATTTTTATTTTTATGTCCTTATATTCTACCAAACTCAACACTCAAAAGAAAAAATCGATAGGCCTGGCTAAGGGTTAAGTAAAACAAAACAACACATGCGGCAGTGGGCGATGCCAGCGGCGAACTGATTTGTGTGACGTCACCGGCACGTAACGCATTTTTTGCTCATTTTTGCCGGTGTTCAGTACGGGCGGCGCGGATAGTGGACGTAGCGCTATGTGAAATCATACAACGCAAACTAAAATCCATTGCGTGCCGTGCGTGCGATGCGTCCGGCGCGGGCCAGTGAACGCATACCCTTAAAATCCGAGAAAAAAAGTTGCTAAAAGTAAATTCACAGCCATCTACATTACTGGCTCTTCTACTACTTACTTCTACTACTTCTACAGATCTGTACCCATTAGGCACTTAGCGGAATTTAACCTACCGCAAAACCCTCTCAGAAATGAAAAGAGGCATGCCCTTAGGATTGAGATGTTTATTACTTTTCATGGGTTAAAGTCATTCTGAAGATAATCGAAACCCTTATCGTGTAGTTTCAATAGACTCCTCAAAGATTCTGTGTTGTTTGCAGATGTTACTTTGACACACAGTTACACCATTGTGAGAAATAAGTGATATATACTTTATCGCTTTTACCGCATGGTATAAAGTTAAAGTTATAAAGTTACTCAACCTCCCGTATTTTCGGGTTGATGGAGCAAAGCAATTAATCTAAAAGGGAATATTAATTTAAATTGCGGTTTCTATTTTGTGTATCAATTAACTATTTATTAGCTGATAGATCCCTTTCTATAGCAAGGGGAAATAAGCGAGCAGCTATGCTATGCTAGTAATAGCGGTGTAATAAGACCAGTATTACTGTCAGTGACTACTATGATCTATTGTAAGCGCTGCTATAGCAATTCACTGCTTCTATAGCTACATCTTCAAAGAAATGAAGGAGATGCATAGCTGTGAGCGAAAGTGAAAATCAATCTTTCTGTGTTAAATACGCAGTTTTACAGATGTGTTAAGTTTACGCATTAAGGTTGTAATCAGTTATGATGTCCAGTATTATTCTACCGTAAATAATAGAATCGGCAGATGGCGATAAGGGGATCCTTGAAAGGCTTAGTGCCAAGAAGTGGACTCTTCCAGCTTATAAAGTTTTATTGTTCCAGATGATAAAGATATTGACATGTGGTGACAGTGTGTAGATTAAAAGTGACTGTGAGCAACGCCAAAAAGATGTAATGACTTTTTTATATTTAGTATATATAAGAATTATAATGATGAAGCTATCAAACGAATCAGTATAACATTCTATTTTAAGCTGTCATTCCGTGCGGCCGTTGTCATACTCCGAACAAGTCGACCCATTAATGCTGCACTTAAATGACTTTACAACTTGACTTTCACGCTCAAACACACAGCCCATTACAAGTCTACGGCGCTGTCCTATTGTCATCGCGCGCGTGACGAAATGAGCCATCCGACGAAAATGAACGTTAGACCGTGCGTTTAAATATACTCATATCTGCGGAATGTCCTATTGAACGTCGTTCGATTATACGATGCGACTGAAGAAATCACGCGTGCGGATTCATCGGACTATGAAATCGCATCGCATCATCGACCGAACGATGGGAACAGGACAGCGCCTACTGCTAAACATCGTCCTTCTCTATATATTGCCTGAAAGTGCGGTCCTGAGCTACCGGCAACAATCAATTATCTACGTGTTTTATCAGATCGTCACTTCGTCAAATGACAGGTCTACACTGCGTTTCTAGTACTAGTCTATCACTCGAGAACAGTACACCCGTTGGTTGGTGGTTCATCAAAATATATGAACATTGAATGTCATGCGTGGCACGTAGGTGGCTCTCTCTCTCTCTCTCTCTCTCTGCGTATAAAAGTGGCTGCTTTCCATAATTGTATACTACTTTTAGATTTTGGTGCAAAAAGAGCTATATTTCCATTCACATAGCATTAGGCATGGATAAAACAGCAGCGAGCTACTCGGACTACACTTACGCAAAAAAAACTATGGGTTTTGATGAGAAATCATAAAAAAATTGATTGTAGATTAGATGGCTACGTCATCGCCTATTTAATTATATACCTAGTAAATATATTGACAAATTATATGAACTCCACCAATTGGAATAGGAATAAACCGGCGTACTCTCTCTTGCGTCATAATTCTCTCAAAACATGCGAGGATCCTGAAAAGTGAGACGTACGAGATGTGAACTTGTTTAATTTTAATATAAATGGAAAAAAATTAAAGCCGCAAACCACAAAGCGCAGTCCTGAGCCAACCGCATCCATTTATTTCCTGCATGTCTTAACAGATGTATAAAGTTATTTGTATTTTATGTGTAAAGGTACCATTATTTCACACAAACTTTCTATCCTATAAAAAACCCTTGGGTTAATGCGTTAGAAAATATATGTGGTAGAGCCATGCTGCAGTTATATTAGTAGTATAGTTGTAGCACGCATGGGTCGGCTCAACCGGGGAAGGACCACGCTCTCACAGAATACCAGTGTAAAAGAGTAGCTTAATGCTGTTGTGTTCCGTATGGTGAATGTGGAGAACCGGAGACCCTTTTTACTGGAAACGAGGCATTCCATCTTAGTCCTCACGGGTGACAACGCATCTGCATTTTGAGTTGTAATCGAGGATAGATGTAGATGTCTATGAGCCGCAGAAACCACTTACAATCAGGTGGACTGTGTCCTGGTTTGTCACCATATCCTATAAAAATTATAATTAAATGTAATTAAACTTTAAAAGAAATTTCTTTAATTCGTATATAAAATACGAAGAAACTTTTTCTACGACCTAATACGTACTTAGTATATAATGTAACTTCACTTTTCTTATAAAAAATGAGTGCAAAAAGTTGATATAGATGTCTATGGGCCGCAGCAACCACTTACAATCAGGTGGACAGTGTCCTAGTTTGTCACCCTATCCTATGAAAAAAACTGTTAATATTTCTCTCTTTTCTATTATTAGAGTAACGAAATACTCAACAGTCCAAATTTTTGTAAGTAGATATATGATGGTTGGTGGGTACTACAACCCATGGGAGCCGGCTTCGTCTTCTTTACGATTCTTTGAAATTCTACTACTGAACATTCTTCTTTTGGTGTAGTTAACTTTTGTTTTAACCTCCACGCTTTAGAGCGATCGCATATCCAGATTGCTCCCAGTCGTCAGGCTAGATATTTCAGGAGGTAGAGCCATGATGCAGCTATATTCTGGTTGCAGTAAATGCTCCAGTTCGACCGGGGAAGGACCATAATGCCGAGATTCCATCTTAGTACTCAAGGTTGGCAACGTATATGTAATTTGATTCTTAATCGAGGATGGACTTCGACGTCTATATGCTACAGCATTCACACACAACGCCGGTGGTTTGTGTGCTCTATTGTCACCCTTATTCTATAAAAAAACTAGATGGTTATACCAACATCTAACAAAAACCATGAGATCATCTTCGCATAACCTTTAACGCCACCTAAGTGACGAAATTGTGGGGATTGAATCTCTTATACCTCTATTACACGGCACGGATACCCGCTACCAACTTAAAGTTAAATAAAAAACACCAAAGCATTACTGTCACTCCTGAGAACAAAGCTAGAATATTTCACAGCCTGTTTATTATCCAGCCCTTTACCTTTCTAACTAGAACACAGTAGTAAATTCGATGCTGCTTGGTGAAATAATTAACGGAGTAGTTCCAACCTAGACGGACTCATAGACAGAAATGCCTTAATACTTTGTAGTTTATAGTTAATTAAGATAAAACATGAGTTTAATGTAGTTGACTTTAACACTGTCTTTCACTTTAAATAGCTTTTTTAGAGCAAATACTATTTAAAACTTTGAAATAATTTTAAAGTCAAAGCTTTTAAAATAGACCCTTATTTTAAAAGGACGCAAAGTTTGTTCAATTTTCAAAAGGTTTAACATCAAGCTTTTAATTTATTCATTTTTAATTTACAATGTAAAAACATCTGCTTTTTTTGCTTACGTGGTAGAGCAATATTAATTGTATAGTTATAGCACGAATGAGTCGGCTCGACCGAGTAAGGACCACGCTCTCACGGAATACTAGCGTAAAATAGCAATTTAATGCTACTGTGTTTGGTAGGGTGAGTGTAGAGAACCGGTAACCCTTTTTACGGAAAAAGAGGCATTCCATCTTAGTCCTCAAGGCTGACAACGCATCTGCATTTTGGTTCGCAAACGAGGATAGATGTAGATGTCTAGGGGCCACAGCAACCACTTACCATCAGGTGGACTGCGTGCTCGCTTGTCACCCTTTTCCATTAAAAAAAATTTAAATTTTGTCACACCAAAATCATATATCTGACGACTTCAATATGAACTTATAAACACTGTATAAAATAAAAACTAAAAGAAAAGGAAAAAATATTAAAGGGTTGCAATGAATTTATATAATAGTTTAATTGACGTTATCAGTTAGTAATCTTACACTGTTAGTAAAATCATTTTCATTTTACGAAAGTGTTGTAAGCCACTACCAATTAACCACAAAACACAAATCACTCCCGTAACCTATATGGGTAGGCAGAGACAACGGACTTCTATTTGACACGATTCTGACAGACCTCTCCATGTGTAGGCTTCGACTACCTTATCATACGCACATGTGTCCCGCGGATGCTGAGCAAGCAATCTGAGTCAGCACGCAGCAAGAAAAAGCAGAGTCTGTTCTTAGTAGTATCGTAGTAGCGTAATTTCTATCAGCCTTGGATCGACACCACGAACCGAAAGCAACAGAATATTTGTTATACAAATAGTAACAACGCTTTTAATTGTGATACAAAGATTTAATAAGTTATTCCTTGACTTAAATAATAATATACAACCTTTCATGACGTTATAATCGAAACAGCCCACAGCCCGTAAAATGTTACTATACCGTGTAATATGGTAGGCAATGTATTGCATAAAGTTAAATAATTGTATACCGAAAAACCTAATGGGTTAATATATACTTAACAATTAAGCTATTAAATTGTTTATAAACTAATTAAGGTATTAGAGGCCCGCTGCTATAGCTCGAAGAACCGGCAACTGATGGAAAAGAAAGATTATCGAGTGGTAGTCTCGTACCGCTAAACAAAGTGTATCACATCCCCCCATGTACAATGACGACCTAGACTATGATATATAGAAAGTCTATGGTTGCAGATGACTCAAGATTGTGCTCGGTGGCATTTGTGGGCTGTTATAATGCTAATGATTATTGAAATTGCGTCGGCAATATGGAACCAAATAAAGTAATCAATTGTTCATGTAATAATAATAATATACTACTGCCGTACAAACTATAAGTACTTCCGCCCCGACACAACTTGGGTGAAATAAATTTTACATTATTTTGACATTGCACCTTTTTTCAGTTAGTAAGAGGGTCAGCTCAGTCGGGGTCCACGCTCTCACATAATACCAGTGTAAAATAGCAGCTTAATACTGCTGTATTTCGTATGGAGAGTGTAGAGAACCGGAGACCCTTTTTACTGGAAACGAGGTTTTCATCTCAGACCTTAAGGTTGACAACGCATCTACATTTTATTTCTTAATTGAGGATAAATGTAGATGTCTATGGACCACAGTATCCACTTACCATGGGCTGTGGCTCGTGTTTTTTATTTTTATAGAAGAGGGGGCAAACGAGCATGCGGCTCACCTGATGTGAAATGACTACCGCCGCCCATGATCGACCGCAACACCAGGGGAATTGAAGGTGCGTTGCCGGCCCTTTAGAAAGGAGTAAGCTCTTTTCTTGAAGGTCCCCAGATCGTATCGGTGTGGATGGTAATAACATAAACACATAAACACTCACGCCTGTCACCCAGAGGGGTAGGCAGAGACTACGAACTTCCATTTGGCACGATCCTGACACAACTCTTTCGCCTCCTTTACGTCCTCTACGCATACATGCTCGTCGGTTAAGGGTACTTCTAACGTGGCCCATTTTCAAAATATCGCCAATTTGGTCGATAAACTTTTTTCTAGGGCGTCCCTTCCCGACTCTGCCGTTCACATCTGCCATATAAATTTGCTTTGTCACTCTTTCCTCATTCATTCTTTTTACATGACCAAACCACCGAAGCATTCCTTTCTTAATCCTGGTCACAACATCATCTTGCATACCACATTTATCTCTTATAATGCAATTTCTTACCCTGTCAGTCAGATTCAACCCTAGCATACTCCTTAAAGACCGCATTTCTACAGCATTTATTCTACTTTCGTGCTTCTTCTGACACACCCAGCTTTCACTACCATTACACATTAAAGTAGGGATTTCACACAGCATTATGAATTACCACACGAGCCTTTTTTGACACATTCTGGTTCTTCATAATAGAGTGTAGTGCCCTATTCACTCTATTCCATGCATTTACTCGTCGTTCTATATCCTTATCATATCTACCATCCCTGCTAAATACACATCCCATACACACAAACTCATCCACTTGCTCAATTAACTCTCTTTCTACGGGACGATTGACGCGTAGTGCGTTCACGAAATGTGGCGGCTGGGATTAATCCGAAAAATTCCTCAGAGCACCCACCATGGTATATGCGAAAGAAAATGCAAAGAGATGCAACATCTCTTCGCAGCGAATCGAGCCGATCGGAGAGCACTCGGTCGTCGACGATTCGAGCCGCTCTGCGCTGGATGCGGTCAAGTGGAATGAGCTGATACTGGAGAGCCCCAGCCCAGAGATGTCACTAATATTCTATAAAAATAATATTATAATTATTATTGTTATAAAAAAATTATAGCCTTCTTTGTTTGAAGTTGGCTGCGGTTATCCATATATGCTGGAGCCACTTACCATCAGTTTAACAGTTCAGATCATTTGTCACTTTTGTTGTATTTATTGTTGTTATTTAGTATTATGTTTGAAAAAAAAATACGCATAAAATACATAATATTAATGTGAAATACATTGTTGTATAATACAATTTGCAATATCGCTCTAAGCATTTTATGATAGGTACCTGAAAACGAAATTGTTATTGGCAGAACAAATTTTCAACGACCGGAATCCTGATTCTTACGTCTCATAAGCGGCCGATATGCAATATTTGATATATTACGCGGCGTATTGAGAATTTCTAGTCGGCTTCGTCGCGAACGTGATCGAGACTACTTCGAGAACGAATTTTCCATGGTATATTCGAATTTAAATTCCGATTACATTACGTAAACGGATAAACTGTAACTCGCATTGTTTATTAAACTTTTAAAATAGAAAATCTTCAGTTTCTTTCTCGAATACAAGCTTTTTCTCTTAATATACTTTTTATTTTCTTGTCTATTTTAAACTTTACTTCTTAAGTAGAATTTTTTCCTGTTTCGAGCGAGGAACCTTACCTCAATTGCACAAGGACAAAAATATCCACATGCGAATTATTTTTTACCCTCTTTCTTTTAAAAATAAATTGTTAACCAACCACTCAGTGAGATTTTTTCCTGTATCGCGGAGGTGCTTTACATATATAAATCGCATAACGACGTACATATATACCTCGGACAATTATTTGTAAGTCATACAAAGCGTATCCGTGCCGGATTCGAATCCGCAGCCCCACAGCTTTATCTCGGTTAAATACCTTCATTTTTATATTTATAATTGTACATAACAGTCAATATTATCTTTAGGAAAAAATTTAACATACTGTACATACTGATGTCTTATATATAAGCGAATGTATGTTTACATTTATGTTGTATGGTTATAGGTATGCTTGGGTTAGGCTATCTTCTCTACTGAAATAGCCTCGCGAATCATCCTTGGTAGAAATCTATGTTCTTTAGCGAGTGTTTGTGGTCTATCAAATCTGATATAATGGTTGAGAAGTTCTTGAACATGTTAACATACTACTACGGGAAGTCTGCAAGCATACTACTACAGACTTTAAGATACTGTAAGCTCGTTCTGTATAGATTGGACCAAAAATTAAAGATTAAAATTTGAAGGTAGCCTTCGTCACTTTGACATCAGGCCATCAAACACCTCAGTCTTCTGCGTGACCACGGTAGCTGTAAAATGCCTGAAACGTCAGGATTTATAAAGTTAAAATTAAATGCGATAAAATCCGTAAAGTTGGTTTTATTCAATACTATACGTACTGCTTCGCAGTCACATTATACATCAACTTTGTGAGAATAGGTATAAAGTTAAAAAAGGACTTGTACTAAAAATTATCTAAAATAAATAAATAAATAATTTAATTCTACTCTGTACTAATCAGGTAGGCGAGCTGCGTATCATTTAGTGCGTTCATTATGTTCGTCACTGTAAGCTTTTCCCTGTGTCTGACTCTTATTTATCGTTAATAAAGAATCAAAATTCAGACGCACTGTCATCTATTAGAACTGATGGAATGCCTCGTTACCATTTAATAGGGTCTCCGGTTCTATATATTCACCCTATAAAACACAGTAGCATTAAGCCGCTATTTCATGCTGGTATTAGTGCGAGTGTGGTCCAACCTCGGTAGAGCCGACTCTTTCGTACTGTCGTACTTAATGTCACAGCAAATTTGGCTCTACCACTTTTAAATCTATGAGGGCGACCTGTGGTCTATTAATGGGATTAATATGAAAATATTTTTTATCACGGCCCATTAATGAAGAACTTGCACCAAATTAATAAATAAAATCCAGTTACCATCTCATACATCTTTAACGATCCTTTTCGGTATTTATGCATGTAGAGTGATTGAACTTTATTTATAGCCAAAACACTAAAAACAAAAATGTACTCTCTTGATGGAATAGGTTTTCGATTACTTTCAAAGGTATGCTTTCAGTTTTATTAAACTGAAATTTTAAAATTTAACTACAATAAACCACCTTACGTAATATAAATCAACAGTAAATAACTTGATATTCAAAGTTTCTTTTTGTTTTTTGTCACGTTTTTCATTTCATATTCTTGCATTATCATCCGGTTCTGAAATATGTTCTAGCTCATCGAAAAATCAATTACTGAATTCGACCCGAACAGGCATACAGGAAAGCGAGTTAACAAAACGTGGTATTAACAAAATATTATGGAAGCCATACATTCAGCAGCAATATTTAACACTATACTATATTTTAAATACTATGTATTGCTTTGACGATGAAACGCTCGATATACGTCTAAATTCTCGAGCTTAACCTATTAGGCTGCATTTGGTCCGCTAAATTGCTTTCTCATCCGAGCAACGTATTGGCCAAGCTATCTGGGGTAACTTAATTCAATTTGGCGCTGGGTCGATACCTCCAACTTTACTGTACGGACACAGAACATAATCTGTGTCGAAAAATGTTGATACAATGTCGAAAAATAATGGAATTGACCTATTGTTTATTTATATATTTATCTCATATTATCGCGATATGAATATAAAAACGATACATGTTAAGTAATATGTTTCTTTTATTTAAAGTACTGCATTGGACAAAGGATTTTACTCGGTGGTAGGACTAGGACTCTTTCTCTAACTAGGAGTCTGTTGGGGTAGGAACTACTCTCTTATCTTTTCCTGCTGCTAAACAGCTGTGCTTGCATTGTTGTGTTTCGATTAGAAGGGTATAGAGATCTGGCACATAGCACAGTTACATGCTGTGAGGTATTCAATATTAGTACTTAAAAGTGACAGCGCATATGTAGCTTTTTTTGTTAAAAGTTGGTTGCGGGTGTTAATGACCTGCATCTGGCACTTACTATCAACGTAACTATAAGTTCGTTTGTTACTTTATTTGCTACGTTATTAAAGTTAAATATACTCCTTAAAGTAAGGTAACATAGGGCAGCTTTAATGCTAGTCGACATTCTCTGCTATTCAATCTATGGCCAGCTAGAAATAAACTGGTACATGCCCTGACTAAAAAAAATTGAAAATAAAAGGAACACATTTTTTTGGTTCGTGTGAATACTTGCTATACGTGAATGATATGTGTAATATCTTTAAAGATGGTTGCATTTACTAATTTGCAGACGACACAACGTGTCATGTCATGACCTATAGCTTCACATAATAACCTATTTAAAGCAAGAACTGATGCAACGTAACTATGATCAGCAGTGCAAATGGGCACATGATGTTGGGCTGGTAATCAATGCTCAAAACTAAACTGATGCATATACGCTCAAACTATCTAAATATGATACATAGCCCATTATCATTGCACATGAACACAGCTGTCTGCATCAGCAAAACATCAAATGTAACTGTAACCCCCTGAAAAATGGTTGATCAGCATATGTATTTAGGCCTAATAATAAATAGTAAACTTAACTAGAGACCACATGTTATTCAAATTTGTAACAAACTAAGAGCAATACTTTGTAATTTAACAATACTTAAGTATAAAGTTCTTTACCAAACTTTGAGACTTTTATATTTGACATTAGCAAATTCAATAATAAACAATGGACTGAGAAGCTATGGCAGAACCTATAAAACTTATATACAAAAAATTTATAAAATAAAACTAAAATTATAAAAGCAATAGTTCATAACTGTGTTAAGCAACTGTACAGAAATGATGATTCAAACTTCTTTAAATATTGTGGCGCATTAAATGTATATGGAGAAATTAAATTGGTAGTCCTATGTAAAGACTGGGAACAGTAGAGAAAATTAAAAAATATAGTAGACCTGAAACCTTACGTAAGTTGAACAGCTTACCTACATTTAAGCTTCCAACTTAGAAAAACATTTATGGCAAGCGGACAAGGGAATATCTGCTCCCCTCTTTACTTAACGAGCTTCCACTCACCTTTTTAAATAAAAATAAATATTATAAAGTAATAATAGCTAAAAGAACGATATATTATCATTATATGTATGTATGTTATAGATATGTTATCATTTAATATACTCTTAATATATTATATTAAGAGTATATTAAATGATAACATATTTATTGTAAATTGCATGGTATGATGTGTTTAAACTGATATATCTCAAATTCATATATTTATTACATATCATAGCGATTAGGTGATTATTTAAAAATATATAAATCTACCATTATTATCAATAATTGCTTATATAAGGTAATAGTTTAAAGTTAATGGACCACAGCAATTACATCAATATTTAATAGTTTGTAATTTTTAAAATAGTTTATAGTTAGAAGACCACAGTAATGAAAATAATATTTAATAGTTTATAATTTTTATAATAGTTTATTGTTAATAGATTCAAAATGTTACAAAAACCAAATCCATTTAAAATAGTCTCTGAAAGTTTATAAATCAATTACATAGATTCAAAATATTAATGTTATTAGTAATGCATATTTAAATTTTAACCAAATATTATGAAAAATAGTGATCATACTCAATATTATGACATTAATTATTACATCAATCAAATTCATTTATTAATATAGAAATAAATTAATGTATTAAAATCTAAACTAAATTTTTATTTTCAATTTCCTTTATAAAATTCAAATTAAATTGAAAAATGCTATATTGTAAAACTTATTTAGCATGATATAAAAGGTTTGTTTTATTTATTTTTTATTTTATTTTATTTTATTAATAGACCACAGCAATTAAACTGTAGGTGTTTTTTGCTGTAGGGCTAAAAAACACTTTGTGTATCAGTTAGTTTCTTATATTTTAAATAATAAAAAATATGTAAATGGCTTATCAGTGTCCCTAAAAGATGTAAAGAATATTTAAAGATCATGTTTAACCTGTAATAATTAAAGTGAAAAAGGCTTTTGTTAAGAAAGTGCGCTTTACCATCATCAGCACCATCATTTTTTACCATTAGGTGATATAGTATATAGTAGTCAAGCTTATTTTATATTTTTTTGTTATATTGTTATTGACTTAAAGTAGAATCTATGACGATAACTCAGCCGACTACGCTGATTGCTCATCTCTGTTTTATACTCAAATTACGTCACATATGGATTTGCTTTTGGAAAAAAGGACTATAGTTGGGTACGGATCGCAAACTCTATAAGTAGTTGGTTTGATCCGCTATTTGACTACTGTCGTGAACCACTCCCAATACAAGTATTTTAAGCTACGGTAATATTAGTCATGTTGCGATATATAAAGTTTGTATTTTCATCAATAAAATTCCTCCGTGTCCAAAAATATTTGGTAATAATTTTTTAGGCCGGTGGAGGAGTTTGAATTCCTTCGGAGTATTGGAGGATACTATAAATAAAATCAACTTATGGTTTTATTAAGGTTATGTAAACCTTAAAGGTTGCCAAAAAATTGGCAAAACAAGTAAGAAATAATAACTGAATTCTGGGACATAATTATCTAGTGTTTAATGTGAGAGTCAGCTTACTAGTCCTTAAAATTATTAATTTCCAAACAAATGAGGTTTAATAGATCTATTTTTAAATCTAAAGACAGTATACTATTATATATTATTACAATTTTAAGAAAGTTACATAATACGACACCCCCTATGATGCATTCTGAGCGGGGGTGGACATAGACTATAATGGATGTTTTACCGTTATATTAAATATCAATAGGTTACAGGTTTAAATAGGCTTAAAATATATCCATTTTAGTTTGTTTACAAAAATCTGACAAGTTGAATCTAAACTATTATTTTAATTATATCCCTTGGGGTATACTTGGCTCCACACGGTGCTAATGAAACCAGATTTGACATATCTGCAAAACAAAAATAGTATTATAACCGTCAGATTTGAATTAAAATTAATTCCCTAAATTATTAAATTAATAAGACTAATTAAAAGATAACAGATAACCTGTAATTTTTTTATGACTAGATTTATTTTAGATAGATTTAAAAAATTAACAAAATATACTTAAAAAGCTCAGTAAAAGAAGGTAAAAAATAAATGATTATTATTGATATAATAATTGAAGATTGAATCCGATCGAAAGATTCAGTCAGGCTGGGCAGCATTTAGAACCCTCGGGTTTTCAACTCGCCCATACCGCAAAGTCTGAAGACAAAAGTCTTCAACCAGTGCGTTCTGCCCGTACTCACTTATGGTGCCGAAACGTGGACACTGACGATACGTCTGCTCCAAAAGCTTAAAATCGCTCAGCGAGCAATGGAAAGAGCTATGTTTGGAGTTTTTCTGGTAGAAAAAATTCGAAATGAAGAAATCCGCCGGAGAACCAAGGTTACTGACATAGCTTTCCGTGTCAGTAAGCTGAAGTGGCAATGGGCTGGTCATGTCTGTCACAGAGGTGACAACCGGTGGAGTAGACGTGTTATGGAGTGGAGACCGCGTCTAGGCAAACGTAGTGTGGGACGCCCCCTGACCAGATAGAGCGACGATCTGCGCAAGGTGGCTGGTAGAAACTGGATGCGTGTAGCCGAAGATCGGGCTAAGTGGCACGCCTTCAGAGAGGCCTATGTCCAGCAGTGGACCGCCGCAGGCTGATGATGATGATGATGATGATTGATATAATAAAACTGTTGAAGAGAAAGCCATTGAAGTTATGCTCCTATAGAGCTATTTTCTACTGATAGGCACATTATCAAAAAAAAAATCTAAACCATGATTAATACCAGGCGGTCCCATAATGAACTGGCCTGATATAGTTCAACGCGACATGTCGCTACATGTTGTGTTGCATTAAATAGTACGTTTATCGTGCACTTTATATAAGAAACATGCATCGACATGAAATGCTTAGTCTTAGTTTAACAGGCATTTGAATAACGAGAGTCGCGTATTTTTTCAAAATGTCGAAAACTGAGTATCGAAGTCTCATAAAGTTTCTGTTTAAAGAAGGTTTATCCCCTGCCCAAATAAAAGAGCGATTGGATAGCGTGTATAAGGAGTCTGCCCCACTCCTATAGCACAATGAAAAATTGGGTGAAAGAGCTTCGCCTCGGGAGAGAAACCGTCGAAGACTTTGGCCACGACGGTCGACCTGTAGAAGTGCTCACTCCCGAAACGATTGCTCTTATCGAAGAGGAGGTTCTGAGTGACCGCCGTTTGAAGATTAGAGAAATTGCAGCAAGGCTTGGGCTCTCTAAGAGTACCGTTCATCGCGCGATCCATGAACATCTTCACATGAAAAAAGTGAGTGCAAGATGGGTACCGAAACTTCTTAGAGCGGTACAGAGACAGGAAAGAGTGCGCTGCGCTTCGGAGTTTTTGGATCTTTGTGGCGAAAATCCAAAGACTGTGATCGAGCGGCTAGTGACTGGTGATGAAACTATGATCTTGTATTATGATCCACAAAGCAAGTGCGAGTCAATGGAATGGCGTTATAAGGGTGAAAAGCCCCCTAGAAAGGCAAAGGTGCAACAATCGACTAAAAAACTGATGTGCACAATATTTTGGGATTTTCAAGCCATTTTGATGGTGGATTTTAAAGAACGTAATACAGTCGTGAACGGCGAATATTATGCTTCTTTAATATATAAATTACGAGACAAGATAAAGGAAAAACGAAGAGGCAAGCTGTCTAAAGTTGTCCTGTTGCTGGTGTTTCGAAGGATGCAGTTCGTCAATGGGGGTTCACAGAAGTTCAACATCCACCTTACAGTCCAGACATGGCCCAGTACGACTATTATTTATTTCCAAATTTAAAACGGGACTTAAGAGGAAGAAAATTTTCAAGCGATGAAGAGTTGCAGGCGGCCGTCTTCAGTCATTTTGAGGATAAAAAATGTGATTATTTTTATAAAGGTTTAGAGATGTTGATTCACAGATGTCAGAAGTGTGTTAGTATTCGTGGTGATTATATTGAAAAATAAAATTGTGTTCGTTTCATTTCCTTCATTGGTTCATAGTTAGGCCAATTCATTATGGGACCGCCTACGTATATAAAATTTAAACAAAAAATGTGCCTATACATTGTTGCATCCGAGCTGTATTATGTAACTTAATATAGCCTAAGTTAGAAGAAATAAAGCAGTGTTTAGCACCATTAAGTTTTAAATATAATGATGAGTTGCAAATGCGTCAATGGCCTACGACGGTACATAAAATAATATCAATCTGGGAAAATATAAATCTTACGAATTTCACTACTTAAAACAGTAGTAAATTGAAAAATTATAAATAAATTTTAAAATATTTTCGTATTATAAGATATTAAAATATTATGACAAGTTAAATATAAGTAATACGTGAAGGACGAAGTAAAGATTGTGAGTAATGATCTTAAAAAATAAAGATGGGTTTGTTCAGTTTAATTAAGTATGGTATCATACCTACCAGATTATTATTACCTTCTTATACTGACAGATGCATACAGCTGATTACCAAAAGATGCTAGCAACAAAAATAAAAGAGCGTCTTGTTTGTCGCTTACATCTTTAGATATACAAAAGGAAACACTGATATATTTCTCTATGTTACAAATACAATATGATTTTCTTTACACCAAGGAAGGATTAACATTACAAAATAAACAAATATTGAGGAAAAACAAGTGACGGCTTATTTTTACAGAGCAATTTCTTCCAGAAAATCCAGAAAATAAATAAATAAAGGGGGGAAAAGATTAACATGTAGAGTATTATACTTAATTTATAATTAGGCGTTGATCAGTACAAATTAATTTCGAATAATAATAAACTTGTATTATTTTGCTCCACAATACCCTAACATGTAGTGACGGTGTAAGAATATTCACTATCCCAAATCATCCCGTTGGTGTCGTAAGACGCGACAGAGAGAGTGCTAAAAATAAAAAATAAATGTGGTTGCAATTATGGCAAATAACCCTATATAGCAATCTATAGGGGAGGTATTCAGCAGTGTGTCCAGCAGCACAGGTGTTCAGCAGTGGACTTTAATAGGCTGTAACGATAATGGTATAATATCCTAGAACAGATATCAAACACACATTATGCGCTACAATTTGCAAATCCTTATGTAAACAGCCTGCAACGGAGAGCGCTTCAGCTTTTTAGTATCTATCGCTTGCATGAATACTTAAATATTTTTTAGTGCAATGTATTTCACTGATGCAAACGTAATTCTGTGCATAATTGGTGAAGATAGCACGTAACATACCAACAAAAATACAGTAAAATTAAGAACTTTCCGTTTTTAAGTCGGTTAATGTACACATATATATATAAAATTAAAGTGAGTTTTTTATAGTATAGGGGTGAAAAACGACCACATAGTCCACCTGAGTGAAAGTAGTTGCTGCGACCCATAGACATCTACATATATCCTCAATAACGAGTCAAAATGCACATGCGTTGTCACTCGTGAGTACAAAGATGGAATGCCTCGTTTCCAGTAAAAAGGGTCTCAGGTTCTTTACACTCAACAAACGAAACATAGCAGCACTAAGCTACTATTGAACGCTGGTATTCTGTGAGAGCGTGGTCCTTCCCCGGTCGAGCCGACCCATTCGTGCTATAACATACCAGTGATGTAGATGCAACATGAAAATTGTGTCTGTTATATAAAAATAACTGCCTTTTATCGAGCTGGGGGTGTCATTTGGATGCCTTTAAGACATAAATGATACAAACATTATTGGTAACGAGACGTTCGTTCTAAATACTCAGAGGTGAAAAAGCAACTGCATTTTGATTCTTAATCGAGAAAAGATTTACATGTCTATGGGCTACAGCATCAAATTATCATCAGGTGCACTAAGAGCTCGTTTATCACCCTTATTCTATAAAAAAAACTTTTGTTAAATATTTGTCTGTCTATATGTGCGTATGCCGGGTTAATGTTCGGATTAACTGAACCGATTGTGAAGTTAGTTTGTGGTATGTTTTATTTAAAAAAATTATACAATGGAAGAATTGAAGTTAACGATGCCACAATAATGAATCCCACCCAAATTAAGATAGGGCGACTCGTTAGTTAAAAGTAATATTCTTGAAAAGGAATTAACTAAAAATTAAGAGCTAAATTTGGTAATTAGTTCGTATCAAGCAACGGGGATGAGTGAAAATCACTCGAATCCAATACGTTAAATTGAAGAATCAATTTTTTGATGGAAAATAAATAAATGTGTGGCAATGAGAGATAACAAAAAAAGAACCTTTTATCCCAAGATTGAGTTATTGTTTAGCTAAGGACCTGATATAAGAATGACCTAAAATCACTTAGAATATTGAAAGTCCAATCTTTGCCAACAACACTCTGTGAATATTTGCAAATATTAAATAGTATACAAAGTTTTGCTTCAAAGGTCTTATGCCAGTATTCAGAGAAAATCTTAAGTTTAAACTAAATTTCGTCATGGTATAATATACAACTATAACTCGAGATTGTCTTTGACACTCTAAATACCGGTCTTAAAATGCTATATATAAGTTCAAAGCAAATATTTCGACGATAATATTTATTATTCATTCATTATGTACCTATAACGATGTTCTGTGTTCAGCAGTGGACTTGAAGCGTGTAGCGCTGTAACGAAGATAACAGTGATGATAATGGCGGTCCAACAATATCTTCTACCGTCTTCTACGAAAACCAGAAAATGGGCAGCTTCTTCCTGATAATAAAATATACGGTTGCTAATGTGGCAAATATGGGGCATATTTGATGATGATGATGATATATAAGAATTAAGTTCAGCAGAGAACTTTTGATTATCTGTAACGTGTGCTGGAGGTGTAAAAAGATCTTATCATACGTGAGCATGTCATAAAGTTCCCATAGAAAATTCATGTCTCTAATAGATTCCATTATAACTACCTCTTATATCATACGGATGTAAAATGCTCTACAGAAAGAACATGCGAGATTAGTATTGAGATAAAATATGTAAGGTGAGATAAAATATGTAAGTCAAATGTCTTAAAATGAATACCTTTTTATTTCTTTTGTATGAAATTAAGACTGTACACTGTACTACATATCAGAGGAAATGTAATACTTTATTCTATGTACCAGGCTTGCCCAACGACTCGATTGGAAGACTAATATTTGGTCGATTGCTCTTGATGTATTAACTAAGGAACAGATTAAACTACATGCTAAGTCGAGTAATAATTTAGGAACCTAGTTATGGCGGAAACATATAAGTAAATATTTTACCTTTGGACTACGCCTATGACAACAAGTCGAATGCGACACATTTATAAGATAAAATGCGTATCTTATGGACAAAAATTTGGTTACGCCTGATATATACAATCATGCGGTAATTTCCCAGTAGGTACATTTTTCACATCAAAACATATTTGGTCGATAAATTAAAGTAGGTATTAAATTTTAAAATATGTAGAGGAAAACACAGAAAGTTTTCCTTACTTACGGATGTCCCTGTTTACATATTCAGTGAATTTTGCTTTATAAAGGCTTGTGTAGATCATTTCGTTACTTTGTACTACTGTTTCTCTAAAAACGCAAGAACTCACTGAAATAATATTTAAGTTAAAAAGGAAATCAGTCATGTGCGTGCTATAGTTCCGAATACATATGTCTTGTACAGAATAAATGGTTACAAAGAAGCACATAGTTTACCTGTTGGTAGGTGGATGCCATGGCCTATATGGTCTATCATCGCTTAAGAATCAAAATGCTGATGCGTTGTTACCCCTGAGGTCTAACAAAGAATACATTACAACTAAAAAAGGGTCTCCAGTTCTTTACACTCACCGTATGAAACACAGCAGTATTATTCTTCATTTTCACACCGGTGTTCTGAAAGAGCTTACCCAGTTGAACCGACCCACTTGTGCTGCAACTATGTATAGCTAGCGTAGCTGCAGTGTGGCTTTACCAATTATAAATACCAACAGCTTCAATTCAAAGATTGTTCATAATATTTTTTCGGCTGGTGGAATGTTTCAATCGTAATTATTGTAGCCCATACATATAACTATTTCTGAAGCTTTATAATACTTCTACATTATTAGGGACAACCCTTAAATTAAGAGTGAAAAGCTATTTGATACACAAAATAAGCGAATTCAACAGCTCATATCTTCAAATGTGTAACTGAATAGGTGTCTATTAAAATTCCAAAAAGATTTCTTCACCTTTGGACCCAAATCAGCGATGGAGAGCGATTATTAGATTTGCGAGACGTTTGGTACTGAGATAGCTCATCCGACTCCCAGGCATAACATATACAAAAAGTTAAGTGCATATACTGAAAGAACGTTTCTTTCAGTATATATCAGTGTATAGGTAATAAAAAGGCTAATAATTACGTAGAAGAAGAACTTAATCAGCATAACGTTACCTGTATGTCACAAAGATGCGGTCTCACAGGCTGAAGCTAATAATTACAAGTTCCTTATTGAAATTAAAGGAAGATTACGCAAATATTTTTTTAATTTATTCTTTAATATCTAATTTAACACTAAATAAACCCTAGGGTAATCTATAATACAATTAACTTGTGACGTGCGGTCTCACAAGCCGAGCTTTATAATAACAAGCTTCTACTAGATAATTAAAAATGATGTTGACATTACACAAATTTGTTTAAATTTATACTTTTTGTTATTTTAATACTACAGTACCTGGTTGACCGAGCTTTGCTCGGTATTTTTCGCTCGATTTTTTTTTAATTCGTGTGTTTTGGAAATTATATTTAGATACAAATTACATACTGATGAAATATAAATAATATTTTTTGATCTTAGCGACATAACAGAAAAAACGGAACTGGTTATTTGAATAAAAAATCATGAGTGCAATTATTTCAATTTAAATTTTCGTGTTTTTAAAAAATACTAAAAAAAAGAGCTCGAAAAATAGATTTTCTCAAAAAAGAAAGGAACTTGAAAAAAAAATTAAAAAAGTCGGTCGGTTGCGGTCTGGGCTCGAATCGGGGTTTTACGATTCTGTGACCGACCATTATACAAATTTTTTTGTAGGATAAGGGTGGCAAACGAGCATACAGTCCGGAACATACATACCGGAAAGACCTCTTCGACAATTCCTAACGGTCCCAGTGGAGAGGCGGCGTATTCTCTTTGGTGAGCACAACTACAGTTCCTACAGCTAAAGGCTCAGTTGCTGTGTTCCATTTTTGCCGAGACTGCAAAGTATGCAAGTATTCCATCCTCCATCGTTTCCAAAACGATTGCACTAACCGATCTAATAATTTGTGGCGTGCGGAAATGCTAAGTCTGTTCTCATCCATACCTGCGGCTGGCAAATACTTTAAAGGCGTTAAATTCAAAAAATGTGCTGGAGTTAGAGCCAGCGGTTCAGAGGGGTCACTAGACAACGTACGACAAAGTGGGCGACTATTCATTACGCATTCAATTGTAAGTGGATGCTGTGGCCCGTAGACATCTATATTTATACTCGATTAAGAATCAAAACGCAGATGCGTTGTCACCCCTGAGTACTAAGGTGGAATGCCTCGTTTCCAGTAAAAAAGGGTCTCCGGATCTCTACACTCTCCATACGAAACACAGCGGTATTAAGCTACTATTTTACGCTGGTATGCTGTGAGAGCGTGGTCCTTCCCCGGTCGAGCCGACCCATTCGTGCTACAACCATAATATAGCTGCAGCGTGGCGCTACCACGTTGAAAATATGTACGTTTATGATTTGTTCATAATACAGAAATATAATGAGTCAACATTTTTATATGCCGAATATTTAAATTGATTTTTCTTTGTTCCAGGTAGGGGATGGCGATTATATGTGTAAAGAAAATTTATATATGTTGGTGGAGCCACGTGTTTAAGGCTGCCGAAGTCTAGTTCCCCGGTCGAACCTTAAACCTATTACGCGAGATATTAACTAAAGTGGACTGTATATGCGGTTGCTTCTACGCTTACGTAAAGGCGACTACTATAGCATGCGGTATAATGCACTCGCTCTTCCCTAAAACTAAACTATTATTGTGCCAAATCGCTGAAAAGGAATCCTGCCTTATTAGGAGAACAACAAAATTGGAGCGGGTTAAACTATGTAAGGCAGGAGCTAAATTAAGGAATGTTGACTCACCGGGGTTTCTTCTATCCTGTTGAGCACTATAGCTGCAACTTCTGGAACTTCTTCTGGAACACTCCGGAGAGAGGCGGTGCGCGACTATATCTCACACGAGGTGAGGGAACTTCTTCTAGACAGACACTCTGGGGCCCCAGGGGTGCGTCGGGAGAGAAGCGTTGTGGTTTCAGCGACGACTGCAGTGGAAAGAGGCTGCGCAACGGTCGCGCGTGCCTTATATGTCCTCGGCCCCGATGATTACGCGACATTCTAGAATCATCTTCTTGCCCCTCCCACCCCACCACCCCGATGTGTCGATGGAGGATCGAGGAGGGTATGAATGATATCGTTTTGTCGGAAAGGAACAAGCGGCTTGGCACCTCTACCGTCAAATATAATAATCCAATGGTTTTTTCCGCGCAACCATATGTTATTAAGAGAGGCACCTATTTTCGCGGCAGTTTTATTAAAACTCAAAAGGAGACAGAAAATTAGGCATTGTTTGTACGTTTTTCAAGGTTTAGCTATTAGATCTTGTTTTGTATTCTAAATTAATTCAATATAGAAAAAAGGCGGAGGCATCTCATTCCGATGTAAAAATCCTTAATTCGATGTACTTGTTTCCTAACTCCGAGTGTAAAATTTGCGTAGGAAAGAGGTAGGAAGAATGATACATGATACTCATTTTCGTTATCCTGCAACCAAAATTATTATAATTAAAAAATATGAATAATCATTCCTGTTAGTCTAGACCTGACAAGTTAATTTTATTTTTAATAATTAATTGATGAACAATTAAAAAGTTTTTGTTTACAAATTTTGATTTTCTTTGCATTATTATATTGTTAAGTGAATATTTGTGGGATATATGTATTGATTACGTAATAACCGTCCATTCTCGTAATCAGTATAAACTTTTCATATTTATGAAATAAATCCTATTATTATCTAATTAGTAAATACTATATATCCTCTTAATAACATTTATCGATCAATTTGATAAATCGAAATCTTTATTGTTACTGTAGACTATTTTTTTTTTTTAGATTTTTTACTTAAAAATATAGAATTAGAAGAAAAAGCAATAAAACAAATTCAATTGTTTTTCAATGTAAAAGAAATTAAATTCAAGCTTATGATCATTCAGAAATCAGGTTTTTTCAAGGAAACTTGTGATTGAAAAAATGCCAAGAGTATTATCAGAAGTTTTACCAAAAATTATAACTTTGAGGGAAAAAGGATATTCCACGAGAGAAATAGCACGCAGATTGCTGTATACCAATCCTGTGTCGTGGCCATATTGCAGAGGTAATTACGCTGACCGATCCTGCAGTATAAGCCAACGTGTTCTGACCGCAGCTCAGAAGCGCTATATCAGATTACTGGCAGCCTTTTTTTTTTAACATGGGGAAATGCCTACGCATACCCGCCTCGCAGGGGCAAGGACGGGTTATGTCGGACTTGCACCCACTAAAACCCCATGGTGTTCCACCTTTGTCGCTTATTGGCAGGGCCACGGGAACGCTTTCGCACACATCCGCAGCCCCACCAGCGCCTGCCGCCCCATGGCAGCACCTCCTCGGGAGAGGAATATTCCTCCCCGTTCTCCTTCACAGGTAAGGCGCACCAGAACACATGGGGCGCCTTCCTTCTCGGCCTCCAATTTCATCTGCGCAACGGACGCCCCCGCGTCCAATGCAAGAAGGCCATGGGGCCAGGAAAAACGAGCACTTAGAAGTACTAGCCTTCCCGACCCCAGCGGCGGATCTGGTCTATGGCTCCGCCGCCAACCACGATTCGGCTGCGGAGGGTAGGAAGAGCGGCGCCTCGCAATACCGACAATCCTCTCCCCCCGCAGCCCCACCACCACCGCATCAACGGTGCGGCCCCGTTTGAGTCGCGGAGGATAGGGCGAGTGGCGCATCGCCATACCAACACTCCTCTTCCTCCGCGACTCCACCTCGGCTGCAGCGGTAGGTGGGGAGGACACACCTCTTACCGCAGTCCACCAACACACATCCGAAGCGGGCTTCCCAAGCCCACTCGGAGTGGCCACCTCGGGCCGGCCCTCCACCTCGGACCAGCCATTTGGGTTCCTCTTTGTTCACCGCGGGAGACCAAGCCACGGCTACTAAGCCCCCCCGCCACGACAAGGCGGGAACCCGATCGGGGGGGAGATTACTGGCAGCCTGTGACCCAACAATTAATGCCACTACTATAAAAGCAGCAGTGGACTTGAAGTTAGCGCCCAGACTAATCAGAATTGTTAACATGAGGCTGGACTACGAACAAAAGCACGAAGGTCTCGCCAAGCACCTTTGAATTCACGGAAACGTCATCGACGGGGATTGCAGTGGGCTATAGCCTATAGGCTCCTTCAAAATGAACAAGATGAAGAGGAAAACATTTGGCAAAACTATTTCTTCGTTGAAGAATCGAGAATCAATACTCATCCGGATAAATGACGTGTCCATGTCTGGAGAATACCAAGAGACTCCAAAAGGCAAAGAAATGCCACTGGAACTTTTCATCAAGACGGGAAATTGGTGTCCTTTTAGGGTTGGATTATGATTGGAGCTAAAATGCCTTTGACCCCGTATCGAGGCTCCATGACGGCAGATAGATACAAAACAGACGCAATTTATTGAATGTTTAGACCATTCCAAGTAAACCATGGACACCAATTGGTACTGGTGGATAATGCGCCCGCACATCGAGCACAACGAGTAAATGCTGCTAAATTCGACATCACAAGGTTAGACTGGCCTGCCGGCTCGCTTGACTATAACTCAATAGGGCAAGCGTGGGTTGCTCTTAAGCGAGCTGTATGGAACCGTCAGCCATCTCTTCAGACAGTGCCTGAGATCAGGGATGCCGATATTCAAGAATAGGACAGGTCATCGCAAGAAATACTGGATAACTTGATCCTCAGCATACCCAGGAGGATCTCCGCAAGAGTTTGAGCCAGGGGAGGAGTTATGTTGTATTAAATAAAAACCTTCTATTAAAAAAAATTGTATGAGTTTTATCATTTTCTTTCCATCAAATTTCTGTGACAATTACTTTTATTAATACAAAATAAAAAAGAGTTTTTTTTTAATACAGTTGCTCAAAAAGTGGTGTATTGTAGGAACGTATAGCGTTCGGGATCTGGGCTATCACATACTCAAGCTTTTTCTTTACCTTTTCCGAACTCGTGCGTTCTCTTTCCCAACCGTCAAAATAATGTCTATTAAAAAGAAAAAACCAACCACAAAGATTTTACTAAAAAAATCATAAAAGTTTTATGATTCATGCAAATATTTCTAAAAAGAAGCTACTAATTTGTTTCAATATCAGATTTAATGATTTGATTCAATGAGTTAGGTAAGGATTTTATTTGATTTTATCTCATTAAATTTCACTTTCATTTCATATCAACAAAAACATCTATTGAAGACTAGCCAAGTCTTCAGTCAGTATGGGCATGGTTCCCTTTGCCTACCTAGAATGGGCGAAGAAAACAAAAAAATCTCTGCATTTTATCTAAATATATATAATAAAGGCGGAAAATGTAGTGTTATGCTTATACATACTTACATATCATTTTACACTATTTTAAATTCTGTTTTTGATGTTCTGCATTCGCCTCAAAACTTGATATTTTGCATCACCTTTATTTCCATAGGATCCTGTAATATTTTTAATTCATAAGAACACAATAACAAATCATTTTCACTTCGTATTTTTCATGCTATCAGCACTTTTTAAATCGGTGTCAATGGAGTCTACCTTTTTCGGTCTTTTATTTAGTTCTCCATAACTCTGCAATTTCGGGTTTCGTGCGCGCTGTTGCGCTACTTTTTTTTCCTATATAAATAATATCTCATTTTTCACTTAAATCTTGCCGTTTCTGTATTACGAGCCTAAAACCAAAATTTGACATGTTTTGACATCGTTGTTTATCAGGTTGTCATGGCAATTTTTATTCAAATATCGTTACCGGCCTGATGTTTTTACTTCAAAATACTCCTTTCTTCTTGGCCATTTACAAGAATTTGCTTTTAATTTAAATAATTTCAAATTTAATGAGAATAATATTACGTTCTTATGTGAGATCCGTCAAAAAGCAAAAATAAGCCGAATTCAATCGGCGAATGGGGAGTCTGACTTGAGCTTTGATACTTGAAGCATCTCCTAAAGGCCTTTTCTGCACTGCCTCGGGATCCTGCAAGCCTCTGCCCGCTCCTTAAGTCGTCGCCTAGCCACGCCTACGCCTCCGCCTACTAGTGCGCTGTGTTTACTTACTTCAAACGCTGCGTGCCTTCTCCTGACGTTGCGTGGACCTACTTCAGACGCTGCGTGTTTATTCCGGACGCTGTGTGGGTCTACTCCGGAAAAAAAAAAAAAGGCATAAGAACGGAAAATTATTCTCATTAAATTTGAAATTATTTAAATTAAAAGCAAATTCTTGTAAATGGCCAAGAAGAAAGGAGTATTTTGAAGTAAAAACATCAGGCCGGTAACGATATTTGAATAAAAATTGCCATGACAACCTGATAAACAACGATGTCAAAACATGTCAAATTTTGGTTTTAGGCTCGTAATACAGAAACGGCAAGATTTAAGTGAAAAATGAGATATTATTTATATAGGAAAAAAAAGTAGCGCAACAGCGCGCACGAAACCCGAAATTGCAGAGTTATGGAGAACTAAATAAAAGACCGAAAAAGGTAGACTCCATTGACACCGATTTAAAAAGTGCTGATAGCATGAAAAATACGAAGTGAAAATGATTTGTTATTGTGTTCTTATGAATTAAAAATATTACAGGATCCTATGGAAATAAAGGTGATGCAAAATATCAAGTTTTGAGGCGAATGCAGAACATCAAAAACAGAATTTAAAATAGTGTAAAATGATATGTAAGTATGTATAAGCATAACACTACAAGTCATAAAGATTATTGGGAGCGTTTGGCAGAAAAAAGCGCTAGCAAGCGCTTGTAAGCAAAATGGCGAAACTAAACAGTTTTCGGCCAGGTCACGTTTGCTAACTTCAGTAGCGCTGACACAATCTGCCATTCTGCTTATTTAATTTGTTTGTTTTGAAGTAGAGTTTATAGGTTGTTTTTTTACAATATTAGTTTTAAGTAACATATTGACATGAATAGACATATACATGTTATTAAAAATTCATGATTGGTAAGTTATTAATATGAATACTTCACAAACATATATTTAAATTAGGTTAGGTTCCCCGGTTAAAACTAACATCGTGTCCTAGAGGAAAATAGCTACTTACGATTTGACAGCGCTTACCGCTTACGATCGCCATTTTGCTAACAAGCGCTTGCTGGCGCTTTTTTCTGCCAAACGCACCCATTGTACTCGTATAACCTAAAACTACGTTATCGTTCTTTCTCACCCGAGGCCATGCTAATCATTAGTATATAGGTTTCTCTGTCTACGTATTTTACGGTAGGCGTCATTTTCCAAAAATGTTCTTCGCGAGTTTAGTTGTTTGTTGCACAAAATGAGTGATTTCGACGATATTTTATTTTAATTAACACCACCGGAACTCAGTATAATTGCACAAAATGCGTCGGAGAACATTTTACCGGAAAAGTCAAAAAGTCGCTACATATCTACATACGAAGAATTTATTGCTTGGAGAGAAGAGAAAAAAGCAAATAGTTTTTTAGAAAATGTTATGTTGGCATACTTCTGCGAACTCTCAGCAAAATTAAAACCTTCTATTTCGTTTTCGATGATAAAAAGTATGCTGAAAATAAGGAACAACGTGGATATAAATAAATACCTAAGTTAGTTGAGTTTATTATTATTTATTATTTTATTAAACTGCTTAATTTTTTCGCAACTGTATTAAAAATAGTTGTTCAGTACAAGTGCGGAACCGTCATTGCAACTTGTTCTGACTGTCAGCCCTCACCTTCGGCTGCGCCTCGGCTCGGTTAGACATTTGTCGGAACTCTGCAATGACAGGCTTTCCGCACTCATAATGAAATATAGTATTATTTTTTTTAATTTGACACGTGTATTTCTATTTAAAAATAACACAACGTAAGCACTTTTTATTGATAAAGTTAAATTTTGAAATATATTAGCTTTTACTAGTGATCACAAACATTTTTTGTGTTTGTGCCTAATTAATCAATTAAATTTATTTTATTACTCGTCGTATTATTACAATAGTAGTACATTTAATATGTGGTATAGGTCGTGCCACGTAGAATGAAATTAAATAGAGTCCACTGCACATGTACAATCATGCAGAAAAATGAAAATTTTACTATGGCATTTTAATATGTAAAAAGTCAAAGGTCAACATTATACTATACTACACATCAAAGTCTCCACGAAAACTGAACGATATAATTATATATTATCGTTAGGTTTTAACTGCTTCTAAATAATATTCTGCATTTTATGTACACTTAGTTAATGAAATAAAATATTTTGTATTTGTATTTTTATTTGTAATTGCTGTTTAAACTATATTATGCGATAGCCTTCGATTATAAGGATATTTTACATGAAATAATTTGCAAAAAAATCATCTTGTAGAAAATAACAAAATATTTACAACTTTATACAATATACTACGAACTACGCTATTTTAAATAGTCCCGAAATAATTTATAAAGTAACAAATATTTGCACACCATTTGAAAATATTATATAACAATATTTTTAAAAGTACATAAATAATCGCAATAACTTAATATTTTATATCAGGTAGTCGCTAACACTTTTGATATCGATAGTACACAAGAAGACGACACAAGAAGGTGCGCGGGTGACGGGACGCAGGAATAAACTACTTGAGAGTAGCGCGTCGCCCGTTGCTATGGTTTCGCTTCCCCGTACGTCACCTCCTCCTCCACCTCACCGCGCCGACACCTATTTTTTGTTTCTGTGCACTTCCATGACTCGTGGCGTTGCCTTTATATTTTCTTAAGCAAGATGTTGTGTAAAATGATAGAATGTAGTTTGTGAATTATTATCCATAAATGCTACTTAAACATTAAAACTACTTACCTAAGTTTGTGATAGTAATTTTCAAGGAAATAGTTACTTACGTGTTATTCATACTATAATATATATATATATATATATATATATATATATATATATATATATATATATATATATATATATATATATATATATATATAATATTGTAATATATATTATAGTATACATTTACTTGTGCATATGTGCCGGTGTTCATAAAACATCTCCCGATCTACTACGCATCGGAATAGTGTTTAAGACCAAAAATATCGTTTACCTTACCTCGAGTAATAAAAATTGCAAGGTTTAATGTATAAATAGGTTAACTGGAAAATCATCTTAATATAATACTTGCTAAAAATTACTTTGAGTTGTGTATAGAACTTAAATTTTACTTCCAGCTTTCCCATATAGGGTAAACTGCCCTAATCTTGACACTCCGCCAATTATTGATACTTCTACAGATAAATTAAAATCATAAGATTCACGTTCAATATAGGAGCAAAGGTGTTTAAAGTAAACGCATCTGTATTTATATTTTTTGTAATGACAATACATTTTGAGTTCTTTAACAAGCATGGCTGAACAAAACTAGTCGATTTACTAAACGTCTCCGTGTTCATAAGAAAAAGTCGCCATTTTGTTGGAAAATCAGAAGGGTAAGTGCATACAATATATTGATGTTTATGTTTGTGAACTGATGAAAAATCGATTAACTTTTCTATAACCCCACTTTTTCGCTAATTAAAAAATTGTGAAATTAAAATAGGGGTGTCAATAATTGATAGCTAAATAGAACGCACTACACGACTCACACGACTAATTTCAATCAAATTTTACCAATAACTAAAGATATTTAAGGTTGGGTATTAGCTCAAAAATAATAAAAATTACAGTATGGCCAACTACAAAACAAATCCTGGTTTAGAGAAACGCAAATGTTCTCTAAATAAAATTAATAAAAAGAAAATATCTCCAAAAAAAGAAAGCAGTATTAGCAATAGAAGAAATAAATAAAGGGATGTCCAAGAAATTGGCTTCAAAAACGTATTAGGACACAACCTAGCCAGCGACCATTCCTTTGAAGTCTTACATACTTGTAGTAAGGGGCTACGGCTGTGTGTGCTGGAGCAGTTGGAGAGTGAAAAAAAATAATAATCATGTATATACATAATATTATGGTATGAAGATAACCTTACGGATGGTCACATAAAAATCCAATCCTAAGGATGGATGGAGTTGAAATTCTTAATTTAACAAAATAAAGATTATATTCTAGTGGTAACTTTGAGATGGTACTATTGCTTAGTCCGCTTAAAGGGTGAGAAAATTTACGTTTTTTTTTTAATAGAATAATTGACATTGTGATGGCCAATAGACATCGGTATTTATCCTCGAAGAAGAATCAAAATGCAGATGCGTCGCCACACCTAAAGACTAACATAAATGTCTCGTTTCCAGTAAAAGGGGTCTCCGATTTTCCACATTCACCATACGAAACACAGCAGCATTACTTGTGAGAGATTTTGCTACCCTAGGGAGTTATCTTCGAATGTTAAAATTATATCCAAAACAATGAACTTGTTGACTAAAAGACGAGATTGACGACCTATAGATGTTGGAAGATCTTTCCAGTCGTTTCTTTCGATCGTTCCAGTTTTAAATCCAAATCCTACACACTTGTTATACGCAGCCCAACTTTGTAAGTAACATAGAAAACTCTTTAAAGACTATATGCTTGCTGGAAAATTTCCGAAAAAGTAGGCCTGAAATCATATTATAAAGTTAAACATAAATTGTCTTTCTCTTCGGTTACTTACCTACAAGTATTTTAGGCAAAATTAAATAAATCTTGCGATAAATTTTCAGAAATATCTAATATCTAAGAAAGGAATAAACTTCTTTCTATTCGAAAAATCTCATTTTGATAAATGTGTCAGTGTCGATTTCAACGTTGCGATACCGTCAATACAATACTGAACGAGTGTAGAACAATTTGCATATCAATTTGTAATCTGCCTTAAGCGAAGAGGGGCATGCCCTTTCATATTTCTGCCAATCCGGTGCGATATGATCGGTTTTTATCACATTTAAATACAGATATAGACTATTTATACGTTAAGGTTATAAGAAAATCTGATCATATACTTGAATTTACAATCTAGAGATCTTTCAGTGCATATCGCTTCAAGAGTGTCGGAAGAATTCTAATTTCATTATTATTATTCATTCCTCGCTTAGTATTGTATTATCTATGTTTAGTATTGTGTATATGTGGATATTTATCCTTGTAAAATTCACGTCTGTAAACTGCCTCTATATACAAGAGAAAAAATGTTAGTTCATACTTGTAGCATCAAATTCGTCGTAAAAAATTTGAAAAAAGAAGAAGAATATTTCAAAGTCTAAATTTAGATGGGACAAGATAGAAATAGGGCAAAGGGGGGGGGGAATGATTCAATACTTTGGAAACGAGACGCACACAGAATAATTGCCAATTTATGAAAAATTGATCAAAAAAAAATATAATTTTGAGGCTGGGAAAGAATTTTAAAAAACGTTGACTATCAAAGTCTATTAATTTTATCATTTTCATTGGTATCTTGGTTTACCAGTGAGAAAATAAATACCTAAAATGTTAGAAGATCGGATGGAAGCTCAATAAGCAATAGCTTGAGACCGGGCCGCAGGGTTTATTACCTTAGCAGAAACAAAATGTAAATTCATGTCATAGAGAGAGAGATGAACAAAAATAAATAATAATAATCAAATTTCATTTATTTAAATTAAACAAGACCTAACCAGACAATATTAATGCAAATAGTGTTATAATCTATAACTGAGTAACTCGCAAATAAAAATAATATAAAATAATATAAATTGAAACTTATTAGATAATGTACTTGGGGAAGAAAGATTCTTGAGTGGTCACCTACTAGATGGAGTGACGACCTGGTAATATATGCAGAAAGCTGGTTGATGCAAGTGGCTCTAGACCTTGCCTGAGGCAATCCGTGGGCGGGCTTATGTTCAGCAGTGCGATTGAGATGGCTGTAATGATGATAATGAGAATGAATGCGCTTGCCAGTCAAATGCCCAATAAAAAGATGCTCCTAGTTCTACCACCCCATTTTTTTTTGAGTAAGTGTTGTGATCTGATACTAAAGTTAATGTGTATGTGTTGTAGCGTTTAGTATTACCAATCGTGTACCGTAGTGGTGTTAGAACATCCACTACCCAATATCTTACAGCTGGTTTTGTCAGAGATTAAGGAGGGAAATTAAATCGTAGATGGACAGCAGCCTGATAACAAACTGAAATCAATAAGAAAACTGCAGTTTCCCGTCTGAGTATGAGAGGCAGTCTATTGGAAGGGCGGTTTTTAGTAGAGGACTTTATAGGTTGTAATACGTACGAACGGTTTATCTGGAAAATATGGATAGTTCCCTTCGGATTTGAATAACAAAAAACAACCAAGATATCATTTTCAATTTGCGCAATAGAACGCATAGTTACTCGAAACACAGAAAAAAACCTGTGATTATGTCACGAACAAGTGCTGAAGAAAAAGAACGATCAATATCAAGTACGAATGTACGAATGGCTACGCGTAGACAGCGACGACCATCCGCGCGTCTACGGGTGCCTCTATAGGTCCCACAGCGGTAATGCCGAAACAGACCGACTCTTCGACCACGTCCAAATGGCTGCGGATTCGTTGCTACAGCAGATCCCCTCCGCAGAGATCGTGATCCTCGGCGACTTTAACGCCCATCACGCCGAATGGCTCGGTTCACGTTTAACCGATCATGCGGGGAGATCTGTTCATGATTTTGCCTTGGCATATGGTCTGACACAACTGGTTACTTCGCCTACGCGGATTCCAGATGTGGAGGATCATGCACCTTCCCTGTTGGACCTTCTGCTGACCTCTCACCCGGACGGATATCAGATTTCCGTCGACGCCCCTTTAGGCTCCTCGGACCATTGTCTGATACGGAGTGTTGTGCCACTCACGCTGAAATCGCGGTTGCATTCTGCAGGCTGCCGCCGTGTTTGGCACTATAGGTCAGCCGATTGGGATGGGATGCGGTCTTTCTTTGCATCCTACCCTTGGGGGCGGGTTTGCTTCTCGCCGGATGATCCCAACGTTGTTGCGGATTCTGTTACTGATGTGGTACTTCAGGGTATGGAACTTTTTATTCCTTCCTCTGTGGTGCCCATTGGAGGCAAATCTCAGCCATGGTTTGGTCGCTCCTGTAAAATAGCATCATGCTATAAGCAGGAGTGCTACCAAGCCTGGGTTGATGCATCAGCGTCCCGGGATGTAAACACCAGCGCTCTAAAAAAGAAGTATAATTCCGCCTCTAGGTCCTTCAAAAGAGTCATTGCCAAGGCAAAGTCAGAGCACATAGGCAGAATTGGCGAGAAACTAGTTCGCCTTCCTTCTGGAACCCGTGCATTCTGGTCTCTCGCCAAGGCTGTCCAGGGGAATTTCTGTCAGCCATCTCTTCCATCTCTGCACAGGGAGGACGACTCACTGGCCCATACTGCAAAGGAGAAAGCCGATCTTCTAGGCTCCTTCTTTGCGTCTAACTCGACTCTCGATGACGGGGGGAGTACGCCGCCGACCATCCCACGGTGTGAGTGCTCCATGCCGGAAGTGCAGTTCACACAGCGCTCGGTTCGCAAAGCACTCCTCTCCCTGGACATCCACAAGTCGAGTGGGCCTGACGGAATCCCCCCAATTGTGCTGAGGACGTGTGCTCCAGAGTTGGCACCGGTTTTAACGCGTCTTTTCCGGTACTCCTACTCCCTAGGCGTAGTCCCAAAATCGTGGAAGACGGATTTCGTCCACCCGATCCCTAAAAAAGGCGACCGCTCAGACCCGTCCAACTACCGGCCAATCGCCATCACCTCCTTGTTCTCCAAAACAATGGAGTCCATTGTAAACTGCCAGCTCATGAGGTACCTTGAGGATCACCAGCTGATTAGTGACCGCCAATACGGTTTTCGCCGTGGTCGGTCAGCTGGTGATCTTCTGGTCTACCTCACTCACAGATGGGCGGAGGCAGTAGAGTTCAAGGGGGAGGCATTGGCCGTTAGTTTGGACATTGCGAAGGCCTTCGATCGGGTTTGGCACAAAGCGCTTCTTTCGAAGCTCCCTTCCTATGGGCTTCCCGAGAAATTGTGCAATTGGATCACCAGCTTTCTTGCAGATCGGAGCATCAAGGTCGTTGTAGACGGTGCAAGCTCCGATTGCAAGCCTATTAATGCTGGTGTTCCACAGGGCTGCGTGCTATCGCCAACGCTGTTTCTTCTGCATATCAATGATATGTTGCATACCCGTAACATTCATTGCTATGCAGATGACAGCACTGGTGATGCTCTTTACACCGGCCGAGCCAATATTTCTCGGGAAAACGTCTCCGAGTGCCGGGACAAACTTGTGTCTGAAGTCGAGTCTTTGCTGAACAGAGTCTCGGATTGGGGACGACTAAATCTAGTCCAGTTTAACCCCCAGAAGACACAAGTTTGCGCGTTAACCGCTAAAAAGAACCCCTTTGTCGTATCCCCTCAGTTTCAAGGCACTCCCCTTGTTGCCTCAGCCAGTATCGGAATCCTCGGCGTCGACATATCGAGTGACGTGCAGATTCGTGGTCACTTGGAAGGGAAGGCCAAATTGGCCTCTAAAAAGCTTGGCGTGCTCAGCAGAGCGGGACAGTATTTCATGCCGGCACACCGCCTGCAACTTTACAAGGCGCAGGTTCGGCCGCACATGGAATACTGTTCCCATCTCTGGGCTGGGGCTCCCCAGTACCAGCTCCTTCCACTTGACCGCATCCAGCGCAGAGCGGCTCGAATCGTCGACGACCGAGTGCTTTCCGATCGGCTCGATTCACTGGCGTTGCGAAGAGATGTTGCATCTCTTTGCGTATTTTATCGCATCTATCACGGGGAGTGCTCTGAGGAATTGTTCGGATTAATCCCAGCCGCCAAATTTCGTGAACGCACGACACGGCAAACGTCCCGATACCATCCACACCATCTGGATGCTTGGCGGTCCACCACTGTACGTTTCACAAGGAGTTTTCTTCCACGTACAACCTCTCTGTGGAATAGTTTATCATCGGCGATTTTTCCGGACCGATACGACCTGGGGACCTTCAAGAAAAGAGCTTACTCCTTTCTAAAGGGCCGGCAACGCACTCGCAATTCTCCTGGTGTTGCGGTTGATCATGGGCGGCGGTAGTCACTTAACATCAGGTGAGCCGCATGCTCGTTTGCCCCCTCTTCTATAAAAAAAAATAAAAAAAATAAGAGAAAATGGCTGATGTCACCGTTGGTTTTAGATATTTCATACACGATCGTCGTTACATACACGATGTCAATTATTAATTCAAAGTCCATTACAGTCTACAAAATTCACTGCAAAACAAATGCTTCTCCACATAACAGTTTATAATCATTTTATTTTGGTAATAGCCGTAGCGGATATTCTTAAATCGCCACTACACGGATAAACTAAAAAATAAATATAAGTATAAGAAATAATTATGTTATTATTTTTCATGATCTTAGGACTAGAATATTGCAGAAATTTATTTCTCATAAATATTTTTAAACTAATGCCACCTAATAGTTTTTAGGATATGCATAACACACCCTCGAGCTTTTTGATATATGGATTTTCTTAATTGTCCGTCATACATCGCCACCTCTTCGTTATTATACAGAGAACACCGTTATAGATTATACAGTCCAATTAGCAACCATAATTGTGTGTGTTCCGAAGTTAGCGTTGCGCTAGTGTTTACTATTCTAAACAGAATTCAAACTAGAGTTTGCTGAGCAGTTACGCTTTGAGGTCAGACTATGTACATAATAATTGGTTTATGAATTTTGGCAAGTAATTAGGTATTTATTTATTATTGTGACATATTCATCCTCTCCGCGTTACCAGAATAAAGTGCAGTGGCGGTGTAAAAATATTCACTACCCAATATCATCCCTTATGTATCGAAGGAGGTGACAGAGGAAAAAATCAGGAGATGGGTTGCAGCATCTCAGTAGTAACAACTAAAAATAAAAATAAACTGTGGTTGCCAACTCGCTTGCCAAGCGTGGCAACTATGTCAAATATCTCCCCCGTGAGGAAATCTATGAGGTGGCCTATTTTCAGCAGTAGAATTTAAAGTAAAATTAAGGTTACTTGAAAGACCGTCTTAAGTTCATAGGATCTAGGTTATACAATAAAATTATAGCCTAAATCCCTCCTGACAATGATCTCCATCTGTCCGTGAATTTTCATTACAATCGGTTGACCTATTCTGAAGATAAGGATAGACAGACTGACAAAAGTTTATAAATGATTATCAATGTTTTAATGTCATGCAAATAACTCCCTCAGCTTAATATGAGTCTGTTATTTCGATTTTACGTCTGTTACATCGAATAACGGCCTGTCTATACACTTATATGTGTATATTATTTATTCGAAAGACATTACCGTCCACGGATTCATTAAACTCCTCGCCTCACTATCGTCATCTACGTTCAGCTAACAATATTTCGCTTCGTATTTTGGCACATTCATCCTTTATCTTCAAGAAAACATTTTTGCTTACAGCAGGTGCTTTTAGAACTCCTCGCTTTATATTTCCTTTTTTCCCAGTCCCTTTTTCCTATTAAAAATCTACTAAAATTTAATTCATTGTAGCCCTAACTTTTCGCATCATACTTCACATCCTTTATTACATAATATTACTTTTATTTTTATTTCGCATTATTTCTATTTTACGTTTTGTTTTGCTTGTAAACTGTTATAGGCTTAATTTATAATATAGTTTAGTTGCAAAACAACTAGGACAAGTAACAGGTAGGCATGAATGAAAAACTTGATGAGAGAGTGAGGGCGATATAGAAGCAATAAAGCAGACGGGGCGCACCTTGGAAGCGCTACATCTCTATAGAAGGTAAGTGTATCATTTCAATTTAGTATATCCAAAGCAAGCAAGCAAAGCATCTTACGCCCCTAGGAAAACTATGCAAGTGGAGTAGTTTTCCTTAAGAATAATTCGCCTACGATTATACCTACGACAAATGAACAAATGATCATCGAAATCAACATCCCGTATTTTATTTATTTCCTCCTCCAAAACTAAACTGTATTTAGTTTTTTTTATGTAGCAATTGTCGATAAGAAAGAATCAAGAATCAAGAATCATTTATTTGCATAAAACACGGTAAATAAGTTGTTACATCAAATAAAAGATCAACATGTTTTGTCCTGTTAGGACGTGCAAATATTTAAGTATATGGTCAATTGAATTTAAATTAGTTATTATTTAAACAGTACAATTATTATTATTATTATTATAGTATTCATATTTAAAATCATAATTCATTACAAACAGATTGAATTGAATTAAATTGAATTAAAATTAGTTATTATTTAAACAGTACAATTATTTTTATTATTATAGTAGTCATATTTAAAATCAAAATACATTACAAACATTATATTCATGGTCAAGTGAATTTATTTGTAATTAAAAAACTCCTTAATATTATAGAAAGCCCTGTCCACCAACCACATAAAAAGTTTGCCTTTAAATTTACTAAGAGGCAATGACTTTATGTCGCTGGGCAGTTTGTTAAACACCTTTATTGCCATCGAGTAACAGCCCTTATGAGAGGTTGCCTTCTTTCTAAATGGAAGAACTAGTTTATCCTTATACCTTGTATTAAAACTAACAACATCACTATTTGTTGTAAAAAACTGTTTATGTTTTTTGACCAAGACACCCAACTCGAAAATATAAATGCTAGGAAGTGTTAGAATTTTTAGGGTTGGAAAAAGTTCTCTACAAGAATATAATGGACCAACTTTGCAGATTGCCCTTACACACTTTTTTTGAGCAATAAAAGCTTTGTTCACTGTAGATTCATTTCCCCAGAGTATTACGCCATATCTCAAAATGGAATCTATATAGCCATGATAGGCGAGTAAAGCAATTTTTTGAGATGAGGTCCTTGACAATCTTCGTAATGGGTAAATGAACTTATTGATTTTTGTACATACTTCTATAATATGTCTTTGCCAAGTACAACCATCATCAATATGTATCCCCAAGAATTTTGTATTTTGAACCTCCTCTAGTTTTTGTCAATTTATATTAATGTCAATAGTTTCTTTATATTTCCTTAGGTTAAATTGTATTATTTTTGTTTTGCTTAAATTTAATTTGAGTCTATTCTTGTATAGCCAATCTGTGACACTTATAACAGCTGTCATTATTTTATCATTGTAATTGGATTTAGTGTCAGTACTTATTATGATTGAAATGTCGTCAGCAAAAAGTACAGACTTGCAATTGATAAAGTCAGGTAGGTCATTAACGTAAAGCAAAAAGAGAAGAGGCCCCAGGATACTCCCTTGTGGGACTCCACTACGGTTGTGTTTATATTTGGATCTGTACGGTATCATCACATTATTAACGTCTATATCATTTATTTCAACACACTGTTCTCTACCGCTTAGATAAGATTTTATCCACTGTAATGCTGGGCCCCGAATGCCATAGCAGTACAGCTTATCAATTAAGATATCATGACACACTACATCGAAAGCTTTACTCATATCAAAAAATACTGCAGATACCAGGTGGTCTTTGTCTACACAATTAATTATTTCGGTAACCAATGAATAGGCTGCTAATGTGGTCGATTTATTTCTTTGAAATCCATTTTGCTCTACTTTTAGAATGCCAAATTTTGTAAGATAATCGTATATTCTAGAATACATAGTTTTTTCAAAGACTTTAGACAGTATAGGTACTAAAGTAATTGGTCGATAATTATTTATGTCGCATTTATCATCCTTTTTATGTAGCGGTTTTACTATTAAAAACTTGAGAGCTGTTGGAAAGGATCCTTCTATAAACGATATGTTAACCAAATGTGACAGAATTGGCGATAATTCTTCAGCACACATCTTAAGGATTCCAGTTGCTATGTTGTCATAACCAACTGATTGTGTGTTTTTCAACGAAAGTATTACTTTTTTTATCTCATATTTATTTGAAGGACGCAAAAAAATACTTTTCATATTATGTTTGGTTAATGTTTTATCAATTTGCTTCATTTTATTCGGCGAATGAATAAAATGTTTGTTAAAATTCTCGGCCATTAGTATTTTGTCACTAATAACTTTATTATTTATTTTTAATTCTTTAATACTTTTTGGGATACTATTAGCTACAGTTTTGTTTTGGATAATGTTCCATGCTGCCTTGCATTTGTTTTTACTATTTGAGATATACTTGTAATTGATAATTTTTTGGGATTTACTTATAACTTTTTTTAGAATTTTAGTATAAAGGTAATATTTTGACTTGTTTGATATTTTTTCATTTGGTCTTGATGTATAGTAAATGTACCTCAATTTCCTTTTTGTTTTACAAGACTTTCTAAGTCCTGCTGTTATCCATTTAGGGCCACAAGCTTTTATCTGACGTTTAATTTTAATCACGGGAAAGCATAAGTCATAGAATAATCTAATTATGTCATGAAAATTACTAAAAGCTAGGTCAAAGTTTGATTCGTCATATATGTCATTAAATGTCAGTTGCTTCATTATTTCTTTAAATTTTCTCCTATTGTCAGTGCTATAGTCTCTTCTAAGTATCCAATATGTATTTATGTAAGTTTTATATTTATAAGGAAGTTTTATACTAAGCGTTTGACCCGTGTTATGGTCAGATAACCCCAATTCATATATTTTACCTTCGGCTTCTCGGTCATTGCTTATAATATGATCTATACAAGTTTTCTGTCTGGTAGGCTTTTGTATGTGATGAGTGAGGTTATTGTTTAGTAAAATGTCTTTGTAGAATTCAGAAGCTTGTGTGCACTTAAGTGTGTCTATATTAAAATCTCCGGCTATAATTATTTTAAAGTCATTATATATGTCACAAATATTATAAAGCATGTCTTGAAATTTATTTAAAAAGTCTGTTACATTGGACTTAGGTATTCTATAGATGCAGATAACACAACAGCGATGGTCTGGCAAAATAATACCGCATACCTCAAAAGTGTTTTCTGCTTGATATTTATTAATTATTGTAAGATCTACAAAGTTAAAATTATTTTTACAAAGTATGCATACACCACCTCGTTTTACGTCAAGCCTTGAATAACTATTTGCAATAGTGTAGCCATTCAAATGCACACACATTTCTTCACCTGCTTTCAGAAATGTTTCACTAAGGCATATAACATCTAATTCACATCCTATTTCACGAGGAAAATCAGTTATGTATATCTGCAACAAATCAGTTTTATTAAGAAGTCCAGCTATGTTTTGGTGAAAAATTGTAAGGATTTGGTTTTTACAGACGAAAAAAATTGTCACGTTTTGACCCTTCAGCTGTTACTTCGATATTAGCATTTACATTTTCGTTCCCGTGCCTTGCATAATTGTTTACATAGCAAAAATAATCTAAGATAGTTTTCTGTGTGATTTTTCTACTTTTCTGTTTATTGACATTTTTATGGGGGAAACGGATTAAATCATGACGTTTGTTAAAGCTTAGGAATTTTTTGTTGTAGTCGAGGCTATCTATTAAAAAATTTAATTTAGTACAAATGTCAAAGCGTTTTGTTTTATCGTCAATGTGAATGAAATGACAATTATTGAAATTGTTACATAGAAGGCGAATGTTCCTATTCAACAGGTTTTCATTCAAAAAAACATTTTTTAGTACGATTATTACAATAATAGTTAAGTTCTGGTTTTTTTTCAAAAATGCAGATAGTTCTAATAATACTTTAGTGGGGTTACAGTCATTTTCACCAACATTAATTACTATTTTATCTTTATTATTAAAAACAACATTTTCGCATCCGTTAAGAATTTCTTCTGTAGGCGCTTGCGGTTTTGTATCTGCTGTAATACAATATTTTTCATATTTGCTGTTGAGTCTTGATCGAATCAGTGAAGAAGCTAATCCTACACATTGTTGCCCTCCAAATATGTGTATCTTATTTAAAGTTTCTTTAGCCGTAGTAGCAGTTTTAGGCGACGTGATATCTTCTAGTGACGTATCCTTATCGCTTTCCTTAGTTTTAGCTTGTATTGCAAAATTAGGGCAGTAGCTTGTTTGTATTGAGGAATCGTCAAGGGATTTGTTTTGTCGCATAAATGTTGAGTCTCCTTTTATTTTTGACTTGCGCTTTCTGACACTCCGTGAACATATGGCAGTTAAGTGCTGAATTCGATTTTTTTGCTCATGGACTTCTTTTTGTAATACATTCTTTTCCATGTGCAAGTTTTCTATTTCTGTATGTGCACTAGCAAGTTTACTATTCAATTCCTCAATTTTTTGCTTTAATTGAATATATTCGTCGTCATAGTCACGAGTAGAAAGATCAGGAAGGCTTCTTCTGGGAGATAACGAAATATCCTCCAAAGAATTATTATTTTCTTCTAGTAATGAGTGACCTTTTACGTCATTAATTATAGGTTCGTATTCATTTTCCCTAGTAAAATGCTTTCTAAGAGTTATGTTGTCTGTCATAATATTAGAATTTTCTTGTGTTGTACTCGTATATGCTTGTGATGTGTTTGCTATAGGAGTACTTATAAAAATGGGATTAATTTTACATGATTTTGTAGGTAATGTATGTTTATTTAAGCATTTGTTGCATTGCCATTGATTCTTGCAGTCAGATGTCATCAAATTAAATTTCCTTATTGTCATATTTACACATGAAATATCATAATTATTTTTACATATAGAACACTTGACACCTTCCTTTGTGATATTTTTCTTACATTTAAAACATTTTTTGGTTCTGGAAGCGGGTTTTTTATTTATTGGCGTCATTTCAGCAAAAAGAAAAGAAAAATTAAAATAATAAAAAAAATAAAAAAAAAAATAAAAAAGTAACAGAGTTTGTCACCAAGGTTTGAACCACCACTTTCCGGCCGTTAAAAAAGTCTCGTTTCAACACTGTGACCGTTGAGCTACGGTAACGACATGCATGTACGACGAAAAGTCTGTACAGGTTGCTCCATCAAATTGCGGTTGAGTCATTTTATGACCTTATATGGTAATAGTTGCTTTCGAACGCGATCACCCGATGAGTCACACACGTCACATAACACTTTTAGAATGATACAACCAAACACGTTTAAGCCGTTATTTATACACTAATATCACTTTTGTTAAATGTTAAATCTACACAGTCTTCTCAGTTATTTAAGAGGAATCGATTGGTATATTTTTTGTAAGAATAATCCACTTTTAACCCTTAAAAATAATAAAATACACGGAGACAAACTAAGTAGGTACGTGCGCTCCAATGAAACCTTAGTCACTCTTAGTCCAAATATGATATGAATATGATTTTCTTTTATATTTTTTATCATTGTCTAATTTATTCACCGGATTTCTGATAATGGCAGTGTAACGGGACAACTTTAGTTAATTTAAATGGATCGTAGTGTTTATGATTATTAATTTATGGAGAAAAAAAAACAAGCATATGATATAGGAACATGATGGTAGTTAAATTCGATTGTATGGAAAAATGTGAGTTCTATTTTCATTACCCACGGAGAAAAAAGGATTACGTTTATATGTACTAAATGAAAAGCTTGAAATGATATTATGCAAACAACAACGATTTGCCGGTACTTTTTAAACTTAGCTGGAGTTGCCAACTGTAATGACATAAAATATAGAATTGTGGTGACTTTTACCTTTAAATAAAACAAAAATTCAAAAGTTACAAAATCGACAGCTCCGTGGCTAACTTACTTAAGCTTAGTTTGAATTATTTACAGAATTAGTCCTTATATTGGACTGCAAGCAACTGTATGGGGTTCTGATGTTTGTTCCTGTACAGTGTGTGTATTGTAAACTTGCTCCACGTTAGAGTAAAATTCCTTTGGTGCCCTTATTTACGGCTTTATGTAATTTTCAGCCTTTGGTTGTGCATAGCCAGTAAAAATAATGTTTACATAAAATCCGATATTATGTTAAAACTGAGCTTTAATTTTCCACCGGTGCAGTTTTATTTCATAAAAAATAAGCAAAACACAGGAAGAAAAATAACTATTATTGAATCTTACCAGCCGTGAATTTTTAATCTAAAAGTACTTACTTGTCTGTAAAAAAGTATATTACACGCTCGTAACTTATTAATCAGTAGATTATTCTATTTTATTTTTCTATACTATTGTAGATTAGAGCTTGCCTTAATTGTTTTTCGACTGATCCCCGCCGGCGCTAATTAAATTGGTAGATACCTAATGCTGATTTTTCAATACGTTCGAAGAGCAAGAAAACCAATATGATTTTTTTAAATGTTTCTGAAAAAGTATTTTGGATAGTTATACTGTTCTTATTATTCCACTATTAACCTTATTACATGGATTTACAAACATGAAGAGAAACGAAAAATTCTTAAGCATTAAATCGATCTCTCAGTCACCGGTACGGTTTCTTTTAGAACAGCGTATACTACGTGGCATTAGATGTCACCACTTTTACTGTTAGGACTCCTTTTTAACCTATCTGGTCTAATTTAACGTTAGAATTTATCTGGGTAGGCATTACCCTCTTACCATTTTCTGCCACGCACCAGTGCGTGTACTGTTGTATTGCGTATAGAGTACTACAGGGTATGTGAGGCGTTCCATCTTGTTCCCCAGAGGTGACAACGCAGCTTTAGCCTTCTTTTTTGAGGTCGATAAGCATCCTGGGGCTGGATTAGGAGTTCATTCGTATGTATGAAATACAAGGTGAAATACTACAATACTCCCATCATTGAGGGAATGGGTGCTGTTCCCAGAAATGGTACATAATAATGTAAGCTGTTATTTAAAATTTTCAACAAGGATATATTATTATTAATACAGTAAAAAACTTTAAGAATACACGTTAAACAATTCACATTAAACGAAACAGAGACTGGTTATTTTAAGTCTGTAGTAGCTCTGCAGCCAAGAACTATTCGAATATATCACTTAGCCACAAGAGAATGTAGGCAGTGTATCTTTCCCGCTTTAAAACAATTTAAATGTTTTACTTTTATTTTTTGCAAGCATGTCTTTGATCCAGTTTATTATTGAGGTTAATCTGTTTAACTTTCTTTAAATCCAGTTTTAACTAATAGAATTTCTGTGGCTACTTTCTATTTTATTTATTTTATTTTAGAGATGTGCCAAGCCGGAACAAATTAAATTGTGATTGACGTGAAGGAAAAGATTGTGAGGAAACCTGCATCTAAGAAATTTAAGAAAAATATTTTAAAGACTTGTTAACTCGGTCAACACGCATTGAGTCAGCGTGGTGGTCACTTCCTTGCTCTAAAACTCTCTCAGAAACAAGAGGAGGCCCGCGCCAAGAAGTTGGATATGTATTGGCTGTAATTATAATATTACTATGCGTAATCATGGAGTCGAGAGTTTATACACCCCAGGATAATGTTGGAAGAAATTATCCTGTTAAATTTTGAGCGGATGTAAACATAAAGTAAATGTCTTATAACTAACCTAACTTACCGCAGATATTTGGATAGAACCCAAAGTTAGGGAACATTCACAATTAACATACTAAATAATATAGTTGATTAGAAAACCGTAGGTATATATAACCGTACCGTACCGTACCGTAGGTATATAATACTATTGAAATTATTTGGAATAAGGGTTACATCGTTAACGTTTACGTCGGCGTGATTGATACACATATTGATACCAAATTTCAGCTTTCTAGTGCTAACGGTCACAGAGATTAAGCGAAGACGGACAGACGGACAGACAGACATGGCGAAACTATAAGGATTCCTAGTTCACTACGGAACCCTGAAAATGGCTGATGTCACCGTCGGTTTTGGATATTTCATACACGATCGTCGTTACATACACGATGTTAATTATTAATTCAAAGTCCATTACAGTCTAAAAAATTCACTGCAAAACAAATGCTTCTCCACATAACAGTTTATAATCATTTTATTTTAGTAATAGCAGTAGTGGATATTCTTATATCACCACTACACGGATAAACTAAAAAATAAATTTGCGTAAGTATAGGAAATAATTATGTTATTATTTTTTATGATCTTAGGACTATAATATTGCAGAAATTTATTTCTCATAAATATTTTTAAACTAATGCCACCTAATAGTTTTTAGGATATGCATAACACACCCTCGAGCTTTTTGATATATGGATTTTCTTAATTGTCCGTCATACATCGCCACCTCTTCGTTATTATACAGAGAACACCGTTATAGATTATACAGTCCAATTAGCAACCATAATTGTGTGTGTTCCGAAGTTAGCGTTGCGCTAGTGGTTACTATTCTGAACAGAATTCAAACTGGAGTTTGCTGAGCAGTTACGCTGTGAGGTCAGACTATGTACATACTAATTGGTTTATGAATTTCAGCAAGTTATTAGATATTTATTTATTATTGTGCCATATTCATCCTCTCCACGTTACTAGAATAAAGCGTAGTGGCGGTGTAAAAATATTCACTATCCAATATCATCCCTTGTGTATCGTAGGAGGTCAGAAGAAAAAATCAGGAGATGGGTTGCAGCATCTCATTAGTAACAACTAAAATAAAAACAAACTACGGTTGCCAACTCGCTTGCCAAGCGTGGCAACTATGGCAAATATCTCCCATGTGAGGAAATCTATGAGGTGGCCTATTTTCAGCAGTAGAATTTAAAGTAAAATTAACGTTACTTGAAAGACCGTCTTAAGTGCATAGGATCTAGGTTATACAATAAAAGTATAGCCTAGATCCCTCCTGACAATGATCTCTATCTCTCCGTGAATTTTCATTACAATCGGTTGACCTATTCTGGAGGTAAGGATAGACAGACTGACAAAAATTTATAAATGATTATCAATGTTTTAATGCCACGCAAATAACCTCCTCAGCTCAATATGAGAGTTATTTCGATATTACGTCAGTTAGATCGAATAACGGAAAAATATAACTGTCACGGATTCATTAAACTCCTCGCCTCACTATCGTTATCTACGTTGAGCTAACAATATTTCGCTGCGTATTCTGGCACATTCATTCTTTATCTTCAAGAAAACATTTTTGCTCACAGCTGGTGCTTGTGGAACTCCTCGTTTTATATTTGCTTTTTTCCCAGTCCCTTTTTCCCATTAAAATCTACTAAAAGTTAATTCATTGGAGCCCCAACTTTTCGCATCATACTTCACATCCTTTATTACATAATATTACTTTTATTTTTATTTCGCATTATTTCTATTTTACGTTTTGTTTTTATGTAAACTGTTATAGATTTAATTTATAATATAGTTTAGTTGTAAAACAACTAGGACAAGTAACAGGTAGGCATGAATGAAAAACTTGATGAGAGAGTGAGGGCGATATAGAAGCAATAAAGCAGACGGGGCGCACCTTGGAAGCGCTACATCTCTATAGAAGGTAAGTGTATCATTTCAATTTAGTATATCCAAAGCAAGCAAGCAAAGCATCTTACGCCTCTAGGAAAACTATGCAAGTGGAATAGTTTTCCTTAAGAATAATTCGCCTACGATTATACCTACGACAAATGAACAAATGATCATCGAAATCAACATCCCGTATTTTATTTATTTCCTCCTCCAAAACTAAACTGATTTTAGTTTTTTTTTATATAGCAATTGTCGATATGATTTTCTTTTATATTTTTTATCATTGTTTAATTTATTTACCGGATTTCTGATAATGGCAGTGTAAAGGGACAACTTTAGTTAATTTAAATGGATCGTAGTGTTTATGATTATTAATTTACGGAGAAAAAAACAAGCATATGTAGGAACATGATGGTGGTTAAATTCGATTGTATTATTATTACTATTTTCATTACCCACGGAGAAAAAAGGAATACGTTTATATGTACTAAATGAAAAGCTTGAAATGATAATATGCCAACAACAACGATTTGTCGGTACTTTTTAAACTTACCTGGAGTTGCCAACTGTATTGATATAAAATATAGTATTGTGGTGACTTTTACCTTTAAATAAAACAAAAATTCAAAAGTTTCAAAATCGACAGCTCTTCAGCTCTCAGCTTACATCACTCTTTTATTGAAATTGTTTATTCCGAAATGTTTTTCATATAGCCCGTCGCACAAAAGGGCGCGCGATACAATGCGTATTGCTTAATCCTACGTTATATTATCACTCCGGGTATAAGATAGATGGTAAAAAAATAACGTCCACTTATTTTCATTGTTTATTTACATTGTTTAATCAAATTTCTTGCATGAGTATTATATTTTTAACGTTATTAGTACGTAGTATGCTGGTTTTTCTAATATAAAGAATAGTGTATTAAACTTCTACGAGTACTACGCAACAATTCACCGCTAGACGTGCCTTTGAGATAATTTGACGTCATTCTTGATCATCTTCTGTCACCGCCACCTATGTAATTGCCGTGTTTTTGCGAATTAATTTAATTTAATTTTTCTGGATTTTTATTTCCATTAAGTAACAAAAGTAAAAAAAGAACTATGGTAATCTTTGCATCTTTACCATTGCAGTGGCAGTTTATTAATGCCCTTCTTAAAGAAATCAGCTGGACGGGAGGCAACAAATTCTTCAAAGGCATTTTGTATCTGCCTCTCGGGTATTACATTTTTTTCTCGTCAAAAAGTTATACAAATTCTGGAAAAAGTGAAAGTCTCTACCCGCAAAGTCTGGTGAGTAAACGGTGAATGACGGAAAGCTTTCAACCCAGCTCTTGTAATTTAGAGACCATCTGTAGCGCAGTATGAGGTCACGCGTTGTCGTTCAGGAGTAGCGGGGACTAGCTATTGACCAAAGTTAATTGGAGACGTGCAAGCTTTTCCATAATTGTGTACAGTTTTTCGAAGTACACTACTGCAATAATGCTGATCCCGTTTGGTAAGAAGCTGTAATTAATTACACCGGCGCTGGCGCTGCACCAAACAGAACTAAAACAAAACCATCACTTGTCTATGGGTAAGTTTTCGTGTACGGCATTGTTTATGTGCTAAACTAGTACTGAACCAACTTGTTGAGCACTTGCGATTGTTAAACAGAATCCTTTATTCGTCACAGGTAACAATTTTCAAAATTCCTTCGTTTGTGTGCCTGTTGAGTAATTTAAGGCACCTCTCGACGCGTAGTTTGCGGTAGCGATCATTAAGTTCGTGGAACACCAATTTGTCGAGCTTTTTTACTTTGCGTCGAAAACTGCTGCAAATTCAGCTGTGGATTGAATTTCATCAGCTTCCACAATCGCCTTTAATTCGTTATTGTCGACCAAAGTTTTCGAACGACCACTGACTTTATTGGTCAGGAAATCATAACTTTATGAATATCTACATTGCGTAATTTTGATAATAACTGAGTGACAAAATATTTTTTTAAACTTCATAACTCTTGTCTACTACTGCGTAGCTATATGAACTTTGCCAATTCTTATTACAGAGTATCTGTACTTTCAAATGACATAGATTGCATTTCTATACTGTCTGGGGCACAGGCTCCTACCACTCTTGGCTATCTCCTTTCCAGAAAAAAAGTGGGAAATCCAAGCACTCGTTTGTGGTATTCGCTCCGTAAACGTCATTGATATTGCGTGCTGCTTATGCCACGTTGCTACCATCCATCCATTCGTGCTACAACTTAAGTATAGCTGCAGCATGACTCTACAACATGTGGACTTTCTTTAGTTTTAACTAAACACCTCTAAATATACTCATGGAATGAAATGGGCTGATGGTAAATGGCTATTCCCTTACGCCGTCATCACACGGCTGTAATACCTACTTGTAAAAGAAACAAAATTTCGTTCAGAAATACTTAGATAGAAGTTATTGATAGATTATATAAGTTATTGACAGTTCTTCAAAAAATATGTTGAAAATAATGAGTGATTTGAGACGTATGAAATTGATTTATAAAGCCTTGGAACGAAAATATTGAAAACAATATCAAGGGATACCTTGGACATAACTTGATCAAATAAGTAATGTCTGTAATAAAAGTCAAGTGTATTACCTGAATTTGATAGATGGGCATGGATCAAGTATATTAAATTATTTTTCTGTATAAAGAACTTTTTATTTCAGAATAAGTTGTAAAGAAAATAATTCACGGAGGATGTGATTTTATTTTATTTTGGCATGTATAATAATATTCTTCTCTTTCTCTAGTCATATTGTTATAAAAGATAAATAAATTAGAAGACTACTAAAATCTTTTTCTTAAGGAACTGGCCAGTTATGATATTTTTTTAATATATTGTCAAATTTGGAAATAGAAAATTAGATGACATACACTTTTTTCATTCATTTGTTTTATTTTCCCGAACAATACGTTTTGTCAACTTGTTCGAGTAATAACTACGTAATTGTAATTTTTTTGAAAAATTGCACTTAATGTTTTTTTATAAATTTGTTATTCTACAGGCAATTTTGTTTATTAAAAGCTCTTTATTATGCCTGACTTAACATCACTGGAAATCATTAGGGCTGATGAAATGAGAAGAAATGGCCATACCTACAGATCGATTGCCTCAAGGCTTCGTCGACCAGTATCAACGATTCATCGCAGCATCCAGCGGTACAGATCGTCTAATTCTCTTGTGAGGAGGAAGGGTCAAGGTAGAAAAAGATGTACATCGAGGCGAGATGACAGTTTTTTACAACTTGGAGTTCGTAGGAATAAGCGATTAACGGCTGTACAACCTCGAAATGAACTGGAAGAATTTCGAGGAGTACGAGTTAGTGAGCGTACAGTTCGCAGGAGATTTGAAGAAGTTGTTTTAGGGTCGTATATACCTGCCAAAGACCCAAAGCTTGAGAGACGTCAACGGGTAAACCGATTAAGCTATGCGCGAGAACATCGTCATTGGGATTTGAATGAATGGCAGCAGGTTCTCTTTACTGATGAGTGCAGATTTCTTTTAAAACAGATCGATGGGAGACAGCGAATATGGAAACGCAAAGGAGAACGCCACACACAGTCTAATTTTGAACACACAGTGGCTTATGATGGCGGCTCGATTATGGTTTGGGGAGGGATATGTTTGGGAGCTCGCACGGAGTTACTGATAGTCACAGGAGGGACCATGACAGCAGATCGATACATCAGAGACATTTTAGAAGAACATGTTGTACCATTTGACCCATTTATTAGTGACGACTTTATTCTAATGCAAGATAATGCTCGTGCTCATAGTGCACAATCGGTAGGCATATCTGAGCCACGTAGGTATACCGGTGATGCAGTGGCCAGCAAATTCCCCCGATATGAATCCGATAGAGCATGTCTGGGACTTGCTAAAAAGAAGGGTTAAATCCAGAATGCCACCCCCAACAATCTGAATGAACTTGGAAACGCATTACTTGATGAGTGGGAGCGGTTGCCTTAAGAAATCATCGAAAACATAATCTGTAGCATGCCCAGACGAATGGAAATCGTAATCAGAGCAAGAGGGGGAAACACTCGTTATTAATTTTGCTTTCGTTTTATTGTTAAATCATTCAATGCTTACTTTTTTTATTTTTTGTGATGGTTCATAATCATCTAAAAATTTCACTTATTTCAAATTTCTTTATTTTTCAATAAAAAATAACGAAGACTTTTCAAAGTCGTTGTTAAAAGATGTTAATCAATTTGTTATTTTGTGTCTAATTACACTTTCGTCAAATATATGCGATATTATCTCATAGTCTCACTTTTTTTTCCGTTCCGCTAATTGTGCCGGTGTATATATATATATATATATATGATGTTCTTATTGACAATGCTAGAATCAGTTAGTAAATAACCTGCCGGAATAGAACTTAGGCGATTTTTTTTCGTGTAATACGGATGATAAAAGCCTGAAGGCTAAAATACAATGCCTCGTTTCCAATAAAAAAAAGTCTACAGTTCTCGGCACTCACCATACGAAACACAGCAGCATTAAATTGCTATTTTTTGCTAATTATCTGTATAAGCGTGGTCCTTCCCCGGTCAAGCTGATCCATTCATGCTGCAACCATTTATTTTACAGTAGCGGACGCAAACGTGCATGCGGCTTACCTGATGATAAGACATTGCATTCAGCTGTTACCTTTACAGCCAATTAAAGTCCACTGCTAAATAGAGGCATCCCACTTGGGTTGCCTCATGAGGGGATATTTGCCATAGTTTCCACGCTTGGAATGTGGGTTGTCAAACGTAGTTCTTTTTATTTTTAGTTGTTATTAGAAACGGTATGCTGCCCATAATATAAAGATTTGTTTCCATCTGTCGCCTCTTACGACACCCACGGGATGATATGGGGTAGTGGATATTCTTTCAACGTCGCTACACGTTAACGGCTGGCATTCAAACTTGACCATAATGTAGATATACAAAATGTAAAAGTGTGTAAGATTAATAGTTACATTTCGAAATCACCATTTCTGGGTATAGTACCCGGTTGACCGAGCTTTGCTCGGTATTTTTCGCTCGATTTTTTTAATTCGTGTGTTTTGAAAATTATATTTAGATACAAATTACATACTGATGAATTATAAATAATATTTTTTGATCTTAGCGACATAACAGAAAAAACTGAACTGGTTATTTGAATAAAAAATCATGAGTGCAATTATTTTTATTTAAAATTTCGTGTTTTTAAAAAATACTAAAAAAAGGGCTCGAAAAAAATATATTTTCTCAAAAAAGAAAGAAACTTGAAAAAAAAAATAAAAAAGTCGGTCGGTCGGTCTGGGCTCGAACCTGGGTTTTACGATTTTGTGACCGCCCATTATACCAATAAGCTATTTATAATCATTACCAAACTGTCAAAATTTACCTTCTTATTCTAACTATATTATAGCAGTTTTTAATTGCCTAAAAACACGGACAAAAAGACATTTTCTAAAAATAAATCTTAGCTAGATCGATTTATTATCCCCGAAACTCCCTGGACACTAAATTTTATGAAAATCGTTGGAGCCGTTTCCGAGATCCCGATTATATATGTATATATACATATATACAAGAATTGCTCGTTTAATAGTATAGGATTTGATGTTATTGCTATAGTCTAAGGCTGCATTAAAAATTAGCCACATACTACGAATTGTAAAATTCCGAATTTTTTTGTTTTATATTATTCATCACCTATTTGCGTCCCTTGGATGTCAGGTAAGATATCAACAAGAGAGATACAGGAAAAGTCAGAAAAATAGCGGCTTCCAATAGATAGACATATCAGCACTGCATTTATTACAAGTATCTTAAAAATTATCTTATTTGATTTCCAATCAGTATGTTATAAGTGTTACGTTCGAAAATTATGTTCAGCAGTAAACTTTTTCAAGGTGAAATAGAAAGAACATTAATATTTATGCCACCTCGTAGCCACTATAGACTTATTAAATTTTATGACAACAGTGTCTTATTCACAAATACTAACCACCTATCTGACGAAAGTTCCAATAATATTCCCGTAGTGTTATCGGATCGACACGCTCAACTGATGCCAGGTTAGCATCGTGCACCTTATGGTGCTTCATAATTGGCCAGATGATTGGCTATTAAAGCTTAAAAGTATTTAAAATTCCAAAAATCATCAATATTTAATCTAACCTCCTCCCTACCACTATCATTAACATTGATAACATATTTGTTTATATTCGTGTTATCCTATAATATACTCATTCTACTCATTTGTAAAAAAAGGTTTTGATTTCTTTCCTCGATGAACTAAATACTAAACAAAAAACGTTTTAATTATTTGATCATGTTACTGGCTGGTTATAAAAGAGCTGTGGTGTTTAAAAAAAGTACATTCCGAATTCTTGCTTGGGGCTGGGTTTTAAAGAAACTTTGTGGTATTTGGCGCGAACTCCCGAAAGTTAATTTCGACTATAAATATCTTTTAATACATTTATATTGAATTATTTCATTTATTTGACATTTAAAAGTATTTTCATTGTTATCTAGGGGTCTCGAAAATGGTAGACAAAGTGACAGAAGCCAACAAAATTATTGGGCTGTTTGAGGAGGGCTGCAACCAATGCTTTATTTAAGCTCAGAGGTTAAATGTGAGTCATTTAACAGTTCAAAGAACCTGGCAGTGCTATTCAGAGACCAGTTCCGTTAATAGAAGACCTCTTTCTCGAAGAAGTTAATGTATGAAAACATGTGATAATCGTTGGTGAGTCAAACATTGAGCAATCGCAAATCTTCGTATGTGGACCTCAAGTGCAACCCTAAAAAACGTGAGAAATGTGCATATTAAATAAAGGACGGTCAGGAAGAGAGAGTATTAATTAATTAATTACTCCGTGAGCACCGATTTGCCGGGCTTAGCTTCGTTCAAATTTGTGTGTCACGGACTCAAGAAGACTGGTATAGATATTGTTCTCTGATGAAGCCAGAATATCTCCTTACGAGGAAGATTGACGTCAGTGAAGTCTACAAAGACGAGGAGAACGTTTTCAGAGGTATGTTTTAAAGAAATTACATTTTACAATGGGGGCTTTGTCATGTTTCAGGCCGGAATACATTCGTTGGATCGTACTGAGCTAGCCTTCGTGAAAATATCATTTCCTCTGAATCTATTAACTCTCAATTTTTATGGACGGCAATGCCATCGTGTACTAGCCATTTCAATTGTAATATAATTGTGAATTCTCAATATTTAAAATGAAATAAAAATTTATGTAACACTCAGACACTTTTACATACGCTTCACATAGAAACAGTTTTGTAACAAAAAGACATTAAAATTTACCGCGCAATTAATTTATTATTGTATTATTTTAGGTTATTGATAGAGTAATCACATCTGGTTGGGCTGGATAAATACATAAAAGGAAAAATAAATGTACTTTAATATATATTTACTATACTAACATAAATAAATAAATAATACATAAATAAATAAAAGCCCAACCAGATGGAAGCCCTCGGCAGGGGAGACCAAACGGCCGTGGGTTAGGGGGAAAGGGAAAGAAACTGGTGGATGATGTAGGCGGTATCGAGGAGCACCGCCTTCTGCATTTGAGCCCGGAGCGGTTCGTCACGGGGTCCCAGCCGCCTCAGATGGCCCGAGAGGCTGGCTGGGATTAACCCGTTTGCAGACACGACTACAGAAATAATTTCGGTCGGCAGACCACCCCTCATATCAGTCACCTCGTAAGCCAGGTCCAGATATTTTGATAGCTTATCTGTTTCGGCTTTCACGAGGTTTTCGTCATACGGAATGATAATGTTGACCAAAAATATCCTTGACTGTGCCCGGTCCATCAGCACAATATCAGGCTTATTCGCAAGAATAGTCATGTCTGCGATGATGGCCCGGTCCCAATAGAGCCTGGTGCGATCATTTTCGAGCACGGCTTCCGGCAAGTACTTGTAATACGGCAATTTCCGATCCACGAGACCGTATTTCAGAGTGAGCTCCTGGTGAATAATTCTGGCTACTAGGTTGTGCCTGTGCAAGTACTCAGAGTTAGAAAGCGCCGAACAACCGGAGATGACATGCCTAAGTGACTCACCGGGATAGCGAAAAGTTCGACAAATGTCGATGATGCCATCCTTTAGGATGTATCTCCGATAGTTGTTGGTCTTAATAACCTGACCCTGTATTGCACAGACAAAACCCTCGGTTTCCCCGAAGAGGTCACCGAAACGTAGCCAGTTGAGGGAGGCGACTGTATCTACTAAGGTCTCATGTAGAGCCCTGTAGTACCTCCCGTGGAGCTCCTTCTCCTTCCATACGGTCTTCCGGTCGGAAATGCTTAGCACTGCTCCTGCCATTGCTCGTTAGGTAAGGACAGAGGGGTAAGCCCTTTATCACTAGAAATAACGTCATTATCATTCATTCATTCGTCATTAACGTCATGAATCATTCGATCTCGCCAGGAAGTAATCACGGAGGCTGCACACTTCGCGATTATGCATGGTGAGTGCGCTTAGAACGCCACGCCCACCATGCTTTCGCGGCAAGTACAGCCTCATTACCGACGATCCATCCTATGGGACGTCATTGTAGTGCGGACTTTTCTATCCAGGGCGTTAAGTTCAGTCTGAGTCCACCTGAGTATGCCAAAGGTATACATGAGAACAGGCATGACCGAGCCGTTATATGCGTGTGTCTTATTCACACCGGACAAAAGGCTGTTAAGCACTTTGGTCAAGCGTGCATAAAACACGTCGCAAACAGACTGTTTCATACCAGTCTCATTGATACCGATGTTCTGTGCCATACCCAGGTATCGGTATGTTTCAGCCTCGGAAAGGGTCCTTAGCGGTCAGCCGCCGTAGATGTAGACTACATTACCTGAAGATGCCTGGTGTAGAGGCGAAACACGTGTCTTATTATCGTCGATGGTGTGTCTTACTTGGAATATAGCTGTTGGGAGTAGTGGTGCTGGGACTAGTGGTGACGGAGTTAGTGCATGCAATTGAGTGAGGGCGGGAGGTGCTCTTCAATCCAGGTAAGACACATCATTGTATTTATTTAGCGGAAGGTTGCGAAGAAATTTATATTTTTATTTTTTATTATAATTGATTTCCGCAAAGTAACGCCTGATTCTATCAAGGGTCCTTAAGTTGACGGGCATAGATAAGTCTATGCCCTCCAAGTTAGCAACCCTTCCTCTTTCTACATGGAGGACCGCACACTTATCCGTCCCCAGCTCCATTCCAATAGAATTGCTAAATTCACAAGTGATGTTTAGCAATTCCATAAGATGGGAGCGACTGGAGGCGAATAACTTGAGGTAATCCATATAGAAAAAGTGGGTCACTTTTGTACCTCCTTCTCGAAGCTGAAATCCCCTCGCGGAGCCCTCTATTAAAGTATTGAGAGGGTTCAGAGAGAGGCAAAACCAGATTGGACTCAAACAATCGATCTGGAAGATACCCCTTCATATCCTTATGTGGTTCTCCGCAGCCATCATCCGCTCGTCCAGATAGCAAAGGATCGTACCCCACTGCCCCATACACTGCTCGAAGAAGTCTCCAACTGTACAGTCAATCTTGTACACCTGGAGCACTCTCTTTAGCTATGTATGGGGCACCGATTCGAATGCCTTCTGTAGTATCCAGGCGGCGGAGAAGTTCCGACGGTTGCGTTTCATCACTTTGCCAATGACCGCGTCAATTAGGAGTGGTTCCTTGGTTCCTCGACCACCGAAACGACATGCATTTTGAGCGCGTGACATCACCTGATTTAGCTCCAGGTGACGAGTGATTCTCGCGCTCAAAATGGATGTCAGTGTCTTATATATGGTGGGTAGACACGTGATGGGGCGGTATTTGCTCGGGTCTGTGTTATCCTGATCTTTAGGAGCCAAGTGAGTGATCCCAGTAGTGAAGAGGCTCGGGAGCGACTTCTGGTCGACAACCTCTTGAAACTGTCGAGCGAGCACAGCGTGACACATTACGAACCCCTTCAGCCAGTAATAATGCAGACCATCGAGCCCCGGACTTTTCCAGTTCGGGGCCCTACGGACCGCCTCAGCCACGTCTTCAGGCGTTATGGTGACGGGGTCCATAGGCGTAACACTTGCACTCTGGCTCGCCACAACTTCCATCCAAGAGCCCTTGTTGTGGTTTACGGGCTCTGACCACAAGCCACGCCAAAATACGACAGTGTCAGCCCGATCCGGTCCTGAGCCCGTTCCACATACCTCTGGTCGCTCCAATGATTTATAGAGCCTCTTCTGACCACTCTGGAAGAAACGATTCTGGTTGAACCCCTTGACCTCTCGCTAAATCGTCAAATTCACTTCCCCCAAGCAGCGATTCTTTGCTTCAGGTCATCTATGCGCTCCGTTAGTTCTGCGTGATATCCGGCTGGGACAAACTAATATTTGTCCCAGCAAACGCCATTCTAACGGTGCGCACAACTCTCGGTCTATTATTACACGACCTGAAGCTTGTCAGTCTGCCAATAAGAGCCCTTTGCTTTGCGATATGGTCCTCGATTCTTTTTCTCCAGGCTGGAATGGCGCTACTTTGTTGAGAAGCACATCCAGCCATGGGAAGTTTGGCGCCAATAATACGGTATATTGCCAGTGCAGCGCCAAAAAGAATTGAGTCCGTTATTATTATTATTATTAGGGGTATCTGTATAGTTTTCTAATCTGGTTGGTTTCTATAAATATATAAGGATCTAGCCGGGGGGAGACCAAAAGGTCGAGGGTTAGGGGGAAAGGGAGAGAAACCGGCGGACGATGCGGGCGGTATCGAGGAGCACCGCCTTCTGCATTTGAGCCTGGAGCGCTCCGTCACGGAGTCCCAGCCGCCTCAGATGACCCGAGAGGCTGACTGGGATTAGATTATTATTATTATTATAATATTATAGTTTATATATGTTTGCTGAGAACAAATAGCAAATGTCTCACATTAACATACGAGTCGTATCCATTCATTTGTAAAATAAACGAAGTAAACTTAACATTGTTAATGTCAACAAAGTAGCATAAAAATATAAAAAGTTATTTACCTTAGTGTAACAGTTAGAAACATGATGTGTTTACATTAAGAGTTCGAGTGTACTGACTATCTTTTGGAGTAAAGTTCTTCTGCCATCTTCTTCTTAATGAGCTCGTAAAATTCCACTACTTGAGCATAAATCTCTCCCGTTGATGCACTTGGCAGGTGTAAATTTTATTACTACTACTAATACATGTGCTGATGTGAATTTTACATCTGGCGTAAACGAGATAGTTATGGTTGAGTCCGACCGTCATTTGTCAGAAACTATAAGATCTAAACGTGATAGCAGTAAACTTTACACCTATATTATGGTTGTAGCATGAATGACTCACCTTGACCGGGCTAGAACTACGACCTCAAAGAATACCGGCGTAAAATATCAGCTTAATGATGCTGTGTTTTGTATGGTAAGTGTAGAGAACCAGATACCGTTTTTACTGGAAATGAGGCATTCCATATTAGTCTCCAGAGGTGACAACGCATCTGCATTTTAATTCTTAATCGAGGGTTAAAGAACCCTCGTTAAAGAACACATAGCTGATGTGAAGAATCTCCGCGAAGTTTGCTGTCTGTGAACACGTAGCAATAAAAAGGGTCTTCGGTTCTCTACACTCACTATACGAAACACAACAACATTAAGCTGCAATTTTATGCTAGTATTCTGTGAGAACTTGCTCCTACCCTGGTCGAGCCACCACATTCATACCACCATCATAATATATCTGCAGCGTGACTCTACCACGTATAAAATGGCATGTTTCTAAAGTCTTCGATAGCCACTTTATACAACGTGAACGATATGTTAGCTCTGACTTTCTAGGTTAAAAGTTCTCAGCTCTAAATTATGTTAAACGACTTATAAAGATGTAATCGATATTTGCTAAATCAAAGTATAACGTATGTTGTGCTTTTAGATCAAATAATTTAACGTACTCGTATGTAACAATTTGAAATATTCACCCTGCAAATCAATCCTCATTGTACACACAAATAAAATAAATACTGTTCAACTTAATTATAAGAAATTAAATTATACATTGATTCAGCTTATATTAAATAAGCTGAATCAATGTATAACTTAATTTCTCATTATGATACGAATTTAGGAATGGGGCACCATAAATTAAAACCATTGCAATCGCTTACCATGTTGCGACATTCAATTTAGCCTTGCACGTTTATTTATTTTTACACAAAGGAACTCAATTAGTTCAATTCTGCAATACGAAATCAACGTCAGCAATTAATATGCGGATTTATCAAATTATGAGTTTCATTTCAGTATGTTTATAAACGAAATGTAAACTTGTTTTAAGTGATGTAGCTATATTATTAAAAAGTATTAACCAATTTTTATAATCATTGTATTCTGATTGAAATCCATTTAAGACAAGAGAATATAGCCTCTGGATAAAAAACGGCAGGAAACATTATTAGAAAATAAAATAAATTTTCCTTATTCCCTTATCTTCGTTGATTAACTATTTGATTGTATGTTTTATAATTTCGATTATCCTTGTGATATTTATTTGATTATAATTTTATTGCCGTGTAGTGGCGGTTAAGAATATCCACTACCACTTATCTTCCCGTGGGAGTCGTAAAAGTTTCTGAAGTGCCTTGTGGTATTACTTGCGAGAGGCCTATGTTCAGCAGCGGGATGGGCTGTAATGATGATGATAATGATAATTATTTCAATTTTTCTGACTAGTGCTTTAAGTTTTTAAGCCCTTGCTTCGCTGGTCTAGCGTAATTCACAGAGATCAACATTTATTTTCTTTCAGGTTAATCCTTTTTTCTTTGCTATGTCACGGAAATAGCCAAAAATCATAAAACTGATTATCGTTGGATTAAAAGTCATGGAGACCGCATTTTATTAAATGTAATATGTTAAGTAAGCATCTTATGTTCGACCAATTTTTTTAATAAAACTCTTGTTGAAAAGGAGTTTATAGTCCACTTAACGGTAAGCGGCTAATACTAAGACTAGCGGTAAGGTTGCAAATATGTTATCACCTCGAGGGACTGAGCTTGAATATCTCACAGCTTGTAATTATACTGGCGCTCTATACCATTCAAGTCGAAAAATAGCAGGGAGGGCACAGCTACTTGGCGGTAAAAATATTTAAGGGGTGAGATCTGATTGACTCCTGGGCAGAAAATGAGTCCTACCACCTAAGATTAAGAATATTAATATTGGTTGAAGTAATAGATATTTTATTAACAAAAATCATCAAGCGTAAAATATTAAGTAATTGCGTCATCATCACCATCATCATTATAGCCCTTTCTCAAGTACACTGACGAACATAAGCCTCCCCCAAGGAATGACACAAAACATCTAAGCTAGAGAAATTGCATGTAAGTTGTTATTAAAAGTAGGTATATTAATTCATTTTAATGACTTACCTTACCTTGTAAGGGACAATCACGATATAGTATTATTTGCTGATGATACCTCTATAATTTTCAAACTCAATCGACAGTCAATTAATTTTGACAATATAAATAATGCTCTATCGAAACTAGTACATTGGTGTAGCACTAATAATTTGCTTTTAAATGGTAATACTACAAAATGTATTAAATTAACAATGCCTAATCTTAAACATTCAAATACCAATGTGCTCTTAAATGGGGAAGAGTTGAGTCTTGTGGATACCACTGTTTCCGTTGGTATTACTATTGACGCGAAGCTTCAATGGGGCCCCATATATCTGAATTAGCAGGCAGACTTAGTTCTGCAGCATATGCTGTGAGAAAGATTAGAAGTCTAATCAATGTTGAGACAGCAGATTCGTTTATTTTAGTTACTTTCATAGCGTAATATCTTACTGAATCTTCATCATTATCATCATCATTACAGCCCTTCACAAGTCCACTGCTGAACATAGGCCTCCCCCAAGTAATGCCACAAAGCACGGTCCTGAGCCACCTGCATCCATCGACTTCCTGCATATCTTACCAGGTCGTCACTCCATCTAGTGGGGGGTCGCCCTACACTACGCCTACCGGTACGAGGCTACCACTCGAGAACCTTTCTTCCCCATCGGTTATCGGTTCTTCGAGCTATATGGCCGGCCCATTGCCACTTCAGCTTACTAATCCGTTGGGCTATGTCGGTCACTCTGGTTTTACTGCGGATATCCTCATTTCTGAGTCTATCACGCAGAGAAACTCCGAGCATAGCCCTCTCCATAGCTCGCTGAACGACCTTGAGCGTCCTCATACGGCCAGCAGTGAAGGACCACGTCTCAGATCCGTAAGTCATCACTGGCAACACGCACTGGTTGTACAATCTAGTTTTTAGAGATTGAGGTATACCTGACGAGAAGATATGTCGTAATTTCCCGAACGCTGCCCAGCCGAGTTGAATCCGTCGATTGACCTCTCGGTCGAAGTTGGACTTACCTAGTCGGACTATTTGTCCCAGGTAAACGTACTCGTCAACAACTTCGAGCATAGTGCTCCCAACAACTACCGGCATAGGTGTGACATGGACATTAAACATGATCTTTGTTTTGTCCATGTTCATCTTAAGACCTATCCGTTGGGAGGCACTATTGAGGTCATTGAGCATAGTGCTTAAGTCCTCCAGCGATTCTGCCATAAGGACTATATCGTCGGCAAATCGAAGGTGAGTGATGTACTCGCCATTGATGTTAATACCGTATCCTTTCCAGTCCAGTAGCTTGAAAACGTCTTCCAAAGCAGCGGTGAAGAGTTTCGGGGATATAACGTCACCCTGTCTTACACCTCTCTGCAGTTGGATAGGTTTCGAGCTCTGGTTCTGTACTCGGATAGCCATCGTAGCCCTACTGTACAAACACTTCAGCACTTCGATATACCGACAGTCAACTTGGCACCGCTGAAGGGACTGCAGCACCGCCCAAATTTCGACGGAATCAAAGGCTTTCTCATTCAGTCTAAGCGAGATTAGAATGGCTCTCCAGCACCTTAAAAACGACAGGGCCCCAGGCGAGGATGGAATTACAGCGGAGCTTCTGAAAGCGGGTGGAACACCGGTACTTGAAGTCCTTCAGAGGCTCTTCAATTCCGTCCTCCATGGTGGCACTACTCCAGAGGCGTGGAGCAGAAGTGCGGTGGTCTTGTTCTTTAAGAAAGGCGACACCGCTCTCTTGAAGAACTACAGACCGATTTCCCTTCTGAGCCGCGTCTACGTGCTGTTTTCGAGAGTCATTACGAATCGTCTCGCACGCAGACTCGACGACTTCCAGCCTCCCGAACAAGCCGGTTTCCGAAAAGGCTTCAGTACCATAGACCACATACATACCCTGCGGCAGATTGTACTGAATCTTACTATGGGGTAATGCGACTGACAATGAACTCATATTTGTTTTTCAAAAGAGAGCCGTACGGGCGACTTACAACTTAAGTTGTATTGTACTGTTCCTTAGATAAAAAAATAAGGAAATAAACATATTAATTTTGGCATCGCAATGGATTTACGAAAATGTAATGTATGTACATAAAACATGAATAGCTTTCATAAGAATAAAGATGTTCATTATTTAAACACTAGGAACAAACATAAGCTTGTAATACCAGTTATTAGACACCACAGAATTAGTAATTCATTTATGGGGCAATGTATGCTTTTGCAACAATCAAAGAAAATGTACAAAATTTATCACTAAAGAAGTTTAAATGTTATTATAATATAAATTAGTACATAAATGAAAAAAAAAACCCTGGGAATGAGGTGATCGCTACCATGCTGTTTCTATAAAAAATCATACAAAAATTGTAAGAAATAAATTTATTGTAAATTGAAATATGTTTAAAAAAAGTCCCATTTTTGTAAACATATTTCAGAAAGAAACAATACAGTAAATAAAATTTAACGCTAATAGAAACTATAAAGCATGCAATCAAATATTAAATAGTTACGTCACATAAATAAGAGAATAAAGAAATTATATTCCAATAATGTTGCTACACACTCCAATTCCGATACGCAAATACAGTTTCAGTGTAGCAGCTTTTCCAGATTGATGAGAGAATTATAATATATATATATATATATATATATATATATATATATATATATATATATATATATATATATATATATATATATATATATATATATATATATATATACATATATGTTATGAATTATCTTGCGTAATATGATGCGATACAGCTAGGCGAAGTGTCAGGCGGCCCCCGCACTAGTTGGTATGACGATTTGATAAGGGATGCGAAAATTAAACGGATTGTTCAAACTTAAACTCAAACTCAAACATTTTATTGCATTCATGTGGTTACATAAATAATTCTTATGTTGCATATATTAGAGCCAAACATGAGCCCGGATAGGGCGTAACAATATTATGGTGTGTGTGTGGTCTTGTGGTCAGTGGACATGTGTTAGAATTTTTAGATGGTGTTTATACAATTTACCACATAATTATATACATTTTTGTGTCGTAGTGCCACGCTGAAGATATAGCAAACTCAATGCTGCTTTTTCATATGGTGAGTGCAGAGGACCGGACACCTTTTTGGAAACCTGGCACTCCAACTCAGTCCTGAAGGGTGCCAATGCATCTGCATTTTGATTATTTAATTGAGAATAAACGTAGAATTATACAATTAAAATATTTTACGACAAATGATTTATTTAATATGATCATTTTATAACCACTTCCGATCAATGTAATCTTGTTTTGAGATTTAAATTTAGTGTGATAAATAAAAAACAATATTTTTACTGATAAAAATTGCTACGTAATAGCTCTCTCTCAAAGTGTGTACATAAAATAGGCGCTAGCATCTAATCATGAATAATTTAATATAAATCGGTAAGCTATGAAATCGTGGATTGTTATAATTAATTGGATATGATAATTTTATTAAAATGGTTAATTTTATTTATTTATAAATTTTGTCAATTTTTAACTGTTTATTTTAACAGTTAACACTTTCATTGTCCAATTTCCAGACACAATTTTAAGGCAATATCAATGCAGAAGGAAAACCCACATATGGGTAATCACGGGACGGTGAAAGTGTGAAAATGTATTTTAACCATATATATATTTAAAGCACAACACAAAGAGTAAACCGAAATGATAGGTAGCTAACATATAAATAATACTAGTAATGCTGTTAACGTAACTAAAATTTTCTTTTCACTACTATTGGTAAGCTTAAAAATAATGGAATGGTAGGTTTGAACCGATAACTTTATGAGTCCGCGGTCCACACCTTGCTATTATGTTACTGTCGCTTGCCACATTGTATTCGCTGTATTCCCAGTTTGTTTCCTTTAAGTGTCGCCTTCACGTTTTATCCAGTTTCAATAGAAGTTTTTACTTCAAAAAAATATAGAAGGTGTACGCAAAACCCTCTTGGGTTCAGTAGCCTGTAAATGTCTTTTTATATACTTACAAAAAAAATTATGTTATGATATTATCCAATGGAATGTTAACTAACGGAGCATGGACGGTTACTGCCTACGGCTAGGCTTACTTTTTACAACTTTGATTAATTATCCTGTCTTTACCTTTAAAGAATGTTAAAAGAAGATATTTACAAAATTTAGTTTGCCGTTTCTTCTCCGGGATGAGTTAACTTATTTTCTATACAATATACATATTTTATTCTTTATAAAGTATTTTTCAATAGGGACACCTGAACTCGAAATTTGACAGCGTATAGTGACCAACTTGGTAAAGCGGTAGTTATCTAATTTGACTAGAATACTTCACTATACGCTTTACAATGCGCTGGAATTGTTAAAATTTATTAAAAGATATTACAACAAGTGCTCTGATCGCCTAACGTACCTTGCGTTGCGTCTAATTTACGGCATTCATGGCGATTTATTCATGCGATTATGCGTCGAGATTTGCGTTTTATCCATACAAAGTTCAATTAACTCAATAGATAAAACCCAATGACCACATACAGTGATGTGTATTCGATGATAGGGCTTTAGAGCATTTGGCGACTAAACCCGCTTTGGGAAAAAATCATCTTCAGTGATGAGGCTCATTTCAAGTAGATTGGTTTTGTTAAGAAACGAAATTCCCGGACTTGGAGCGACGAAAACCCACGGGATTGTCTCCTCTACACGCCAAAAAAGTCACTGTTTGGTATTAGTTTTGGTGTGGTGGTATAATCAATTACTAACAATCCTTAATTCTTCTCTCTTCATCTTATTTTCCCATGAAATCTCTGGTCCATGCGGACACCATAGACAATTGTCGCACTGAAAGCCAGCATAACCCTCGTTTTTTACGAAATTGAGCCCCTTTTATGCAAAGATGTCGTCCAAAAATTGGTCTACCAAAATACACCGCCTATAGCAAAGTCACGTAAGCTATTTGGTTGAAATTATATATGTCATAATAATATATCCTTCATAGTTAAATAAAAATTTTGGTAATATTCACACAGGTTGTTTTATTTCATTTCAAAGTTCGAGCGCTCTTAATTAAAAACCTTGTACGTATTGCACTTTGGTTGTCAAATATATCTATAAGTATTATAAATATACATATCGTCACGCCTGCAATCTCCGGAGAGTTTGGCAGAGTCAATAAAGCAGCGATGTACTCGGACTACCTTAAGCCAAAAAATGCGGACTTCGATGAAAAATTGTGAAACAAGTGATAGGTACCTAGCTCATCAACACACACAACAACATTGTTCTGGTGCATGTGTGTGGTGTGCAGTCGTCTTTTACGGCATGTTAGACATAAGGAAGGAAGACATGTGCGTGAGTGAAGAACTTGAGCTATCGTTGATGTCGCTGGAATGTACGCAGTGCTTCGTCCATCTTCTCTTGATGCACTGTGATATAAATATATCATTTCAATTATGTATTAAGGTACAATGAAGAACATATTGATTAATTGTTTAACAGTTTATTTGATGCTGGTGAGAATCGACCTTGGCTGGACTACTACAATAGATAAAATAGCTTTTAACAAAAAGTTAAAGCCGACTTCAAAGAATTAAAAAGAATGAAATAATTACCAATTTCCAAAGCGATGCTAAAATGTAATGTATAGAAAAATATAGCAGCCTATCTACTTCATCCCGAATACAATTCGAAATTGGCTTTTACAAAGCACTTTTAGAAAGTCAAATTTACGAGATTTTGTAAAAAGAAGCGAAAAATCTCACAAGTAGGCTATTTTTCTCCAAACAGTTACAATTTAACCTTATAAAATAAAAGAATGCTCTTTATGTGTAAGCATTCTTTTTACTTAAATATTCATCTTATTTCTTACAAAATGTTTTCATTAGAGGGCTCTTCACGTGTATCTTCAATTTATACAAAAATCTTACAGAGAATATTGTTATAAGTATTTATACACCTACGAAGAAATTTAATTTTTACAGTAAGTTTAGATTTATTATATATGTGTTTTTGTTATATGTGTGTATTTTTACAATAAATTAATTATATATAATATTTTAATTTTATTTTGATATTTACGTGGTAAAGCCAAATTGCCACATATAAGTTATACATGGCTGTGGCAGTAAAGCAATACATAGTTGTGGCACGAATGGTTCAACTCAACCGGCGTAGGACCACGCTCTCACAGACTATCAGCGTAAAATAGTAACTTTATGCTACTGTGTTTCGTTTGCTGAGTGTAGAGAACCGGACACCCTTTTTACTGGTATAACGAGAAATTTAATCTCAGTCCTCCATCTCAGTCCTCAATCTGCATTTTATTCTTAATGGGTTATAGATGTTGATGTCTTTGGGCCATAATAACCTTTTACCATCAATGTGTTTGTTCTTCAACCTGATTCTATAATAAAATAGACATTTTTTCTTAAACTGTTTACGTTTATGTCAATTTTAATAAAGCTTTCGTTTTATTAAAGGTAAAATTTACTAAATGAAAATCCGAAAATTTGATTATCAAATCCGAAGAGGACTTGAAGAATATGTGAGATGTAAAATAAATGTCAGTTAAATAAAATATGGACCTAATAACATTGAACTTGAGGGCCGAGTGCTTTATAAGATTCAATTTATCCGATAAAAGAATTAAATCTCTCATGTCTTCAGGGAGTTCATATTCTAACGTTAGTCTTATTTAAAGAAAAAAAAAATCTCTATTGCTGAAAGTATGTAGAACATAAAAAGAACTTTAGATCATATTTCTTCTTTAATTTAAACAAAATATCATAGGAAACATTTAAATGTATAACTGCTATACTCAGAGGTGTAGGGTTAACTTATACTAAAATTATATATTTTAGACGTATAGGGGGAAAACGTGTACACAGTCCTCCTGCTGGTAAGTGGATGCTGTAACCCATACCTACATCTATCCACGGTTAAGCATCAAAATACCAATGTCCGTCTTTCCATCCGATTACAATGTGAGTGTTTAAAAGATAATAGTGGCTTTTGATAAGCTTAATCAGTGAGGCTTACGATCTTCGGCTTATAACTAGTACTTACAATAATAAGAAAATTCATACATATGTATAAACCAATTTAAGGAAATTAATATATTAAGTTTAGTCTTTCATTACATTAAGGAAAATGTAATCTATGTATAATAAAAATATAATCAATTTATAAAAAAGTGATATGTCTTCTCTAACACACACAAGCTAGTAGTATCAAATACTCAATTTCACAGTCAGTAATTGAATATTGTGTAAATATATTTTTTAAACAAAGATTGTTTAAAAGGGTTATTTTGTTATTAATTAATTTATGGATGATAATAACCCCTGAGAATTAGGTAATCACTACCAAGCTATTCCTTATTTGTTTTGTGTGGTTAATGGTGTAATATAATTAATGATTGTAAACTATTATTTTTATTGTTATTGTTTTTTATTATTATTTTATTGTTTATTGCTTTTTATTCATATAACAGAGGTATATTCCGAACTAGTGGTGGTTTTAAATATTATGTCGTTCAATTATTATATTTTATTTTTATTAAAGAAAAGTTCCTATTTATATTTATAAACTTATACTGTTCTTTTATAAATACCACCATAAGTCACTAAACTTAATACTAGCCAGATAAAGATGTGTTTAGTTTTGAGCGTAGGCTAGTGTTATTTTTTCATACTAATATGGTTAGGCTTATATCGTATAAAATATTTATGGTTTTGGGGTAGCCTTTAACTGGCGATCAGTGATACTTGTTTTACACGAGTTTAAATATGAATGAATTGAACAAACCTTAATTTAACTAAGTAGTATATCTTAAGATTTTAAAGAACTAATTAGCTTAGTTAACTAAAACATGAGCATTAACATTTGCTACCGAACCTAAGTTTAACCGGCTAATCTGAAGTTTACTATAAATACTAACATTGGCCGTAACTACCACTCTAGTTTCGACAGATCGGTTGAATAGAACTACACATGAACCAATTCTCATTCGTATTAGGGTCAAGTCGTTTAAGCGAGAAAATTTGGCACCATATCTCAGCTAAGTTTTATCGCAGTTTCTAATTACCGTTCCGAATTTCAAGTTTCATTTCAGTAATTCCATTTAAGGAAGATTTCTAGAAACTTTGACGCGATAAAATTGATGTTTACTTTTTGCCAATAAGTGTTCTTTGTTTTGAAAACGAATAAAATTAAATTTGATTTATCTTCTGCTTCTCTACACTAAATAATAATGATAAATACTAATGACTCTAGCATAGATCTTTCCATCCATTACAGCCTATAAAAGTCCACTGCTGATCATAGGCCCTTCCATAGGTTGCCTCATAGAGGTGGCTTTTACCATTCTTGGCAAGTTGGTTGGCCACCGCAGTTTTTTATTACTTAGAGTTGTTTCCAGGAAGATGCTGCTGCCCATTTCCTGTTCCAGTTTCCCTCTGCCTCCTCTTACGATACCCACGGGATGATATTCTTACACTGCCACCACACGGTTTGACGTGTAGGTTTTTTTAAAAGAATGGGATGAAAAACGGGCACACAGTCTACCTGATGGTAAATGGATGCTGAGGCCCATAGACATTTATATTTATTTTGGGCTACGAATCAAAATGCAGATGCTTTGTAAGTCCTGATGTAGAATACTAAGGTAGAATGCCTACTTTCCAGTAAAAATGGTCTCCGGTTCTTTACACTCACCATACGAAACACGTCAGTATTTAGCTGCTAATTTACGCCGGTATTCTGTTTCGTTTACCCATTCGTGCTACAACCTATATAGCTACATAATATAGCTCCAGCGTAGGTTATCCACGTAATTGTAAACGTGTAGGTGACAGTATTGCATAATTAATTACATTCAATAACATAGTTGGGGGGTTGTAGACTTTCTAAGTAAGCCTATTACGACATCCCCGGGATAATATCAGGTAGAGAAGCCACTACTCCATAACATCCCATAGGAGTGAGTGAGATAGACGCTAGTGTCTTTCTAAAAACAACTCAAGGTGATGTAAAGCTGCGGTTTCCAACACTCCTGCCAAGCGTGGTAACTATGAAAAATATCGCTCTTATATAGCAATCTATGTTTAGCAGTGAACTTTTGATAAGCCATTTTAAATGAATGAAAATCTAATTAGTTCAATCAGGTTTCAGTCAACACAATTTCGTGAATCTTAGGCTGAAACCTTTTAAAATAATTCCCAGTTGCAACTGAATCTTTTGGCTTTCTTCCAGCTTTAAGTTACACAACCAAAGCAAGCACAGAAAATAGTGCAAAGTAAAATTATAGTATACATTTTAAATTTCTAACGAAATGTGTTTTTATGTATTTTTATCATTTTATCAAAAATAAACTTTTATACTGGATTATAAAAGTAAATTTTTAATAACGTAGTTAGGTATAACGAACTCGCTTAACCTAATACCGTTATAGCCTTTTAAAATCCTATGCTGAACGTAGGCCTCCCTCATAGGGTTGTTAACCGCAGATTTTTATTTTAGTCGTTATTTCAAAAGTCGCTGGTGTCCTATCTATATGTTTCCTTTGTCACCTTTTACGACACCCACGGGATGAAATGGGTTAGTGGGTATTCTTATACCGGCAATACATGGTCCTAATTACTAACAACACTAATGATTAAACAACCAGTATGAGCTATTTTTATCATTGACGTCGTAGCCTTGCAACGTAAGAATATCTATCAAACCATGAAGTGCCGCGGGTGTCGTAATACGACGGCGGAATAGTACAGGAAAATTTCACGGCTATTAATACATGGCGGTATGAACACCTCGTTTTATATTAGACTTAAAATACCAAAGATGGCGACGGGAAGCCAATCACTAGTCCGTCTACTAAGCGTGGAGGTTAAGGCAATTCCTTGGAATGGGACAGTCCCAGTAGAAGACATTTAAGAACTGATGAATAAAAAAAAGAATATACAAACGAACATTTATAATTCTAAATCAAAATATGTAACATATTATCATTTGTGAAAAACTACAATCAATAATTAGGAACAATATGGAATACCTTTATTTAATTTAAATGAGTGTACGTGTAACGGGGGACAGTTTATTGTTCTCTGTCAACGTTTTTATTTCAACGAGTGCAATTCATTTGACGTCTGCTCTGGCTTCTGAAGCAGTACAACAAATTAATTGCCCAGTTAATTTTGTCCGCCTTGCTGTTAGTATGTTGCATAATTGAATGACAAATTGTGGTTGGCTGTTTATATTAGTAGCTTGTTTTAAGATGTTGTTTCTTCGTCTTTTTCATCATAATTCGCGATCACAACCATACTATCTGGATATTTGATAGTTCACCACTGTGCAATTATTCTCCGCATGTTCGCTTGTCCACTCTTACATAAAAACACACATATTAACAAACACACACACATACACACACAAACACTCGCATTAGTTCGTACATTATGATTGACTCATAAATGACCACTATGTGTCTCATTGGCAAAATACTGGTACTGAGTTGTAGCACTCGTAAGTGGTTCATGTTTATCTTTCACTGGTGTGAATTAGCGTTCCTGCATCCCCTAAAATATGTGACGAAGGTGTCAAGATTTCTAAGTCATGTGAATAAATAAAAATAAAATCAAGTCCGACATAACCCTTCAAACATAAAACATAAAACATAAACACTCACGCCTGTCACCCAGAGGGGTAGGCAGAGACTACGGACTTCCATTTGGCACGATCCTGACATACCTCTTTCTCCTCCTTTACATCCATATATCTACGCATACATGCTCGTCGGTTAAGGGTACTTCTAACGTGGCCCATTTTCAAAATATCGCCAATTTGGTCGATAAACTTTTTCCTAGGGCGTCCCTTCCCGACTCGGCCGTTTACATCTGCCATATAAATTTGCTTTGTCACTCTTTCCTCATTCATTCTTTCCACATGACCAAACCACCGAAGCATTCCTTTCTTAATCCTGGTCACAACATCATCTTGCATACCACATTTATCTCTTATCACGCAATTTCTCACCCTGTCATTCAGATAACCCTTCCTTGCCCCAGATAGGTAGGTATGCATTTTGCCATGCGAAAAATAGTATTTATTTATTTTATTTTATTCAGATTAGTAAATACATAAAAATTAAGTAATATATAATCTACTTTATATTCATTAGAGCAGCTCTCGAGCCAATAAGGACGCTGTTTCAGTGCCTCAAGTTTAATATGTATTTTTTATATTGAAGTATTGTATTTTTATTAATTAATTATAATAAATAAAATAATAATAAATATAAAAATGTAATGATTATATAATATAATAATAACAATTAATACAATATAATTACATATTTTGAATTAATTGTTATTATTATATTGGCGTTACTTGGGGGAGGCCTATGTTCAGCAGTGGACTTGTGAAGGGCTGTAATGATGATGATGAATGATGATGAGTTACTTGTTAAACTAATAAATTATTTATAAGTTTAATATGTAATTTTTTAATTTTTTTACAACGTCAACATCGTAACAAGCCTTCACAAGTCCCGTGCTAAATATAGATTTTGCTAATAGAATTTCAAAAAGCAAGATTAGTTTGGATTTTTTTTATTTTCCAAGATCAATACGATTTACTTTTCCAAAAAAGGTTTCTTCTAAATTTAAATAAAAAAATGAACTTACCTACAATATCTGAAAGCACAAACTGTCAACTGCCAATGTAGACATTATCTATAGGACGTATATATAACATACTGTAACGATATATGGCCAGAAATATTTTATTTAGAATTGTTTATAGTATTATTGTGAAACAAACTTTCCTCTATCTCGAACGTTATCTTTTCTATATCATCAATATGGCTCCGGAGATTACTTTGAGTGTCAGCATGTAGCTTTTATTTCTCGTTCAGGAGTTTCAAAACAACGTTTTATGCTAACTAAAAACAAGTAAGGCCAGATTTGATATTATGGGGTCTATATTAAATGGGTATGTAATATGTCTTAGCTATTGATTAAAACTACTTTTACGAATTTTATCGCGTTTTATTTGAATTATTTTTAGTTCCCGACGTTTCGGGTGTTTTTGTATATGTCCCCCGTGACTATGGGTGGAATATCGAAACGTCGGGAATTAAAAAAATGCAACGCGATAAAATCCGTAAAAGTAGTTTTAGTGAACGTGTAGTGTTCACTTAAATATAATAAATCGTTATGTCTTAGCTAGTTTTTGAACACTAAAGTTGATTTTTTTAATTACTAAAATGTACTACCTCACTAATCAAATTAAGTAATAACCGTTTTCGCGCCTGGTTCAAATTCGACCATTTGGCCATTTTGCTTGCATTTTGATTCAAACCAAGATAGCCATTTTTGAATTTTGAAATATCTCAAGCTGGGTCTGGGTCGTCCTTCATTTACCAAGAGTTTGTCGCAGCTATGCCAGTAAAAATGAATTTTTTGGGTAGGTATCAAAAGTCAAGAATCCGTTTTATTCGGTACGTTAATTTAACTAAATATATCAAAATGTTGCTCAGATTCTTACCACATTATCGAAAAATAGAACCTTACTATTCCGATGAAATGATACCGCAATACTTACCAGCAATGTATTGAAATTGCATTTACGATAGCAACGACTGCGAAGTTTTATAGTGCGAACACGTTAACGGTTTCGAATTTCTTATACCCGTATTTGTATTTACGACTTAGCGACTGTTAAATGCAATAGTGTTTCTTTCTTTCGACAAAAATATATGATATGATTTAAAATCCAAAGGTTTTACTTTAATTTTCGTCTCGGATAATTTCTGTACACAAAAGTTCCCTAGAAACTGCTACAGAATACAGTTCTAAGCCATCCTGCCTCTATTTATATAACAAACTATAAATTAAAGTCCATCGCAGCACCAATCTATGTATAAGTATGTTCGCGCTCATTTAAATTACCATTATTGGGATTTCTTCAGTTGTTACCAATATACTTAGTCACAAGGAAGTTCAGTATTGATTTAGGTATCAATAAAATGTGCAAATTAGCTTGTGGAATTTTAGCAATTAGTAGTTTTAGTAATTCCGTGGCGTGCACTGCGTAAGTCCATACAAGTATATGAAAATAATATAAGGTAGAAGTTTTCTTCTCAAAATGTTTTTAAAAAGGTCCGAATAGATGATAATTAAATGCAATTGACTAAAAAATTTTTTAATACACTTACAAGACTTTATTTTGTATTATATACATATAACAAAACATATATATATATATATATATATATATATATATATATATATATATATATATATATATATATAAACATGGTAACGCCACGCTGCAGTTATATTACGGTTGCAGCATTAATCGGTCGGTTCGACCAAACAAAAACTGCGCTCAACTGCTCGGCTCAAATCGTCGTTGACTGAGTTCTCTCATCGGCTCGATTCACTAGCGCTACGAAGAGATGCCGTATTCCTTCGCATTTTCTATCGCATTTACCACGGGGAGTGCTTTCAGGGATTTTTCGTATTAATTCTAGCCGCCGCGTTGTTGTTTTTAAACAATGCGTGGAACCCGATTTGCATTGGATAGGTTTTAAAAAAGAGTTATTATAATGTTTACGAATACATGAATCAAAATAATATCTAAGAAGGAGTTGATCGTTACCATGCTGATTCTGTTACACTTAATATAAAACTTGTTTAATATTATTTTAACATAATACTCAAGGAACTTATCCCGCTAGGTTTTTAGCTGGTTTTACTCAGGACAGTGGTATTTTCCGAAACAGTGTTAAATGAAAAATGTTAAAGTGAGTATTATGTAATAATCTATAATGAATTGAAATATTTTATTATAACCTGATTCGACTACGAATGGGATACTTGGACGCTGGTGACAGCTAAGCGTTCAATAATTTGGTATCAGTGAGCTAGGGACTGGAAAAGCAAATATTTGAGGACAAACGTCATTTCAAATGGTCGTATGAATTAATTCTTTTCTCATCGTTACAAAATCATTCCTAATTATTATTCTCTTTACTTTACTTCGCTTGAGTAGTTCAGGAGCTTAATGCTCGTTGTTAAACAGGAACAATCCGGGTACAATCCCCTTCGGTACCAATAAAATTATTAATTGCATTTTAAGTGCTGATTTAACACATGGTCGGTGGTGAAGAAAAATATCGTCAAGTTCCCTGTATATAAATGCCTTGCTCTTAATTCACTCAGAAATGAGAGGATGTCTGTGCCCGACATTGGTACATATAAAGGCTGTAACTTTACGTTTTTACTAACGTTTTCTTTATTCTCACTTTTTAAATGTACCTTCTCAATTTACTGTTGGATATGGCCTTTTCAAGAACTTACCAAGATAAGTATTTCTTGAAAGCACAACCTACCCTCCTCGTTGAAAAGAAAAAAATTCTCATAATTGTACGGTAAAATTAGGCCGATTTTTATTTACATTTATTGCATTTACATAAATAAAATCTCTAGATATATTAAAACTCTCTTCGTAAAATCTGTTTCGTAAATTTGATAGCTTTTTATATATTTATGCTCAAAAAAGCATCATTAATTAAGAACAATCAAAGTAAAAACGCCAGGAAATGTCTGTTCTCAAGTCTGCCATTGCTAATTGCTCTTGTTTTTGCCTTTATTAAAACACAAGCTTTAAGTTGGCACAGAACTCAGACAAAGATTTAGTACATAGATTTCCTCCATTTAGTACAGAGATTTCCTCGGCATTCGAAAAAAATAATTCTCATATTTATTTTTATATATATGCATACAATAAAAAATAGCATTATTCAAAATGAGCTAGCCTATTTTGAATTCATGCGTTTAATTGACGCGGCCAATCATAGGCCGCAGCTCGCACCACACTCATATCTATTTCTGCCGCTACTGTAGCCGAAGATGCTCGGAGAGTTTCCAAATTCTGATGAGGTGTAGCGCAGACTTTCTGCTCCACATTTTGCCATATCTTTTAATCCAGTGGGCTTAAATGTGGACAAGAAGAGGGCCAGTTTTCGTGTCTGATAAATTTAATTCCATGGGCGGTCAACCAGTTTTACGTGCTTCGTGCCCTATGAGCTGGTGCAGATTATTGTTGGAATAACCAGTGTCTGTTTTTGAACATTGTTTGAAAAAGAGGTTCCACTATGTTTGTTAGAATGTTATTTTAGTACACCTTGGCACTAGTTGCTAGACCTTTTTCACAGAAAAACACCTCGGTTAAGTTTGAGTATGAGACTCCAAGCCAAACCATGTGACGAAGGAAAATGTGCTCGTTGAACCCTGTGAACATACACCTTATCATTTTGTTTATTATAACTTTCTTCGATGTTGAAAATTTTTTCACCCGAAAAAAAAATACGCGATATTTTTTTCCGCACACCGCCGTAACAAAGCGAGGGATCTATGCAGCCTAATTTTTTCAAACGCTCATTCAAATAATTACCGCTCTTCCTTTGAAAAGCTCGTAGTCCTATGTATTATTTATATACATATTACAAAAATCTTATATATTAAGTGAGTAAATTTTATTACATTCTATAACATTATTATTACCACTCAATATTACATATCGTTGGCCGTTGGATTCTCGGAAACAATATATATATATATATATATATATATATATATATATATATATATATATATATATATATATATATATATATATATATATATATATATATATATATATATATATATATATATATATATATTAGAACATACTATTATTTACTCACTTAAATTATAAGATTTTTGTTAAAATTTAAGATTAAGGCACAATTTTGTTAATACAGCTGTTCGCGTGTAATATAGTTGTTCAGGGGCTGAGCGCTCGTCGTAAATTTCATAGTGCGCGTGTTATTGAAATAATTTTGAATTGCAATTATAAGTGTTTAGTAATAAAAATCTTTGAGGACATTGCAAATATCTCTTGTAATATATACATATCATCACGCCAGTAAATTTCGATGGGCTGCGCAGAAACCAAAGAACAGTGAGTTTGAGTTGGAGCATTTTAAGCAAAAAATATGCGTTTAGATGTAAAAATATGAAAGAAGTAATAGGTACACCTACATAATGACAAACTCAATATACCACTATACACCCGGTTCGTAAAAACTCAATCTTTGTCACATATATACACATATTTGTATGTACGTATGTGTGTATGTATAGGCATTTATGTAATATATTATAATATCCACCTACCAGACCCTCAAAAGAACGCAACATATCTATAAGCTTGTGACCACCCTCGTTACACTAAATTGCTTATAATTTGGCTTTTGGTTTGTTTTTATTCCTATTTATTCCAACAACAATATACTATCAAGCAATATAAGGAAACCTGTTATTGGCCATACTTTTAGTTTGTTACATTAATGTTAAATATTTTCTGTTGGTTTTCGAAACAAATAAAAAAAATTGTTGTTTTTGTTTACAGGTAATTTACAGGTTACAAACCTTTGGAAGATAGCACAGAGGCGTGGTCAATATAGGCAAGAAGTTAATATAAAAATAGTATTTTAAGGTATAGAGTGCAAGTTAATAAAGTTATATATTATTCTTTATCCATATTTCATTATTAAAAACATTACTTTCACGCTAAGGTTGTCCTCCGTATCGTGGAGGCGATTTATATACATTTCACATGGAGTAACGTCCAGACCCATACCAAAAATTGTTCCGTGCGGCATTCGAACCCACGACCCCGCAATACCGCATTCAGAAGCACTGAAACTGAGGACATTGAAACAGAAGATAAGCAGCACCATTTTTCTGAAATAAGAAATAATCCAACATAATAAGAAACTGCGGATGCCAACAAACCTACCAAATACGACAACTATGGCAATATACCCGTATGAAGCAACCTAGCAGCAGTATTTTATAATCTATACAAAGACTGTAAATGTGAAGAGAACATCTCTTGATCTGAAACCTTCCGTTATATCACTTAAATTAAAAAAAATGTTAAGGCTGTTAGAATTATTTGTGTTTTCATAAATGTTGGCCCCATTGGTGATTAAATACCGGAACTGTATCGTAGCTAGACTGGTACCACTTGACTAAGCAGTGCTAAGGATGTGAACAAGTAAAATGTTATTTTTTCTCTTACCGTAAAAAGAACATTAAAGAAATCTTGAATCGGAACGAGGATGTAAAGAATCAAGGACAATGAGTCCAATAATTTTATTTCCGTTTCTTATGCAAGATAAATTATTTCTTGCCCATTTATTTTATTCATCTCGTTATTTATATATAAAGCTTGTAAATCGATTTCAGATGAAGATGCTCTATAACAGTCATGATAGCTCTAGGGGTATGCAATTACCTTATTCACAGTTCACAAGCAATCCCAATTTTATCCCCGCTTGCATCATAAAACTGGTATTTTCAATATTGAATGCTAATTTACCACGTTCTTGGAAGGAATCATGCATGTGTGGGGAGTAAAGTTACAACCTATAATATACAGGCCTCCTCATAATATCCAGATGTGTTTTAAGGCAGGGAGGTGTTTGCTTCACTGTACCAATGCATATTGGCGAAATTCACGTTTTTGATTTTTTTGTAAGGTTTCCTTTCAATAGGCAGTGAGGCGAACTTTTCCTTGCCCTATTTTGTATCAGAGGAGGTGTTTTAAAGGTGATACTTTACTTTCTATTTTTTTTAATTGATTTCGTTAATAGCTGACATTCTTAGATTGTTGTAAGTTTCTAATTTGACTTGACACTTTGTAATACATTCTGCTAATTTAAGTACGTGATTTTATGTAAATAAACCATAAAACAAGTTTAGTCATTGTAACATTTTATATAGAAGTAAGAGTGACAAACGAGCTAACAATCCACCTGATGGCCAGCGAATGCTGTCACCCGTAGAAAAATTCATATATCATCGCTTAATAATCAAAATGCAAATGCTTCGTACATCTGTGAACTACGAGTAAGATGGAATGCCTCGTTATCGATAAAAGCGTATCCAGTTCTCTACAGTCACCATACAAAAACAGAGTCATTATGCTATTATTTCACTCTGATATTCTATGACGTGCAGTTTTAAGTAGAAAGTAATTTATGGATGCAATCAAGTACTGTTTAGAATTCATTTACAAGTAAAATATATTAATACGTAGAAACACAAAAATTACCATACCAACATTAGCTAATTTCACAGCTGATATATGCACTAAACCTCTTTTGATCCTGGGGATGTGCTTTCTATCATTTCTTAGGAGGAGGCCTGTTCACCAGTGGACTTACGATGATGATGAGGATGAAACTACTTTTTGCTAAACTACATATTTAAGTAGTTATATTTCTTCACATAGTTCAGTGTCTCAAATAACCAGAAAACGCCAGAAATTTTGTCTTAACTAATAATTAAAACGCATTTGTTACATTACAATATTTTCCTTGGTGGTAGGACTCCTGGTAAGACTCACTTTCTGTCGAGGTCGACACACTGAACGTTTGAACCAGAATAATAAAACAGGCTAAAAAAATAGGCTATGTGGCCTTTTTCTTAGCCCAGAGCAGTAGGGACGCATCTGTAGCCTTCTTTGTTTGAAGGTACTTACCTGTAGCACAGAATAAATAGTAGTACTACGTACCTGTAGCCACTTACAATAGTTTCAGGTGGATTGCAAGTTCGTCTGACTTTTCAATTTTATAGCAAAAAAATGCAAGTGGAAAAGCGGTGAAGAGAGTGGACAATTTTATTAAATAAAGATATTTATTAATTTGCAACCTTCCGATAACTAAATACAATGATGTGTCTTACCTGAATTGAAGAGCACCTCCCGCCCTCCCTCAATTGCGTGCACCAATCCCGTTACCACTAATTCCAGCACTAATACTCACAACACCACTACTCCCAACACCAATATTCCAGGAAAGACACACCATCGACGATACTACGTCATGTGTTTCGCTTCTACACGAGGCATCCTCAGGTGATGTAGACTCTACGGCAGCTGACCGCTAAGTCATTTTATCTAAAAGAGCGGAGAGTTGCTCGGACAACTTTTAACTAAAATATACTGGACGATTTTTTTACCGTCTGAAAAAAAATTGGGTGCAACAGGTGAACGGAACAGAAGGCCATGGCACTAATATTTTACATTTTTTTTAATTTTACATTAACATATTATGAAATTGATCTATCAATAAATACTAATAGGTACGTAGTTTTTTCTATTATTATTCTAAGCCAGCACTTCACTACAACCCTACCCGATGGTAAGTGGTGATGTAGCCTAAGACGGTAGAGCGCACTGACTTAACAAAAGCCTTTTCACTCTTGAAGACATCCACACTGTAATTGGATGGAAAGACAGATACTTGCAACACATTCTACTCTTTACTGTACGTTTAATGAACGACGAAGCAAAACGTTTGGTTCAAATGCGTGCTAACTCAGCGACCAAAGGGTGGAGACTGGCTGAACGTCTTGTTATCCGATGTTGAAAGGGAGAGAAAGGAAATTATGCAATTCCTGCGCTCATTCGCCGAAATGCATCTTATGGAAAACAGAAAGTCTGGCTACTTTACGCCTGTGTTCAAGGTTGTTAGGATTAGTTTTAACCAAATTTGGGTCGCCAATTAGCTTCTTAGTAAGCCTTTCCATTGAGTCCAAAGATGATAGGTAGCATTTTGCTGCACCAGCCCATATATGGCAGCAATACTCCATGCACGACGGGACTTGCGCTTTATATAAAAGTAAGCAGCTGTGCTATTATTTTAATTAAGATACGGTGGACCCTCGGTAATCCGACAAACATTTTGCAGGGCAGTGTCGAACTATCGAATTTGTCGGGTTATAGAGTACTGTCTAAGACCCCCTATAGTCCGGATTTTTTTACAAATAGTACCTTGTAATCCGACAAATTATGGATCCAATGATAAGATTCTATATTATATGTACTACCCATAACATAATGAAGTATGATTTGTAATCTGAAGTACAAATCATGCTTCATTATGTATGTCAAATTTATTAAATTAAACAACACAATAGAAAGCTTACGTTTTATTATAAAATTAACGTCATTAAAGCTCTAGAACTTACAAATATATGCAGTAGGTAGCTTTATATTAGGAAATAATTGTGTACAAACAAATGTACATACTAAAATAATAAAAAATTATAAGTCAATGAATTTAAGAACCATTAATTTTATAGCGTTATCAAGAAGCAATAACGCTTTTTGAGGAAAATTATGATCTTTCAACTATTTTCAGAATCAAATTTTTCAATCAGAATGAAAAAAATACCCTACGCGTCAAGCACAATAGTGGTGGTGCGTACAAGTCATAACTTGTTCAATCATGCATTAGCAAAGATTGACAAAAATATTCAATAATAAATAGTAGACCATGTCGAATTACAGGGGTGCCGGAATAGACATGGGCCGGATTATCGGGGGTCCACTGTAGTTTTCAAAAATTTTTGTTGTTATTTTTTTGCACCGGAAGCTTATTTCATATCAATAGTACCGATTTATTGATAGGTCAGTTTCATAATACATTGATGTAAAATAAAAATAAAAATGTAAAATAGCAAAGCCGTAGGCTTCTACTCCGTTCATCTTTTACACCCTATTTTTCCAGGCGGTAAAAAAATCACCCAGTGTAGGTAAAGGTGGAAAATTCTGAAAGAAGTAGTATATAGCTATTCTATCGCATACACAATCATAAAACAAAATATACCATTGGTCGCATTTAAAGACAAGGCAAGTAACGCAGTGGTCACATTATTGTTTGTTATATACCCCACATACACAAATGACCTATAAATAAACCAACGTGGACCAAAAGTCTAAATAAATAAAAAATAAAATAAAAATGTTGTATTGAATGTTTTATTATTATTATTATTATCATAATCATCATATTTACAGCCCTTCACAAGTGCACTGCTGAACATTGCCCCCCCCCCAAGGAATTCCACAAAGTACGGTCCTGAGCCACCTGCATCCATCGAAATGTGAAATAAAGATGTGAAATGAAAACCCCATCGGTTGTCGGTTCTTCAAGCCGTATGGCCGGCCCATTGGTACTTCAGCTTACCAATCTGTTGGGCTATGTCGGTCACTCTGGTTCTACTGCGGATATCCCCATTTCTAAGTTTATCACGCAGAGAAACCCAGAGCCCTCTCCATAGCTCGCTGAGCGACCTTGAGCGTCCTCATACGACCAGCAGTAAAGGACCACGTCTCAGTTCCATATGTCATCACTGGCAATACACACTGGTTGTACAGTCTCGTTTTAAGGTTTTGAGGTATAGCTGACGAGAAGATGTGTCCTAATTTCCCGAACACTGCCCAGCCGAGCTGAATCCGTCGATTGATCTCTCGGCCGAAGTTGGACTTACCTCCCCCAGTTAATCGGACGGTCTGTCCCTGGTAAACATATTCGTCAATATCTTTAAGCTTCCAATAACTCACCTCTCTCTCCCAACACTCACTCACCAGCATAGGTGTGACATGGACGTAACACATGATCTTCGTTTTGTCCATGTTCATCTTAAGGCCTATCGCTTGGGAGGCTCTATTGAGGTCATTGATCATGGTGCTTAGGTCCTCAAGCGATTCTGCCATAAGGACTATATTGTCGGCAAATCGAAGGTGAGTGTTGTACTCGAAATTAATGTCGATACCGTATCCTTTCAGTCTTTGTCCTTTTTAGCTTAAAAACGTTAATGAAAAAGCTCTTTTAATTATTAACATTAATGTAGTGTAGTATACGTTAATACAATAGAAAATGTTTTACTAGTGTTGGGTGACTGGAGATAGGAGAAACATTTTAGGTATCGTTGTTTTTTTTGTTTGCATAAAATCTCATGCAAATGTTAACAGGCTGTAATGCTCTTAGAAAAATGAAAAATACACATTCCAGTCTTTACATATTTAACTAAACTCGCTACTCTATGGTAAAATAAAAAGTAGTCCACAGGTGTTCTCAACTTGAAATCTGTAAGTTATTTGTGCTAGAACTAGTTTGGTTTGTACAGTATAAATATAAGCTCAGTAAAACGTCATATTTGATTAAATTACTTCATTAATTCAAAATATATCGTCTTTTTAGTTTATAGATTCTATAATTGCTTGGTATTTTTGGTATATTTTTTGCTATTTTCGCCTGGTTGTTTCGTTTCTTCCTCTATAAATCCATTGCTCAACAAAGCACGCCCCATATATTGACTTATAATTTATTATGTACTAGCTATCCGGATTTCCAAAGGTGATTTCTGGATTTCGACAAATGCGTCGCCTGCCGGGTTCACAAACGGACAAATCGGGCGGTATCAAAAACACATACACCGCCAATATCACATGTTAATTATTCCATTGCACACATAAAATTAGAACACATAATTAACTTTTAAATATATCTCAACTAATGAATAAAATAAAATAAATTATATGAATTAGGTCAAATTAAAACAAATATAAACAGTTCTATGTCATTAGGCTAAATTAAACTAAATTAAATCTAATGAAAATTATATGAAACTATGTAAATCATCTAAACATAAATAAATTCAAATTTAATGAACTTAAATGAAATGAGTCTTAATCAACCAACAAGCGAAAAGAAAAAAATACATTATAATAAATATACTTAATAGACAGTAGTTTCTACATCAGCAGGTTATTGGGGCAGAGAGGTATGTATGTGGTTGCTGACAGGATGCTGTTGGAGCTGGCGCGCCAACGGCTCAGCAGAAAACATCTCCGATTATTAAATGGCGCAAAAGCCATCGATTCGCGCTTGCACTAATAATGACTGCAAATAAACAATCAGAAACAACTGTTTCTCTATCATCTCATTAATGTCCACTGTTGATTATAGGTTTCCCCGATTGTATAAAGGTGATTATTTCATTATTTGACTTTTAAGATTTTGAGATTGATTTTCGATCATGGACTTGACTGTCTCGTTGGTCGTATTAGTCGTAACCGCCTCTATTAATAACGGGGTCTCGGATTTCAATCCCGGGTCGGGTCAAATTCGGGTGTTCTACGTCGAACGCAATGAGATTTTAAATCTACCAACCATGGTATCTTTACTCTTACTTTATTATTCTTCTTCTTTTTTATTATTATTCTTTCTTTATAACTTTAAAATTTTTATTTCACATTTATTTAATATAGAAATCATACTCATATAGTCAAGGAACGTATTAATTATTCCACTTAAAGAATTCTTACTTCCAAAGCCATACTACCCTCAAGGGTATAACAGATTCAAAAGATATTGAAGAATTATTTGTACATTCTTTCATCAAACTGTCGTGACCTTTTAACGTACTTGAATACAGAAGGATACCAACGACTTCCTTCCATTCATTTGAAAGAGATATGAATGCAATGGCTCTGAGATAGAATTCTTTTCCACCCGACAAATAAATTCTAGCTTTATTTTTGCTTATTCCGTTGGGTACCTAACGTAAATTGTACAGCGAAAATTTGGTAAATATTAAATTGTTTGAAATATTTGTATGTAATGTTTGGCGCAATAGCTATGAACTTCTCCAAATTCTAAATACGCTAACCTTACCCGCTTATATTAAATATCAGTCTTTAGTAATTTCTATTTTCAACACTTTGTAAAAATACATCGGGTTTTATTTGTACTAAAATAAAACCATATTAAATACTACAATATCTCTACTTCGGTATCAGGTACGACACCAGATTATATTAACATATGTAGAAAATCACTCCAAATTAAATGAGTAATTACTTTGTACCTATGTATGATGTCACACTTTTAGCAATAATTTCTGTTTCCGATACTTTGTTAAAATGCACCGGGTTTTATTCGTATTAAAAATTAATTCACATAATATATTACAAAAAGCGGTCTAGGTGCGAGCCGAAACACGACTAACTCCCCGGTGGATAGCATAAAAAACATCACGTTTTAATATTTTCATTCGGTACAAAAAACGACTTGACCGATATTGTTACCCTAACCGTCTACGTTACATAATTATGCGTTAAATGAAACTGGTCCCATGTCAATATCTCTCTTTGTTCTCGAGATACTCGAGACAAAAGTTGAATCCAAACATACATACATACATACGTTCATGTGCACACGCGGACGTCCTCCTAAAAACCATACTATTCGACTCTAAAGACCTTGAAACGTGGAGATATGTTAAAATTTCCAATTTGCAAAATCGGACCCCTTACAAGAACTTCCCTACTTCTATTTCCAGTCCGATAAATAAATCCAATACATTTAAGCGAGCAATTCTTAGGTTATAACATCTCAAATGGTATATCGGGCGGTGCTCAAATCATAAAACGCCGGTTCGAGTCTTTTTTCCAAGTTCCTTCTTTTGTAAGGAAATATATTATTTGGACCCCTTTTTTTTAGTATATTTTTTAAAACATGAAAAATAATGATCGAGAAGATCGAAAATTTTTATTCATATTTCATCAGTATGTAATTATAATTTACAAAATTGTTTTGTATCTAAATATAATTTACAAAAACACGATTTCCAAAAAAAAAAAAAAAACAAAAAAAACTCGGTCATCCAGGTAATATGCAATAAAAAGAGAGTTGCGGAGAAAACATATCCATAAAGAATACCATGGTTATTAGTCACAAGCTAGGACGAGTAACCCTTGACCACGATTCGGAGAGTTCGTAATCTCAGAAATTTTACACAGATTTAGAAGAGAACTTTGCGCCTATTTGTTTAATGACGTAATTTACTATGCTGATCGTATAATGAAGCTCAAAATCATTCAGTTAGCTACAAAAGTTTATGATATTTACATATACATAAACACTCGCGCCTGTCACCAAGAGGGGTAGGCAGAGACTACAGACTTCCATTTGACTTGCACGATCCTGACACACCTCTCTCGCCTCCTTCACATCCATACACATACGCATACATGCTCGTCGGTTAAGGTACTCCTAATTTGGCCCGTTTTCAATAAATCGCCAATTTGGTCGATAAATTTTCGCCTAGAACGTCCCTTTCCGACTCTGGCATTCACTTCTGCAACATAAATTTTCTTTGTCACTCTTTCCTCATTCATTCTATCCACATGACCAAACCAAACCACCGAAGCATTCCTTTCTTAAATCCTGGTCACAACATCATCTTGCAAACCACATTCTTCTCTCATTACACAATTTCTTACCCTGTCATTCAGATTCAGCCCTAACATACTCCTTAACGACCGCATTTCTACTGCGTTCATTCTACTCTCGTGCTTCTTCTGCCACACCCAACTTTCACTACCATACGTTAAAGTAGGGACCAACACAGCATTGTGAATTGCCATACGTGCCTTTTTCGACACATTTTGATTCTTCACAAAAGAGTGCAGGGTCCCATTTACTCTATTTCATATCTCCCATCCCTGCTAAATGATATTTCTGCGTTATAAAATAATACGTTGCGAAAAAGTCTGCGGTATATGACTGACTGACATAGCTTAACTCTATATTAAGATTACGTAAAAATGTGCCGTTTATAAAGATCAACGAACTGGCAACTAATAGGAAAGAAAGCTTCTTCAACGGAAAATTAAAATAAAAGTGCAGTATTTTATAAACGTCCATTTGGTAGATTAATGAGCTGATGATGAAATCAATGGCGATTGAGAAAATCTGGTATATAAATACCATGTGTTGTCACGTACATGGGAATGGAAATGGTTAATTGTGCTGTGTTTATGAAAGTTCAAAAAAATTGTGGCTATGATGATGAAGTGGGTATAAAAATTATTATACGTGGACGAGCCATGCTGCTGTTATATAAGTAGTATAATTGTAGCACGAATGGGTCGGCTCGATCGGGGAAGGACCACGCTCTCACAGAATACCATAATAAAATAAAAATATACCATAAAAGAATTAAAAATAAAATAGCAGCTTAATGCCGCTGTGTTTCGTATGGTGTATGTAGAGAACCGTAGATCCTTTTTACTGGAAACGAGGCATTCCACCTTAGTCTTCACGAGTGCCAACGCATCTGCATTTTGATTTGTAATTGCATGCATTCCTCCAAAATTCACTATACGGTATTAATGGGAGACTTCAACGCAAAACTGGGCACAAAAAAGAACGGTGAGCTGTAGGTAAGGAAATTTGGGATAGGACAACGTAACCCAAGGGGCTAGCAGCAGGCCAACTTCATGGAGAAAGAGGGAATTTTTGTGATGAACTCTTTCTTCCAGAAGCAGCACCACAGAAAGTGGACCTGGCGAGCCCCAACGGTTCGACAAAAAATGAGATTGACTTCATTATGATGACCAGTCGCAGACTGTTCAGTGATGTCTCAGTGATCGCAAGGGTGAAAACTGGCAGCGATGACCGAATGGTTAGAGGTACACTGAACCTAAACGTTAATTTGGAAAGTTCCCGTCTAAGGAAGTCAACGCTTCGTCCCCCTCGTGCTCTAATCCAGAATCTCGAAACCTTTCAGCTTGAGTTACGTAACCGCTTTCATTACCTAGAAGATTGCAATGCAGTGGACGATATGAACGAGAAGTTCATGGAAACTGTCCATGCGGTCGGAGCTAAGTTCTGCAAGACCCACCGCAGAAGAACAAAAAAACTCACCGATCACTTTCTCAATCTCATGGCTGTTAGACGGGAGATGAGGCTGCAATCGCCAACAGATCTGATAGCATACAAGCAACTGAACAGACAGATCTCCAAATGCATGCAGCAAGACTTACGTAACTTTAATACTGCTCGTATTAAAGATGCGATTGAGCGGAACCAGGGCTCCAAAGTCTTTGCCAGAGATCTATCTGCCAGAAAGAGCCAACTGTCAAAGCTGAAAACTGAGTGTGGCAGCATCGTTTCTGGGACACCTAAGATTTTGAGTGAGATTTAGAGGTTCTATGGTCAGCTGTACACATCATCGTTGGAGCCACACGCAAGTGTGAGTAACGATCAAAGAGCAAGTCTTATCCGACACTATTGCGATGATATGCCGGAAGTCAGTCTGAATGAGATTAGAATGGCTCTCCAGCACCTTCAAAACCGCGGGACTCCAGGCGAGGATGGAATTAGAGTGAAGCTTCTGAAAGCGAGTGGAACACTGGTACTTGAAGTCCTTCAGAAGCTCTTCAATTCCGTCCTCCGTGGTGGTACTACTCTGGAGGCGTGGAACAGAAGTGCGGTGGTCTTGTTCTTAAAGAAAAGCGACAATGCTCTCTTGAAGAACTACAGACCGATTTTCCTTCTGAGCCGCATCTACGTGCTGTTTTCGAGAGTTATTACGATTCTTCTCGCACGCAGACTCGACGACTTCCAGCCTCCCGAACAAGCCGGTTTCCGAAAGGGCTTCAGTACTATAGACCACATACATACCCTGCGGCAGATTGTACAGAAGACCGAAGAGTATAATCTGTCACTTTGCTTGGCGTATGTGGACTTTGACAAAACTTTTGATTCCGTCGAAATTTGGGCGGTGCTACAGTCCCTTCAGTGGTTCCAAGTAGACCGTCGGTATATTGAAATGCTGAAGTGTTTGTACAGTAGGGCTACGACGGCTATCCGAGTACAGAACTAGAGTTCAAAACCTATCCAACTGCAGAGAGGTGAAAGACGGAGTGACGTTATATCCACGAAACTCTTCACCGCTGCATTGGAAGACGTTTTTAAGCTACTGGACTGCAAAGGATACGGTACTAACATCAATGGCGAGTAAATCACTCACCTTCGATTTCCTGACGATAAAGTCCTTATGGCAGAATCGCTGGAGGACCTAAGCATTATACTCAATGAGTTCAATGGTTTCTCCCAACGGATAGGTCTTAAGATGAACGAGGGCAAAACAAAGATCATGTTTAATATCCATGTCACAACTATGCCGGTAGTTGTTGGGAGCACTAAGCTCGAAGTTGTTGACGAGTACGTTTACCTGGAATAAATAGTCCGACGTATTCAACTCGGCTGGGCAGCGTTCGAAAAATTACGACACAACATCTTTTAGTCAGGTATAGGTCAAACTCTGACAACTAGATTGTACAACCAGTGCGTGTTGCCAGTGATGGCTTACGGATCTGAGATTGGTTCTTCACTGGTGGCCGTATGAGGATGCTAAAGGTATAGAGGCCTATACTCGGAGTTTCTCTGCGTGATGGACTCAGAAATGAGCATATCCGCGGTAAAACCTGAGTGACCAACATAGCCCAACGGATTAGTAAGCTGAAGTGGCAATAGGCCAGCTATATAGCTCATAGAACCGATAACCGATGGCGAAAAAAGTTTCTCGAGTGGCAGCCTTGTACCGGTAGGCATAGTATAGGTGTAGCCACTAGATGGAGTGACGACCTGATAAGACATGCAGGAAATCAATGGATGCAGGTAGCTCCGGACCGTGCTTTGTGGCATTACTTGGAGGAGGCCTTTATTTATTTAATTCCTTATTTATTTATTTTTTAAAAATTAATTTAAAAAAAAAATCCAAAACTCTTGGTTTAATTTTACATGCAAAAATACTACAAAAAAAATCATCCAATTATAACAAACGAATTAATAGGTATCACTTATGAATTAATAACTAAAAATAATAATCACAAATTTAGCAATTATGCAATATTAGTGTTATATAATCTCTAAGCCTTTATCAGCGCGTGTTGAGAAATTAAAATATGAAAATAAAATATTAAAATATGAGTTTAAGAAGAAAAAGATCACAATCATACAATTTCAGGCTATGAAATATTTTGTGATATTAATTTATAAAACAATGTCAATAAAACATAATTACAATATATGTCCATAATTAAAATTACATCTTAAATACAAAGTAATAAATAGTACATAGTCAAGCAAATTAAATTGTCGAATTATTAATTGTCTTATTATCGATATTTTATTAAAAAGATTCAGCAGACGTGTCATGTTATCATGCAAATATATCAATTTCATCGTGTTGAGTGAGTATGTACCCTATTAGTATCAATGCTCGATTTCTTGGTGCATAAGCAGCACGTTTGGTACGTGTAACCGGTCTGTCTAGGAGACGCGGCCTACGGCGCGGAGCCACCGTTCCTCCATTATCTCTCTGCAGGTACCTGGGCACCAACAAACCGATTCTCTCAACAACCGACTGGCAGTCCAACTTGTGGTAAATTATAAAAAGATAATACCTAATAGTTGACATCACCATCCAAAACATTAGGGTTTCTAAATCAACCATACACAAAACGAATAGGGAAGGATACAAATAAGGATAGTAACCGTGACTCTTTTTATAAAGCCAACGAGCAAATTTGCATTGTATTCTCTCTAACATGATAGTATACTTATTCTTATAAGGATTCCAGGCCGCAGCTGCATACTCCAGTTTACTCCTAACGTACGCATTATACGAAGTTTTAGCCACCCTTATATCATCAAAGTCAGCAGCAGTCCTCATCACAAAACCCAAAGTATTACTAGCCGACTTGCAAATGGATGTCATATGATTGTGAAAATTAAATTTAGTATCTAATAATAAGCCCAAGTCAATTATGTCATAAATTCTTACCATAGGCGTGTGAAATAAGTAATAATTAATAATGATAGGATTTGGTTTTAATGCAAAAGTAATAACCTTGCATTTAGTCTGTTTAAGAGGAAGATGGTCCACCTTACTCCATTCCGATAACCTATCTATGTCCTGTTGAAGAGCCTGTGCATCAGCATCACTGCCAATTCCCACCCTTAATTTCAGATCATCTGCGAATAACAGGCACTTCGCGGATTTAACTTTGGTAGGCAAGTCATTTATAAAACTTAAGAACAGCGTAGGGCCAAGAGTACTACCCTGACTCACACCAGATCTAGTAAAATAATAAGCGGATTCGTAACCACTTACTCTAACGAATTGACGACGATTATCCAAATAGCTAGCAAAAAATTGAAGAAACTTCGAAGTAAAACCCAACTAAGCTACCTTCTGTAACAGTATGTCATTACTCACCAGATCAAAAGCTTTCCTAAAGTCGAAATATGCGGCATCTACCTGTCTTCTAAAATCCATTTCTGTACATACATAGTCAATGTGGCCTAAGTGTGACTAAGCCCATCGGGTTAGTATTTGTTGAGCAATTTTTCCGAAACCCATGTTGACTGTCATGCAAAATGTTATCTAACTGTTAGCTAATGCGGAAGTTCAAAATGGTTTCTAAAAGCAGAAACATCCTTTCCAGGTTCTCCCTTTGGAACAGGAGTCACCCTAGATATTTTCCATTGTTCTGGATATTTAACCTGTCTAAGAGACAGATTAAAAATGAATAAGAGCGGTGATCTAAGAACTGGCGCACAATCCTTGACAAGAAAAGCAGGAATGCGGTCAGGGCCACCAGCAGATCGTGGCTTTAGGTGTTTTATTGCCAATCTAAAATCATTCTCGTCTACATGCCTGACTGAGAAGGACACTGTATTAACTTGTAAATTAGCTGCACTTTCGGCATCAGCATAATTTAATAGGGGCTTTTCATAATGAAATACAGAGCAAAAATATTCAGCAAAGGCATTAGCCGCATCTTGACCTGATGCTTCTTTACCCTTATAACTATATGTCGCCGTATGTCGTCTTTCTTTTTTTTATCACTTACATATTTCCAAAATAATACCGGATCGTCAATTATACTTTTCTGTATCAACTTAAGATGCTGCTGATATGCGTTGTCAATTAAAACTTTAACCCTCCATCGATAAAAGTTAAACAATTCTTTGTTAAATTTATTCAGCTGTGGGCTTGTCAAGGGCTGTAATGATGATGTAGATGTCTATAGGCTACAGCAACCACTTACTATCTGACTGTGTGCCAGTTTGCCACCCCATCATATATATAAAAAAAAATCTTGTTACAGTTACAACCTCATCATATATTGTTACCAAACATCATATTCCGTTAAAATCCTTGTTTAATAGTTTTTTTTCTTTGGTATTTGATAATTTTCGATTTTTATCAGGAAGATACTAGTACCCGTCTCTGACACCCACTGGACGATGGGAGTTGTGCATATTCTTACGCCGTTACCGCACTAATAATTACATATTACACAGACGTAAAAATCAATAAGTTTAGTTTTAATATTGAATCCGACTAGGACTCTAGACTGGCACCCAAGGCTCAGTAGGTAAATGTGAGCGATAACACAGAACCAGTTACCATAGTAAGAAATATCATTCAATTCATTGATACTTTTACAATTGTAGTAACCACTGTCTTTCAATTTCAAAGTTGGATCACTTTCAGGAAACCGAAATGCTCAATAAAAATCAAATAACAAGATAATACTAAAGAAACTTTAAAAATCATGTTATTTCCTTTGTTTCAAATTGTTTAGCCACTTTTATTCTTAAATTAAATGCACAGAAAACTCAAAACGAGGAAATCATTTCATTTCCGAGTCGGTGTAGGACAAATGTTTGTTTAAATGTCGTATGCAAAGATAATGTAGTCTTGTTTGCGATGGACTATTATAAATTCTGAAACGAAGCGAAAATATTTAAATTTAGAATGTAAAATAGGAATTGACTTTAATTTTATTCATGAGTTTTGTAATATCACTGCGGAATCTTTGAAATTCTTACCAAATATTGGGGATGTATGCATGTAATAGGAAATATGAACAACCTTTTGTTTGAGTAACAATATCACCTGCACGTAGCGCACTCTGCTATAAGACGTATGCACGAAAAGCTCCAATGTCCAAATTATGACGGTAAATACATAAATTGGCTGAATCTAAAATTCACTGATGAGTAAGGGAAGTGGTAATACAAAGGTAGGGATATCACGTTTAAGCATGTTTTACTTTAATATTTTTAACGAATCAATATGTGTTTCATCACACGTATTGAAAGCTGCTGCATCTGCTGGGTCTTACGTGTTGTGTGATGGTAACATTTCCAAAATCTATCAGTATTTCTGAAAGTCACTGAACTAAAGCACACCATGCTTTCATTCTCAGTCCAAACATGTCGTTTGTATTGCATGCCGTCCGGGCAGTTGGTGTCACAATGGATCTTAGAACTCATTTTCAATAGAACGAAAGTGCAAGTGTCAGGAGATTGCCTTGTAGTCTGCGGTGAGTCGAGAAGAAGGCAAGTAATCTGCGAGAGCGCCGTGAAGCAAAGGCGAGCAGTAAGGCTCAGAGCCGTGCCTAACACTGTAGCGCGGAGTGTAGCTTGAAGGAACAGGAAACATTATTATTCCAGTGCTGTGATGAACCTTGTGAAGCTAGCTGACTTGCAGGATACGAAGACTGCAGACGATATCTGCTTGGGAGCGAATGGATGGGGTACTTTATGACGATGATGAAGCTTGAAGTTTCCGAAGGTTGTTGGTTGCGTGTTTAGATCACGTCGGGGTCACCATTGTGGTCGTGGAAGGAAAAGGGGAGATCTCCCGCCGGGCACGGTGTTCAGCGGCCAACACTCCGTGTGATAGTTCGGAAATGTCCTATATATACTGTTTATGATTCGGAATGTTGATAGCGTGATTTAGGCTTCGGTGTATTTCGCTTGTGGCGCGACTCCAGCGCCGCCACAAAGACATGGCATTACTTAATACGTACATTTCAATACACCTTAAATACCACATTAACGAATGTTCGGTGATTTAGCCGAATAATCAGCTGATACGAATATTCGGTGAAGATGCCGAATATGTCGAATATCGAATATAAAACGAATATTCGGCGCATCTCTAGTTGTGACATCCACACTATTATAATAAATGCAAAAGTATCTCTGTCCATCTGTTTGTTACCTCATAATGACTAAACCACTGAACTGATAGTAATGAAATTTGACAAACCGGTTGTCGAGGACCTGACGAAGAAAAAAGTGACTTTTTATCATAAATATTTTTATGCGGAATATTTTAACATTTCTATTAACAGCATAAACAGCATAGTGTACCCAAGGGAAAAACTAGGTAGTGATCTTTTTAAATAGTTATTTAATGATATAAATCAAATGCGATTTGTATTAGCTCTTTAATATTTGAACTTGGTAGGACTAGTGATTTTTAATATAAATAAATGACACTTGATCAGAAAACAATGCGATGATCACGTTTTGACGGTGGAATATCGTCTCTATTTGTTTTTGACATATTGTGTTAGGTATAGAGGGGGGTAGGACAATTCTATGTATAGAAATACGTCTGAGCAAGTACCTAGTATATTACTACTTCCAAATATTAATGCGTGCACTGCAGTGTTCTGATCTTTAAGATATTGAGAGCCAGTGTAATTTGGCTGTACTGCATCTTAGCCCTCTGTCGAAAATGCACCCATAGCTTTCTTTGTTTTAAGTAGAAAACTATTATCAAAACCCTTTAAGAAATGTGAGTAGGCCTGTGTAACTGTAATTTTTCCAAAAGTTCACTCACTCACTCATGATATGAATAAAATGTTATTTGCAAAACGGATTAACTTGATTCTTCAAAAGGCTGTACGAGCTAAGATGTATTTGTATTCCACGTAGGGGAAACTTTTGCGGAAAAAGTTATGCAGATATATAAAAATAAACTTAGCGTTGTTTCCACAAAATTGCACGAATTTCAACTTGATTAGTTAATAAAATTAATTTTGACACAAACAAGACTCATTTCTAAAATTAAACTTTAATTAATTGGTTATAAAAAATGTATTAGAAAGATAGACTTAAAATATGCAGGCGTAATTAGAAATCAATTTTATTACTAGCATAAACAGCAAAAATAATATGTTTAAATTAAAAATTCTATTTATAAACACATATTGTGTGAATATGTTATGAAGGTTTCATGTCTCCACCATTAACGGCAACGCAGCAATGTCTATTAGAGAGTGAAATTTGTTACAAACTAACAAAAAGTACACGTGTTGCTTTTAAGAATTCTTAATAGCAACACATTTTAAATATTTTCCTTTTCAAAACGTGTATTTTGTTAATACCCAGACCATAGAGCAACACAGGCCACCGGCGGACCAGAGGCGGCAGCCAAATAAAAAAAGTATTAAAACATCAAATAGTTTTGAAATAAAGTATGTTCAAAATTTGCCTTTATACTTTTGGAAATGCAAAGGAGTTTTACATATATTATTTTGTAAGCAGTCTGAGTTGAAGTTCATAAATGAAGCTCAGGTATAGTCGTTCATTCTAGTTTAAGTGAGTTAGTACATTTAACATACGAGTTTCATTTAGGTCACGTGTTCAAGCTCTAACCAAAGACGAATTGCGGAATAGAAAGTGGTAGGAAATAGTTCACCCCAAACTCCCCGAAACATGTGTAGCGTTATTATAATTAATAAAATACTTAAACTGTACTAATTAAATAAACATCTTCAATATTAAACGCAAGAGTCCGTTTTTATTATACCGATAACTAGGTTTCTTCCGAGGAGATGCCATGACTTGGAAACTTTGTTTCGGAATGAGATGCGGCTTATATATCCTAATATATCTACTATTATATATAACATGTCTACAAGCATTTTTTACTTACAGTTTTGAATGGTTACGTTTTTATATAAACCTAAAGTGATAAACGGAATTTAGAGTTCACCTGATAGCAAGTGGTTACTGCAATCCATGGACATGCATCCGATTTCAAATAAAGAAATGTAAAGATGCGTTATCACCTCTAAGGACTAAGACAGAATACTGTAATTATACTGGCTCTGTATACCTTTCAGACCGAAACACGGCTGTGCTATCACTGATATTTAGTAGCAGAAATAGGCAGGAGCAGAACATACCTGAAAGAACTCCTTTGGAGAAAGGGAATCCTACGAACTAAAAACCGTACATATTTATATACTATTTTATACGTGGTAGAGCCATACTGCAGTTATATTAGTAGTATAGTTGTAGCACGAATGAGTCGGCTCGACCGGGGAAGGACCACGCTCTCACAGAATACCAGCGTAAAATAGTAGCTTAATGCTGCTGTGTTTCAAATGGTGAGTGTAGAGAACCGGAGACCCTTTTTACTGGAATGGAGGCATTCCATCTTAGTCCTCACGAGTGACAACGCATCTGCATTTTGGTTTGTAATCGAGGATAGATGTGGATGTCTATGGGCCGCAGCAACCACATACCATCAGGTGCACTGTGTGCTCGTTTGTCACCCTATCCTATATAAAAATACGTATATGTATTTTAATAGAGTTTCCGATATTTTGTCAATATTTGGTGGCACATCTAGTACACGGTTTAGTAATATCATTCAAAACGAATTTAAGTCACGGCGCCCAGCCAAAACGGAGACCAGACCATCTGCGCAGAATAAGATAATAGTGCTCAAGTATATGCGCAAACACAGGTGCACTCTCTATTCTCTCACTCTCATAGTTCGACGAGACGGTAAATCAACACGACCGGAAAGAAATCAGGCGCAGGACCAACGACTTTACGTGCTTTCCGAGGCACGGAGGTGAGACACCGCCAACTTCTTAACTCTGAACAGAGGAGATAATTTCATGATAGAGAAACTCAATAACAGATTTTTTTGACCATACCCGTGATTTGAACTCGAGAACTCATGATTAGCAGTCGCGGTTTACGACAAACAGACTAGTCATATGTACAGCAGTCATGTGAGTGACGATCTGGTAAGACATCGATGGATGCAGGTGGACCTTACTTTGTGGCATTCTTTAGAGGAGGTCTATGTTAACCAGTGGACTTGTGTAGTTGCAGGATTGCAATGATAACGATGATAATTAAAGGATGTCGCCTACCTAGATAATAATCAATTCTACAACTATACTACAGCTACATAAATAATAAGCGATTTAAATAGACCTCGACAATTTTTCGAAACCTTTAATAGTTGAAATTGAAATTACTTTTTTATTAACTTTGTTATTTTGAACAGTTCAATATGTCCGAAAAGGGTCTGAATTAAAATGAAATAGAGATTGGACTTAAAAGTATATACTTACGAGTATATAGTTTTAAGTCCAATCTCTAGGCATACTTTCAAGTTCAATCTCTATATGTGCACAAAAGACAACTTAGTAGTAGCAAATAATTTTAGTTTTTTAGCAATATAACATTAGCGATAGTTGTGGTTAATAATATATCTTGCGGTAAAGTATCGTAAAAAGTTAACATGCAAATTATTAAAAAAAGGACGATGATGGTGCTGATGGTGATGATGATGATTTCTGGGCTGATTTCGACCACGTTGACACTTTCCCAGTATTATAGAAGCTATAATTTGAGTAGGAAATAATATTATGGAATATTTGTTCATTATAGTGCAGTGTACTTTTAGTGGTGGCGTATGTGGTAACAGAAGGAAACTAAATCAGGAGATGAGCTATTTTCCTGATAACAGCTGATTAAATAGACTAAATAGACACAATCTATGGAGTAGGTTAGGAGAGGACTTTAGTAGGCACTAATTTATTTCTTTTCACATACAGTAAGAAGTATAACAATTGGAAAGGTGTAAACATACATAATAATGATAATATTATTGTTCACATTAATTCATTAACGGACACATCGCTCATTTGTCTTAAACAATTAGTTTTCGATATAACTTCGATATAACTGATAAACTTGTGCTGCTTACGTTATTACATGCGAAAAAAATTATAACAGTCACAATCCAACGAACCAGTTGGCTGAAGGACAATGAGTTGGTCGTATAGCTCGAAAAGCCGACGAAGTTTTGACAACTAATGAGAAGAAAGGTTCTCGAGTGGCAGTCTTGTATTGGCAAGTGTAGTCTTGAGCTGCCCCTACTAGAAAGAGTGACAACCCGATAAAAATTTAGGTAGACATGGATTCAGGTGACGTCACTATAGAGAATTCATATGTTGCAGTGGACAAGTTATGTGTTGTTTTGACGAATGATGAGCACGTTGAAACCCTGATTATCTTCTGTGTCATCACATAAAATTATATAATTAGAAAATCCTATAACATATTCAGTCCAAAAATAACAAAAATTAATGTTTTATACAAATTTTGCCCTCAGATCAGTTTTGATTCCAGGATGTGTGATGTCGAAGCCAGTGGTCGCTAAAATGGAATAAATATTCAAACTTTTTTAAACTGTAAAACGTAATATAAAAATATTATTTTAGTATTTAAGTAATATTTCAGTATAACAAAAACTAAGCAATTATCAATATTTGAAACGCTGAAGCTTAAAAAAATATTTTGCGCTCCCATCTAAAATTTATTGAATGATTTAGAAAGACGTTTAGAGTCCTCTTTTAATACGGTGCTTAGGTATGATTACCCCTTTCTCCGCAATTTAAGAATGAATTAGTACTGAATCCAGGAGAACTTTAGGTAAAAACGAATTCGTCCAACCTCGAAAATATTTCGGCGGGAACTGTCCAGAGCGGCCGTAAGCCCTCGGAATGTTCGGATTTTTTCATAAGATAAAAATAAAATCTTAAGTGAAATTAATTGTATTTAATAATAATTAACCATTTTCATTTGATATAAGTTTTATACGGTAGCAATAAGAATTTTCATCAAGGAACATTTTTATCTATATAACATAATAATAGGGTAGGTAGTTGAAAATAAAAAATGTTGCTAAAATAAAGTATTTAAGTATTTCTAACACTATCACTTAGCATTGCGACATTAATCTATCATCATCCCCCTCGCTGTATTTTCTGGAGAAGCGTAATAAATGCGATGACATATTAGTAAACCAGTAACTACTATACTGTCTAATGTTATACCTTCATTATCATCCCGTAAATATCTACTTTATGTGGATATGTTTTAGTATCGGACGTTTTGCATTCGCTGGTATGAATATTTCACGCCTGGCATAAACAAGCTGGTATATCATGTATCAGACACCATAAGACCGTTCTGCCCATGACGCATTCCCCATCACCTCTTATGACACCCATGGAACGAAATCGGAAGATGCGTTATTCTAAGCGGCGATCTAATTACTTGAACTATGATGATTCAACGGGATATCCGGGCGACATTAAATCCATATAAACGTATTTCTCTGTTTTCTCCCTAAACAATGATTCCCGGAGCAAATTGTTTTTATAACAAACCATGGAGATCATATGATAGCGTATGATATCTTTATAAATTACTAAAACTGCCCAGTTACACCGACCTTGTTATTCAGAATACTAAAAAGCAAACATTAAAAATATATATTTAAACATTGGAGTCTTATGTTTAATAATTATTATCATTGAACTGCATTGACTAGATACCTATCATGGCATGTGCCAAATAATACTTGATGACAATATGAGAAAATATTGACAATAATTATTGTACACACATTATACCTATATTTCTAATTTTCGTTATTAATATTTTGTATAATGACTGTGACCCATGAGCTATCACGTTTCAGAACCTAACATAGTTTTATATTTTGTATGTCCACCGGCGGGACATTGACAACCTACATTTTGTTTTATTATTTAAAAATAGAGATCTGTAAATTAGTCTATGTTCACAAAACAAACAGATTTGATTTTTTTTTTCATTTATTATTGTTTTCACATACAGTTAGAATTATAACAATTAATAAGGTGTAAACATAAACTCTTTTGAGTTTTACCGTACACCCTGAGCCGTCGTTATACATTAAGAAAGATTAAGACTACTTATAACATATTTGCTACAAACTTCATACATCCATTCTTAAATAACAATCACAAGACTGCTACACATTTTGTAAACACAATGAGGGTATATCACAAGATAAGGTTATGTAAAAACCTTTTATGGACGTTCCTATGCAGCAATATCTTCATTTTTTACTACTTTTTATTCTACAGGATATTTCGTTTAGCAAAACGTTTATAACAGGTATGGTATAAAGTGTGGTTTGTGATTATTATTATATAGTGTTGTTAGTTTATATTTATTATGTACGTGTATTTTATTTAATTGTTTTGTATGTGGATAAATTTGTTATCATATTATACATATTAATATTAAGTGTTTATATTATGTATATGCTTACTTGAATTTATTAATTGCTATTATGTAGATAGATATAATCGTTCTAATGTATAAGTTAATGTATATTATTGTTTAGGTAGTGTTTAACAATTATAATGCATGTTATGTGTATTTATTTTTTATTGTTTGTAAAAAATATTGTTTCAAGGTGTTTTTTATATTTTTAGATGTTATTTTTTCTTTAATAGCATTAGGTATACGGTTAATTAGGTAAGGTATTATGTAATTTAATCGTCTTTTACCATACAGGTTATTATAAGAAGGTAGTTGTAGTTTGATGTTATCTTGCCTACGGATTGAATAATTTTTGTGCGGTTTTTGTAGATTTTCAGTAAAATAATATTGTGATAAAAGAATTAGTTCTACTTTTTCATGAATTGGTAATATTTCACAAAATGCAAAGAGCTTACGGTAATCTTTAAAGGTGTTTTTTATTTTTATAGGAACTATTCTTTTTAGTATACGTAACTGGAGTGAGAAAATATTGTCTAGGTTTGTTTTAGAGGTTCTTCCATAACTGGACAACCCGTAGGATATTATAGACTCAGCCAGGGACTTATAGAGTAGTAGAAGTGTTTTATAAGGAATTTTAGGTTTAATAATTGAGAATTTGGCTAAAATTACCCTTAGTTTGTCGCTCACATGGTATGCTCCTTCCAGTTTAGCCGATCGTCGATTACGAGTCCAAGGTATGTATATTTACTTACTTGTTCTATAGCATCACAGGTACATTGCAGAGTATTATTTGATTGTTTTAGATGTAGACATTGATGGTTGTGTGCTATAAGTTTTAATCTAAAAGTGCTTCTGTTTTTACTAGAGCTGATGTAAATTAGTTTGGTTTTGTTTGAATTAAGTACAAGTCCAACATCATGAGACCATTTCACTAATATGTCAAAATCGCTTTGAAGTCGAGTAAGGGCATCTTCGATGTCTCTTCCTGTGGCAACTAAGCATGTGTCGTCCGCAAACTGGTACAGCTCACACTGTTTGATTGCGTTTGAGAGATTATTTATGTAGGTAAGGTAATGCAGGGGTCCTAAGACGGAGCCTTGGGCAGTACCTTCTGTTGCTAAAACTGAGAAACTATCTGCATTACTGACCCTGACTTGATAGCTTCTATCATGTAAGTAGTTTTCGCACCAAGTTAATAGATTACCCCTGACCCCACTGTCGTTCAAGCTTTGTAGAAGCTTCTCGTGTCTGAGAGTATCAAATGCCCTGCTATAGTCAACAAAAACTACCAATATATGCTCTTTTTTATCTAAATGGTTATAAATGCTGTCAGTGAAAGTGGATAGCAGTTGTGTCGTGCTTTTATGTGGTTGAAATCCATATTGGTTACAAGTTAGTATACTGTTATTGGCATAAAAGTGTTGTATTTGAGTTCCTATATATTTTTCTACTACTTTATTGATCGTAGGCAATATGGTTATTGGTCTATAGTTGAGGTAGTCCGCCTGGCTACCTTTTTTATGAATTGGTCTCACAATGCCGGTCTTTAGTAATTTTGGGTATTTTCCAGTGAGAATGCTTGCGTTTATTAGTTTAGCAATGGTTAATGAAATTTTGTCACATATCTTTTTTATATCGATGGCTCTTATCCTATCTATTCCAGGAGCTTTGTTACTATTAAGGGATTTTATTATTTTTGTTATTGATTTGGGTTCTGCAGACCTAAATCTCATACTCACGTTTGCTGATACTGCATAGGTTTTTTTGTCGAGCAATGGTTCGGGACATTTTGATATTATTTGTTTGACACTATTATTGAATGTGACAGCGAATTTATTTGCAATATCTTTCGATGATTTGTTATTACTGCCAAAAAAGCGTTCTAAGCCTTCATCTATAGACGATTTTATTCTACCTGTTAATCTGTTTAAGATAGACCACAAATTTTTAGTGTTGCTTTTGTTGGATATTATTTCTGACTTAGTGTTTAGGTTTTTAGTTTTTTGAATCAATACATTGGCATTGTTTCTAGCTTTATTGTATTTTAGTTTTAGAATCATATTATTTGTATTTTTAATCCATTGAAGAAATAAATTATCCCTATACTCACAGGCTTTGATGATTTTATTATTTATCCAGTCGTTATTACTTCGCGTACTTTTAATATTAATTTTGATTGAATATTCTGATTTGATTTGAATTGAAGTAAAACATAGACGTCTAGGAGAAAACGGGGGATACGATGATTAATAGAGTTTATATTTTGTTTTATAACTCTTTAGTGTAGTGATTTAAATAAAATCTTGGCTCTATAACAGCTGCTATATATAATTTGGGGATTAATATTTTTTCAGTCAAAGTATTCTAAAGCTGTAATGTAGCAAGGGTGTCATTAGCCAGTCACTCCAACAATGTCAATGATGAGAATAATTGTATGTAATAATACTTAATTAAATTTACAATTACAATTACTCTAATTATTATATTATATCGTATGAAAATATTGTTTAATTAAAAAATATTTTCATACGATAATAACAAAAATATTGTTGCTACAGAAAACTAGTTAACATACAAAATAACAAGCAAATATTAAATTCATTCATTTTGTGTGACATTTATAAATATGATTGAATATTTCTAAATTGAAATTGTGTTAGAGAGTAAACCAGCGTACATTGAACTTCTTAAATGATTGACTCAAATAACCTATGAAAGTTTTGACAAGTTTTAAATGGGGTGTCAAAAAACGGAGAACCAGTTTCTAAATTAAAAGGAAAAATTTCTCGCTTACGATAAATTCTATTTTCGCAAAAAGTTAAAATTGATTTCTATAATAATATTTTTTGTGTATTCGGTGAATTTCATTTTTTCAGTAAATGTAATACTACTATCCAAACTTTGATTATTTACTTGACAAGTTTCGTATGGTAGGTACTAACATTTTAAATACGTATATTTGTTATATAATTATGTCCACGTCGTCAGTGACTGCCCCGTTGGTATAGTGGTTGTAAACACGATTGCTGAACATGGGGTCTTGGGTTCGAATCCCGGGTCGGACCAAAATCAGTAATTGGATTTTTCTGTCAAGAAATTTTCAATAGCAGCCCAGTGGTAGGAACTTTGCGGTCTTTCACCCCGTGCCCCGGAAAGCACATAAAGTCTTTGGTGCGGCGCCTGATATCTCTCCGATTGTGTTGGTTTACCATCCGGTCGTGTCATAATAGATATTGCAGCTGTGCTTGCGCGTACAATTTGGCATTATTTTTGACTTTGGCCACTATAATTATATCCTGCGCAAGGCTTCGTAGAGGCTGGCCCTTGTGGCTGAAATTTGTTCGGAGGACATTATTTGTTATATATCTACTTCTAAACATAAGTCATCGCCACAGGTTGCCCCAAAGCACGGTATTAAGCCACCTGTATTCACTGACTCTATGCATGCTTCATCAGGTTGTTACTACATCTATTGGTGGGGGGAGGGGTTTGACTAATACTGCGATTGCCAGTACGACTGCCACTTTATAACATTTATTCCCTTGAATCAGTTGCTGGTTCTTTGAACTATTTTGCACATCGCCATTTCAGCGTAATGATCCACTGGGCCAGAATATAGTTTTTAATTACCACTGTTTCGGAAAATACCTCCATCCAGGGAAGAACCAGCAAAACATCCATCTGGAATTGTTTCAAACATAAAATTTTTGTCAGTAATTCCTTATTTTATTGCAAATTTTCTATTCATATTTTTACTCTTTTTTCTGACTAATATTACAATGTGCAGATATCAAGAGATGAATATTTCTGATTCCCCTTTAATATCATTGAATCAAAAAGGACACAAAAATCACGTATTCTTTTTATTCACCAAAACAAACTACAAAGGGAAAAGTGAAATGAATGAAAATGAACATGATACACGAAAAAATGGGGACAGCGTTAAGAATCATTCCATTTCCGTCACGACGAATGATAAATGATTCTCATGAAACAGCTACCATTTTTTTTAATTACCTAATATATTATTGATTACCGACTCGCACTGGCTTTGCCTGGGTAGAATCTAATAATACTGCTTATTTAGATTTGAGATAATCAAATAAAAAATGAATTAAAAAAATACATCATTAGCTTTTCGTTTTTTTTCTTCAAAAAATATATATTTAAGTTTTACGGATAAAATATAGCCCAATCCTCTCGTGATCTCATGTGTTCTTGAAGTTTCTTTGCAATCGTTTCAGCCATTCTAAATATTAGCCCGGAAAGAACAAAAGATAAAAATTTTAATTCACATTGGCATACAAATAACTCTCTCTATTGCAATATAAGACAGTTAATTCGATGTAACAGTCTGAAATTTCAATTTTATTTATATGTATAGATATGCTGTGGGTTGTGCCTGATTTTTGTTCTTTTTCATCAGGCCGTTAAATTCCAATAGTGAACATGGACCTTTCTTGTTATAGACAGGATTTGTCCTTATCGTCGCAGTCGTCATCAGCAGTCTTGTACCTTTGACGCCAGAGTATATAACTGCTACCATTTTTTTTGATGATGATTTATTACTATAATTTATTTATAAACGATCTCACTAACAAAGACTAGTCGCGGTTGTGAAAAACTTCATCACAGTATTTCGAAGTAAAGCTTAAATTGAATTTGAAATGCGAGACAGATTTAACCACATGTAGACGTTACATTTTAAGAAACACTAAAATTAAAATACGCTATATAGGTATCACTTAACTGATGAATCCTTATATTCGCAGCTCATTCAACTTTATATTAACATATCCATTTTATGTTTATAGCACACTAAAATTAAATTAAAGTGATATTATTACTATAAAAATGTTACAATAGGATTTTCCTCTGTATCTTGGAGACAGTTTACATAATAAATTACACAAAAACAAACGTTTAGACTCTGAACAATCGTTACTAAATAAAAAAAAAACACAAGTTTTCCTTATGAATATTATCATGAATATTTTTTTATTATAATTATTCAGTGTGAGAGGGGGGGGGGGCGATAATAATTTAATAATTTCGTTTTAGTTTTATTGTTCCGTTGTAAAAACTTATTAAATTTTTTGACTAAAATAATATTGCAGCAAAAAGCATAAAAGCGCAGTGAATTGAAAAGGATACTACTTGAGTAATTGGTATAATAAACTCCTAAAACAGTGTAAATTTTGTTATTCCTACCAATACAACCATAATATTTTGGCTCTCATGATTTTGTAATAATTTTAAGCGTACGCGCTTTAATTCGCAATTGCAACTGAATGTTATTGGTTCGCTTACGATAATAATTTCATTTTGTTCAATATAAGTTTTTATTCCTGAGTTATGCCACGAATGTGAATTTATATTTTAATGTAAGTAATAAATGGAAGTAATTATTTCTGAGGTTGCGCGGTGTAAAATTTATGGTAGACTAGCAATTGTAGATAAATTTAGAGGTGCCGTAAGCACCAGTGAAATTAATGATTGCAATTTTCATTGCGGTGAGGCGGTGCGGATGGTAGTGGGGGAATATATTGTCAATAGTTAGCCTATGTGCACATTTATTATCTTATAATTGGCTATTTTATGGTGTAGGAAAATACACCACTACATATTATCCTGCGAAATAGTAAGATGCAACCGAGGGATATGAAACAGGAGAGGCAGTAGTGTCTCTCCTATAACAAGTCAAAATAATAAAACTGTAGTTGTTATTTTGCCTAGCAAGCGTGGCAAATAAAGAAAATATCCACCTATGCGGCGAATTTGTAAGAAAGTTAAAAGTAGACTCTTGACAGGTTGTAACGAAAGAATAATTAATGAAATTGTATAAGAATGGGCAACCAAACATTTGGCTCACCTGAGGCTAACTGGTCAGCGCCGCCCGTGAACAACTGAAGTAGGTAGAAGAAGAATTGTAAATTGAAATTGTTGGTAGTATTTTGATTTTCGAAAAAGATCTGACTCTTTTAGAGTCAGATCTTTTTTAAAATACTATATGATATAAAAGTTAAAGTAGTCTAGCAAATGGAGTTCTATTTAGACGTGTCGTTAGCATCAGTGATTGTAATTTTCATTGTGGTGAGGTCGTGTGGATTGTAGTATTATCCGTATGAAAAATCGATAATGAGAGCAGATTATACAAGGAATAATCGTGAAAGGCAGGCAGCAGTAGAGTGTTTATTTTCTCGCAACATGTCATGGTTGAACTTGGCGGCTGTAATTAATCCATCTTATTTTTCAGAGCCTTTCCCATTATGAGTGGCTGAGAAAATATTTCAAATATTCTGAATTGTTTGTTAAGGAATTTCTAAAGAGATTAACTTAAAAATATCTCTGGGTTATGGTTTGTAACTTTGCTTTTTAACAGTGGTAGAGCCACGAGGCAGTTTTGCTGTCGCACGGATGGACCGAATACAACGTGAAGTAGAGATTTACCACTCCGTTTCGCTTGGTGAGTGCAAGTAGCCGGAGGCCCAATTCCTGCCCCCCCCCCCCATTAAATGGTGGCGGCATTAAGTGAACAACTACCCAGGAGTGTACTAGCACCCTTGGTGAAGGAGAATCCCACGCTGAGCTTCCACGACCAAGTTATCCCTACTCTAACTTAGCGTGGATGCTCATGCTACCCCGCTTATTCTGGTGGGGGGAGAGGTGATTCCACTCGCGATAAAAACTGCTCGGGGCAAGCAGAGTAACAACACCAAACCGACCCCTGCTACGCTATCCTTGAAATTTTGCAGCATCAGGGGATTTCATTCCAACCTTAACGCTGTCCACTACCATCTGAAGACGGTGAAGCCATACTTGCTCTATTTAACCGAGACTCGGGTATCCTCTACAGCTGATACTTCATACCTTTACTAGCCGGGGTATGAATTTGAACATTTCTTTGTGCTCCGGGCTGGAGTTTGCGTATTCGTCAGAGAGGACATCTGTTTTCGACGCCTCGGCAGTCTTAAAGGTACGGACCTGTCAATCCTATGGCTGCGCATTGATAGCGACGACCATCCTCGCGTCTACGGGTGCTTCTATAGATCCCTTAGCTGTAATACCAAAACAGACCGTCTCATCGAGCACGTCCAAATGGCTACAGACTCCGTGCTACAGCAGATCCCATCCGCATAGATCGTAATTTTGGGCGATTTTAACACCCAGCACGCCGAATGGCTGAACTCATGTTTAACCGATTATACCGGAAGATCTGTTTATAACTTTTCTTTGGCATATGGTCTGACGCAACAGGTTACTGCGCCTGCGCCAGAGTAAAGTGTTGAGCAAACCACATATTAACTATTAACTAACTCTTTGAATCATTTTAGAAACCACAATCCAACAAAATATAATAATAAGAATGCCAGACCAAATATCGGTCACGGCTTTCATTCTTACCAGAAACTAGCCATCTCTGCATAACAGAATTATAGTGCTTGTACCAATAGTCCAATGGAAAGCCATAGCTTTACGTGCTTTTCGTTGTACGACACCGCCAACTTCCTGACTCCGGTCTGCTACTAAGGATTTCTTGAAACCAAACTTAATAACTGATTTTTGTATGCCCGACCCGGGATCCGAACCCGGGACTTCATTATAAGCAGTCACGTTTTCGAGCACTAGACCTACGAGCCAACAAAATACAAAAGTAAAATAACAGCCTATATACTTCCCAGAGGAGATAAGCAGAGGCTGAGGCCTTTCTTTATTTCTGAGAGGGTTATAGGCCAAGAAAATGTCTGTCGCGCTGCCCCAATGTGTGTTGGCAAGCTGCACAAGTCTTCGACGTATTTTTTTATTATATCTCAGACATGCAGGTTTCCTCCCGATGTTTATCTTTTCTGCAGAGTAAATGGTTAATCAGCACCTAAAATTGTTATCAACAATTTTATTTCGGATCGGACCTGGGTTGCTCGCGTACTGTGAAATTTACAGCGTGCGCCTACCATCAGCAAGTGTTTTTTTATTGATTTTCAATCAAGCATGTTATTGGTGTCTCTAGAAATCGTACTCGGTTTTGCTAGTATATTATGAAATTTAAGAATCAACAATTATGCAGTCATTTACAGTGGTTCTGAAATTAATATTTAAAAAAAACATTTTATAATATTTTTAAGGTTTAGAGTTTGGTGACTCAGAATTATTAAATATTTAACTGCAAATGACTAAGTAACCAAAGCAATATAATTTATATTTTATTATACTTAAATTAAGCTTAAAGCTTCACTATATACAGTTTTACTACAGCTTTACTAAAATAACCCACAACTTCTCACTTATAACGAAGCTCTTTACATTTCTTTTTAATTAAACCTTTAAAATGCACCACATAAAACATATAATATGAAATTTTGTGGCATCTTACACTAGCTACTACAACAAATAAATGTCAGTCATAAGATAATGAAAAAAAAAACCTTCTTCGTAATAACACGGAAACATCTCATAGAGTAATGGGAAGGGAGCACTGAAATACCTACGTGTATTATCTGTCTTTCATTGCTTTCTTTTGTTAACGTGGGATGCCGCTCCTTCGCAATTTTAAAGGAGGTATTTTGAATAGAAGGAAGTCATTTTCACTATCTTAAATGCTTGTAAGTGACAGTGTAGGCAGAATCATTAAAGAAAAGAGAGTATAATTATTGGCAAAGGCCACTGACGTACGCAACAACATAATAATTTATGACATAAAAAAGTAAAATCAATGAATTTGATACTGTACGCCGTAGGGCATGCCTGGAAAAATAGTGATATGTGTATTCTAAAGCAGTAAACGATTAAATAGAATGATTTTAGGGTTGTTTAATTTATTTATTGTTTATGTAAATTATTTAATTTGTTTACTGTTTGGGTGAATGAATGACGAAGAATGGGATTACTCGCTAGTTCTATTTAGGACAGAAATGAGTTTAGTTTTTTGACTCCTAGTTTATATAATTAATTTTAAGTAATATTACTATATGAATGCATGATATTAAAAGTTTTGTATGTCAGAAGAAGCTGTAAAGTAAAAAAGAAGCTACAAAGTAAAACAATGATACGGCGAGAAATATGTAGTTGGAAAAATGTTGTGACCAAGATAAAAATTAAATGCGTCGTTGGATTGGACATGTAGAAATAAAAAAATGAGAATAGATTGGTAAAGCAAACTTATGTTTCAAAGTATATCACCATACCAAATTGATCAAATTAAGAGCATCCTCAATCGACTAGCACGTGTGCGCTGACGTACGGGTGTGAAAGTAATGACAAAAGTGTGTCAGTAGAGAGCCAAATGGATTACCATTTGTCTCTCTGTCCCTCTGTTCTATTCCCATATTTTCAGTTATTATTGTGCTACCATTTGGTATCACATTCATAAGTATGTTATTGAAATACAAGCGATGAACGTGTAATCTAGCTTTTTCTTTGTTATTTATTTTTTCTTAGTTCGTCTTACTTCTTTTTATATTGATCGTTAATTTCCTTAATCTGGTATTTTAATTGGCAAGGATTTGAAAACATTATATTTAATATATAATAATATGTAAAAGATGGATTAAATTTGTAAACAGACTTATGACTACCAAATTTGAAAAACTGTGATGATATTATGAAATAAATCTGTAAAATAATTAGATTACAAGCATCTCGTATTTTGCCAAAATTAAGCAAGTGTTTCAAATGCTAAAATAAAAAGTCAACAACACAGGAAAAAATTATCAGCTATAGTAAACTAATTTTATTTAGTTTGTCATTTACCTGGTTTTACGTTTTCATGTACTGGTACAAATGCGTCAGCATGTTTTTTTCAGTTCTTAAGCCAGCGCCTAACTAGTTTCCCACCTGAGAGTAAGGGGTGATGCAGCCAAAGATGGTGAAGCGCACTGACTTAACAAATGCTTATTCACTCTTGCCTTGAAGACACCCAATTTTATGCATCATAATACTTCTGTGACTCATTTGGTCAGTAACGATAACCGGAGACGAGATATTCCATCTAAGCCCTAATAAGCAACAACGCATGTACATTCTATGTGACACAGCGTCCACCTAAAATCATACGGTGGAGTGGACTCAGAAACGTGCATTATGGCGGTCTATGACGCAGGTCTGTTTCCAGCATTAAAGTTATGATAATATTGCTATGATGATGATGATGATGATACAGTAGATTTTATCCAACTTAGTATTAAACCATTTTTATGCAATGAAATACAAAATTTTTATCGAGTAAAATATATCCCTTTGTAATTTAATTAAGAGCTCAATCAATGTTTCCGATCCCACATTTACTGAAATTGCAACTCTTAGCTCGTGTAGCATAACTTCGACACTATTAGTTCTCGAAGTTTTACGCCACCTGCTAATAACTTTATCCTAATTAAAACTTTCTTAGTGCAAACGAAAAGTTTGGTTAGTATTTATAAGCCTGATTCGTGTCACAGAATTTGAGCAAATTTCTATTTACATTATGTAGTTTTTCATAACATTTAACATATCCGTGAGAATTAATTCTTCGAGATATTCGAGGTATTTTCAAAATGACGACCTGAACGCGTATTATACTTTGAAATATTTGTCTATAGGTAATCCTCATATTATCAAACATACTCATTTCATAACCGCATTTGTTCTCTCATTTCGATTTTAAACTGGTAATTGATGAAGGTAGTGAAATAAATTTGAATATAAATAATACATTCCAGTTGACGTTGCGTCATGTTTGATTTCGTACAAAATTAAAATATGCCAATTTATTACAATTAGCAGGCGGAAAATTGACAAACATTTTAATTACGCTACAACAGTTAATAAAGTTAGCGACGGCACCTAATTAGGTCTAAAGGTAATTAACAATGTAGTCAGAATAACGTGCAAAGATGGAAATAATGTTTATTAATTCCAAGTACAATAACGATTAGATAATCAAATATACTTTGGTTTTTAATTTCTGACTATAATTTTTAATAAATCTAATTTAAAGACAGTGTTAGTGTGCAGCACAAATAATATTATATAGTTTTTAATCACGCACCGCAAGCTTGTAATAATTAAATTTGCTCAGTGACGATTTTACTATAATTAACATTATTTCATAAATATATATATATATATATATATATATATATATATATATATATATATATATATATATATATATATATATATATATATATATATATATATATATATATATATATATATATTTAAAAAAAATCTGAAATTAGATAAGGGCTTCAACAAGTTTTTGGACCGTAATCTTAAACTAGCCCTTACATTTCCCAGACGGGCCTCTGCAATCCACTTTTCGCCCCTCCGGGAGACAGAACGTGACGGGTGGCGAATCTCGTTGCCGGTTTTCCTCCCGGAGATTCTTCGCACCCCTGCCCCATTAAAGGGGCATCGGGAACTCGGGGCCATTTCTTTTGTTTGCTTCCTTATGGTGCGAAATATGGGGTAGTATATTTTACGCCGCTACCACGGCGAGGAGCCGAGTCTGTGCTATCGGCTTGTCGCTCATTTAGCACCACCTGGGGGACACGTGTAGGGTGGGCCTAGGATTAGGTGGTCAAAGCCTACGGACGCGAGCGACTTATCCCCCCATATACAGATCAAGTCCTTTCCATGCGGAAAAGTTTTTGGTCAAAAACTAAAAGGTTTTTTGTGCGTTCATGGACTTGGAAAAGGCCTATGACAGAGTGGATAGGAATGTGCTATGGCAAACACTAAATTCATTTGGGTTGAACGCTGGCTTATAGGGACTCTAGTGCTTGTGTTAGGATCAACGGGGTCTACTCGTACTGGTTTGGCATCCATAAAGTTGTCAGATAGGGCTGTGTGGCTTCCCCGTGGCTGTTCAACCTTTTTATGGACAGTTGTTTGCAAAATTTGAAAGTTGAAGAATGCGAATTAAGAATGGGTGAGTTAACCGTCAAAAGCCTTTTGTACGCCGATGATCAAGTTATTCTTACGTCGTTGCAAATGTTGCAAATGATGGTTACATTAATGAACAGAACAATAAAAGAAAGGGGTATGAAAGTGAACACAAGTAAGACGAAAGTTATGGTTTATGAAAGAGAAGAAAGTAAGACGATATGTGAAATAAGAATAGAAGGGGAGTTGATCGAGCAAGTAGATGAGTTTGTATATCTGGGTTGCGTATTTAGCAGGGATGGGAGATGTGATTAGGATATAGAACGACGAGTGAATGCAGGAAATAGAATAAATGGGGCCCTATTCTCTATTGTGAAGAGTCAAAATGTGTCGAAAAAGGCACGTATGGGAATTCACAATGCTGTGTTGATCCCTACTTTAACGTATGGTAGTGAAAGTTGGGTGTGGCAGAAGAAGCACGAGAGTAGAATGAAAGCAGTAGAAATGCGGTCGTTAAGGAATATGTTAAGGCTGAATCTAAATGACAGGGTAAGAAATTGTGTAATAAGAGAAGAGTGTGGTTTGCAAGATGATGTTGTGACCAGGATTAAGAAAGGAATGCTTCGGTGGTTTGGTCATGTCGAAAGAATGAATGAGGAAAGAGTGACAAAGAAAATTTATGTTGCAAAAGTGAATGGCAGAGTCGGAAAGGGACGTCTTCGGCGAAAATTTATCGACCAAATTGGCGATTTATTGAAAACGGGCCAAATTAGGAGTACCCTTAACCGACGAGCATGTATGCGTAGGTGAATGGATGTGAAGGAGGCGAGAGATGTGTGTCAGGATCGTGCCAAATGGAAGTCTGTAGTCTCTGCCAACCCTTCTGGGTGACAGGCGTGAGTGTTTATGATATGTTATTTTCCAGAATACGCTGTCACCAAGTTGGCACAAGAACAAGTCCGGGTGGGACTTTTGTTTCATTTTTTCTTATAAAAGAATAGGTTGAGTCAAAAACTTGAAAAAGTGATAAAGAACTAATATAAATCTTTATTTTTGAACAAACTATCATATACGTAGTTAAAATATCGTTCACAAAGGCCGCGTACACACCTAGCGCACGGGCTCGAGCGGGCACGTGCCAAATGTCTCGGCTGATGTGGACGTACTTCGGGCTGCCTTGGGCGCACGTTGCTTCGACCGAGCGCTGCTCGACCCCGAGCCATACGTTGTCGGTAAACTGAACGTGCTAAAAGGTGCCTCAGTGTTCGCTGTTAGTTTGTTGTGTACAGTGGTTTTTTGACTTGCGAGGCGATACAATAGTGTTTCTTTTAGTTTTATTGAAAGTTACATTAATAATATAATATAATACATATGAAAGATATCACTGAATTGTAATTAATATATACATTGATCTTAAAATTTACAGAAATATTAATTTTTAATTTACCTTTACATAATCACTTAAGGCCTCGACAATAGCGTCACAAACTTCTGGAATTACACCTGAGATACTCAACTTTTTAAAAAAATATTTCAAAGATATTTGAAATAAATATTGCAAGCTGCTATAAGAATTCCCGGTTGCTAAAAATCTTAAAGTTAATAAACTTACAGTGATTGCCTCTTTATAATTTTTGTCGCACTTTTTAATTTTATCAGACAACAAGGAGCACATATTTTCAAATTCTTGTAAGGACATTCGTGTAAAATTATGTACAATCTGATCATATGTTAAATCTTTAAGTAATTTATTTCCATATTGGTTGCGGCGCTCATAAATTGTTCTAATACAGACGCGTCTAGGTCTTTTCTTAAAAGGGGTGACTGTTTTCGTTTTTAAACAATAAGCAACTAATAAAGTAGCTACAGCTGCAATTGCACAACTGTCCATTTCGGATGCTCGAGGACTTATGACGGCCCTGCCTCGGAGTTCCGGACAAAACTACTGAGGCTGCCGCGCGAGCCCGTGCAATAATTTATAGACAATAGTCTTTAATTTTACGGAGTTAAAATAGTTTTAGGAAGTGTATGAACTTTTTAATAACAGATATAAGCAGCAGAATTTTCCTAATGACAACTCAATAAAAATAACAAAACTGATTTGTGTGTATAGTAAAGTTGGTGTTTCATTGAGGTCTTAATAAAATATTGAGGCCAATATTTCAAGCTTGAGTTTAGAAATCAAAGAGTAACTAATATATATTGGTAGTTTTTGCATTCCTAGTGAGGGTCGTTAAACACTTCACTTCTACAAAAACAGTGTTTTTAACATAAAATAAATCTATAGTTAACAAATACCTCTGTAGAAACGATGGTTCTCAACGAGGCGCGAACAATCAATTTTGTTTAATGGACTGCGAAATACTGACTGACCGCCAAATTTTCACTTCGTTGTGCGTATTACACGAGTACTTCATTGCCGTCACTTAAGAAACATCGAATCTTATTTTAATAATTAAGGGTTATACTACCTCAGCTCAAATTATAATTTTGCCCCCACTGACCTACATGTCGAATGCTCTCTACTTACATGTTTGTAATCACCAATACTTTAAGTAGATAGGTTGTTAGATACTTATTACGTTAGGTTTATCATATTTATGCTTGTTTCTTTATTCCAACCCAGTCGTATCTTATTATTATAACGGTTATTTCCCATCTTAATTTTACATCGTCCTGTGGCGCAATATGTATTCTGATCGTAAGCGACACAGCTTTCTCATTCGAAATCCGAAGCGAGACTGAGCGGGGATATCGGGCGACAGGGAACAAGTTTCAGGGCGCCGATAGTTTAGGGAATTTCTTTTTCCAGTGAAAATAATGGTAATTTAAAAATAAATAAAAAGCATAAGCCCTGCTTTTTGTTTAGTTCAGTTAGTATGCAAAGTTTCATGATCTAATTTAAAGGTTTTCATGAATACTATTATTACTTTGTGAATAATATTATACTATTATTTTGTTGTTTATTGTTCGGTTTGGAGGTAACTTTGGATTTATTTTATCGACAAAAAATGACGGAATCTATCTTATGTCTAACATTGTTATTTCAAAATTAATGCTGCAGTATTTTTGGCATAACGGAGTTTCTTGCTAAGCCATTTGAGTTAGTACCTTCGACACGAAATTAGTAAAAAGACAAATCTGATATTTTAATTTTTTCGTATATCGCGTAATGTTAATCTATTACTAAAAACCTATTAGTTTAGTACTCGTTAAAGAATTTTTTTAAAAAGATCCGTTAAATATCTAAATTTAGATGAGCTCAATGGCACCTTGATTAATAATAATTTTGTAAAATGTAATACAGATGTAAGTGATATGACGATGATAAATGAGAAATTAAATGTTTTTGTTGAGCAATAGTCCATCTATTGCTCAACAAAAACATTTTATCTTCTTCAAGTCGCGATGCAATCATTGTTGCAGAGTTATAACGAACTAATTTCCTTCCTTTGCAACTCTGCTCCTGGTAATACCTAATAAATTATCGACTTTTTGCTTAGAACTTAGGTGATTTTTGACTTATGAGCTTTGGTAAAACTTTATGTATTTTTTTGCGATGATATTTCAAATTTTCGACATTACCATATTATACCGAAGCAATATTATATCAAAATATAATAAAGTATTTAAATATATCAAAAAGAAAAAACATTTTACAAAGAAATAGAATAGAATCGTCATATATTATTTCGTAAAAAAAAATTAATATACAAAACGATATAAAAAGGCTTATTACATTAAACAGGTAGCGCGACTTCACTTTTGACAACTAAAAGCTACAGATGCGCTGTCACCGTTAAGGATTACGTTGAAATACATTAAAGCCTGTTATTATACTGGTTCTACATACCCTTCAGATCAAAACACAGCAGTGCGAGCACTGCTGTGTTTTGATCTGAAGGGCATATATGTGAGTCTTTTTGTCGGCAGAAATACATATATACTTTTGCCTGACTTAAGTCAATGGAAATAGTTATTTAAATTAAATTATTTCAACATATTAGAGCCACGCTGTGACTATATTATGATTAAAGCACCAAATAATGTCGGCTAGACTGTAAAAGAATCGCGCTTTTACAGAATACTTCACATAATAGTGTAAGATACCAGAGACCAATTGTACTGGAAACGAGTATTCCATCTTAGTACCTAGGGTAAACAAAACATCTGCACTTTAATCAAGGATAGATGTCGATGTCAAGGCCACAGAATCCACTTACAACCAGGTAGATAGTGTGCTCGTTTGTCAACCCACACTTATTTTATAAAAAAAACATACGTTAGAATAACACTTTCTAATTAAAATTATAAATTGCAAGGTAATAAAATACATATAGTATTTTGATACCTTCTAATTTCCATGTTGAAGTACTTCACATCACTGTCACAGCCTGTAGCCCGTTCTGTTTTTCTAACTAAAGTAAAATCGTTCATAATCCAGTATCTTTGTTTATTTAGAAAACCTTTACTGCATAGGAAAATCAGCCTCCCATTTTCGGATGTAAATGTTGTTATAACAAACAATATTCCAATCCCAGTGGGCACAGAAGTTTATGATAATGACATAGTAACACTCCCAACTCGATATCGTTTGCGATAGTTGGAGCATTTTCGTCACGTGTGCTTAGCTAAATGCCTTCCGAGTGGCCCGGGAATTACGTACAAAAACTGTGGCCTCTGCCGCGTCGTGAAAACCTAAATCCGCTAATAACGAAGATATATTTTTCTCGTTTCTGCGGTTAATCTCAACGTTATCTGCGGAGTAATAATTTCTGTATCCCAAAAAAGTTTTACGGGCGTTGATTAAATATAATATATCATGTAATCAAGGAAATTGTATTTGGGAAAGAAATAAATGCAAAAAATTCAATAGATAATCATATTGGATACAGAGAATTGTATTGTTTGTGGATGGCTGACGAATAGTCGAAATACCTTAACAAAAGTCTATTCACTCTTGTCTTAAAATCAGTCAGTATTCGAATGAATAAATACCGGTGAATTATTCCGCTCCTTTGCTTTAAGAACTATGATCTACGAACCAAGCCATTTAATTCGAATGCGTGATATGTCGATAACAAAAGGGCGGAGGCTATTCGAGCGTATAGTTGTCCGATAGTGAAAAGGAGAGGAAGGGATTCAATTGTTTAGTTCCTGTGCAAACACTTTGTAAACACCAAAAAGCCAGTTAATTCTATTGATCAATGTGTTAATAATGGTTACTAAAATTAGTCAATAATTTTGATAACTTAGGCCGCTTTCCGACTTGTCGGCGCGGGAGCAAGGCGGATTTTTAAGGTCTGTACCGAAACGATACCGCGTTGCCTTAAGCTACTCAATTATCGATATAAAATCCTGCAGTACCGATGATAATATATTGGCGTGCTGTTACGTTTGTTGACTATGTAAAAAAATAAAACGTTACTGGCATCAAAATACAAGGTTTAGAAAATTTTCAATTTATAGTACTAAAATGACGTGAATATATTGCTCCGCCATCTTGTTAGCACGGCCGTGCGCGGTAAATGTCGAGCGGCCGCTGGACACGCATCCCGAGATGCGGTAAAACGAAACGATCCCTTCCTGCTCCCGCACATACCGCGCCAATTAGCAGACGCACGAGCGAAACGAATCCGCACCGCTCCCGCACCGAAAATTTTTTTGAATCTGTACGTCAGTAACGTGTTTTCTATTGTTTACGTTAATAGGCACTTTACATCTAAATAAAAGACTCAAAACAGAATTTTTCCTATATGTCTAGTGAAATATATTTATATATATATATATATATATATATATATATATATATATATATATATATATATATATATATATATAGTGAATATAGAATGATTTCGGGGAATTTATTCCCCATATTATTATGCCATGAGTGTCGTGAGAGGCAACATGTCCTGTTAAACACTCAACATATAAAAAAGAAACTATGGTTGCCAACCCGCTTTGGGCTGTAATTAAATAGAAAAAGGTTTTTCGTCTATATCGATAAAAAATGTCGGATGCTTGATTATCTGATATACAAATTATTAATCGAGAAAAGAGTCTGAATTGTGATTTGCACATGCAACGCGTTTCGACACATACACAAAGACGAATAAATTGGAAATGTCGCAGCAACATGCAGACGTGTTATTTGTCGCTGCTAGTGACTTGGCACAAGTCACGAGAGCATAAGGTTGAAAGTCTGTGCATAGCCTAACATATATATACTTTTGCGGATTTTATTGCGTTTAATTTATATGATTTTTATTTCCCGACGTTTCGGGCGCTTTCCAGCACCCATGGTCACTGGAGACTGAGGGAACTGACGTCCCAATGTTAGTATTAACCCGGAGTACCTTCAGTTTTTTAATTATTAATTATGGTCCGATCTACGCAGAATGAATTTACTGTGTCTTGAAGTCTTGCAGTTATATGCTTGGGTTTAGTTTTAATTTTATTTATTACAGAGTCTCAAGCAGGTAATAGCACCCAGCCTCCTTCTCTATTGAATTTACGATGTTTTTTTAATTTCAATAGCCTTACTTCATACTTGTTAGGAATCGATGTTCTTTCGCGAGGCTTTGTCTATCAAATTTGATGTAATATTTGGGGCCACCTAGGATATGATCACAAACTGCTTCCCAGAACGTTGATGCTTCACGTCAGCTATATGTTCTTTTACGCGGGTTCTAATTGATCTCTTTGTTTTCCCTATGTATGAGAGACCACATTCACAATCAATCTTGTACTATCCTACGTCTCGTAGAGTAATATGGCACTTTATAGATGGTAAAAACTGACTAATCTTATTTGGCGGCTTATAAAATGTTATAATAGCAGCTCGCTTCAGGGTGTAGCTGAACTTGTCTGTTACGCCTCTAACAGAGTAGTACAGCAGGCACACGCTCGTCTGTGGCTGGCTTCACTTTGTCACTGTGACGTGGTCACGGGATCCGAAGCTTGTTGACGTGCAGAACCTGTTTGACATCCTGAAGCTCGGCGGCCAGGTGTTTGCTGTCAAAGATCCCTCGTTCTCTCTTAACAATAATTTGACCACGGTAGCTAACTGTGAAGGATGGTGATGAGATGTAACGTTTAAATATCTATTAGTATGGGTATTTTATCTATACACCGTGTGACCTACGGTATTGTTAGGATTTCCGATGACTAACACATCTAGAAAAGCTAAGGAATTATTTGCGCCTAACTCCATGGTAAATTGATTTTTTAGAGTTTATGTAAGACTTCAAGACACAGTAGTTCATCCTGCGTAAATCGGACCATATATAATAATTAGAAAGCTAAAGGTACTCCAGGTTAATACTAACATCGGAACGTCAGTCACCTCAGTCCTCCACAACCAAGTGTGCTGGAAAGGTCACGAAACGTCGGGAATTAAAAATCAAATGAATTAAACGCAATAAAATCCGTAAAAGTAGTTTTAATCAATGTGTAGTGTTCGCGTAAATATAAGAAATCATTATAGCCATAGTTGCTACTATTGGAAAATTATGTGTTTTATTTATTTATAATTTTTAATTATTTTCAATTGTTATCAGGAAGATGCTGCTGGCCATTCCCTGTTTTTGTGTACTGCTTCTATGAGTTTACAGCCTAAAACATTTTACGGCTAAACATACTAACTTGACAAATATTTATTTTAATTCGTGTTTTAGAAAATAATAACAACTTGGTAAATGAATAATCTCTCTTATATATTTCGTACTCCCGCACCGTGATAGACCTGGATTTACCTTATTCAATGACAACATTGATTTGCCACGTCATTGATGTTGATATAACATTGTTAGAAGATGTGCTTTCAAGTTCTTGAAAGCACATCTTTTTTCTTTTTTAACCTATCAATGTGAGAAACCATCTCAAACAAACATACTCTGTTGCTGTCAAGAAATTCTACTGAGAACTTTGCTACCTTTGCATATTTACTCATTTTAGACTGACCTGTGAATTAAACTCGTCCTGGTTTATGATTTGCAGCCGCGATTACGATTACTAGCTAATTATTGTAGTGAAACGCATCGTTTGAGCAGTTACTAATTCCGGTACTTTGGGCACTACTAGTGCTGGAACATTCACATTCACATTCACGTTCACATTCTAGTCCAGATTTACCACAATCGCCACGATTGGGATGGAAGTCGCGCACCTTTAACCCTGCTCTCCGTCGTTATTCTGTTTTATTTTTACACCTAACATAATACAGAAATATACGAGTTGGGTACATTGTCATCTATCAGAAGCCATCGAATTTTTCTAGTATAATCCAAAGAAGGTGTCTTTGAATGTACTTCGTTTCTATTTTTTTTCATCATCGATGAAACAAAATAGAAACAAAAATATTATTGTGTGAAATAATATAATTAATTAAAGAGGTTTAAAGGCTATTTTATGTTGTATTATATTTATATCGGTTAAACGGTTCCTATTATATTTTTTACTATTTGTTTACACTAATGTAAATACTTTTTTAAAAACTGACTGAAATCTATATCGTTCGTAATATACCATTTGCTAAAATTTAAATATCTGGCCCACAAAAAGCCACGCTCCTTCCTCCGCTCATATAGAGTAAAAAAATACTTGTTATTTCTGTAATTAGTTTGAATTATTGAACTCCTTGAAACTTTTAAATGAAAATATAAAGACAAATTACGCAATAATTTTGCTGCCTATGATAATAGCACACTGCTTATTTCGATAATTTTTCTACCACGCTGCAGCTGTATTATGGTTGTAGCACGAATGTATCGGCTTGACGTGGGAAAGACTACGCTCTCACAGAATACCAGCGTAAAATACCAGCTTCATACTGCTGTGTTTCGTAAGATTCTTCTTCTTTTCTACTGGAAACGAAGTATTCCATCTTAGTCCCCCGGGGTGACAACGGATCTGCAATTTGATTCTTAATCAAGTATAAATGTAGATGTCTATGGACCATATCAACCACTTACCATCAGGTGGACTGTACGCTCGTTTTTACTCTTATTCTAAAAAAAGAAAGAGATGCGATCTGGTTTTTGGATTTATAGGCACATGTTTTGTTTACAAGAAAATATACGAGGCGTTCCGTCTTAGTCCTCAGAGTTGACAATGCATCTGTGTAGCCTTCTTTGTTCGTAAATGGAGCGAGTGTCCGTGGAGTGCAGTAGCGATTTACCATCAGGTGTGCTGTAATTTCAGTTTCATAAAAGAATGTAAAATGTCGCCTTGAAATTGATTTCATTTTCCAATGCTTCCCCTTTATTTGTTTAGCATTCGATTCGTTTGTTCAGTATCAAAATTATGTTAATATATGTTTGTTAACTATTGTAATAATATGTTTATGTAAAGTACAAAAAATTATTACAAACATTTTTTACAGCATTTAATTACATCTCATTATCATCAAAAGGCATCCATGACTTTTTTATTTTATTTCAATAGAATTAGGCTGGCAAAAGAGCACACTTACCACCTGATGGTAAGTAGATGTGTAGCAAATATATTTGTAATCGAATAAGAACCTATACTACCTCAAATGGCTTAGCAAGACCCTCCGTTATGCAGAGAACATTGCAGCATTAATTTTAAAGTAAATTTATAGTAAAATTGAGGATTAATTTAAAGTACGATGTTAGACGAAACCACAATTCCGTAAAATTATCTCGACAGAAAAAAAAACCAAAGTTACCTCCAAACCGAACAATAAACCGCTGGTATTCACAAAGTACTTTAAATTAGATCACGAAACTTTGCAGAATAACTTAACTAACTGTGAAGCAGGGCTTATGTTTTTATTTTTTTATTAACATTATTTTCATTGTAAAAAGAAATTAGCTAAACTATCGGCGTCCTAAAGCTTGTTCCCTGTCGCCCGATATCCCCTTCGGTAGTCGCTTACGATCACGTAAAATTAAAGTGGGAAATAACCGTAATAAAAACAAGAAGCGACAGGGTTGGTGTAAAGAAGCAGGCATAAATATGATAAACCTAACGAAGTAGGTATCTAACGACCTGTCTACTTATTACAATATTAGTGATTAAAACATGTTGGTAGACAGCATACGACGCGCGGGGAAGTGGGGCGAAATTAGAATTTGAGCTCAGGTAGTATAGGCCCCTGAGAATCAAAACGCATATGCGTTGTTCCCCTGAGGACTAAAATGGAAAGCCTCGTTTCCAGTAAACAAGGTCATCTATTCTTTACACTCACGAATTCAGTCACTCACGGCAATTTGTGAGAGCGTCGTCCTACCCCGGTCAAGCTGAACCATTCGTGCTACGACTAGCTAGATGCAGCTTGGCTCTACCACAAATTAAACGTACTAACATGTGCCACCAGGGCGGCGCCGTTTGATGTTGAAAAATTTGACAGATTTCGTCGCGGGAAGTTACTTTGTTAGAAAACGCATCTGCAATTCCCCTGGTGTTGCGGTTGTTCATGGGCGGCGGTAGTCACCATCAGGTGGGTGCGTGCTCGTTTGCTCCCTCTTCTATAAAAAAGTGTAATACACTTACACCTACATTACTTCTGTGGTACATATTAATTTTTTTTCTGGAAAATTAGTTATATTTTATATTAATTCGATAAAAATGAATAAACCAAATTATGTACCAGGCGGTCCCATAATGAACTGGCCTGATATAGTTCAACGCGACATATCGCTACATGTTGTGTTGCATTAAATAGTACGTTTATCGTGCACTTAATATAAGAAACATGCATCGACATGAAATGCTTAGTCTTAGTTTAACAGGCATTTGAATAACGAGAGTCGCGTATTTTTTCAAAATGTCGAAAACTGAGTATCGAAGTGTCATAAAGTTTCTGTTTAAAGAAGGTTTATCCCCTGCCCAAATAAAAGAACGATTGGATGGCGTGTATAAGGGGTCTGCCCCCTCCTACAGCACAGTAAAAAATTGGGTGAAAGAGTTTCGCCTCGGGAGAGAAACCGTCGAAGACTTTGGCCACAACGGTCGACCTGTGGAAGTGCTCACTCCCGAAACGATTGCTCCTACCGAAGAGGAGGTTCTGAGTGACCGCCGTTTTAAGATTAGAGAAATTGCTGCAAGGCTTGAGCTCTCTAAGAGTACCGTTCATCGCGCGATCCATGAACATCTTCACATGAAAAAAGTGAGTGCAAGATGGGTACCGAAACTTCTTTCAGCGGTACAGAGACAGGAAAGAGTGCGCTGCGCTTCGGAGTTTTTGGATCTTTGTGGCGAAAATCCAAAGACTGTGATCGAGCGGCTAGTGAATGGTGATGAAACTATGATCTTGTATTATGATCCACAAAGCAAGCGCGAGTCAATGGAATGGCGTTATAAGGGTGAAAAGCCCCCTAGAAAGGCAAAGGTGCAACAATCGACAAAAAAACTGATGTGCACAATATTTTGGGATTTTCAAGGCATTTTGATGGTGGATTTTAAAGAACGTAATACAGTCGTCAACGACGAATATTATGCTTCTTTAATATGTAAATTACGAGACAAGATAAAAGAAAAACGAAGAGGCAAGCTGTATAAAGGTGTCCTGTTGCTCCATGACAACGCCCCTGTCCATACCGCTGGTGTTTCGAAGGATGCATTTCGTCAATTTTTCGGGTTCACAGAAGTTCAACATCCACCTTACAGTCCAGACATGGCCCCGTCCGACTATTATTTATTATCAAATTTAAAGCGGAATTTAAGAGGAAGAAAGTTTTCAAGCGATGAAGAGTTGCAGGCGGCCGTCTTCAGTCATTTTGAGGATAAAAAACGTGATTATTTTTATAAAGGTTTAGAGATGTTGATTCACAGATGTCAGAAGTGTGTTAATATTCATGGTGATTATATTGAAAAATAAAATTGGTTTCGTTTCATTTCCTTCATTGGTTCATAGTTAGGCCAATTCATTATGGGACCGCCTACGTATATTCCTAAAAGTAGAAGAATTCAAAAAGTTATAAAGGTGTAAAAAATTAAGGAAAACAGCACTTGGTTGTTATTTTGTTATATAAATACTCTAAAAACATTTTTGTAATTACTTTTCCATAACAGTAACACTGTATGTATCTGTGATCATATAAGTTCACTTTAGTCCAACTAGCGACAACTAGTGAGCGTTGGATTATTAGCCCGCGATTCAACTTCCATGACAGCCGTGGTAGCTCAGATGGTTTGCACTCGCTGTAAAGTTCACAGTACGTGAGCAAACTGAGTTAAATCCCCGTCGACACCAATAAATCGTTAATTAAAACTTTAATTGCTGATTTACCACGAGCTCGAGGTGTAGGTAAACGTCGTGAGGAAACCTGTGTATTTGAGAAATAAAAATAAATACATTTTGAAGACATGTGAAATTCACCAACAGGCATTGGATCCACAGAACACTTAATATAGCTAGCTATATTAGGTGTTCTGTGAGCTAACCGAATTTCACAAGCAAAATTCAATCGAGCCGAATAATAGCTGGCTAATTTGGAAATGCACGGAAGCTATAATGATGCATTTTGGAATAACCACTGCAGTGTACATCAGGCATTAACTAATCAGAATTAACGAGTGTGCTTTGCGCGAGCTACTGTGATATTTGTTGGTACAATAAAGTCGTTACTTATCTGTTCTTCTGTGTTTTTGGTGATATACATTGCGTTTTATCGTTTACATGGTCACGTGGTTTTTATTTTTTTTAATTGCCTACTTACTTTGTTGTGCTAATTTACCGAGTGCTCAGTATAAAGGGAAAATAAAGCGAGGAAACCTGCATATCTGAGAAATAAAAATAAATAAATAAATGTGAAGTTTGCCAACATACACTGAAGCAGCGCGGCGGAAATTTCTCCATTACTCACTCAAAAAGAGAGGAGGCAAATTTATTTTACATTTACCACATAACTATCATTGAATTTAAAACCAAAAATGCAAGGTAATATTTATCTCCAAAAATTTGCCATTTAATTAGACTTCAATAAACCTTTCGAGATAGGTACTAATTTAAAAAAAAATAAACCATTATACAGCAAATGACATGGCTCCTTGCCAAACTCCACCGGATTATTAAGACCTTTAAAAATAGACCAAAAACGTGGAACGCAAAACAAATGAAGTGTAGGCAAAGCCTGTGAACGATGCCATTTAGGAACAAAACGAAATATTTGATCATGGGACGCTATTTAAATTGGCGGCTTATTTCTAAACACTTGTTAATATTCGAGTTTTGAATTGGTATTGTTAGCGGACGGTAACGACTTCTCTTTTTTATATCTAAAAATTGTTAAGAAAACATAATAACTTTAGTTATAACAAGATTAAGCTTAACATTTAGAGTCATTCCTCTTTTCCATATTCAAAAGGCGAGAAACTGCTATATTCGACGCGTATGTTATATTCGGAAACGTTTGAACGTAGGGAATAATTGTGTTCTGTGGTTTGAAATGATTAAAATAATTCATTTTTGTGAATCAGTTATATACAGCGTCTTTTTGTTTATTAAATAACTTTATTGATTTAACCACAAATGTTACAATACAAAGGCCGGAATTAATGCCAGATAGTATTTTCTGGCAGCCAAACCATGGCGTTATAAAAAATTGTGGTAATAAATAATAATAAACCAAAGTTCTTATAACATATATTAAGATAAGACTTATAAATGTAAATTATACAAACCTTAAACCTATATCAGAAGAAAATATCGATCCGTATCTGTAGAAAGCTAGGTAATGAAAATTTTAGTGTTACTGTTAAGATGACATTGCAGTTGTTTGCTATTTTTTATATTTTAAATTTATTTAATTATCAAATACTATTCAGAACTGTGTTCGGATCTTAACGACATGTTATGAGGCATTCCATCTTAATCCTAAGAGATGACGACAACACACCTGTAGCCTCCTTTGTTTGTTGGCTGCAGGTTCCATGAACTTCAGTAGTCGTTTGTCTTCACGTGAACTTTTAGCATATTTGCAAAATCAGTTTTAAAAAAAAACGTACATTTTTTGCATAATATATTGGAATTAATCACCCAAAGACCGAATACGTAACTTTCATTTGACGTAAACTTGTAGCTTCGTATTATTATGCAAGTTCCCAAACTGAAATTCAAATTTTGTATTCAGGCGATGCGGTAATGGCGTTTCTTATCAACGTGTGAGTATTTCAAAAGTGCATTGTCAAGACAAATTTGTACATATTATTATCCCAAATAAAATAGAGCATGGAGGTAATGCGTAGGAGTATCTCACTGTGCTATAAAACCATGAGAGTGAAGAAAGCCAGAGGGAAATTAAACAGGAGATGGGCAGTAGAATATTCCTAACCACTCAAACGCCCGGGTGACCATAGTCGCCTAAAAATTTTTCCGGTTGAACGTTAGGGCGACTATTTTTAACTATCTTGCAATAAATATATTGAAATAAAATTATTCTGCGATTTTATCAAAGAAAATAAAAAATACAAGGGGTTTTCAGCTAGATTTCTAAAATTAATCATTTATATTACCCCTTGCACTTCAATTGGGTAAATTGTTATTAGCATAATTACATTCTGCATCTCAATAGCTTTCTACGTGAGACTTTTATTCCGACATAGGTAAAGAACTTCCTCCGTGGTAGCCGATTTAGTCGACTTGGTCGCGATCGGACCGTAAAAAAAACCGTGACGAGTGATGCGGGGCGTTAGAGGCTATTGTCGCCGCGTCGACCGGACGTTCAAGTGGCTAATTGCAACTCAAATTGTAAAAAACTGCGGTTGCCTGCCAAGCGTGACAACCCTCCTGTTAGGCGATTTATGGGTAAGGAATGTGTGAATTTTGATGGGCTGTAATGATAATGATGATGAATAAAATAGACAAAGATATTTGCAAAGCATTTGTGTTTACAGATAATGATTCAAATTATATATTTCTTTATCAAATTTTAAATCCACTTCTCAAGAAAACTTTTTCAAAGTTGCACATCATATATGCTTAGAAGACCTAGCTTGGCATACGCAGTGAATAACCCAGTTTTTTTATTTTGGTTTCTTCTCAATCGCCTCTACAAAATCCAGGTGTTATAGTAGTGTATAAAAGAAAAAAGCTATTTTAAAATTAATGAACTTTCCATGTTAACTGAATTTTCATATAGTAATTTTTCAAATCGTTACCTCTACACTAGAATTTTATTCTATATCGTGGGGGTAGTTTACATTTATAAATTTCACAAAGACAAATATCCAGACCAAGAAGAATTATTTGTAGGCAGTATAAGTATACAAATACTTGTTCCGTGCGGGATTCGATTCGCGGCCCTTAGTGCTGCAACTGATTAGTAAGCCGCTACGACAAGGAGCCGTCAGTAAGATCGAAGTTGCTTTCATGCATCTGAAAAAATCTTAACATTTGATACTAAGTCTGTAGCAGCTAACGATCTCAGGCACAAACATATGAAATTGGATTAACTAGACAAACCACGATCCCTCATATCTAAATATTCCGTTAATTGAACAAGAAGGTTTTCATTCACGCATACAATTGGCGTTATTGGCGTTAATAAGAATATATATATATATATATATATATATATTAAAAAGCCGTGGTAGCTCAGTGGTTAACGCTCGCTGTAAATATAACAGAACGCGAGTAACCCGGGTTCAATCCCCGCCAGCACCAATGAAATTGTTAATTGCAATTTTAAGTGTTGATTTACCACGTGCTCGGCGGTGAAGGAAAACATAGTGATGAAACCTGCATGTCTGAGGAATAAGAAAAAAAAATATTTCGAAGACATGTGAAGTTCGTCAACACGCATTTGGGCAGCGCGGCGGACACTTCCTTGCCCTAAACCCTCTCATAAATGAGGGGAGACCTGAGCCCAGCAGTGGGACTTATATATGGGCTGTAACTTTACTTTAACTTTATATATATATCTAATATAAACCTTGTAATTTCGGTGAAAGAGACTCAACCATCCTATACCGTTCCGTGGATATCCTTTTAAAGGGACAACGTGAAACTGAACACGAAATGGGCAGCAGCATTTTTTTATTTTTATTTTTATTTAATTTTATTAATTATGATCAAAAACAGAAAACATACATGATATTTAAACACACACGATAATTAGTATTTCTTCTTCTCAACGTGAATTAGCTTTATTCTATGATAATAAGTGTAAATAAATTTTAAAATTATTGGGAATTTTTAATTTAAGAATAAATTAAAATAATTTAAAAGGAATAAAATTAATTAACATTCTAACATTAAAATACTATTGTACCTATTAAATGTTGTACATTATTATGGTACATATGTATATTATTTAGGTATATTGCACCGATTATCATTAAATTAATAAAATTATATTTAAGTTTATATTGAAAAATCATTAAGTTTAAGAATTAATTAATTTAGTATCTTTTTTATTGAAACATATTATTTTATGTTTTAGTTACTTTACTTTCATTTGAAATTGGAAAAGGTTGAACATACCCAGATGGAAATCGAGAAAAAAAGAGTCCTAGACTAAAAGTGAGGAGTTGAAAAATAAAAATATTTTTTCCTCATTTTATAAATAAAACATTACATTATCTTCTTACCATTGACATATGATTGTATACGTGAGCGTGACAGGGTCACGCTGCAACATTATGGTGTCAGCTCGAATGTATCGGGTTGAGCGAGGAAGCAGTCTTGGTCTCATACGGGAATAAGTTGGACGATAATCTTATGGTAGTAATAGCTATGCAGCTTATTTCAGTAAACTGTTTATCGTTTACTGTTATTAATTTATTTATCTTTGGGAGCAAAAAAAAACAAAAACCTTAAAATAATAAATATTGGTAATGTTTCCATCGTTGTAATTCTGGTCGTCCTGAACGCTTTGACCGATTTTGATGAAAGTTAAAATAATCACGAAAAAAAATTCCGTTGCCGTTCTTAAGATGAACGTTAAAGAGAATAACGTAGCATCGCTTTCATAAAAGTTCTTCGTCTTCTTTTAATCTCAGAGAAAATGCCATTCAGTTTTTACAATACTAATTACTCTTTCTAACCTACTGTCGTATTGCAATTTATTACTCCCTTCGTTACAGTATTGTATTCATTTTTCTTAATAGATTTTAATCTTAACATAAATTTTTATATATTTTTATAAATAGCATTACTAAGTGTTACATGAGTTATTCTTTATTATACATATAACAGGCGTGAATGTTTCGAATATGAATAATGAAACCAAATTTTAATTTTATTAGTGTTCAAGGTCGTTTCTTGATTCATTCCACACCAGTTCACAACCCTCCTTTTATCTCATCTAGGGGTTTTAGAGAAAAGAATTGTCCACCACGCTTCCTTAATGACCGTTTACGGACTTCATACGGTTTTAGAAATACTTGTTTTCAAATCCTCGGATATTCGGGACCCATTACAATGAACTCCTTCAGCGCCAAGCACTTGGTAAGTCAGCACTCAAAATTGAAATTTTTGATTCGAAGCCACGGGGTCGAATCAGGGTCGCTCGCTCATTTCGGGTAGGTAATGTTTGCCGAGCACTTTGTCCGTAAACTATCACGGCTGTTAAAATCATTATTTATTAGAATGATATCATAAGTCGTAGATGTTTAAAAAAACTGGATTTCATTACTATTGATTTTCAACGACGTATGAAACCAATTTCACCTTACCGTTATAAACCTATATTCCGACTTAACGAACTGTAAATGTACAATTTCTCTGAGCTCTCCCGACTATTCTGCGAATGGTGACAATTTTATTTTACCGCAAATAAATTCTACCGTTATCGTCCAAGTGTTGCGAACAAATTTTATAAATATTTCTTTTACACGAATGTTATCGATTTTTCACAGCAATGAATCGGAAGTTTAGTCACATCTATAGAAAATATTATGATATCGAAATACAAATACTTATCGATTATCATCCAACGGCGGCACGAAATATATTTTCTGTGTAGTTAGTTAGCAAAATAATAAAGGTGATATGTACCTGCTTTTCAAATGATTTCTTTGGTCTACTGTTAGCAAAACTTACTTAGTAAATGTCGGTATTGTCCAAGGCTCTTCTCTTACCCGCGTTTTGTTCAACGTAGTGTTGATAACAATGCGCTTCTTGACGAGGGTAGAACAAATATAGAGCAGAGTGAATTTATGGAAACGCGAGTTTGTTTACGGTGAACTGCAACTAAATAACACCAAGAGCCAGTACATTGCTTGCGGGAGTGCATATCCCGAAAACATAAAAATAGGTTCTGAATACGCACTGAAAACAGAGAAATTTAGATACGTTGGATTTGTTCTGCATGAGTCAAGAGACTTAGATTACTACATTAGAGTCCACATTCACGCAGCTTAGAGTAAATGGCGAGAAGTCACGAGAGTTTTCTGCGTCGTAACATACTCTTCGAATTTAAAGGTCCAGCGTATTATCTGATCTTATATTAAGGTCGTGCGACCTGCCCGATATTGGGCCGACATGTCTAGAAACGGAACGTTAGGGAAATGAAAATGTTGTTTACTAAATATCGGCTGTTTTATTTTACGAGGCCAGAATACATACATAACAAGGTGAGAAAGTCAGTAAAGTTAGTACAAACACGTCTTAAGTAAGCCGCTAGAGTACTTTAGAAGAGATGTCTTGATACCGTTGCTGCAGGAGGAAGATCACGCAGTAGACTTAAAAACCACTGGATAGACGCCGTAAGTTAGGATATGAGAGTCAGTAGATTCACTACCGAGGACGCTTCAGGCCGGGCAAAGTGGGGACGTATGAGTAGGAGAACAGACCCCCGGGATAACGCATAAAAGAAGAACTGCAAGAAAAAACTATATTACATGTAAAATAAAAAAAAATTATAGTAAAATGTAACAAACAAATAAATTACAAAATCCTTATATCTTAGCTAAGTCAAAAATAAAAATACCTCTACAGTATAGGAGGCTGCTTTGAAACATTTATAACCATCAAAATTTACATTCGATTCTAAAAGTCAGACCTCTACATAGATGAACTGGCACAACTTTTTCTTTTAGCGGAATTCCATGCTGCAAGAAATTCAAACAATAGGTTTTTAACGATCTATTGTTGACACGCTCACGCCAAAACGACCGAGACAGAGAACCGAGAGCGGCAACCCAAAATGTTTATACCTGTTTCCTTCTCAGAAACTGGACCGAAATAAATTTAATTTGCAAAAACGATATAATATAATGGTAGTGCACCAAAGTCGACGGTGAGGTCCAAGCGCATAATTCGCAACAAATAACTCTCACCGACTTCACTTTATTTTCATGTTAGATTTAATTTGTAAGCCGTCATGTATATTTGTTTTTTGTCTTATTATTATTGATAACAACTGGGTATATTTGCTACGATAATGTAATAATGGTAGTATAATAACTTTTGTTTTGTTATGTTTATGTTTACCTACATATTAAGTAATATTTTTTATTTTATTTTTTTATTAACTGGCTTTATGGCTCTGGGTTCTAGCCTTTCTAAGCCTAAGTAACATTTTGCTGAACTAAGACCATAGATAACATGTTATAACTATAGTATAATAACAGACATTTTAACAGATGTCAGATGACATAGACAAATGGTTATGTTGTTGGCTTCGGTTGCATGGCTTTTTGCCATACTAATTACATTAGCATTACTATTGACAGAATATGTACAAAGTTATATTTGATTCAACTTTATTTTAGTTATATGTAATAATCTATCCTAATTACTCATTGCTTTGTTTGTTATTATATTTTCTTTAGTTGTTTACTTTTAAATGCCTCGTTCGTTTATTGGTTTTCTTTTTCTATTTTGTTTTCTTTTACTTTCCTGGTGTTATTTTTAAGATTGTAAACAGTTAGCCGGAGGGTGATGTATGGAGATATACATCTATATTTACTCATTTTTTGTTATATTCAGTTATATTTATTTGATATAATTTTATTATTTTAAATACTTATATTTAGTATTATTTTATTATATAATATTATTTATTTTATTATTTTAAGTAATTTTGTTTAATGTCAGATGATGAATCTTTTTATTCCACTTGCAACAGCTCCTCTTCCCTTTCACTTGTTGATGCTTCGGATGAGCCCGCAACGCTACGTACGCTAATATACGACGAATCTCAAAAATTGTTAAACTGTTTTCACATTTGCCATTTAAATGCACAAAGTATTCCTCAACATCATACGGAGCTCCTGGATACTTTCTCTTCTAATGCAGTTCATGCTATACTCATTTCCGAAAGCTGGCTCAAGCCTGAACTCTCTTCCACGTCTTATAGTCTTCCAGGTTATATTTTACTCCGTAATGACCGCACTGGTAAAAGAGGCGGAGGTGTTGCTATCTATCTGCGTAGTAATTTACCTTATAAAATATTAAACACATCTCCTGCTCTATATTCCGGCTCAATGGAATACATTTTTGTTGAAGTTAATGTCAAGAGTGTTAAAGTGTTTCTTGGAGTTGTCTACTGTCCACCTCAAGTGGACTATTTCTTCGATTTGGAAGTAAATTTATTGCCTTACAGTTCTGCCTACACACATCACATTATCATGGGAGACTTTAACACCGACCTATCTGGGGTTTCTCTTAAATCTTCGAAACTGAGGTCGACCATGTTGTCGCATAATTTCACTATTTTGCCTCTAAATGCAACACATCACAACTTCCACTCTGCTGACACCTGGATTGACCTTATTGCCGTCTCCTCCGTTGATCACGTTGTCAATTATAGACAATTCCCTGCTTCTGGATTTTCACGGCATGATCTGCTTTATTTGTCATATAAATTAAAGTCCCCCAAGCCTTTACCTGTGTCCATCTCTATTCGTAGTCTTGCTAGAATAGATATGGACAAGCTTAAATGTGATGCAGATGCTATTAACTGGTCATCTGTATATACCGCTTCCACAGTTGATGAAAAAGTCGACTTCTTTAACAGCAACATATTAGGACTGTATAATAAACATGCTCCTAAGCGTGTTGTTCGACTGAAGCGTCCTCCTGTTCCATGGATCACGGTTGGGGTAAGATTGGCTATGGCTAAACGCGATAGAACTTTCCGTGCTTTTAAGAAGAATCGCACTGAGGTAAAGTGGCAAGCATATAAAGCTGCAAGAAATCGATGCAATCAAATGGTGAGAGCTGCTAAACGCCGATATATCCACGAACAACTACTTAATTCATCTTCGGCTGATATATGGAAGTTTCTGAATACGCTTGGATATGGAAAATCGCAATTTGACTATAATAGCGTCACCTTTTCTCCTGACGATTTTAATCGTCATTTTCTGTCTTCTCAAATAGTTTCTGATGTTTCTAGAGCTAATGCCATCTCTTTTATATCTTCCATGCCTCCTTATTCTTATGAAACTTTCACTTTTACTCCTGTAGACGAAGACGAGGTACGCAAAGCACTTTCCTCTATTAAATCGAAAGCCGTTGGATGTGATGACGTGAGTAGGGTATTGGTTTTGCACGTGCTGGATTCTGTTTTACCCGTGATAACTCATATAATTAACTTTTCGCTGATGGATGGTGCTTTTCCAACTCTCTGGCGTAAAGCCTTTATTATTCCCATCCCGAAAGCTACTGAATGCAGCTCTTTATCTAATTTCAGACCAATTTCTATTCTGCCTTTTCTTTCTAAGGTTCTGGAAGCTGTCGCTCATAAACAGATTTCTGCTTTTGTTTTCTCAATGAATATTCTTTCCCCTTATCAGTCTGGTTTCCGCCCGGGTCATTCTACCACTACTGCTCTTCTCAAGGTTACGGAAGATATTCGTGAGGGGATGGAAAAATCAAAACTGACCGTTCTCATCTTAATTGATTTTTCTAATACATTTAATTCTGTCGATCATGGTATCCTGTTAGCTCTTCTTTCTCATTTGAATATCTCGTCTTCAGCTCAGGAATGGTTCTCAACATATCTTCGGGGGCGCCAACAGGCTGTGCGCACTGGTCATATACTATCTGACTGGTGTGATGTGTCAATTGGCGTCCCTCAAGGCGGTATTATCTCTCCTCTTCTGTTTTCCATTTTTATAAATCTCATCACACTAAATCTCAAGAGCTCTTACCATTTGTATGCTGATGATCTGCAGTTATATGCGCAAGTGGAGCCTTCAAATATCCTAAGTGCTATTTCACTGTTAAATGATGATTTAAAATATATCTCAGAATGGTCTACTGTGTATGGCATAAACGTGAACCCGTCTAAATGCCAAACAATAATCTTAGGTAGCTCAAGATTATTATCTAATCTGGATATTGCCACCCTACCATCAATTATGTTTAATAATAATGTCATACCATTCTCTACTAGCGTAAAGAACCTTGGTCTGTACATCGATGGTTGCTTATCATGGAACAAACATATACAGGAGGTGAGTCGCAAAACTACTGGAACTTTGCGATCTCTATATCGATTTAAAAACTTTCTTCCTACCAATACCAAGATCTTACTTGTCCAATCACTTATTGTACCGATTATAGATTATGTTGATGTGTGTTGCTCAGACCTGTCTCAACTTCATCTTAATACATTGGATCGTCTGCTTAACAACTGCATCAGATACATTTATGGTCTTCGTAAATACGACCATGTATCTTCCTTTCGTACACAGTTAAACTGGTTGCCTATCCGTCAGCGCAGATATGTTAGAATACTCTGCACCCTTTTCTCAATTTTGAACGATCCATGTGCTCCCGAGTATCTGAAATCTAAATTTCAATACATGGGAGATTCTCATAATTTTTCTCTCCGTTCCTCGGCCAATCTTAAGTTACTCACTCCTTTACACCGTACTGGTTATTTATCTCACTCTTTCGCTCTCGTGGCCATCAGACTCCGGAACGACATCCCTCTTGACATTAAAAAAGCTCCCAACAAATTCGTCTTTAAAAATCAAGTCCGTAAGTATATGATTAAATCGTTGCAAGTTTGAATTGACTAAGCTCTCTTTTTCGTATATATTTCATATATGTTCTGACATATATAATATTTATACGAACCTATTGTGTATATATATATATATATATATATATATGAATATATGTTTATGTATTTATGTGTATACAGTGTATGTATGTATGTATGTATATATATTCTATTATATATTATATAGGTATATATATATATATATATATATATATATATATGTATATAATATCCATGTATTGTTTATTACATATATTATTATTTCTTTTATCCTCTCTATTTGATTATTGCTGCACCGCCTCCATAATGTCTATCTCTGTTTAGCCTAATGGTTGACTAGGAGAGAATGCCCTATGGCATTAAGTCCGCCATATGTACTTTTTTTGTGCATTAAAGTGTAAATAAAAAAAAATAAAAAAAATAAATAATAAGGATTGTGGCTTTGTCTTTATTTTTTATTATTAGGCAACACAAGGACAAAAAACGAGACCAAAAAAAATATTTATTATATGGATATCTTCTTAATGTTATTACTTTTTACATGCGCCCTTTTCCTTAAAGTACATCGTCAATTCAAAAAGTAACTAATCATGGTATTTTTAACTTATTTCTTACTTTTATACAGTTACTTTAGTTTTATATAAAATATATGTATATACTAAGCATATTTCTAAGCATTTTCGCGGCGTCCTCTACTTCGTTAATGTAGAAATAACTACATGTCCACATTTTTACCTTAAAGCCCTAGAATATGTCTTTCCCTCTTTCTGTGTTTTTTTTTTATGTATCTCTGTAAATAAGTATGCATATTATGGCTACTTATCTGTGATTTTCTGCAACATAAACGGTATCTTTTGTTAATCGATTCTTTTTAAGATACTTCTCATCCTCGGAGCATCGTAAGTGATTTTTTGAAACCTGCTTGAAACGTATTCTGTAAAAAGTGTCGTCATCATCATAGTAGTTAGTCATACTATTATTTTGGTATTTCACCACCAGTATCACCGGAAATATTCATCAAAAGGTCATCGCTCATGCTAATAATCTTGGTCTTACAATCGATAGCCAACTACGGTTTGAGCATGTAAATATTAAAATACGCAATGTTTTTTACCGTTTCAAGCGTAAAACTATATACAGCATAAGATAATACTTAACAGCAACTATCAGGAAGGCCTTCGTTGGGTCATCAGTATTATCATAGTTTAACTATTGCAATACCGTCTATGGTCCACGACTGTACAAAAAACTTATTATTATTAGTTTGTCATTTACCTGGTTTTACGTTTCCATGTACTGGTATAAATGTGTCAGCATGTTTTTTCAGTTCTTAAGCTAGAGCTTAACTAGTATCCCACCTGAGAGTAAGGGGTGATGCAGCCAAAGATGGTGAAGCGCACTGACTTAACAAGTGCTTATTCACTCTTGCCTTGAATACACCCAATTTTATGCAACATAATACTTCTGTGACTCATTTGGTCAATCATAATCTTAACCCTAATAAGCAACGACGCATGTACATTCTATGTGCCACAGCGTCCACTTAAGAGGGAAGAGTAAGTCAGCTCAAATTCTAATTTCGCCCCCACTTCCCCGCGCGTCGTATGCTATGTACCGATATGTTTGTAATCACTAATACTGTAAGTAGAAAGGTCGTTAGACACTTATTTCATTAGGTTTATCATATTTATGCCTGTTTCTTAACGCCAAGCCAGCCGCTTCTTATTTTTATCACGGTTATTTCCCATTTTAATTTTACGTCGCACTGTTGCGTAATTTATATTCTGATCGTAAGCGACACAACCTCCCCGTTCAAAGGCCGAGGCGATACTAACGGGTAGGCATGTCGATCTAAAATCGATTAATCGAAAAATCGATTCTTTGGAGTAAAATTATTGATTTTTTAGATCGATTCGAAGCACCGCATCGATTCACTGAAACGATCCAAAAACCTCTTGAATCGGACTGATTCATTTGATTCAAGAACTAGCCAAAATTCCCAAACTGGCTGGGGTAAGATACCACAGTTTTTTAATTTTTTGCTGTTGAGGGACGCAAAAACAACCGGTCGTACTTGGTTGATAATTTGAACGCAATATATATTTGAATAAAATAAATGTTTATGAACGCATCCAACAATATCGAAAAGTTGTCATTTCATTTTCACTTTCCACTAAGGGATATAATGTAATTTATATGACATCTCGAGATAGAAATTAATATCGCTCACCGTACTTTAAAATGGAACCGTTTCCACTGCAAACTATAAATATTTTTTATATATATATAGATATTTTCATATTATATTTCACCTCCTGTACGTATGTTTTGAATTTTTGATATAATATAATATTATAGCTGTGAACCTGTTTGAACCGTGAACTCGTGAATTTACATTATTTATTATCAAAAATATACATACTGTGAGCTGTAAGTACAGACAGAGTACTTTTTAAATACCTAGACACTGTAAATAAATATTATACCGTACGATGAAGTTTATAGAGGTTTATAGTAAGAAAATACCCAGTATTGTGTTCGTGTAGCATTCATTTCAATATGATAAATAGTGAGTTACTAGATTGAAACAGATTTATCGAGAAATCATGCAGTTTGCATTATTTTTAAAGTATTGTTGTTGTTTTTAGCCTAAAATGCCAAATAAAAGTGTTACGTGGAATCACTTTTTCAAAAAATGATCGAGTGGAGTATGTGCGAACCACTCCTAACACAAGCGTTTCAAGCTTACCAGGAGTGGTTAAAAGGAATATTAGTAATGTTAATCAATAAAATTACTAATATATTATTTAAAAAAATATTACAGTTTAGAAGTTTAAGAAAAAAAATAGAAAATTCTTGAAATTACATGTTTGAAAATGTCGCGATTAATCGAAAATCGATCTTTTAATCCTCGATTTAATCGATAATCGATTCAAGTACCTTCGATTCAAATCGATTCAAAGATCGATTTTTTTAAGAGTAAATCGACATGCCTACTAACGGGGCGACAGAATTCAAGCTCAAGACGCCGATAGTTTATGTAATTTCTTTTTACAGTGAAAATAATGGTATTTTAAAAAAAGTAAATAACATAAGCACTGCTTTATAGTTAGTTCAGTTAGTATGCAAAGTTTCATGATCTTATTTAAAGTATTTTATGAATAACAGCGGTTTATTGTTTATTTTGGAGGTAACTTTGGATTTTTTTTCTATCGAGAAAATTTTACGAAATCGTGTTTTCGTCTAACATAATCACTAACATTAATCCTCAACTTTACCATATATTTATTTCAAAATTAATGCTGCAATATTTTCGGCATAACGAAGGATCTTGTTAAGCCATTTGACATTATATTTCCCCTTAAAATCATACGGTGGAGTGGACTCAGGAACGTGCATTGTGGCGGTCTATGATCGAGGTCTGTTTCCAGCATTAAACTTATGATAATAATGCTGTGATGATGATGATGATTATACAGTAAATTTTATCCAACTTATTATTAAACTATCTTTATGCAATGAAATACAAATTTTTATCGAGTAAATATATCCTTTTGTAATTTAATTAAGAGCTCAATCAATGTTTCCGATCCCACATTTACTGAAATTGCAACTTTTAGCTCGTGTAGCATAACTTTGACACTATTCGTTCTCGAAGTTTTACGCCAGCTGCTAATAACTATATCCTAATTAAAACTTTCTTAGTGAAATCGAAAAGTTTTGCTAGTATTTGTAAGCCTGATTCGTGTCACAGAATTTGAGCAAATTTCTATTTACATTATGTAGTTTTTCACAACATTTAACATATCCGTCAGAATTAATTCTACGAGATATTCGAGGTATTTTCAAAATGACGACCTGAACGCGTATTATACTTTGAAATATTTGTCTACAGGTAATCCTCATATCATATATAATATATATCATATTACGTGGTAGAGCCATGCTGCAATTATATTAGTAGTATAGTTGTAGCACGAATGGGTCGGCTCGATCGGGGAAGGACCACGCTCTCACAGAATACCAGCGTGAAATAGTAGCTTAATGCTGCTGTATTTCGTATGGTGAGTGTAGAGAACCGGAGACCCTTTTTACCGGAAATGAGGCATTCCATCTCAGTCCTCACGGGTGACAACGCATCTGCATTTTGATTTGTAATGGAAGATAGATGTAGATGTCTATGGGCCGCAGCAACCACTTACCATCAGGTGGACTGTGTGCTCGTTTGTCAGCCTATTCTATAAAAAAAAATCATCTCGTGGGTGTCGTAAGAGGCGACACAGGGAAACAAATCAGGAGATGGGCAGCAGCGTCGCTTTAATAACGACTAAAAATAAAAAAACCGCAGTTATCAACCCACTTGCCATGCGCAGGCAAATATCCAGACGATGAAGCAATTATGAGGAGGCCTATGATGAGAATGAGAGAGATGATTCAGTATACTGTAACGGTAACGATAATCACTATGATAGATATGGCAGGGTTGCTGGCAGAGCCTAAAAATACAAAAAAAACTCTTCTATATAATACATACAAATTTCTGCGATAAAATTTTAATCAAACAGACTCATTACATAACCGTATTTGTTCTCTCATTTCGATTTTAAACTGCCAATTGATGAAGGTGGTGAAATAAATTTGAATATAAATAATACATTCCAGTTGACGTCGCTTCATGTTTGATTTCGTACAAAATTAAAATATGCCAATTTATTACAAGTACCCGGATGTTACATTTAGATACAAATTACATGAATAATATTTTTTGATCTTATTGACATAATAGAAAAAACCGAACTGGTTATTTGAATAAAATCATGAGTGCAATTAGTTTAATTAAAATTTTTCTTATTTTTAAAAATTACTAAAAAAGAGCTCCGAAATAATAGATTTTCTCACAAAAGAAGGGAATTTGAAATAAAAGCAAAAAAAAGTCGGACCCAAGACGGGACGCGAACCACGGAACTCCGATATCACACCAAACCGACATCACACCAAACCGACATCACACCTAAGCTATTACGATCGTTAGTAGTCTGTCAAAATTTACTTTCTTATATTGTAGCAGTTATTTTATTGCCTGAAAACACGGACAAAAGGACATTTTCTAAAAATAAATCCTAGCTAGATTGATTTATTGCCCCCGAAACTCACTGGAAATTTTATGAAAATCGTTGGAGCCTTCTCCGAGATCCCGATTAAATATATATATATATATATATATATATACAAGAATTGCTTGTTTAAAGGTATAGGATTAGCAGGCGGAAAATTGACAAACATTTTAATTACGCTACAGCAGTTAATAAAGTCAGCGACGGCACCTAATTAGGTCACGTGCAAATATAATGTTTATTAATTCCAAGTACAATAACGATTACATAATCAAATATACTTTGGTTTTTAATTTATCACTATAATTTTTAATAAATTTAAAGACAGTGTCAGTGTGCAGCACAAATAATATATAGTTTTTAATCACGCACAGCAAGCTTGTAATAATTAAATTTGCTCAGTGACGATTTTACTATAATTAATATGATTTATAACAATGACGCTTTACATACATTTAAAAAAATCTGAAATTGGATAAGAGCTTCAACAAGTTTTTAGACTGTAATCTTAAACTAGCCGTTACATTCTCCAGAATACGCTGTCACTTAGTTGGCACAAGAACACGTCCGGGTGGGGCTCTCGTGTTAATTTTTTTTGTATAAAAAATAGGCTGAGTTAAAAACTTGAAAAAGGAATAAAGAACTAAAATATAAAAATAAATCTTTATTTTTAAACAAACTATCATATACGTAGTTAAAATATCGTTCACAAAAGCCGCGTACACACCTAGCGCACGGGCTCGAGCGGGCACGAGCCAAATGCCTCGGCTGGTGTGGACGTACGTCGGGCTGCCTTGGGCGCACGTTGCTTCGACCGAGCGCTGCACGATCCCGAGCCAAACGTTGTCGGTAAACTGGACGTGCTCAAAGATGCCTCAGTATTCGCTGTTGGTTTGGTGTGTACGGTGGTATTTTGACGCGCGAGGCGATACAATAGTGTTTCTTTTAGTTTTACTGAAAATTTACATTAATAATATAATATAATACATATGAAAGATATCACTAAATTGTAATTAATATATACATTGATCTTAAAATTTACAGAAATATTAATTTTTAATTTACATAACCTTTACATAATCACTTAAGGACTCGATAATAGCATCACAAACTTCTGGAATTACACCTGAGATACTCTGCTTAGATATTCGAAATAAATATTGCAAGCTGCTATAAGAATTTCCGGTTGCTAAAAATCTTAAAGTAAATAAACTTACAGTGATTGTAATCTGTGTCTTCCAGAATCCTCTTTATAATTTGTGTCGCACTTTTTAATTTTATCAGACAACAAGGAGCACACATTTTCAAATTCTTGTAAGGACATTCGTGTAAAATTATGTACAATCTGATCATATGTTAAATCTTTAAGTAATTTATTTCCATATTGCTTGCGACGCTCATAAATTGTTCTAATACAGACGCGTCTAGGTCTTTTCTTAAATGGTGACTGTTTTCGTTTTTAAACAATAAGCAACTAAGAAAGTAGCTACAGCTTTAATTGCGCAACTGTCCATTTCGGATGCTCGAGGATTTATGATGGCCCTGCCTTGCGAGGCATGCCTCGGAGTTCCGGACAAAACTACTGAGGCTGCTACGCGAGCCCGTGCAATAATTTAGAGTCAATAGTCTTTGATTTTACGGAGTTAAAATAGTTTTAGGAAGTGTATCAACATTGTACCGTGTTATAGGAGGCGACAGGGACTTTTTAATAACAGAAATAAGCAGCAGCATTTTCCTGATGAAAACTCAATGAAAATAATAAAAATGATTTGTGTGTATAGTAAAGTTGGGATTGCACTGAGGTCTTAATAAAATATTGAGGCCAATATTTCAAGCCCGAGTGTGTGTGTATTCCTAGTGAGGTTCATTAAACAGTTCACTTCTACAAAAACAGTGTTTTTAACATAAAATAAATATATAGTTAACAAATACCTCCGTAGAAACGATGGTTCTCAACGAGGCGTGAACAATCGATTTTGTTTAATGGACTGCGAAGTACTGACTGACCGCCAAATTTTCACTTCGTTGTGCGTATAACACGACTACTTCATTACCGTCGCTGAAACATCGAATCTTATTTTAATACTTAAGGGTCTATACTACCTCCGCTCAAATTCTAATTTTCCCCCCTTTTCCCTACGCGTCGAATGCTCTCTACCTACATATTTGTAATCACTAATACTTGTTAGATACTTATAACGTTAGGTTTATCATATTTATGCTTGTTTCTTTATTCCAACCCAGTCGCATCTTATTATTATAACGGTTATTTCCCATCTTAATTTTACATCGTCCTGTTGCGTAATATATAATATGATCGTAAGCGACACAGCTTTCTCATTCGAAATCCGAAGCGAGACTGAGCGGGGATATCGGGCGACAGGGAACAAGCTTTAGGGCGCCGATAGTTTAGGTAATTTCATTTTACAGTGAAAATAATGGTAATTAAAAAATAAATAAAAAGCTTTTTAGTCAGTTCAGTTAGTATGCAAAGTTTCGTGATCTAATTTAAAGTATTTTGTGAATACTTTTATTACTCTGTGAATAATATTATACTAGTATTTTGTGGTTTATTGTTCGGTTTGGAGGTAATTTTGGATTTTTTTATCGAGAAAAAATTACGGAATTGTGCTTACGTCTAACATAAGTACTTGACATTAATCCTCAACTTTACCATATATTTATTTCAAAATTAATGCTGCAATATTTTTGGCATAACGGAGGTTCTTGCTAAGCCATTTGTAGTAGGTAGTACCTTCGACACGAAATTTGTAATAAGACAAATCTGATATTTGAATTCATTGGTATATCGCCTAATTTGCAATGTTAATCTTTTACTAAAAACCTATTGGTTTGGTACTGGTTAAAGAAATTAATTTGAAAAGATCCGTTAAATATCTAAATTTAGATGAGCTCAATGGCACCTTGATTAATAATAATTTTGTAAAATATAATACAGATGTAAGTGATATCGAGATAATAAATGAGAAATTAAATGTTTTTGTTGAGCAATAGATGGACTATTGCTAAACAAAAACATTTAATTTCTCATTTATTATCGTCATATCACTTATATATGTATCGTAATTAGTTAATTTCTCGTTTGTAGATCTGACAAAAACATAATAACTTTTATCATGAGAAATTGAATGTTTTTGTTGAGCAATAGATGTACTATTGCTAAACAAAAACATTTAATTTCTCATTTATTGTCGTCATATCACTTATATATGTATCGTAATTAATTAATTTCTCGTTCGTGTATCTGACAAAAACATAATAACTTTTATCATAGACAACAAAATCGAAAAAATTTATTTCGAATATTGTACAGACCAAAAAATTTTTATCTTCTTCAAGTCGCGATGCAATCATTGTTGCAGAGTTATAACGAACTAATTTCCTCTAGAAAAAAAATGAATTTTTAAACGACTTCTCACAAGAAATATTTGCAACTCCGCTCCCGGTAATACCTAATAAATTATCGACGTTTTGCTTAGAACTTAGGTGATTTTTTACTTATGAGCTTTGGTAAAACTTTATGTATTTTTTGATATGATATTTTAAATTTTCGACAGTTACATATTATACCGAAGCTATAGTTTATCGAAATATAATAAGGTAGTTAAATAAATCACATCAAAATGAAAAACATTTTACAAAGAAATAGAATAGAATCGTCATATATTAGTTACTTACTATCTTCACGCACAATCCCTAACGGGGTAGCCAGAGAGAACAGATCGCCAAGTGTCACGATCCTTACATACCTCTTTCGCTTCTTTCATGTTCGTTAACCTCTTCATACATGCACGTCTAGGTAACCAAGGACTCTTGACCTTCCCCTCTTCGAGTAATTTGCTCACTTAATTAAAGTTAGTCTCGGTCTATCTCGACACCTTTTAATATTTACTTTCGCGCTATATATTTTCTTCACCATTCGGTCTTCACTCATTAGCTCAACGTGCCCAAACCATCGGAGTACACCCCTATCAATTTTTGTGATAAGGTCATCTTTCAATCCTGCCATATTGCGAATCTCTTCGTTTCGCTTTCGGTCGGCTATGGTAACGCCGCACATTTTACGAAGAGATCGCATCTTCACTGCATTCAACTTGCTTTAATGCTTCTTCTGGCATACCCAGGTTTTGCTGCCATATAAAAAAGTCGGCACCAACACTGAGTTATGTATTGCAAGGCGTGCACTCTTCACTACGCCTTGCCTTTTGACTAACGCATTCAGGGCACCATTGACTTTGTTCCCGGCAGTGACCCGCCTGTCCACATCTAAATCACATCTTCCATCCTGGCTAAATATATTAGTTCATTATAAAAAATTAATATACAAAACGATATAAAAAGGCTTATTACTTTTGACAATTAAAAGCTACAGATACGCTATCACCGCGTCATCATCATTTGTCGGCAGAAATACATACCTATATTTGGCTGACTTAAGTCAATGGGATTAGTTATTTAAATTAAACTATTTCAACTTCTTAGAGCCACGCTGTGGCTATATTATGATTAAAGCACCAAATAATGTCGGCTAGACAGGAAAAGAATCATGCTTTTATAGAATACTTCACAGAATAGTTCGTGTAAGATACCAGAGACCAATTGTACTGGAAACGAGTATTCCATCTTAGTACCTAGGGTAAACAAAGCATCTGCATTTTAATCAAGGATAGATGTCGATGTCTAGGCCACAGAATCCACTTCCAATCACGTAGATAGTGTGCTCGTTTGTCAACCCACAATTATTTTATAAAAAACATACGTTAGAATAACACTTTCTAATTAAAATTATAAATTGCAACGTACTAAAATACATGCAGTATTTTGATACCTTCTAATTTCCATGTTGAAGTACTTCACACCACTGTCATAGCCTGAAGCCCGTTCTGTTTCTCTTACTTAAGTAATCGTAATCGTTCATAATCCAGTATCTTTGTTTATTTAGGAAGCCTTACCGCATGGGGATAAAATCAGCTTCCCATTTTCGGATGCAAATGTTGTTATAACAAACATTATTCTAATCCCAGTGGGCACAGAAGTTTATGATAATGATATACTAACATTTCCAACTCGATATCGTTTGCGATAGTTGGAGCATTTTTGTCACGTGTGCTTAGCTAAATGCCTTGCAATTGGCCCGCGAATTACGTACAAAAAATGTGGCCTCCGCCGTGTCGTGAAAACCTAAATCCGCTAATAACGAAGATATATTTTTCTCGTTTCTGCGGTTAATCTCAATGTTATCTGCGGAGTAATAATTACTGCATCCCAAAAAAGTTTTACGGGCGTTGATTAAATATAATATATCATGTAATCAAGGAAATTGTATTTGGGAAAGAAATAAATGCAAAAAATTCAATAGATAATCATATACTCTTTAAAATTCTTTTAAAGAGAATAAAAAAAAGAGAATATTGGATAGATAGAATTGTATTTATTGTGGATGGCGGACGAATAGTTGAACTACAGTAACAAAAGTCTATTCACTCTTGTTTTGAAAACAGTCAGTATTCGACTGAATAAATACTGGTGAATTATTCTGCTCCTTTGCTTTACGAACTATGATCTACGAACCAAGCCATTTAATTCTAATGCGTAAAATGTCGATAACAAAAGGGCGGAGGCTATTTGAGCGTCTACTTGTCCGATAGTGAAAAGGAGAGGAAGGGATTAAATTGTTTAGTTCCTGTGCAAATACCTTGTAATATATACGGTAAAAAACCAAAAAGCCAGTTAATTCCATTGATCAATGTGTTAATAATGGTTATTAAAATAAGTCCATAATTTTGATTACTTAGGCCGCTTTCCGACTTGTCGGCGCGGGAGCAGGGCGGGATCTTTAAGGTCTATACCGAAACGATACCGCGTTGCTTTCAGCTACTCAATTATTGGTATAAAATCCTGCAGTACCGATGACGATATTTTCGCGTGCTGTTACGTTTGTCGCCTCTGTAAAAAAGAAAACGTTACTCGCGTCAAAATACAAGGTTTAGAGAATGTTCAATTTCTAGTACTAAAATGACGTGAATATATTGCTCCGCCATCTTGTTAGCACGACTGTGCGCGGTAAATGTCGAGCGGCCGCTGGACACGCACGCATCCCGAGATGCTGTAAAACGAAACGATCTCTCCCTGCTCCCGCACTTAAGGTCTGTACCGAAACGATACCGCGTTGTCTTCAGCTACTCAATTATTGGTATAAAATTCTGCAGTACCGTTGATGATATTTTCGCGTGCTGTAACGTTTGTCGCCTCTGTAAAAAAAGAAAACGTTACTCACGTCAAAATACAAGGTTTAGAGAATGTTCAATTTCTAGTACTAAAATGACGTGAATATATTGCTCCGCCATCTTGTTAGCACGGCCGTGCGCGGTAAATGTCGAGCGGTCGCAGGACACGCATCCCGAGATGCAGTAAAATGAAAGGATCCCTCCCTGCTTCCGCACAAACCGCGCCAATTAGCAGACGCACGAGCGAAACGAATCCGCACCGCTCCCGCACCGAAAAGTTTTCTGAATCTGTAAGTCAATAACGTGTTTTCTATTGCTTTAGGCACTTAATATCTAAATAAAAGACGCAAAAACAGAATTTTTCCTATATGTCTAGTGAATAAATATTTTTAGCCATGTAGCGAATATAGAATGAATTCGGGGAATTTATTCCCAATATTCCCGTCAAGAAGAAGGATGAAAATAGACTGCATGCGAATGAAATGAGAATGTTACGATGGATGTGTGGTGTGACAAGAATGGATAAGATAAGGAATGAGTATATAAGAGGAAGCCTGAAAGTAGCGCCAGTGGTAGAAAAGGTGAGAGGAAGCAGATTGGCATGGTTTGGGCATGTGATGCAGAGGAATGAAAGTCATGTCACAAAACGAGTGTTGAATATGAATGTGGAGGGACACACGGGCAGAGGAAGGCCGAATAAAAGATGAATCGATTGTGTGAAGAGTGATATGAGAATGAAAGGAGTAAGTATGGAAATGACGGCTGATAGAGAGGAATGGAACAAGAAGGTTTACTGCGCCGACCCCAGATAATGGGAAAGGGTTTAGAGAATGATGATGATATTCCCAATATTATTATCCTATGAGTGTCGTGAGTGGAAACATAGGGAAGTGAAACAGGGGTGGGTATTAACAAAAACTACAACAACAACAATTTCAAAAAATTAATTGAAAAAAAAATAATTGAAACTAAACGAAACAAAAAAACAGCTATTTACATTCCACGGATGATGATGGCAGATGAAGAGATTAAAAATAGATTGAGTTGAACAAGTGATATTTTCAACAGTAATTGTGTTTACCTCTCTATGCGGACTTGATAAATCTACACCATAAAGCCACTAAAATCACTTTTTTTAATGTAAAAATGGCAACTATTCGATTAGTAAGAAATTAATAGGTTTAACAATAATTTATCTTTCTGACAATGTGCTTTTTATATCATTTATATGTTCAATGTGGCCGTGAAGGGAAAAGGGGAGATCTCCCGCCGGGCATGGTGTTCTGCCCGGGGAGCGGCCAACACTCCGTGTGATAGTTCGGAGATGTTCTATATATACTGTTTATGATTCGGAATGTTGATAGCGTGATTTAGGCTTCGGTGTATTTCGCTTGTGGGGCGACGACAGCACCGCCACACCCCCCTGCTCAGAACGGAGGTCGATTGTGCAGCCTCGTTGTCGATGAATGTGCAAGTGCCAGGAGATTGCCTTGTAGTTTGCGGTGAGTCGAGAAGAAGTCAAGTAATCTGCGAAAGTGACGTGAAGCAGAGACGAGCAATGAGGATCAGAGCCGTGCCGAACACTGTAGCGCAGAGAGTAGCTTGAAGGAACAGGAAGCATTATTATTGAAGTGCTGCGATGAACCTTGTGAAGCCAGATGGCTTGCAGGATATGAAGACTGCAGACGATATCTGCTCGGGAGAGAATGGGTGGGGTTATTCTATGACGATGATGAAGCTTGAAGTTTCCGAAGGTTGTTGGCTGCGTGTTCAGATCAGACGTAGGGTGGTCACCACTGTGGACGCGGAAGGAAAAGGGGAGATCTCCCGCCGGGCAAGGTGTTCTGCCCGGAGAGCGGCCAGCACTCCGTGTGATAGTTCAGAGATGTTCTATATATACTGTTTATGATTCGGAATGTTGATAGCGTGATTTAGGCTTTGGTGTATTTTGCTTGTGGCGCGACGACAGCACCGCCACATTCAATATGATAGTTAGATACGATTTCATGCTACAAAACTTCTTCTTGATTTTAAGTGCTATTATATCATACCTACGCGCTTTGCGCATAAGGCATGGAAAATGAAAATACAACAAATTCACAAATACAAATTCATTTTCGTCTATTTTGATAATCGTTCAAAAGGTCGACATATTTACTTACATATTTATCGAATAAATAATTTCGTTGAGATAGCATCTTGAGACAATAATCGTTTTTATTCACAATATTATCATTTTACATTAATATTCCTTTCTCTCAGTGGAAGATGCTCGTGTCTAGCGGTGAAGAACAAGAGGAAGAAAACCAAACAAACTTGCTCATTTTTTAAGAATGTCTACATTTGCGTACTTCGTTTGTATCGGAAAAGAGCGCTAAAACGAGTGATTCCAGGTCAGCCTGTACAAACCAGTACAAACGTGAGTTCTCAATCATTATCATCACTATCACTACAGTCCTTTACAAGTCCACTGCTAAACTTAGGATTCCCCCAAGGAATGCCACAAAAGACGGTCTCGGGCCACCTGCATCCATCGAGTTCCAGGTCTTTTCAGGTTGTTACTATATTTAATGTAAAGCCCTTCGAGGTTGCCACTTGAGAATCTTTCTTTCCTATCGGTTGTCGGTCATAAGTTCAAAAACTAATCGAATTTCCATATTAACGTACCTCATTATTTTATTTTCAATTATTATTCACCATAAAACTAAAAAATCTGAGATACAAATTGTTATCCATAAACCTCAGAGAAATGAGCCTGAAGTGTTATTTGCAGATGCAACGCGTTTCGACTCATACGCAAAGACGAATAAATTGGAAACGTCGCAGCAACATGCAGACGTGTTATTTGTCGCCGCTAGTGACTTGGTACAAGTCACAAAAGCTGAAGGTTAAAAGTCTGAACATAGCCTAGCATTGCAATAGTTGATTTAAAATACTTTTACGATTTTATCGCGTTGCATATAACTGCAAGACTTCACGACACAGTAATTTCATCCTGCGTAGATTGGACCAATAATTAAAAAGCTAAAGTTACTCCGGGTTAATACTAACATCTGGACGTCAGTCACCTCAGTCCCCCATGACCATGGGTGCTGTAAAGCGCAATAAAAATGAATTAAATGCAATAAAATCCATAAAAGTAGTTTAATCAATGTGTAGCGTTCGCGTAAATATTAGAAATCATTATAGCCATAGTTGCTACTCGTGGAAAATGATTTGTTCTTTATTTATAATTTTTTTTTCAATTGTTATCAGGAAGATGCTGCTGGCCATCCCCTGTTTTAGTGTACTGCTTCTATGATTTTACCTTCTAAAATATTTTACGGCTAAAAATACTAACTTGACAAATATTTATTTTAATTCGTGCTTTAGAAAATAGTAACAATTTGGTAAATGAATAATTTTTTTAATATGTTTGATACTCCCGCACTGTGATATCCTGGATTTACCTAATTCAATGACAATATTGACTTGCCACGTCATTGATGTTGATGTAACATTGTTAGAAGATATGCTTTCAAGAAATTCAATTCAAGAAATTTATTTTTTATTTTTTATTTAAACCTATCAATATTAGAAACCATCTCCAACAAACATAATCTATTGCTGTCAAGAAATTCTACTGAGAACTTTGCTACCTTTGCATATTTACTCATTTTAGACTGACCTGTGAATTAAACTCGTCCTGGTTTATGATCTGCAGCCGCGATTACGACTACTAGGTAATTATTGTAGTGAAACGCGTCGTTCGAGCAGTTACTTATTCCGCTACTTTGGGCACTACTAGTGCTGGACATGGTCGTTCACATTCTAGTCCAGATTTACCACAATCGCCACGATTGGGCTGGAAGTCGCGCACCTTTGACGCTGCTCTCCGTCGTTATTCTGTTTTATTTTTACACCTAACATAATACCTAAATATACGAGTTGGGTACATTGTCATCTATCAGAAAACATCGAATTTTTTTCAAACTGTTTTTGGCAAAGCCCGTCAGCATTTCGGCATGCGTGCATGCTGGACCCAAGATGGAGTAATTGTGGTGAAAGTTGCAGATGGATCCCGGCATAAAGTCGCTACCTTAGATGAGCTGACTACTCTTACGCAAAAACACACTAAGGCGACAGCTGAATCCTCAACTGGAGGCGAGCGCATTGCAGGAAGCAATTCTAAGCCACGTAAATAACTACGCAGTATTGCGTTTTATTGTCTTAATTCTCCTTTTTCCTTTTACTACAACTTTAAATTTATTCAATATTGCAGAATTACTTAGTATAATTTATTATTACTTTTTATCCACTATATTAAACCTTGTTTTGCTTTTATGTAACCTTAAGCTTCTTTCTTTCTCATTTATTTACATTTTTTTAAATTAGTTAATTTTTAATTTTAATATAGTTTTTCGTTTTACATCATTTATTAAAACTTGTATATGTTCACTTAAAATTTTAATTACATATTAGGTTAAGTTTTACTTTGTTTTGGTATTAAGTTGTTTTTCTTTTAGTTATATTTTGTCCATAGATTAATAGATTCGTAACAAGTGCATAGTGCAATTTAACTTTCGGTCGCTGGGAAGGTTTTTTTTATTAATACATGATCATGGATACAAAGTCTTTTGGACATAGTATATTTGTCGTCTATGAGATACTTCTCTATGATACTTTTTATTTTTTCTAAGTTCTGCTATTTATTATTAGTAATCTTAACGTAGTTTAGTTGTAGTTGTCTTGCAAATCATTTTTATTTTTATTGTTTTGTGTATTATATTTGTCTTTTAATTTTTGAGTGTGTTAGCTGGCGGGTGGTGCAGGGATGACAGTTTAGCAATCGAAATTACTACTATATTTTTACGTTATATAATTTTAATTATATTAATTTATTTATTCTTATAGTTTAGGTCTATATTATTTATTTATTTTTATATATTCTATTACATATAGATGAGTTCCGATGATGATTCTTTTCTTTCTGCCAACGAGTTTTCTTCATCAAATGACAGTTATTGCTCTATTACTGAAACGTTAGGGGATTTTGTGCGACATAAATTCGATGAATCCCGCTCTTTGTTTAATGTTTGCCACATTAATGCACAGAGCGTACCTAGTCATTACAGTGATCTGATTGAGGCTTTCTCTGACGCTGTTCATGCCGTCTTAATTTCGGAGACTTGGCTTAAGCCCCATCTTCCTTCTACCTCTTACCCTCTCTCTGGCTTTAGTTTGATACGCAATGATCGAATTGATAGGAGAGGGGGTGGGGTCGCTATATATCTTCGTTCTGACTTTTCTTATAAAATTCTAGCTTCTTCTTCCCCCTATTATACTGCATCTGCAGAATTTCTTTTCCTTGAAGTTTGCGTAAAAGGAGCCAAATTAGTACTTGGCGTTGTCTACTGCCTCCTTCTGTCGATTACTTCTCCAGTCTTGAAACAATTCTGGAATCCTTGGGGTCGGAATACTCACATCACGTCATCATGGGCGATTTTAATACAGATCTCCTCATTCCGCACTTAACCCGTTCCTCCAAGCTCCTTCAAATTGTCGAGTCGGTTGGCCTCCACATTTTCCCTTTACAAGCCACTCACCACAATATTGATGTGGAGGATACCTGGCTTGACTTAATCCTTACCTCTGCTCCTTCTCTTGTCTTCTGCCACGGTCAACACTTTGCACCTGCTTTCTCCTATCATGACCTCATTTTACTTTCTTACGTCCTTAAACCTCCTAAACCTCCAGCTAAAACTCTACACATATGTTGTTTTGGTCGCTTGGATGTTGAAAACCTTTGTATGGGTGCATCCAAAATAAACTGGAACAGCGTGGTTTCTGCACCCACTGTGGATGAAAAAGTTGGGGCTTTGAATGAAGCTATCCTTAACTTATATGACGTGCATGCTCCCATCAAAAAAGTGAAGCTCAAGCGTCCACCTGCGCCTTGGATGACGATTGGGGTTCGGATTGCGATGAGACGTAGGGATCGCGCTTTCGGCAAATTTAGAAGAGATCGATGTGATCAAAACTGGACGCTTTATAGAGTTGCAAGGAATCGGTGCAATCAGAGGATACGCAACGCCAAACGCCGATTTATTCTTAGTAACATCTCATCTTCTTCCCCTGCTTATATCTGGAAGTTCCTTGGAACCATAGGTATCTAGGGTCTGGATGATATCAATTTTTATTTTGTCTCCAACAGTCCTCTTGATCACCAGACCAAGCGTCTTACTGTTGAACACTTAATGGGTTTACCTCGTCCTGATATTAATCTGTTTCAATTTTCTCCAGTAGCTGTAGATGAGATCAAGAAGATAATCCTTTCCATTAAATCTGATACTGTAGGTTACGACAACATCAGCCGACGGATGATTATCTATATACTTGACCATATCCTCCCAGTCATCTCGCACATCATTAACTTCTCCTTGGATTCTGGTAATTTTCCCTCACTGTGGCGTAAGGCTTACGTTATTCCCTTACAAAAGATCCCAAATCTCACTTTACCCAATCATTTCCGACCTATATCCATCCTTCCCTTCTTATCCAAGATCCTTGAGGCCTGTGTCCATAAGCAACTTTCGCAGTTTATCTCTCGTAATAACTTATTAAGTCCCTTGCAGTCTGGCGTTAGGCTTTAGGCGTAATACTCCTCGCGCAATGGAGCTAATGAAGCTGGCTACGTTTCCTCACTGAAAGGCTGTAATTAACCTTTGTGAAACAAATAAAAATCAGCCATCTTGTTATCAGTGGTGACACTGCTTTGTCTCGACAGCCATTGCCTCAAATATGTAGTAATTTCTCAAAGACTCACATTTGCGTCATTTACTCAGTTCACTTCTTTTTTTAATTGCATACATTTCCTCACCTTTGTCGTATTTGGATGCATGGCATTCCACTACCGTGCGGTTTATTAAGGGTTTTTATCCCCGCAACACTACATTGTGGAATCGCTTACCACCGGCGATTTTCCGGACCGATATGACCTAAGGACCTTCAAGATACGAACTTACTTCTTTTTAAAAAGTGAGACGCATGCTAGTTTGCCCCCTCTTCTAAAATAAAAAAAAATATATGAAAACGAGGAATTTTATGATGTGACAATCAGCACTTTCGATTCTAAAATAATCTTGTTGTGCTGGTTTAACCAATCTCCTAAATCGATAGTTTTTCTGTAATACGGAAAACTCTAGACAGGCAATATGCGCTATGTTCACTAAACTTACAAACTTGCAAACTGCACTACACGTAGACTTGCGGTTCGATAGGGGGAAACTGAAACAGGAGATGGAAACCTCATTCTATTCCATTACATAAATACTAACAACTTCAATGATAAATAAAAACATACTAGCTTGATTTCTACATAAAGCATAATAAACAATATGGCCAGTGAAGGTATGTCGTTTCAAAGCTGCTAGTGTGCTACAGTTAAATTGTTGCGGGTGGAATATTTAGTCTAACATATCCATTACAGCCTATAAAATTCCATTGCTGAACATAGGTCTTCCTATAGTTTGCCAGGCGAGTTCTCACCCGCAGTTTTTTTATTTTCTAATTATTTTTAAAAAGATGCCGCTGGCCTTCTTGCTTTATTTCTATTTGAAACCTGCTTACGTAAGCTAATTTCGAAATATATACTAAATTTTACATCATATGTTCGAAACAGGCAGTATTTTATATTAGTATGTCATTTCATTAAATTGCGCTCAACTGCGACTATACAACCGCTTATCTTCGCGAATCAAGTAACTGGTATTTAAGCTAACCGAATTTCACAAGCAAAATTCAATCGAGCCGAATAATAGCTGGCTAATTTGGAAAGGCGCGGGAGCTATAATGATGCATTTTGGAATAACCACTGCAGTGTACATCAGGCATTACCTAATCAGAATTAACGAGTGTGCTTTGCGCGAGCTCCTGTGATATTTGTTGGTACAATAAACTCGTTACTTTACTGTTTTTCGTGATATCCATTGCGTTTTATTGTTTACATGGTCACGTGGTTTTAAATTTTTCAATGGACTATTTACTTTATTGTGCTGATTTACCAAGTGCGCAGTATAAAGGGAAAATATACCGAGGAAACCTGCATATCTGAGAAATAAAAAAAAATAAAGACATGTGAAGTCCGCCAACACACACTGAAGCAGCGCGGCAGAGAAATTTCCCCATTACTCAGTTAAAAAAGAGAGGAGGCAAATTTATTTTACGTTTACCATGTAACTATCATTGAATCCAAAACCAAAAAAAGCAAAGTAATATTTACCTCCAAAATTTTGCTATTTAATTGGATTTCAATAAACATTTCGACATACGTACGTAAAAAAATGTAAACCATTATTCAGCAAATGATATTGCTGTAACCGTAAGTCCTTGTCAAACGCAACTAGATTATTAAGACCTTTAAAAAATAGACCGAAAACGTGGAACGCAAAACAAACGAAGTGTAGGCAAAGTCTGTGAACGACGCCCTTTAGGAATAAAACGAAATATTTGATCACGAGACCCTATATAAATTGGTGGCTTATTTCTACACGCTTGTTAATATTCGAGTCTTGAATTGGTATTGTTAGCGGACGCTAACGACTTTTCGTTTTTATATCTAAAAATTGTTCAGAAAAAAAATAACTTTAGTTATAACAAGACTAGGCTTAACATTTAAAGTGGATCCTTTTAGCCACATTTAAAAAGCCAGAAACTGCTATATTCGACGAGTATATTTTTTATGCTTGTTCATCGATTTCTCGAAAACGTTTGAACGTAGAAAGTAATTGTGTTCTGTGGTTTGAAATGATTAAAATAATTCATTCATGTGAATCAAATATATACAGGGTTTTTTGTTTATTCAATAACTTTATTGTTTTAACCACAAATGTTACAATACAAAGGCCAGAGTCATAGAATACTATAATACATACTTAATAAAACGGGGAGTGGGCGGAGCCCGTGTAGCCATTATACATATCACTAACATGTCAATTCACACGTAAAAATGTCAACACAATCAATCGTTTCCAATTTTCGTGTCAAGCGTCGCCGCATGCAAGTTATTTAAAAAATGGCAAATTGTGTAATAATTACGTGTCGAAAAAAGAGCGGGAAATGGAATTTAAATAAAGGAGATATATTCTAGAACCAGTAATTCGAAACTATTTATATTTTGTGAATATTAAAAAAATATTTATGTGTCAAACACATTAACCAAAAGTCTAAAAATGTGTTTGTAGTAGTGATAACTGATAACACGACGTGATTGTTTGTATGTGTGCTCCCTGCGACGACAACCCTCCTACAAAATAAGGTTGACAACCATTATATTGCGTATTATAGTATTCTATGGCCGGAGTTAATGCCAGATAGTATTTTCTGGCAGTCAAATCACGGCGTGATAAAAATTGTGGTAACAAATTATAATAAACAAAAGTTATCAAACCTAAATCAGAAGAAAATATCGATTCGTATTTGTAGAAAGTCAGGTAATGAAAATTTTAGTGTTACTGTTAAGATGACATTACGGTTGTTTGCTATGTTTAATATTTTATATTTATTTAATTATCAAATACTATTCAGAACTGTGTTCGGGTCTAAACAACAGGTTATAAGGCATTCCATATTAATCCTAAGAGATGACTGATGATGATGACTGTAGCCAGCAGATGACTGTTGGCTGCAGGTTCCATGAACTTCAGTAGTCGTATGTCTTCACGTGAACTGTTAGCACATTTTCAAAATCAGTTTTATAAAAAAATACCGTACATTATATCATCATCATCATCATCATTACAGCCTTTCACAAGTCCACTGCTGAACATAGGCCTCCCCCAAGTAATGCCACAAAGCACGGTCCTGAGCCACCTGCATCCATCGACTTCCTGCATGTCTTACCAGGTCGTCACTCCATCTAGTGGGGGGTCGCCCTACACTACGCCTCCCGGTACGAGGCTGCCACTCGAGAACCTTTCTTCCCCATCGGTTATCGGTTCTTCGAGCTATATGGCCGGCCCATTGCCACTTCAGCTTACTAATCCGTTGGGCTATGTCGGTCACTCTGGTTTTACTGCGGATATCCTCATTTCTGAGTCTATCACGCAGAGAAACTCCGAGCATAGCCCTCTCCATAGCTCGCTGAGCGACCTTAAGCGTCCTCATACGGCCAGCAGTGAAGGACCACGTCTCAGATCCATAAGTCATCACTGGCAACACGCACTGGTTGTACAATCTAGTTTTTAGAGATTGAGGTATACCTGACGAAAAGATATGTCGTAATTTCCCGAACGCTGCCCAGCCGAGTTGAATCCGTCGATTGACCTCTCGGTCGAAGTTGGACTTACCTAGTCGGACTATTTGTCCCAGGTAAACGTACTCGTCAACAACTTCGAGCATAGTGCTCCCAACAACTACCGGCATAGGTGTGACATGGACATTGAACATGATCTTTGTTTTGTCCATGTTCATCTTAAGACCTATCCGTTGGGAGGCACTATTGAGGTCATTGAGCATAGTGCTTAAGTCCTCCAGCGATTCTGCCATAAGGACTATATCGTCGGCAAATCGAAGGTGAGTGATGTACTCGCCATTGATGTCAATACCGTATCCTTTCCAGTCCAGTAGCTTGAAAACGTCTTCCAATGCAGCGGTGAAGAGTTTCGGGGATATAACGTCACCCTGTCTTACACCTCTCTGCAGTTGGATAGGTTTCGAGCTCTGGTTCTGTACTCGGATAGCCATCGTAGCCCTACTGTACAAACACTTCAGCACTTCGATATACCGACAGTCAACTTGGCACCGCTGAAGGGACTGTAGCACCGCCCAAATTTCGACGGAATCAAAGGCTTTCTCATAGTCCACATACGCCAGGCAAAGTGGCAGATTGTACTCTTCAGTCTTCTGTACAATCTGCCGCAGGGTATGTATGTGGTCTATGGTACTGAAGCCTTTTCGGAAACCGGCTTGTTCGGGAGGCTGGAAGTCGTCAAGTCTGCGTGCGAGACGATTCGTAATGACTCTCGAAAACAGCACGTAGACGCGGCTCAGAAGGGAAATCGGTCTGTAGTTCTTTAAGAGAGCGTTGTCGCCTTTCTTAAAGAACAAGACCACCGCACTTCTGCTCCACGCCTCTGGAGTAGTGCCACCATGGAGGACGGAATTGAAGAGCTTCTGAAGGACTACAAGTACCGGTGTTCCACCCGCTTTCAGAAGCTCCGCTGTAATTCCATCCTCGCCTGGGGCCCTGCCGTTTTTAAGGTGCTGGAGAGCCATTCTAATCTCGCTTAGACTGACGTCCGGGATATCATCGGAATAGTGTCGGATAAGACTTGCTCTTGGATCGTTACTCACACTTGCGTGTGGCTCCAACGATGATGTGTACAGCTGCCCATAGAACCTCTCAATCTCACTCAAAATCTCAGGTGTCCCGGAAACGATGTTGCCACACTCAGTCTTCAGCTTTGACAGTTGGCTCTTTCTGGCAGACAGATCTCTGGCAAAGACTTTGGAGCCCTGGTTCCGCTCGATCGCTTCTTTAATACGAGAAGTATTAAAGTTGCGTAAGTCTCGCCGCATGCATTTGGAGATCTGTCTGTTCAGTTGCCTGTATGCTGTCAAATCTGTTGACGATTGCAGCCTCATATCCCGTCTAACAGCCATGAGATTAAGAGTGTGATCGGAGAGTTTTTGTGTTCTTCTGCGGCGGGTCTTGCAGAACTTAGCTCCGACCGCATGGACAGTTTCCACGAGCTTGTCGTTCATATCGTCCACTGCATTGCAATCTTCTAGGCACTGGAAGCGGTTACGTAACTCGAGCTGAAAGGTTTCGGGATTCTGGATTAGAGCACGAGGGGGACGGAGCGTTGACTTCATTAGACGAGACCTCTCCAACTTAACGTTTAGGTTCAGTGTGCCTCTAACCATTCGGTGATCGCTGCCAGTTTTCACCCTTGCGATCACTGAGACATCACTGAACAGTTGGCGTCTGGTCGTCATAATGAAGTCAATCTCATTTTTTGTCGAACCGTCGGGGCTCGACCAGGTCCACTTCCTGTGGGGCCGCTTCTGGAAGAAAGAGTTCATCATAAAGAGTCCCTCTTTCTCCATAAAGTCGGCCAGCTGCTGGCCCCTTCGGTTCCGTTGCCCTACTCCAAATTTCCCTACCTTCAGCTCACCGCTTTCTCTTGTGCCTAGTTTTGCGTTGAAGTCTCCCATCAACACCGTGTAGTGGGTTTTGGAGGAATGTATGGCTCTGGAAATATCCTCATACATTTCCTCCACCTCCTCATCGGGGTGTGCTGAGGTTGGTGCGTAAACCTGAATGACCTTCAGCGAATACCGTTTGGTGATTCTGAGTATCAGGTACGCGACCCTCGTCGACACACTCCCAATCTTTACAACGTTGTTGACGAGAGACTTGTGGACGATAAATCCGACACCTCCTTGGGACAGATGGTCGCCCTCCCGGTGATAGAACAAGTTGCCGGACTCGAGGATTGCCGTGTCCTCCCCCTCTCTTCGGACCTCGGATAATCCAATAATATGCCAGCGCAACTTGTCTACCTCTTCTTCCAGCTCCAGTATCTTCTCGTCAGTCCTCAGGGTGCGTGCGTTATATGTTGCCAGGTCGAGTCGTCGTAGGTGGCAACCGAACCTCCACCGGAGATTCTTAGCACCCCCTGCCCCGCCGTTATCATGGTCGCCACCGTAGCCAGGAATAGCGGGGCCGCCGGGGACTGGGGGCCGTCTTTTTGTGTATTTGTTCATTGGGGGGTATTTGCCGTAGTTGCCACGCTTGGCGAGCGGGTTGGCAACCGCAGTTTTTTATTACGTCACAGTTGTCATCAGGAAGATGCTGCTGCCCATCTCCTGCCTGTGTCCCTCTGTCGCCTCTTACGACACCCACGGGAAGATATGGGGTAGTGGATATTCTTAACCGCCACTACACGGCACGTACATTATATTGTAATATATAATTTGTATTATTGCAATTTATCGTCCAAAGACCGAGTACGTAACTTTCATTTAACGCAAACTTGTAGCTTCGTATGATTATGCAAGTTCCCAAACTGAAATACTAATTTTGTATTCAGGCGATACGGGACTGTCGTTTCGTATCAACGTGTGGGTATTTCAAAATTGCATTGTCAAGACAAATTTGTACAGATAATTAATTCAATAATATGTATAAAAAAAGAGCATGGAGGTGATACGTAGGAGTATCTCACAGCGCCATAACATCCCATGAGTGAAGTAAGCCAGAGGGAAATTAAACAGGAGATGGGCAGTAGAATCTTCCTAACTTTGAAACACCCGGGCGACCATAGTCACCTAAAACAATTTTATTGTCGGATATTTTTGATTAACGTGCAATAAATACATAGAAATAAATTGATGATTCTGCGATATTATCAAATAAAATAATAAATATTTGGGTTTTTCAGCTAGATTTCAAAAATTAATCATTTATTTTAGCCGTTGCACTTCAATTGGGTAAATTATTATTAACATAACTGAATTCTGAATTTCATTAGCTTTCTATGTGTGACTTATTCGTTGATCAGACGTTGAAGTGGCTAATTACAAATCAAATTATAAAAAAAACTGCGGTTGCCTGCCAGTCATTCGCAGGTAATCTATGGATAAGGTATGTGTGACTTTTGATGGGCTGTAATGATAATGATGATGAATAAAGTATTTGCATAACATTTGTCTTTATATTTTTCTTTATCAAATTTTAAATTCACTTCTCAAGAAAACTTTTTCAAAGTTGCACATCATATATGCTTAGAAGACCGAGCTTAGCATACACACTGAATAATCCAGTTTTTTTATTTTGGTTTTTTCTAAATCGCCTCTACAAAATCCATGTGTTATAGTAGTGTATAAGAGAAAAAAATATTTTGAAATTAATGAACTTTCCATGTTAACTGAATTTTCATATTTTTTTTTATATCGTTACCTGTACACTAGGATTTTCTTTTTCTAGGGGAGTTTACATTATAAATTGCATAAAGATAAACATTCAGACCCGCAAGATTTATTTGTGGGCCATACATATACTTGGTCTGTGCGGGATTCGATTCGTGACCCTTAGTGCTGCAACTGATTGCTAAGCCACTACGACAGGGAGCCATCAGTAAGATCGAAGTTGCTTTCTTGCATCTGAAAAAATCTTAACATTTGATACTAAGTCTGTAGCAGCTAACGATCTCGGGCAAAAAAACATAGGAAATTGGATTAACTAGACAAACCACGATCCCTCATATCTAAATATTCGGTTAATTGAACAAGAAGTTGTTCATTCACGCATACAATAGGCGTTAATTAGAATATATATATCTAATATAAACCTTGTAATTTCGGTGAAAGAGACTCCACTATCCCATACCGTTCCGTGGATATCTTGTTAAAGGGTCAATGTGAAGCTGAACAAGAAATGGGCAGCAGCATTTTTTTTAAATTAATTATGATCAAAAACAGAAAATATACATGATATTTAAACACTCATGATAATTAGTATTTCTTTTTAAAGTTAATCACAACGTGTATTAGCTTTATTCTATGACAATAAGTGAAAATAATTTTTAAAATAATTAGGAATTTTTAATTGAAGAATAAATTGAAATAATTTAAAAATAATAAAATTAATTAACATTCCAACATTAAAATACTATTGTACATATAAAATTTTGTGCATTATTATAATACATATGTGTATTATTTAGTTATATTGCACCGATTGTCATTAAATTATTGAATTATATTTAAGTTTATATTAAAAATCATTAAGTTTAAGAATTAATTAATATCTTTTTTTTAAAGAAACGTATTATTTTATGTTTTAGTTACTTTACTTTTATTGGAAATTTGAAAAGGTTGAACACACCCAGATGGAAATTGGAAAAGTTTGAACATACCCAGATGGAAATCAAGAAAAAAAAAGAGTCCTAGACTAAAAGTGAGGAGTTTGACAATAGAAATACTTTTCCTCATTTTATAAATAAAACAATTATTATATTATCTTTTTACCATTGACATATGATTGTATACGTGAGCGTGACAGAGTGATAGCGAGACGCTGCAGCATTATGGTGGCAGCTCGAATGTATCGGGTTGACCGAGGAAGCAGTCTTGATCTCATACGGGAATAAGTTGGACGATAATCTTATGGTAATAATAGCTATGCGGCTTATTTCAGTAAACTGTTTATCGCGGTTATTGATTTATCTATCTTTGGGAGAAACAAACAAAAACCTTAAAATAATAAATATTGCTAATGTTTCCGTCTTTGTAATTCTGGTCGTCCTGAACGCCTTGACCGATTTTGATGAAAGTTAAAATAATCACGAAAAAAAAATTATTTTCATTAAAATATCGTTTGTCAAAGTATTTTTCTTACGTCTATATCGCCGTTATTAAGATAAACGTTAAAGAGAATAACGTAGCATCGCTTTCATAAAAGTTCTTCATTAATCTCAGAGAAACTGCCATTCAGTTTTTACAATACTAATTACTCATTCTAACCTACTGTCGTATTGCAATTTATTATTCCCTTCGTTACTGTATTGTATTCATTTTTCTTAATAGATTTTAATCTTAACAAAATTTTCTATATATTTTCTATATATATTTTTATAAACAGCATTGCTAAGTGTTATATGAGTTATTCTTTATTGTACATATAATAGACGTGAATGTTTCGATTGTGAATAATGAAACCAAATTTTAATTTTATTAGTGTTCAAGGTCGTTTCTTAATTCATTCTACACCGGGGCATAATCCTCCTTTCATCTCATGTAGGGGTTTTAGAGAAAATAAGTGTCCACCACGCTTCCTTAATGCACGTTTGCGGAGTTCATACGGTTTTAGAAATACTTGTTTTCAAATCCTCGGATATTCGGGACCCATTACAATGGATTCCTTCACCGCCGAGCACTTGGTAAGTCAGCACTCAAAATTGAAATTTTTGATTCGAAGCCACGGTGACGAATCAGGGTCGCTCGCTCATTTCGGGTAGGTAATTTTTGCCGAGCACTTTGTTACTAAACTATCACGGCTGTTAAAAATATTATTTATTAGAATGATATCATAAGTCGTAGATGTTTAAAAAAACTGGATTTCATCACTATTGATTTTCAACGACATATGAAACCAATTTCACCTTACCGTTATAAACCTATATACCGGACTTAACGAACTGTAAATGTACAATTTCTCTGAGCTCTCCCGACTATTCTGCGAATGGTGACAATTTTATTTTACCGCAAATAAATTCAACCGTTATCGTCCAAGTGTTGCGAACAAATTTTATAAATATTTCTTTTACACGAATGTTATCGATTTTTCACAGCAATGAATCGAAAGTTTAGTCACATCTATAGAAAATATTATGATATCGAAATACCAATACTTATCGATTATCATCCAACGGCGGCACGAAATATATTTTCTGTGTAGTTAATGCAGAACAATAAAGGTTATATGTACCTGCTTTTGGAATGATTTCTTTGGTCTACTGTTAGCAAAACTTTCTTAGTAAATGTCAGTATTGTCCAAGGCTCTTCTCTTACCCGCTTTTTGTTCAACGTAGTGTTGATAACAATGCGCTTCTTGACGAGGGTAGAACAAATATAGAGTAGAGTGAATTTATGGAAACGCACGTTTGAGTACGGTGAACTGCAACTAAATAAGACCAAGACCCAGTACATTGCTTGCGGGAGTGCAAATCCCGAAAACATAAAAATAAGTTCTGAATACGTTCTAATAAACAGAGAAATTTAGATAAGTTGGATCTGTTCGGCATGAGTCAAGAGACTTAGATTACTACGAGTACGTTACAGTCTACATTCGCGCAGCTTAGAATAAGTGGCGAGAGGTCACGAGAGTTTTTTTGCGTCGTAAGATACTCTTCGAGTTCAAAGGTCAAGCGTATTATCTGACCTTATATTATGGTCGTGCGACCTTCCCAATATTGGGCCGACATGTCTAGAAACTGAACGTTAGGGAAATAAAAATATTGTTTACTAAATTTAGGCTGTTTTACATTACGAGGCGAGAATACATACATAACAAGGTGAAAAGTCAGTACAGTTAGTATAAACACGACCTAAGTAAGCCCCTGGACTACTTTAGAAGATATATCTTAATACCGAAGATCACGCAGTAGACTTATATACATATATGCTGGAGTAGTTAGGATATAAGAGTCAATTGATTCACTACCGAGAACGCTTCAGACTGGGCAAAGTGTGGGGACGTATGAGCAGCAGAACAGACCCCCAGGATAACGGATATAAAAAAACTGCTAGAAAAAATTATATTACATGTAGAAATGAATAAAAAATAATAGTAAAATGTAACAAACAACTAAATTACAAAATTCTAATATCTTAGCTGATTCAAAAATAAAAATACCTCTTCAGTATAGGAGGCTGCTTTGAAACATTTATAACCATCAAAATCTACATTCGATTCTAAAAGTCAGATGTAGATGAACTGGCACAACTTTTTCTTTTAGCGGAGTTCCGAGCTGCAGGAAATTCAAACAATAGGTTTTTAACAATCATTTTTTATCATTTTGGGCAAATCAAGAACAAACATCGAGACCCAAAAAAATTACTTGTAGGCCATACAAATACTTGTCCCGTACACTGCACCATGTTGCCGTCATTTGCTAGATTAATTTTAATGTCGGGGTAACTGATCAGTTTTAATAATGCTTGAAGTAATCATCATCTAGGGAAAAATAAATGGATTCGTTTGTGTGGGCATCCGGATATCCTCTTAATGTTATTAGTTTTTTATATGCGCCCTTTTCCGTGAAGTACTTCGTCAATTCAAGTAGCAACTAATCATGGTATTTTTAACTTATTTCTTACTTTTATTCGGTTACTTTAGTTTTATATGAAATATATGTACATATTAAGCATATTTCTAAGCATTTTTCTAAGCATTTTTCGGCGTCCTCTACTTTGTTAATGTCAAAATTAAAGTAGAAATAAAGACATGTCCACATTTTCACGTTACAGCCCTAGAATAAGTCTTCCCCTCTTTCTGGGTTTTTATAAATGTATCTCTGTAAATAAGTATGCGTATTATGGCTATTTATTATATTTATTTAGTCATATATACTCATATGAAATGGATATACATATATACTCATATATAATACATATATACATAATATATACTGATATAAATAATTAAATATATATATATATATATATATATATATATATATATATATATATATATAATGAAAGGTCATATAAATGACCTTTCGTTTTATAGTTCATATAACGCTTGTTAAAGGAGAATGTTTCAGAAAGTAAAAGTATTATCAAATTCGTAGCAAATAAGCCTAAATAATGTTCCAAACAAAAAAATCTGTATTATTTTGGTATGAAAGTGAAGGAAATTTTTTATTATGTTGCTTCTAAACTTCTAGAAGCGACGTGCATTAACTAGAACAAACACAACTTTTTTATCTACTTTCTTTTTGTGAACATAAGATAACGAAACTAATTGTCACAGTGATCAGCGCTCAATTTTTGAATTACACACTTATTGAACGGCTTAACATGTGTAAAAATGTTATCTTTACATGTTGCACTGGATTGAGCAATACGCATTGGCTCCAAAATAAATAAATTAATTAACAAAATAAATTAAGATTAAGATTTAAACAATGATCTAAATTTTATATTTGTGAAGGAAGCCTGTAGGAGATAGATATTAAATTCCACATTATACAACAGATTTATTCTGTTTATTAAATGTAGCGAAAACTTCCTCCATGATTTTTTCAAAAGTATCGTATAAAGAACATGGGTACCTGTAAACGCTCACAACAATGAGGTGCTCAAACTCAACACATACCATTTCTACAGCTCGCTCAACAGAGAGGCTCACAATATCTTTACGTTATTTACGTGACAATAATTTACTAGAAAGAAAATTAAGGAGCCACCTACTGACACCGTTTCTCTATTGAAAGAACTGACCACCTGGTGATTACTGAACTTAAACGTTAAGTTATAAGCTTTTAACCAATGTTCAGTAATAGATAAATATGAATTTTGTTACTATTTAAGAACAATCCAGTTTTTTGCTCTTTGCCTATCATGCCTTGTACATTCTGATGCACCAGGTGCAAACAATTTTTATAATCATTTTGTTGAGTACAATTGCAAGTATTACGGGTTTGTAAGCTACATTCTAAATTATGATTACCTTTATTGTCTCAATTTCTAATTTAAATTTCTTGGAACTGATTCCAAATTGTACGTCCAATCATAGGAGCAGATGTCTGGGTAGCCAAGTCCTTGGATGAGTTAATATATAAATAATAAGTTAACGCATTTGCTATCTGTACTAAATTATATTTGGATAGGTAATACCTAATCTGTTGTCAAAAATTTCTTAATTTAATAATTAATGTCTATTAAATTAATTATATTATTGTAATTGTTCCAATTAAATGTCAAATTTAAATTATTGTTAAATGACAATTTATTCATTAAAATGCCATGTACACAAACGGGCCTTTGCGTCATCAATTTTGCTGAAGCACGGCACTGACTTCTCTTGACAAGGTGTTTGTAACTATTATTATTATCATGATCATCATTAAAACCTAACACAAGAATAATGCTGAACATAGGCTTCCCCAGGGAATACCACAAAACCCGGTTCTGAGCCAGCTGCATCTCTTACCAGGTGTCACTTCATTTAAATATTATTTGGTATTTAATAATATTTTACTTTTTAATTTAATTAATTCTGTATAAAATGTAAAATCTATACCATTTTATACCTATAGCTTACACCGAGAGATATTGATTGTTGAATACGTGTAACAAATTTCGGAACAACAATCAAAGTAGCGTTTCAATTTCTAACAAATAAGAGCAAAGAGCATTTCGCCATATTGGAAACGGAATCCACAGTTTCATTCATTGATAAACTTTGTGCTGAAAGTTAATCTGTGCTGTGTTTTAAACAAATATCTGTCGGTACAATACAAATATAATTTAGATTACAATCCTTACTTAACTTATTATTAATAAACTTAATTACATTACATTTAAAGATTATTCATTCATTCATTCATTCATAACAGCCTATCAAAGTCTACTGCTGAACATATTTTTCACACAAATCGCCTCACAGGGTTTCATTTTTAAGAGAGGGGCTAACGAGCATGCAGCTCACCTGATGGTAAGTGACTACCGCACGCACATGAACAATTACAACCCCAGGGGAGTTGCAGATGCGTTGCAGGACTTTAAAGGTTCCTAAGTCGTATCGGTCCAGAAAAATCGCTGGTGCAAGTAGATTTGAAAAGGAAGTTGTGCGAGGAAGAAAACTTTTTCTAAATCGTACAGTAGTGTAACGACAATCATCCAGATGGTATCGATGGTATCGCAAGTTTTGTGGTGATGTGGAATTTTAGCAAATTTAAAATTTAAGCACAAACTTCTTATAATATCAACTATTATCAGACGCCGTGACTGGCACGCCAGACACGGACCTCGATGACACTGAGGTCATCAGCATGAAAGAGATTGAACGTGCGATTCGAAGTTTGAAATGTGGTAAGGCTGCGGGACTAGACAGAGTTACTGCTGAAATGGTCAAGTACGGTGGGCCTCGCGTCTGGGACAGCTTTCATCTGCTGTGCAATTTGTGCTGGCGGACGGGAGATGTCCCGGATGATTGGCGATCCGCGGTCATTGTGCCTTTATATAAAGGTAAAGGTTCACATTTTGACTGCGGGAGCTATCGGGCGATCAGCTTGACCAGTTTAGCAAGTAAAGTTTATTCGAAGGTTTTGACACGCAGGATGCAAGAGAAATCGGAAAGATTCTTATGGGAGGCACAATGCACATTTAGACCTGGAAGAGGATGCACGGATCAAATGTTTTCTCTCCGCATGATCACGGAGAAGCTTCTGAGTGTTAACCAGAGGATTTTCTGTGCTTTTGTGGATCTGGAGAAAGCATTTGATAAGGTTATAAGGAAGAAAATGTGGGAACTGTTGCCGGGATATGGTGTGGATGGTCGATTGTTAAGGGCTGTGCAGTCACTTTACTATGACTGTAAAGCCTGTGTGCGGGTAGGGCATGACCTGTCACCCATGTTTAGCGTCCAAGCGGGCGTAAAACAGGGTTGTGTCATGTCTTCCTGGCTGTTCATACTGTATCTCGACAGCTGTTTACAGAAGCTGAAAGATAGCTGTTTGGGTGTGAAATTGGGTGACATAAAAGTTAATTGTCTGCTGTATGCTGATGATGCAGTGCTTACTGCACCATCAGAAGCAGAACTGCAGGCATTAGTCACGTGTATGAAAGAGGAATGTGAAATTAAAGGTCTCCGTTTGAATGCTAATAAAACTAAGGTTCTGGTATTTGAAAAGGACGAAGAGAGAACGAAATGTGAAATATGGGTAAATCAGGAATGTCTAGAACAGGTAAATGAAATTGTATACTTGGGGACTGCTTTCAGCCGGGATGGAAGATGTGATTTAGATGTGGATAGGCGTGTCGCTGCCGGAAACAAAGTCAATGGTGCCCTGAATGCATTAATAAAAAGGCAAGGCGTGGTGAAGAGCGCACGCCTTGCAATACATAACGCAGTGTTGGTACCGACTTTGTTATATGGCAGCGAAACCTGGGTATGCCAGAAGAAGCATAAAAGCAAGTTGAATGCAGTGGAGATGCGATCTCTTCGTAAAATGTGTGGCGTTACCATAGCCGACCGAAAGCGAAACGAAGAGATTCGCAATATGGCAGGATTGAAAGATGACCTTATCACAAAAATTGATAGGGGCGTACTCCAATGGTTTGGACACGTTGAACGAATGAGTGAAGACCGAATGGTGAAGAAAATATATAGAGCGAAAGTAAATATTAAAAGGTGTCGAGGTAGACCGAGACTAACTTTCGAAGACCATGTGAGCAAATTGCTCGAAGAGGGGAGGGTCAAGAGTACTCGGATACCTAGACGTGCATGTATGAAGAAGTTAATGAACCTGAAAGAAGCGAAAGAGGTATGTAAGGATCGTGACACTTGGCGATCTGTTCTCTCTGGCTACCCCGTTAGGGATTGTGCGTGACGATAAGTAAGTAAGTATTATCAGAAAGCAGCTGCCCATCGCCTGTTTCAGTTTACCTCTGTCCCCCATTGCGACAACCATGACATGATATGAGGTGGTTGTTCCATCTTAGGCCTCTAAGGTGAATTCTCTAAGGTTTATTCTTTATCAAAGATAGATTTAGATGTATCGCGCAGCATACACTTAATATCAGGTGAAATATGTGATGGCTTGTCACATTTATTCTATATTTATTCTGTGTAAAAATATGCCAGTTAGCGTAAGAGTTTGAAGGAATTGCATTACACCAACTTTTGCAACAATAACTCACCCAGGGCAAAAATAGAGAGTTACATATTCTCTCAGGTTGATAGAAGTAGTAGTCGTTTAAGCGCGATACAGAGATTCCTTCATTTAGAGAAAAATAACAAGCAATGATCAAATGACGTGCTCAATAACTAATATTTTTAATATCTCAATACGCGTTACTGAATTTTGTGCAGTTAACCCAATTTTTCGCATTGGAAACCGAGCTTGAAACTACTAGCATTGTTCTGAGTTTTCACATTGTTACAGAATGTAGATTAAAAATACCTTACAAAAGTGAACGTATACTGAAAGCGGTATTAAAAATGAATGCGAAATCAATTTTTACATTTAATGCTTCACCTATTTCTTTATATTAAATTTTTTAACCCATTGATGATAAGATTGCTGTTGCTCAGAAGCTGGAGACAAGCGCTCGCTGATAATTTCATACGACGCTAAGCAAGGGGTGATAAATTCCATTAGTGGGATCTATATAGGTATATGTTAGTGGTAATTTGCTGATTAACCATGTACTCGCCGGTGAGGGACAACTTCGTCAGAAAACTTTCATGTCTTATTGTTTTCTGACAGGCAATGCTGATGGTAATAAAAAGTCAGCCAACTTAACTAAATCCCAGTCGCAAAACAAGTAGTCTGATATTATATTAATACGTGACACTCGTAGGATCATCTAAAAGGTAGATTTAAATAAGTAAAAAAACCATGTGTATATGTTGCCGTTAAAGCCGGTAAAATAAAGTAAACACAATTTTTCTACGCAAACTTTACTCAATTACTCAATTAAATGAAAGCATTATTTTGATCACGTTGATGGCTATACGAGTTAATATTCTTTGGTTTCCCTGCACGGAGTATTACAAATCATTTAAAATCCCTGTATTACAAAGAAAAACTATGCAAACAAATAGGTACTTCGTGTTTTTTCTATTCCCTTAAAATTAAATTATTTTCACTTTTAATTGTTTTTATTTGTTTGTTGTTATTATTCTACTGTCTAATAAATGAATTGTTTGCTTTTAAGTAATTTTATGTTTCGCAATTTATTGTTATTTATCCTCCTTTATTGCTATTTATTCTTTCACTTTGGAGTCAGTGATCTAACACTGTGTTTTGCGTATGCATTATATTTAATACTCTCATGAAAATATAAAAGTACAAGGGAATCAAAACGCAAAAGTTTAAAAAAATGTAAATCTCGACGTCCATGGATAAGATACTAGGTACATAATTGAACGCTGTTCTCTAAAACACGACCAAAATTTACGAATACCGAAAATATACAAATGCGGTTAAAATTTATACAAAAAAAAATGTGCACTTGAACTTTTAAGATGTTGTGGTTTTATCAATATTTCCTCTGAAGCATGCAGAAAACTTAAGGAAACATAGTCAACGAGAGAATGAAGTGCTTGAGCTAATGTTGTCAGTCGTCGTAGGTGACAACCGAACCTCCACTGGAGATTCTTAGCACCCCCTGCCCCGCCGTTACCATGGTCGCCACCGTAGCCAGGAATAGCGGGGCCGCCGGGTACTGGGGGCCGTTTGTTTGTGTCGTTGCTCATGGGGTGATATTTGCCATAGTTGCCACGCTTGGCGAGCGGATTGGCAACCGCAGTTTTTTATATTATTTTTATTATTAGGAAGATGCTGCTGCCCATCTCCTGTCTGTCTCCCTCTGTCACCTCTTACGACACCCACGGGAAGATGTAGTGGATATTCTCAACCGCCACTACACGGCACAGTGTTTGCATAAATATAATAAATCATTATCAATCTAGCTAATTAAACTTGACTTGCCTGTGTAATATGGCGTTACCGAGATTATTTTCTCAATCGCATAACGGCTAGAGCTGTTTTCATTTTTCGGTATTTAGTATTATAGCCCTAATAATTCCTCACAAACTGGACAAAATAAATTATCATAGAATTATAACGTGTTTTGTTAGCGGACTAACGTACATTTTTATAGCGGTATGCGTGTTTTTTACGCCTTACAGAAAATCATCGATTCAAAATCTAACCTAATAAATACTTTTTATAACATCGAGCTAAACTTTGTCGCCCAGATACTTTTCTTTATACTCTTATGAAAATACACCCTTAGGAAAAAACAATAATTGGTTTTTGTGTCATTAATCAAGAGAGCTTTTCGAACTTACCATCGCAATTTATTATTTTTTGACGAAAGTCATTTTATTTTCAAATTGAAAAGACTTCAAAGATATTACAATTTTTTCGTAGTTATTGCTTTGGGCACCTTGATAAAAATTTATAAATATCTTGCATAAGAACAAGAAATAAATAAAAAAATCTTTTGATATTAATTTTATCTCTAATTCTAAGCAACGTTTAATAACGGCAACAGGTGAGCTATACTGTCGAGTAATATGACGTGACTATGCAAAACAGATCCAGTCCACATTTCAATTTTTTATGGTAGAATCAGGGTAACAAACGAACATAGAGTCCACCTGATGGTAAGTGATCCTCGATAAATAATGCGGATGCGTTATCACTCTTGAGGACTAAGATAGAATATGCCTCGTTTCCAATAAAAATGGTCTCCTGTTCTTTACAATCACCATAACATCAGTAATATTAAGCTGCTATTTTGCGCTATAGCTGTCGTGTAGTAGCTCCAATAAGTCCTTCACAAGTCTATTGCTAACTCTGCTATAATTCGATACTTGCCTGGGGCCTAGCTATTTTTAAGGTGCTGGAAAACCATTCTGACCTCGCTCAGGCTGACATCCGGGATGTCATCGGAACATTCCTGGATAAGACTTGCTCTTGGATCGTTACTCATACTTACGTTTGACTGCAGTGATAACGTGTACAGCTGCTTTTATAATCTCTCAATCTCACACAAAATTTTTGGCGTCCCGTAAACGATGCTGCCACACTCGGTGTTCAGCTGGCTCTTTTTGGTAGACAGATCTCTGGCAAAAACTATGGAGCCCTGGTTCCACTCGATCGCTTATATAATATACCAAAATAATATTGCAAATCCTATTACAACCATCAGTTTCATCAGGGCCGGCCACGCACCTGCAATTCTGCTGGTGTTGCGGATGTTCAAGGGCGGCGGTGGTCACATAACATCAGATGAACCGTATGCTCGTTTTCCCTTTCTTCTATGAAAAAAAGTTTCAATCATTGATGCTTCCCCATAGTGATAACGTGGATTTTCTTTACTTATTTATGCTGTATAAAAATGAGAGAGAGAGAGAGAGAGAGAGAGAGAGAGAGAGAGTAGCGTGATATTAACAGTTAAGCCCAACCTCTTTGCTTTGCGTTCTAGGTGTGCCATAATTCTTTGAGTATTTACTTTTATATAATAACAACTTTTATAGCAATAAAAACAATATGAAAAACATATCATCAAAGCCTCTAAGTTACCACAGCTTCCTTCAAATGTAATAATAATTATTTTAGAAATAATACGATATGATTTAAGACTATTTAGCCGACTTTAAAAAAGGAGGACATTCAAAATTTGGATGTAGTAATATTTAAAGGACTACTACTAATGCTATATAAAATTACAAAAATACCCGCTAAAACAACTTTCTTTATTTGTCGTTAGTTGCAAACTGGTCATAATATATAATGAAAAGTTGATATGTTTTAAGTACTCAAAAAGTGTTAAAATTGATAGAATGCGGGAAAATGTCAGAATAACATCGTAAAATGGCTTAGGACATAGTGACATCAATTTTGTGAAAGTCTCAAGTAGCTGCCGACTCGCCTTCGCAGAGGAAAACTAACATCCTTTCTGCTTTATACTACTGACATATCAATCCATCCACTCTACGTTATTTGAAAGAACGCTTTCAGTTCATCTTCTCTTTTAACGATCGTCATTTCTCTAACAGTTTTTCTACTTATTATATTCATTCTCCTAATTACATAATTGACATGTTTGTTCCTTCAAAAATTTACTCAAAGCTCATTATTTCGAACTTAGTTATTTGCCTATACTTCCCGTCCTTTCTTGTATTTATTATATTCATTTTCACCTGTCACCATCTTGTTTTTTTTTCTAAACTAACGTTGCAGTTGATTGTTGGAGGTACTCATGTAACATCTGGTGAGCAGCATGCTTGTTTGCCTCTTCTCCTTAAAAAAAAACTAAGACTCCGCGAAATAGGACTATTTGACGCTACAATCTTATATAAATATAAATTTTAATAGTAAACCTTAACCATGGAAATTACGAATATCCTAACCAACAATGAAGCAATATTCCAAGTTAACGAAGCGTAAATGCAAGATTACTCGGAGCGTACTCAACCATTTCGCAGACGGTGACGAATTTACCTTATTGATAAAAACTGGGCCCGTTTATTGCTTTCGTTTTGAAACTTTTTAATACTTTAGTAATTTACTTCAGTAACTTAATTCCTTTTGTTAAACCTACAGTTAAAATTAAAAATTATTCCCTTCCTTCCAGCTGAAATAACTTGTTGTAAATAACTGTTGGTTTTTGCCTGGCCGTAAAATTACAGTATCAATGAAATTAATAATTAGAAGAAAGGCGGTGTGAGAATATCCACTACTCCATATCATCCCGTAAGTGTCATTAGAGGCGACATAGATGAGCAGCTTTGTCCTAATAACGACAAAAAATAAAAATCTGCGGTTGCCAACCAGCATGCCAAGAGTGGCGACTATGGCAAAGATCCCCCCTATGAATCAATCTATATGGGGATATTTAATCTAAAATCCATCTAATCTAATCTATTACCTATATTCTGCAGCGGACTTTCATTGACTGTAAATGTAAGTGATAATTACCACGTGCGTGAAGTAAAACACTAATATCGTGAAGGTAGCTACAAACCTAATTTTTTTTAAAGATTATGTTAAGTAACACTTCACGGACTAACTACTTCATTATTCTCTCAGAAGTGCAAAGAAAGGTCTGTGTTCATCTGTAGGACATAAATGAAACTTAACATTTTAATTTAAAAGTTTTTTTATGTTACATAAAGTGCTACTATTTAAAAGGTATACCTGGTGGTAAGTGTACCGTTTTCTTGATATAGGTTCGAAAAAATCGCCGGTGGTAAACGATTCCACAGAGAGTTCTTACGCGAAAGAAAACTCCTAGTGAAACGTACCGTATTAAACCGCCAAGCATCCAGATGGTGAGGATGGTATCGGGAGTTTTGCTGGCTTTACCTTTTTCTTTCTCCTTATACTAATTTTTAACCAAGCGAATTCTTGGGCATAAAATTATTTATGAGCTATATTCATTTTATATTTTTTTCGAGTTTAGTACTTTCTTTTTATGGTATTCAAATTTTTTAAATATTCTGAGAACAGAATTCATTTATTCAAATTTTTATAAAATGATCGGAAATTGTTTTCGAATATTGAAATACTTTCCATCGGTTAAAAATTGGTTTTAAAACAGAAAATACGAAAAGTGATTCAAGTATTGAAAATTGAAAAGTCTCTCTCGTTGTGTTCCGGTTTTATTATAATATTCTAACGCTCTTTTCATTTTGCTTTGAACTTTGAACATCGGAAAATTTTTACAAACATTAAAATTTTAATTTTATTTCTATTACATAAAAATAATCTTCTAAGTTTTATCTTCATGGTTATAAACCAACGTGAAGCTATAACTAGTAGAAGTTGGAAACTAATAATTTCCGAGAATAACAAGTGTCAACATGAATATAAAATAAATCAACAATCGAACATATAATATAATTATCAACGCATTTATATCCAGCTATTACGAATTACGTCTGACTGCATGTAAACATGTCAACAAAATGATTCATAGCATTTTGCTGATTGCAGTGAAGTGACGGTAAAAGACTATTCGCTAACCTATATCATATCATACCATGGGTTTTGTAAGAGGCGACGGAAAGAAAATATAACAGCAGCATCTTCCTGGTAGCAGGTAGTAATAAAATAAACTGCGGTTACGAGTGTTGCAACTATGGCGTAATCTCCTAAAGGGGCAATCTGTAGGGGAGGCTTTTATATAACAGTACAGTTTTGTTAAGCTGATATAATGGTGGTGATGATGGCGATTCATTACGGTCAACAAGAATTTATTATATAGTTTTAAAGCTTTCGTTGTCGATATGTTGTTTTTCCTTATGTCATAATTCAGTGAAGTAATTTCAAAACCCCCTATAACTCCGTCCACACAATCTAAAATCTTAGAAACGTGACAAGGAGCGCCGAAAACGGTGAGCACAATCTTACCTAAAACTTACTTAAAAAAAAAAACTAACTCAAAAATTGAGTATGATTGGTAAATGAAATAAGTGTCAATTGCACATAGTTATTTAAACTTTTTACTTTAATATTTTTTATTTATTTTTGTTTGTGGTCAAGAGAATGGGGAAAAATAATAATTAAAAACTCTTAATGAGTGCCATTGGCATCTATTTCATTTACCTATAATATCTTTCTTTCAGTAGCTAAAAATGTCAGCTCCCAAAATAATTCGCCAAGGATTACTATTCCCCAATTTTATTGCTATTTTTTAGATATAAGCCGAATTCACTCCCGAAATTTCCTTCTTGCGACCATAAACAAAAAGCTTTTCGGTGCAACCTAGTTTTTTTGTCCGAAAATTTCATAGAATTTTTTATAAATGTACGTAGGTCAGTCACTCAATAAGTTTTGAGATGCTCGAAATTTAAAAATGTACGCACGGTGTTATATGTTTCTAAAAAAGCAAATTTATTTAAAAATAGAACTGCATAAGTCATAATTAAGTACAATATACCTGTCAGTAGAGGTGGTCGAAAATAAAGATGTTAAAAAACATTTTTAGACTCGCTTCAAATAAAGAAATATAGGGTTGAGGCGGTGATGAGTCGTTTTTATTTGAGCGATGGTTCTCCATTTAAAGAATATAGAGGAAAAGATCGGAAAAGTGAACAATATGAAGCGAAGAGGTTGTCAGTGGAATGGTTTTTGGAAAAAATTAAAAGGATCGAGAGTCATTATTGCAGACCGCAAACAAACAGAATTTATTTGCCAGCAGGACTGAATTGATTCGAAAGATGTGGCGGATGTACAACCAAGAAAGAGATGAAAATTTAAATGTAAATATTTTTTTTAGAAAAATTGTAAATAATTCGTACAACTTTAGTTTTGGGTCCGCCAGAACAGATGTATGTTTCACTTGCATTTCAAATTTTACAAGAATGCCTGAAAACGAAAAAAGTCCTATAAAGAGAAGGATTAATGGTAGAAAAGAGGATCCACAGGTTATAGTACAAAGCTTTTTATGGCATTATAAAAGAAAAAAAATTAAGATATTTTAACAACAACCGCTTTCAAAACTGCCCGATCAGTCGGCTTATTTTAGTAGGCAATTTAATTTCTATCATTTTGCCATCATCATCATCATCATTACAGCTTTTCACAACTCCACTGCTGAACATAGGCATGTAGTACAAGCAAATTCAAAAGCAAAACTGACAAAAGAAAATATGCATTCTTATTATTGGACTGAGTTGGATCATGCTAAGGGCAGCAACAAAATTATTAGTGCAGCTTACCACTTCTTGTAAGGAACTGCCACTGAATCTCACGTGAAGATACTAAGAATAGTTTGTGATAGATTCTCCGCCAAAAATAAAAATTCGGAAATGGTTAGTATTCTAGGTATGGTAGGTTGCACATTGAAGCGCCTCGGAATGTGAAAAAAATTGAGATTATTTTTCCAGTGGTAGGACACTCCTTTACTCCTCCCATCGTGTTTTCGTAAAAAATGAGAAGACATTAAAAACCAAAGAATTGATTGTTTCTCCTTCGGAATACACCGAAATTCGAAAGAAAATGGAACGTGCCATCAATCTGACAACGATACCAGTTTACGATTGGAAGGCTGCTTATAATCCCCTGATAAAACCGACATCATCCTGGCACTTTCCATTCATGAGGAGCAAACGATTTTTACTTACTCGTACTGAACAGAAAATATATCTGTGCAAGAAAATTAAACTTACCGCAATGAAATTAATAAAAAAAGTTATAAAAAAAATCAAAAAAATAACAATGATAATGAAACTAACGATATCACCAAACACTATACAACCGAATGAAGCCAAAGTGAAAGATGTTTGTGATTTACTTCAAAAACATTTTGGTGGAGAATGGAATGATTTGTTTCAATTAAAACATTATGTTAATATAGAAAATTAAAACATTTAATTTTCTTTTTCAGTAAACTAATTGTTCCCGCTTATTGTTTCTTATTTGTTCATTTTCATACATAGCTACATAAAGTTGAGTGAAATTGTTCTCTAGGCTTCATAGCATAACGCCATCCATCGAACATTAAAGCTTAGTTGCAAAACCCGTATGCCAGAGTGGATTTTGAAAATTAACTTGTCATTCTGACAGTTAATTTTCAAAATCCACTATAATGACAGGTTGCCTGCAAATTCCTCTATAAAAAAATATAATTTTAAAATTTCTCGAAAATGCTCTTAAATATAAAAAGGCTTTTCACGTTTATAAGGATTACAATTCCGCTGTAACCAATTTATCGTGAATTACCTTTGGCATTAAATTAACTAAAGTAGATTCAATAAAAACGTTTTGCACCAAATTTCCTAAATATATTTAGTTTAGTGGGTTTTGAAATTAGACCTCTTAACTGTTTGTTCTACTTTATTATGTAATTTGAGTAGAGTGGTTGACGGCATATGGCATTTGAAGAAGATCCTTACTGTTCAGACGTACGAAATTACTTTTTATAGGAGAGGGGCAAACGAGTGTGCGGTTCACCTGATAGTAAGTGACTATCTCCGCCCATATAAACTGCAACACCATGGGACCAGATGCGTTACCAGCCTTTTAAAAAAAAGTAAGCTTTTTTCTTGAAGATAACTAGTTGTTTTTTATATAGAAAAGGGGGCGAACGAGCATGAGTTCTTATCGGTCCGGAAAAATCAGTGGTGGTAGTCGATTCAGAAACTTCTTAAATATTAACAAAAATTTTTAAAACGCATAGCGCATACCATAAGGACGACTGGCGATTGCCAATCATCCATATGGTATTGGTGGTATCGCGAGTTTTGTTGCGATATGCGATTGTGAAATTGAGCGGCTGGAATCAGTCCGGAAAATTCCTCAGAGCACTCCCCGTGATAGATGCGATAAAATACGCGGAGATACAACATCTGCACGTTACTGGATATGTCGGCGCCGAAAATTTCAATACTAGTACCTATTTGATTAAAAAAATTAAATGATTTGTTGTCGTTTTGATTGGGAATGTAGAAGCCGTGTAAGAATATTCACTACCCATTATCGTACCATGGACCCAACCTGCCTGCCAAGCGTGGCATCTATGACCAATATGGGGGATATTATGAGAGCCTAAGGGGAAATCTATTTTCAACAGTGGAATTTAATAGGCTGTGATGATTAAACACAAAGGTTTTTTTAAATATTATTTAGCTATTTTAATTAATTATTTTTGAAAAGTTCTACAGAAAATTTAAAACTTTGTGAATAATTTTTAAACATGATTTATAAAATATCTATTTCAATTGTTTTGTACACAAAGTAACTGAAACGGAGTTTGTGTTCAAATTCTATATTTACACGGTGAACGTTCGCTTTCACGTTTTACTCGTTTATTTTTTAAAATACTGTATTTAAAATCATATATTTTGTATGGGCTTTTTGATAAGGTGTTGCAAAGAGCAAAAAATAAAAAGACATTATCATTTGATTGAAGTATTATAAAATTAAGCTTTAAAACAAAACTGACTGAGTACCTGTAATTTAATAGCTTCTGAAATCGGTTTTGAGACATAATGTATTGAAAAATTAAAGCCCCGTCTTAAGGATTATTAAATTATTTGGAAATTATACCCCTCTTTACTGGAAATAAGGCATTCAATTTTAGTCCTCAGGGGTGACAACGCATCTTCATTTTGATTACTAAAATAGGATAGATATAGTACTATTGGTCACAGCACACTTATCGTCAGATAAATTGTGTTAAACTGTTTGTCACCTTTATAATATAAAAAAATATTCTTTATAGTTACTTGTACTGTTAATTTTTTACATTTTAAAGAATACTAGTAACGCTACACTACTAATACTACAGTTAACTATTCTAAGTAAGCTTAACAAATGCTTCTGTTAAGATTTTTTATACGTGTTAGAGCTATGCTGCAGTTATATTATAAGTTGTTGCGGATTCTGTTACTGATGTGGTACTTCAGGGTATGGAACTTTTTATTACATCCTCTGTGGTGCCCATTGGAGGCAAGTCTCCGCCATGGTTTGGTCGCTCCTGTAAAATAGCATCATGCTATAAGCAGGAGTGCTACCAAGCCTGGGTTGATGCATCAGCGTCCCGGGATGTAAACACCAGCGCTCTAAAAAAGAAGTATAATTCCGCCTCTAGGTCCTTCAAAAGAGTCATTGCCAAGGCAAAGTCAGAGCACATAGGCAGAATTGGCGAGAAACTAGTTCGCCTTCCTTCTGGAACCCGTGCATTCTGGTCTCTCGCCAAGGCTGTCCAGGGGAATTTCTGTCAGCCATCTCTTCCATCTCTGCACAGGGAGGACGACTCACTGGCCCATACTGCAAAGGAGAAAGCCGATCTTCTAGGCTCTTTCTTTGCGTTTAACTCGACTCTCGATGACGGGGGGAGTACGCCGCCGACCATCCCGCGGTGTAAGTGCTCCATGCCGGAAGTGCAGTTCATACAGCGCTCGGTTCGCAAAGCACTCCTCTCCCTGGACATCCACAAGTCGAGTGGGCCTGACGGAATCCCCTCAATTGTGCTGAGGACGTGTGCTCCAGAGTTGGCACCGGTTTTAACGCGTCTTTTCCGGTACTCCTACTCCCTAGGCGTAGTCCCAAAATCATGGAAGACGGCTTTCATCCACCCGATCCCTAAAAAAGGCGAACGCTCAGACCCGTCCAACTACCGGCCAATCGCCATCACCTCCTTGTTCTCCAAAACAATGGAGTCCATTGTAAACTGCCAGCTCATGAGGTACCTTGAGGATCACCAGCTGATTAGTGACCGCCAATACGGTTTTCGCCGTGGTCGGTCAGCTGGTGATCTTCTGGTCTACCTCACACTAGATGGGCGGAGGCAGTAGAGTTCAAGGGGGAGGCATTGGCCGTTAGTTTGGACATTGCGAAGGCCTTCGATCGGGTTTGGCACAAAGCGCTTCTTTCGAAGCTCCCTTCCTATGGGCTTCCCGAGAAATTGTGCGATTGGATCACCAGCTTTCTTGCAGATCGGAGCATCAAGGTCGTTGTAGACGGTGCAAGCTCCGATTGCAAGCCTATTAATGCTGGTGTTCCACAGGGCTGCGTGCTATCGCCAACGCTGTTTCTTCTGCATATCAATGATATGTTGCATACCCGTAACATTCATTGCTATGCGGATGACAGCACTGGTGATGCTCTTTACACCGGCCGAGCCAATATTTCTCGGGAAAACGTCTCCGAGTGCCGGAACAAACTTGTGTCAGAAGTCGAGTCTTTGCTGAACAGAGTCTCGGATTGGGGACGACTAAATCTAGTCCAGTTTAACCCCCAGAAGACACAAGTTTGCGCGTTAACCGCTAAAAAGAACCCCTTTGTCGTATCCCCTCAGTTTCAAGGCACTCCCCTTGTTGCCTCAGCCAGTATCGGAATCCTCGGCGTCGACAAATCGAGTGGCGTGCAGTTTCGTGGTCACTTGGAAGGGAAGGCCAAATTGGCCTCTAAAAAGCTTGGCGTGCTCAGCAGAGCGGGACAGTATTTCATGCCGGCACACCGCCTGCAACTTTACAAGGCGCAGGTTCGGCCGCACATGGAATACTGTTCCCATCTCTGGGCTGGGGCTCCCCAGTACCAGCTCCTTCCACTTGACCGCATCCAGCGCAGAGCGGCTCGAATCGTCGACGACCGAGTGCTTTCTGATCGGCTCGATTCACTGGCGCTGCGAAGAGATTTTGCATGTCTTTGCGTATTTTATCGCATCCATCACGGGGAGTGCTCTGAGGAATTGTTCGGATTAATCCCAACCGCCAAATTTCGTGAACGCACTACACGGCAAACGTCCCGATACCATCCACACCATCTGGATGCTTGGCGGTCCACCACTGTACGTTTCACAAGGAGTTTTCTTCCACGTACAACCTCTCTGTGGAATAGTTTACCACCGGCGATTTTTCCGGACCGATACGACCTGGGGACCTTCAAGAAAAGAGCTTACTCCTTTCTAAAGGGCCGGCAACGCACCCGCAATTCTCCTGGTGTTGCGGTTGATCATGGGCGGCGGTAGTCACTTAACATCAGGTGAGCCGCATGCTCGTTTGCCCCCTCTTCTATAAAAAAAAAATATTATAAGTATATTTTTAGTATGAATGCGTCGGCTCGACCGGGGAAGGACCACGCTTTCACAGAATACCAGCGTGAAATAGTAGTTTAATGCTGCTGTGTTTCGTATGGTGAAAGTAGAGAACCGGAGACCCTTTTTACTAGAAATGAAGCATTCCATGTAAGTCCTCATGGGTGAAAACGTATCTGAATTTTTATTTGTAATCGAGGATACATATAGGTGTATATGGGCCATAGCAACCACTTATCATCAGGTGGACTGTTTGCTCGTTTATCTACAAAAAAAGAGTGGTTCACCACAGTAGTCGAATGGCGGATTCGAACCCACGACTCTAAGAATGTAGTCCGCACCCTACCATAATATTATTGGTCTTTGATAAGTGACAACTAGATTATAACTGGTACCCTTCAAATTGAAACACAGCAGTGCACGCACTGCTATTTAGCGGCCAAAATTAGTAACAGTGTGGTACCTACCCAAAGGTACTCCTAGGCAGAATGTGTCTCCACCCTCTCGTAAAATAATAGGTTTTCTCTGTGTTTTTTTATTTAACTTTGTAATGTATTTTATTATGTAGCTTAGTTGGCTTACTGCAATGTTTTTATTTTGTCCAATTATATTCATTAAAGTAAATTTACTGCACTCCTGCATCGCGTTGAAGCCTTTCATTAATTCAAATTCACTGTCGGTCTGTCTGTTGTCTGTGACGCTGACATTGCGTCTCTCTTTCAAGTGCCAATCATGAAAACACATTTAGTGATTATAGATTGCTTTCACTAAATGTGGCAGTTTTAGAGTTAAACAATTTATAATGGTACGTTATGCCTATAATCCCGGATTGAGTGGCCAGAATCCAAATATGAATGAGATGAATGTCAATGTGATGATGATAAAGAGGCTGGCCTTCGTTGTGCACGCACTGCTATTTAGCGGCCAAAATTAGTAAGAGTGTGGTACCTACCCAAAGGTACTCCTAGGCAGAATATGTCTCCACCCTCTAGTAAAATAATAGGTTTTCTCTGTGTTTTTTATTTAACTATGTAATGTATTTTATTATGTAGCTTAGTTAGCTTACTGCAATGTTTTTATTTTGTCCAATTATATTCATTAAAGTGAATTTACTGCACTCCTGCATCGCGTTGAAGCTTTTCATTAATTTAAATTCACTGTCGGTCTGTCTGTTGTCTGTGACGCTGACATCGCGTCTCCGTGTCAAGTGCCAAGCGTGAAAACACATTTAGTGACTATAGATTGCTTTCACTAACTGTGGCAGTTTTAGAGTTAAACAATTTATAATGGCACGTTATGCCTATAATCCCGGATTGGGTGGCCAGAGTCCAAGAGGCAGCGAACTACTGGAACATCACTTATCCAGTTAAATAATTTATAATGGCACGTTATGCCTATAATCCCGGATTGAGTGGCCAGAATCCAAATATGAATGAGATGAATGTCAATGTGATGATGATAAAGAGGCTGGCCTTCGTTGGCTAACGTCACCTACCCACTTACCCACTAATCAGTTTTTACGACATACTAGGCAGGTAACTCATTTGGTTTTTTTTTGTTATTTACACATAAACACCTTAAATCAATATTTCTCGGGAAAACGTCTCCGAGTGCCGCGAGAAACTTGTGTCTGAAGTCGAGTCTTTGCTGAACAGAGTCTCGGATTGGGGACGACTAAATCTAGTCCAGTTTAACCCCCAGAAGTCACAAGTTTGCGCGTTAACCGCTAAAAAGAACCCCTTTGTCGTATCCCCTCAGTTTCAAGGCACTCCCCTTGTTGCCTCAGCCAGTATCGGAATCCTCGGCGTCGACAAATCGAGTGGCGTGCAGTTTCGTGGTCACTTGGAAGGGAAGGCCAAATTGGCCTCTAAAAAGCTTGGCGTGCTCAGCAGAGCGGGACAGTATTTCATGCCGGCACACCGCCTGCAACTTTACAAGGCGCAGGTTCGGCCGCACATGGAATACTGTTCCCATCTCTGGGCTGGGGCTCCCCAGTACCAGCTCCTTCCACTTGACCGCATCCAGCGCAGAGCGGCTCGAATCGTCGACGACCGAGTGCTTTCCGATCGGCTCGATTCACTGGCGCTGCGAAGAGATTTTGCATGTCTTTGCGTATTTTATCGCATCTATCACGGGGAGTGCTCTGAGGAATTGTTCGGATTAATCCCAGCCGCCAAATTTCGTGAACGCACTACACGGCAAACGTCCCGATACCATCCACACCATCTGGATGCTTGGCGGTCTACCACTGTACGTTTCACAAGGAGTTTTCTTCCACGTACAACCTCTCTGTGGAATAGTTTACCACCGGCGATTTTTCCGGACCGATACGACCTGGGGACCTTCAAGAAAAGAGCTTACTCCTTTCTAAAGGGCCGGCAGCGCACCCGCAATTCCCCTGGTGTTGCGGTTGATCATGGGCGGCGGTAGTCACTTAACATCAGGTGAGCCGCATGCTCGTTTGCCCCCTCTTCTATAAAAAAAAAATCTCAAACGAACATAAGACTTGGATTTGGATATCAAATTTAATATTTTTGTAAAAGTGCTAATTTATATCTACAACTTGTAGACAGACTAGCCTCTTATCATTCCATCTAAGTTATCAGAGATGACAACGTTATCTTCTTTGTTTAAAGTTGGCTACAGGTGGTTAGATGAATTGTTAGTTTATTTATCACTTCAGTTTTATGAAGGAAAAGATAGAGAAGCAGTTCCAACACCTAATAAATGAGTAGGAAATCATTTTAGTATTCTTTGTTTGTTTTTTTACACGCTACGCTCTCAGAGAACACTTATTTTCTTTAGGAACTATATATTTTTACGAAAGAGAATAGGCACAGGACCAACGGCTTTACATGCCATCCGAGGCACGGGGGTGAAACACCGCCAACTCCCTGACTCCGGGCAGCTACTGAGAATTTCTCGAAGGAAAGAAATGATTTCTTGGCACGGCCCGGGATTTGAACCCAGGACCTCATGAGCATTAGTCGTACTACTACAACCACTAGACAAACGAGGCAGTGACCAACTTCATACTAACAAGACCACTACATTCGTTGTCACCTTAGCCTTACGAATGCCTTATAGTCCCCTTATGCCCTGAAGAACAAAACACATCAGTGCAAGTACTGCTATCGGCCTGCAGAGATGGAGAAGAATGTGGTTTCTACTCACGAAAAATGACCAAACATAAGTGGATTTAAACACTGGTCATGTTGGGGCGACACAAGCCTACATTCCGCCATACTGATTATCTAAAATATTTCTTCAAATGAATTCCACAGAATTGAATTCTAAGGATACATGAAAAACCCCTTATTTAAAATGAACTTTATCACATTTAGTTTTAAAGTCATTGTCTTTTGAAGTCCTGATATCTGTCCCGTCATGAGGTGGAGTTCGTCAGGAAGCATTTTATAATTCATATAAAAGTATTATAATTTTTTAGAAATTATAGCTATGGAAAATTTACAGAGACATCATTCTCTACTCATCTATTTTCTTTTCCGAAGCTGGATCAATTTCAAGAGCTATGTAAGAAGGATTATAGATGTGCATGTATCCCGCTACAGCTGATCAAATTAATGTCCACAGCAGATTATAGGCCTTTTTTGTAAGATATTTGCCATAGTTGCTACGCTTGGCATGCGGGTTCGCAATGACAGATGTTTTAATTTTTTTTTGGTTTTTATTAGGAAGACGCTGCTGCCTGTCTCCTGGTTAGTATCCGTCTGATAGAGGATATTCTTACACCGCCACTAATGTGACTGTAAGTTTATTCTTAATTAATTATGTTCATTGAATTTTTTGTGGTGACTAATAACAGCGGGTGTATTTCTGATAATTTCAGTAATTTTTAAAGATTCTTAGTCTTTTTTATAAGATAATTAATTTATCAAAAAAGCAAAATATAGTATCGTGACAGTTGTGGATATATATAAGCTCTTCAGTAACAGCCAAAACCCCATATTTAATAAAAAAAACTTGTTTTCTCTATTCAAAACAAGTCTTTACTGAATGCCTTATATTTCCTAACAATAAAAACAATTTAATGCTTAACAAATCTCTATGTCAGATATAACTATTTTGTAGGTATGTGCTGCACCTGTCGTTATTTACGATGATAAAGGATAATGACATCTTTAAATATATATATTTATATACGCCGCGCCGCACAAATATCCCCCGCACAACCCACGTGAATATTGTAGTTACAATGAATTGAATGAATCTCAATATCCAGTGCGGTAACTTCACTTACCGATCCTTTTATATTTAATATAATAATACACTACAAACTAACTAACTACTAATTGCTGAGAATATCTAATCTATAAAAGCCAATAACTGATTTTAGCCCAATCGGGGATTCGAACCCAAGAACTCATGATCAGCAACCGTCATTTATGACCATTAGGCCAACGAGACAATAAAAAAATGTATATATATATATATATTTTAAACACGAATTAATAACAGCAGCTAGCGTGACGTCGTGAAGCCTTTCTTTATAGTCCTATAGAAAAGGTTTGCGTAAAAAGATCTTACGTTCACGTCTGTTTTGGAGCATATTAGTCCCTATTGAACGTTACGAGATACTGACATTTCTGTAAAGTATAGTGCTCGAATGCACATTCACACGTCCATACGTGAGTTGATACATGGTATACGAGAGGTAATAACGCAACGCGTTATTACCTCTCGTATTCCATTCAGCGATAGATTGGATGCTGAGGTGTGTGTATTTTCGGTCAAAGCGACTTACAACTACTATTCCACAACTATATTCTATGTATGGTAGTGGATTGCTAGTGTTGAAGCCACTAATATATTTTATGTATGGTACTGGAATACTCGTATTGAAGACGTTTTACCCGAGAGCTTTATTTCCTATCTTATAAATTACTACATAATATTATGTTTAAAACTCATTTGTTGAAATAGGATATTCATTATAAATGAAATATTGTAAACTGTGTGCGTCATGGCAACTGGCTTATAAAGTATCAGATGTTCTAAAAAGAATAATAAGCAGTTGAACAATTACAATGTTTTGGTTCTGGTCGTTGAATATATTGTGTGGAGGTGGTAGCTCAGAGAATGAGTACTCGCCCTCCATTTCATTACGCGAGCAACTTTATTTCGAACTTCGCCAGGATCGCTGAAGTTATTAATCATAATTTTCTGATTTTACAATGTGCTAGGCAGTGAAAAAAAATTACGTGAGAGAACCTACATTTTTGAAAATCTTAAATATTTCGAGAATATATGAAGTCGGTTAACATGCATTGTGGCATCGTGGCGGACATTTCCCTGTCCTTAATTTCGTTTTCTACTAGAAAAAATCTGTACCCCAATGTAGGACATATTAAGACACAAACAAACAAGTACATCTAGTTAAAACCTAAGCACTCATAACTTAACCTTCAGATACACATAAAATTAAATTAAATGTATTTAAATAAACATAAATTTATTTCAGTAATCAGTATTTGTTACATCTATCATATATAGAACGTACGTACATTGGATAAATATTGGGATGTGGGTGTCGTAAGAGGCCACATGGGGAATTAAAAAAGGCAGCAACAACATCCTGATAACAATAGAAAATATTTTAAAACAAAGGATGCTTAACCGCCTGCCAAGTTTGGCAACTATAAAAAGAATCGTAGGCGGTCCCATAATGAATTGGCCTAACTATGAACCAATGAAGGAAATGAAACGAAACCAATTTTATTTTTCAATATAATCACCATGAATACTAACACACTTCTGACATCTGTGAATCAACATCTCTAAACCTTTATAAAAATAATCACATTTTTTATCCTCAAAATGACTGAAGACGGCCGCCTGCAACTCTTCATCGCTTGAAAATTTTGTTCCTCTTAAGTCCCGCTTTAAATTTGGAAATAAATAATAGTCGGACGGGGCCATGTCTGGACTGTAAGGTGGATGTTGAACTTCTGTGAACCCGCATTGACGAACTGCATCCTTCGAAACACCAGCGGTATGAACAGGGGCGTTGTCATGGAGCAACAGGACACCTTTAGACAGCTTGCCTCTTCGTGTTTCCTTTATCTTGTCTCGTAATTTATATATTAAAGAAGCATCACGTTCTTTAAAATCCACCATCAAAATGCCTTGAAAATCCCAAAATATTGTGCACATCAGTTTTTTAGTCGATTGTTGCACCTTTGCCTTTCTAGGGGGCTTTTCACCCTTATAATGCCATTCCATTGACTCGCGCTTGCTTTGTGGATCATAATACAAGATCGTAGTTTCATCACCAGTCACTAGCCGCTCGATCACAGTCTTTGGATTTTCGCCACAAAGATCCAAAAACTCCGAAGCGAAGCGCACTCTTTCCTGTCTCTGTACCGCTTATAGAAGTTTCGGTACCCATCTTGCATTCACTTTTTTCATGTGAAGATGTTCATGGATCGCGCGATGAACGATACTCTTAGAGAGCCCAATCCTTGCTGCAATTTTTCTAATCTTCAAACGGCGGTCACTCAGAACCTCCTCTTCGATAAGAGCAATCGTTTCGGGAGTGAGCACTTCCACAGGTCGACCGTCGTGGCCAAAGTCTTCGACGGTTTCTCTCCCGAGGCGAAACTCTTTTACCCAATTTTTCACTGTGCTATATGAGGGGGCAGACTCCTTATACACGCCATCCAATCGTTCTTTTATTTGGGCAGGGGATAAACCTTCTTTAAACAGAAACTTTGTGACACTTCGATACTCAGTTTTCGACATTTTGAAAAAATACGCGACTCTCGTTATTCAAATGCCTGTGTAACTAAGACTAAGCATTTCATGTCGATGCATGTTTCTTATATTAAGTGCACGACAAACGTACTATTTAATGCAACACAACATGTAGCGACATGTCGCGTTGAACTATATCAGGCCAGTTCATTATGGGACCGCCTGGTATGCGTCAATCTATAGTGGAGCCTAAGTTCGTCTGCTTTTGATAGCCTATAATGATGATAATGATGATAATAATTATACACATTTACTAGGTATGCATTTTTGACTCAAAATATAATTATTTACTTTATTATTTCTGTTAATTGTACCTAAAGCTTTAAAACAAATATAAAATCGTGTAAAATTTTTTCATGTTTCTATTGTTTCAGATGCAAGCGACGACGAAGCGCTCCACGGTGATTTGCAGTAATTAAAACTGATAAACGCAAAATAAAACTAGCTCTTTTTTCAATAAAATGACTTTATAGAAAAACTTTAGATTAAACAAAGGTTAAAGAGACTAATGTGGAAATGATTTTGATAGTGATTGTAAAGTGATGTGATGATTGTGTGCTAGTTATCAATATGCCGACGGCGTTGTGTCGGTTCCTCGCGTCGGTTGCTCTGCTCGGCGCAACACTTGTGATGGCTGCCAAAAGTGGTAAGTAAATCGATTTAAGTTTATCACTTCATTTGAAACACAATGGAACTACGGAATAGCATTTTGTTAATGGTTCCCTAACCTAGAGGAAGATTAAAGGAATGACGTAATTTTGTAGGGATAGTTATTTACCACATTTTAGCCAATAAAAAATCTCTATTTGTACTAACCTACGCTTAAAAAAAACTGTCTCGTTGGTCTAGTAGTTGTAATAGTGGCTGCCGATCAAAATATCCTGAGTTTTAATCCCGGGTCAGGCTGAAAACATTTACTTTTTTCTTCTCAGACGTAGCCAGGAATCAGGAAGTTGGTGGTGATTCACCCCCGCGCTGATTCACACCCGTGCCTCGGAAAGCAAGTAGAGCCGTTAGTTCTGCACTAGATCTCTCTCCAGTTAAGTCCGATTATCGTTCCATCTGGTTTTGAAAGTGAGGGACCCCATAGTATGGGCAAACACAGGTGCATCTATTCCCTCGTCGCAGAAGACAACACGACGAGGGAATAGATGCACCTGTAATTGCCCATACTATGGGGCACTATAATCCTGTATTGCGCATATTCTTTTTACTAGTTTACGTTAAGACTAGTCGCCGTGACCGAAACCACTTTGAAGGGTATTATTATTTCTCATAGAATGTTTTTTTTTTTCATTTTCCTAATAGACATCCTCAATGAAAAGAAAAACTTCATCCAGAATATAGTTTTATGTTTTAAGTATGTGCTGAACACATATTTTTTTTTACTTTTGTTAGTACGCAGACAGAATCTCTATCTACTATTCCGTTTATGAATTGAAATTCTAAAAGGCAACAAGGTTTTTGACGAGTATATGTAAACATTCTTAAACCGAGGATAGCGTTCCATTTTTAAATTAAACTAAACTGTGAGTTGGATTTAGTAAAGCGCAATTTTTCAATAAAATTTTATTGCAATTTTTTAAAAGTCTGTTATTTTCTTCTTGTTTTTACACACGAACCCATTTATTTATACATATCTATTTGACAGTAGAAATAGGTAACTAAGAGGTAATAACCCAGATGGACTCTAAGGCAGTAAAGAAGTCCTATGACCTTATGGAAGTTAACGTTAACGATAAATCGTAAAAAAATGGTTAGGCGAACGACAAGATGTTTTGGTAATTAATTTACAATAAAAGCATAGCTTTTATTTTGAAAAGAAAACCTGTGTAATATAAGGACATAATAAGAAGAAAGTTTTATCTAAATAATTCCCTCAAGCTTCAGAAAGAATATCTTATATATTTTCATTTAATCTTCATTCAGCTAAATCCCATCAAGTGCCAGACACGAGTAACTTATGTAATATTTTTTCAGCCGTGAATATTTTTATCTTATTTGATAAATTATAACTTACATAGTATGAATATATTTCTGATATGCAAAAGCTAATAAGGTAATACTTTAGTTTAAGACTAGTTGTGCACAACATGCGTTGTAATCAATACATTGCCTCTGGGGTTACTTGTCGCAGTTTCCACGCTTACGTATTGGCAACGGCATTTTATAATATTATTTTGAATACTTGTGGGGAACATGCTTGTGCCCATCTCCTGTTTTAACTTCCCTCTGTCGCCTCTTGTAATGCACACTGAATGGTATGGGGTAGTGGATGCTTTTACGTTACGACTACAAGGCGTTTTCTAAGGGTGTAGAATTGTGTGTCTACGTATAACCAATCCGATCCTTCATCAAATCGCAATATGTCTAATAAGCATAAGGACGTGCATGACTAATTAAATGTCATTTATTTATTCACACATCGAATACAAGATGGTGTGGGGTTCGTATTCTGGCAAGGAGTCGGTTAAGGTTTGTATTAAACTCTAACCTTTCTCTGCCATCTCAATGCACCCACTTTTGTGTTCAAGTTTGTCTCTTCTTTGTAAGAAGTTGGTTGCTGTAGTCAGTTACTATCAATTGGAATTCTTGCCTTATTTCCACGCATAAGTAAGGCGTATATCTTAAATATTTTTTTAAAAGCTTAAGTGTAAAACCTTAAAGAGTACACAGGCCATTTTTCATAATGATTTCTTATATTTACGCGAACACTACACATTAAATTAATACTAGTTTTTACGGAATTTATCGCGTATATTTAACTTTTTAAATACCCGACGTTTCGAGAGCTTTACAGCACCCATGGTCACGGGAAGGACTGAGATGTTCAACGTCCAGCTGTCATAGTTAACCGCGGTTACCATAGATTAAAATTTAACTTTTGTTCCGATCTACACAGTATGAACTTATGGTATCATGAAGTCTTGCAGTTGTATGCTTGGGTTGGGATTTAATTTTATTTATTATAGGATCCCAAGCAGATGGTAGCACCCAGCCATCTTCTCTATTGAAATTAGGATGTTTTTTGATTTCAATAGCCTCGCGAATCATCCTTGGAAGGAATCGGTGTTCTTTAGCGAGGATTTGTGGTCCATCAAATCTGATGTAGTGACGGGGGCGATCCTGTACATGTTCACAGATTGCAGACTTCCCGGAGCGTCGATTCTTCACATCAGCTATATGTTCTTTGACGCGGGTTTTAATTGATCTTTTAGTTTGTCCTATGTAGGAGAGACCACATTCACAATCAAGCTTGTACACTCCTGCATCTTGCAGAGGAACGTTACACTTGACTGATGGTAAAAACTGACCAATCTTCTTCGGCGGCTTGAAGTATGTTTCGATGGAAGCGCGCTTCAAGATGTCCTTCAGTCCTTCCCGCGACCATGTGTGCTGTAAAGCTCTCGGAACGTCGTGTATTTAAAAAGTTAAATATACGCGATAAATTCCGTAAAGACTAGTATTATTTCAAGGCCATTTTTCATCCAATTTGGACTCAATTAATAATCTTATCCAGGCGAAAATCTACACCGATTTCAAAAAAATACGGAAAAACAAGAAGATATTCGTTTTTCATTTGTTTAATTCCATGTTAAAAGTTTATTTACAAATGTGAAATGTATAAAATAATTTTTAAATGTCAATTTAAAAAATATATTTAGTAGCCAGGGGACTTGCAAGTACAGAATACACCCGGCATAAATAACGCGAATATAATAACGCGGACTATGAAAGCAGGTCATCTCAACATGAAACATCAAATAAATTGTAAACAAAGTACCTAATAAAATGATCTGGGCACATATGTAAACTTGGTTTGCATTTACGATTATGAGACGTTTCCTTGGAACACACTTGACATCTTTAGTGATTTTATGGAACCTCCTGGGGAGGCACTTTGGTGACTTCCGACTCTTTCAGCTATTGTTACTAGGCTCAGATAAGTGATCTCATATGTCGACCCCAGAGGAATATTTTATCCTTTCTTCATCTAAAACTGCTTCCTCTTTCCGGATGGTTTTGCAGTGCCAGTTTTTTATTTTGAATTATAACAGACACAAAAAAAACGAATAAAACAATGTCACGAAAATCTACGACGGTGATGACGCTGGATCATAATTTTACCCGTTTTGAGTTAATATACAAGTACACTACAATATCACTATGCAGGCAGTGAATAAATGAGTGATCTAGCGGTTTAAATAAAAGGGGCCTGTATATTCAGCTAAACAAACGTTTATATTGTACAGTCGCCTTGAAGTAAAAAAAGTTGTTCGTTTTAAATAGCCTCAGGTTAAAATGACCGAGCTTTATTGACGCCAGGTTAAGAAAAGTATTTTTCACACATCATGAACATTGTGTGATTTATAACAGAATATTCTCAACAAGTTTTTATTTTTTGTCAGCAATTTATTATGTTTAAACTCTTTATTATAATATTTTATTTATTTAGTCAGTCATCATCGTAAAATAAAATAGGATTCACATTTTAAGCAAAAGTCACCCAAAGAAAACTCGAAGATTTAGCAAAGTTTTCACATTTAGCTTACGAAAGTGCGTCTTCAAATAACTTCCGTGCGTGGGCTGTTTTTGAGACGAATAATATCTAAGAACCGAACTAAGAACTTACAGAAAGTTTCACGTACTACTTTGTATCAACACGATTCACGCCATCTTCTTAATATTCATACTCATCATTCACGATCAATATTACTGAATGGATACAATATAGTCTCTTTATTAAAAGCTTTTATTTGACGTTACTTGTGTGTACTTATGTCCTGGAATTATGAAATAAATATTTGACTCAATTTCATCGAAGTTATCGCTCTGAAGTTTGGCGCAATTTATTAAATTTGGCAAAATTAATTATTAATTAGGATTAATTTAATACTGCTATTTTTAATTCAATATGGTGGACGTTACAAAATGTATAATTTATCATTTCCACAGCAACCCAACTCCTATGATATGGGTCTTCTAAATCTTTTATTTTTACTTTTAGCCTGATAAAAATAAAACAAAATGAGAAAAGTGACGTTATTCTAAATCCAATATTGCGGACGTCACACGATTGTGACTTATAATTTCTATAGTAACCTCTGTGATTTGGGTGTCGAATAAAAGCGCTTGATAAGAGAAAAAAAGTAATGTGACGTCGATCTAAATCCAATATGGTGGACGTTACAAAATGGCAATATATAATTTTCATAGTAACCCCCTATGATATGGATATCAAATGAAAGGGAAACAATAAGTAAATTAACGTCATTTTAAATCCAATATGAAGAATGCCTTATTTGATAATGCAATATTATTATGACTGGAGCTGATGATGGAACTGGAGTGGCTAAAATGGCGGAATACAAAATGCCGCGATGTCAATATTAAAGAGTTATTATTCGGCAAAGGTTAGGAATAGTTTAGTTGTGCTTGAGCAAATGTTTTAGGGAACAGCAAGGGTAAGCTGATGATGGGTCTTAGTTGGAGATTTTAGTTGCATGAATCAGTTTGTGATTTTGTAACCTCGGGGTTTTTGAAGATTCCGATCACGATTTTGGGGTCGATTGTTCGAGTCAAATTTTGCAACTGTATTAAAAGTACGCATAGCTAAGTGACGTCATTTTAAATCTAATATGGTAGACGAATCAAGATCGCGGACTATTGTTTTTATTTACCTTACGCTATGGATCCAAATGTACATATGGATTCAAATGATGGTAAAAAGATATGCCCTTTTTTTGGTGAAAAGAAAACGAATAAAATGATGTCCGTTAAGCTATTCGAGGAGACGATGTACTACTACCTGACTAATTAGGCGGGGTCGTGTTTTAACTTATATCGACACACAATCTGGGTACATTTTAGCGGTAGTGACTAAACTTCAAAATGAAGAAAAACAAGGTAGCCGCCGTAACAATTTGAAAGTGTTGTAACTCGGCAAAAGTTAGGGATAGTTTGGTGATGCTCGAAAACCATGCACCAATAAAATTGTTAACCGGAATTTCAAGTACTGATTTGCCATGTGCTGTGAAGGAAAATACTGTGAGTAAACCTGCATGTCCGAGAAATAAGAAAGAAATATTATACGAAGATATTATCTGAAGTTCACCAACACACATTAGAGCAGTGCGGCGGACATTTCCTTACCTTAAAACTCTCTCAGAAATGAGAGGAGGTGTTATTATTTATACGTGGTAGAGCCATGCTGCAGTTATATTAGTAGTATAGTTGTAGCACGAATGGGTCGGCCCGACCGGGGAAGGACCACGCTCTCACAGAAGTCCAGCGTAAAGTAATAGCGTGATGCTGCTGTGTTTGGTGAGTGTAGGGAACCGGAGACCCTTTTTACTGGAAAAGAGGCATTCCATCTTAGTTCCCACGGGTGACAACGCATCTGCATTATGATTCGTAATCAAGGATAGATGTAGATGTCTATGAGCTACAGCAACCACTTACTATCAGGTGGACAGTGTGCTCGTTTGTCACCCTGTTCTATAAAAAAGGAGGCCTGTGCCCAGCTGTGGTACTGATATAGACTGTATTTTATAAAACGTAATAACGAGTATAATATCTACAAAGACTATTATATATACGATATTATAATCGTTATTATCTCAAACACGCCATAACGATTTTATTATCTAGGCTAGGCTAGATAGACACTTACCACATGATTCTTGAAAGAACCGGTATAAAATTTACGTTCAAATAATTATTTTTAAATATAGTGGAAAAAAGCATGGACTGCAACTAAATCCCGTATCGATGCCCATTTTAAAAGTAAAAGCGCCCCGGCGAGTGTTTTCACTGCGATGAGCAACTCAATCGCTATTTTGCACTTCGCTGATTCCCGCGCAAGTCCCAAGCGACGTTACCCGCTTTCATCTTCCCAGATCTAACGATGATACTGGGTTCCATTTGCATTTTAGATCACCTTAGTATCAGCTGAATTAAGAATACGTTCAAAGGAAAATGTGAAATGAAAAAAAATGCTAATCGAACTACGAAAAGTATATTATAAATGTATTTAGAAATAAATTTCACCATATAGTCCAACGAGCACACAGTCTACCTGATAGTATGGTGGATGATGCCACAGTCATCTAAATTTTTCCTCGATTAAGAATCAAAATGCAGATGCGTTGAAATGTTTATATTATATTGCATAGTGGTGAAACGAAATTATAAATAATGCCTATTTTAAAACAAAAAAAAATCTGCCCGGAAACTTTTACACAAAACAGCAAAGTTGTCTATTTATCATTGTGTATAAAGTTAAAGTTACAACCTATATACGTCCTACTGCTGGGCACGGGTCTCATCTCATGTCTGAAAGGGTATTTTATGGCAAAGAATCCTCAGCCACTCTGCTACCATGTGGGTCTGTACGTTGGTTCATTTGTACGCCCGTGTATTTGTTTGTTCGTTAGTTTGTCTGAATGACTGACTATCTATATGTTTTTATTCAAATTAGTGTCTTTCTAGGTCTTTGCGACAGTTAAAATTACAAATTAATCATTATCAAAATTACTAATGGCGCAACTAGTAGATAATAAATTTTTGTTCCACGCATTTTTGAGAGGTGTTAGTGCAAAGATTATTTAGATAATTTATTAGGTAGTAAGAATCTCTTGTTATTTTCTGCCTAGGTGTCCACCTGGGTAGAAAAGAAAAAGCCTGCTTAGGTAACTTCCTTTTACCTATTTATATCACCAAATATCACTGATGTCTCATTTTCTCTCTTTGAAGTTCATTGAGTCATCTCTATTGCTTTTTTATATGAACTAAATAAGTTCATAAGAAATACTATGAAATGAACTAAAACTGACTAACATTTCGATTTCAACAAAGTTGGCTAACATACCCGCAGGTTGTCACTCCATCAACCTTCCTTCCACATCTGTTGTCTGTTCGAGCTATATGACCACCCATGAGTGAGTGGATCAGATCATGAGGGAGTGGCAATCACACATTAGGTTAATGATTATTGGTCTACGGTTAATTGGTTCAGCTACGAATGTCTTCGTTTCGAATTCTATTACGCAGAAAAAATGCGTATATAGTAGTAATGAACAATTCCATATAAGCGGACATAATTGTATCAACCAAAATATTAACGAATTAACAACAAAAAATAGAATTAATAATTTAAGAATAAGTTGGAGGCAACTTATTCCAAAAAGTAAATCTTAAAACTGATTAATACCCATTGAACTATATAATAGGAGCTATTCAAATGTTATGTTATATAATTTCTTTTGCTAAGATTTCGTATGACCATAAAATACAGTTACAGTTCGAGTTTAACATTTAAGTGAACCTGCACTTTATCTAAAGGCTTTTAATACAAAAAGTCGCGATTCCGGGAACAGAACAAAAAACATAATCCTTACAAAAGTGGGACTTAAAGCGACCGCATTGCGACAGTACGATAACCTGTGGACCGGGGTTTAATACTAAAGTTGTCTCTACGAACGGAACAAATCTAAGTAAAAAAAAAAACAGTTTAAGTTGAACCTGTTTCATATTTAAGGTTCAACAAATGACACTTTAGAGATTTAAAATAAGAAAATGAGAAACTCTATAGAAACTTTCTAATCGTAATACTCTCACCATGCTGATTTCATTCACCATTTTAGACAAATATTTTAATGACAATTACGGGTAGATTTAGAAAGTAAATCGCCATGTAGGCACCATTGGAGAATCCATCATCCCATTACATCCCACGTGTGTCGTCAGAGACGATGGTAAATATCAGAAAAATCTTATGGCTTCGATACATGACACTATAACCATCTCTTTTACATCGTCTGTAAAGTAGCTAAATTGGTAATGAGCATCAGGGCCAAAGATTGGCGACGTCGGGTCACACAGTAAGGACTAAGGGAGTATGGTATTGCGATCGTCAATCTGTACGCCGAGTGTGACAATTAAAGCAAATCCTCTCTACAACGGGAGGAGTCTATATTATAGTCGACTTTTACAGGAAAATAAAGAAAGAAGAGATTTCACCACGTGTTAACCTCATCATTTGTTTTAGTATATGTTTACTCGTATGTAATGGTTTAGAGCCGTGGTAGCTCAGATGGTTAACGCTCGCTGTAAATGTAACAGAACGCGAGTAACCCGGGTTCGATCCCCGCCGGCACCTATGAAATTGTTTAGTTGCAATTTTAAGTGCTGATTTACCACGTTCTCGGCGGTGAAGGAAAAGATCGTGAGGAAACTTACATGTCTGAGGAATAAGAAAAAAATATTTCGAAGACATGTGAACGGCGTCGGACACTTCTTTGCCCTAAAACCCTCTAAGAAATGAGGGGAGGCCTGCGCCCAGCAGTGGGACGTATATAAGCTGGAACTTTACTTTTACTTTATGTAATAGTTTATTCGTATTACTTTTTTATAGGATAAGAGTGACAAGTGAGCACACAGTCCACCCGATGGTAAGTGGTTAGTGGTACAACTATACAATTAATATAGCTGCAGCCTGGTTCTACCACGTTTAGTCCCACCAAATTCACGAACGTCTTTTCATAAATTATTATATATTTGGGTTAATTGTATATTAAAGACACGTAATATTTATCTAACTTATATTCGCTTCTTTTTACATCTACTTTTTTATGTTTCTGCACCACATTTACATTGACCGGTAATCCAAATGATAAACAATAGTGCCTCGTGTATTAAGTGCGTCATTCTGTGTTCAATACGAAGCTTGTATATCGTAAGTATTTTTCCTGAACAATATTGTAGAGAAGTATGTTTTGCCGCGTTGGCTATTAAAACACGACCGGAAATAGTTAGTTAATGAAATATTTGAAAGCAATTTCGTTCTAAGTATACGTAACAACGTAAATTATATAAGAAAGCTTTTTTACGTCGATATTTTTGTAAATGGTCCCGGTACAGATGTCGATTATGAACTTGGTGGACTATATCTTTCAGTAAAATAAAACAGCAATTATTCGTAACTGCTCCTTGGAAATGTGATACTGTAGTTTCACTACCTTGACCACTTTTAATTTACTTTCCTAATTTTGTTTTCTTTCTTCATTTTTAAAAGCTAAACCTGTAGCCAAACGATTCGAAATTTGAGCAACTTACTAAAGTACTCCCGAGCTAAAGGTTAAGGAGAACAAGGCACGAAAAACCCCTCGTGAATCGACAATTTTTCCCTATGACATTTCCATATATTGCATCATAACTTTGCTTCTCAAAACAACAACACGAAACAATTACATTTCACAAGAGAACAAATTGAAACACATCATAAAAATAATAAAACATTACATTACTAGGTATCAAAAAAATATAAAGCATAATATTGCTATTCTATAAACAATTTCTTATGGTCATAAGCTTTAAAATGTTAAATATAGTTTTTATAAAACAATTCCCATCAATATTTGCACTTATACAATACAACAGTTTACTCGTAATGCTAGAATTAAAACGTTAAACAGATCTTTAAGCAAAATTACATATTTAATGTATTATTTAAAATTTCCATTATTTCGCTATTTTATTACTATAACATAACTTCATTGACATTTCTATCATCTTATTCTAAAACAAAATTTAGCCAAAATATTAACTGGTTGCTATTTCGTATATTTTTAACCTTTTAAAAATATATAATTTAATTATTATACTTATAAGTCAGTTAGGACTTGCCTTTTTCTTTCTGCTAATTACCTAAACAAGTGACAACACGACCCTTTGGATCCTATAGGAGGCTCTTGCCATCCCTTTCTAATATTTATAATTTTCCTTGTCTGACATACATGCCATTTCACTCTTGCATTAAACTGTCCTTAGCTAATACATTGTTACATAATATGTCTTATCAAAACATTGATTAAAACATTAAGTAAACAATCAAAATGCTTAAGGCGAATAAAATGTTCTTAATTCTTAATTTAATCCATATTACATAGCTGATTACTATCTAACGCGTGAATCTAAGCTAAATTACAGATAACCTTTCTTTACTCAGAAATTAGTATTTCATAAAATTATCATAATTTTAACGTTTTCTCTATAAACAGTGAATGATTTAACGAGACGTTTATCTCGCGTCACCAACACATGAAAACGTGCCATTACGCCGCAAACCCAGCCAAAAGCTTACCACAGAGGCTTTGGTCGTAGTCTTGCTTTTTATCGTTTTGCAGTATTACATTTCACGTGATTTACTGCCACGTTGCAGTTATAATATTGGGTGCTTAGATATGAAGTTAGCGTTTTGTCGTACTGACCAATTTGATCTGATATATCTCCTCTTTGGTTAAGAGTTCCAAAATGAAATTTATAAATTCATTTAGCTGGTATATTTGAATTTTGAAAACAGTCATTTATATGTTTTTTCCTCATTATGTTTTTCTTTGGCATCGCTTATTAACGCACAAAGGAAAACATGAAATATTGGTATATTTACGAGTACGAGTTCTACCGTGGCACCAGTGCTGCAGAAACAGCTCAAAGGCTTTTGGTTTTAACGTTTTGGTTCCTTCAGAACAAACCCCGTGGACGGCTGGAGACCAAAGTGGAAAATGAAGAATTGAAGGGTATTGTAGATGCATCACAAAGAACTTCAGAAATAGCTGCAGGCTTCGGGACAAGTGGTAAAACTGCATTAATCCACTGTAAGCAAATCGAGAAAGTAAAAAAATTTGAACGATCATCTCATAAATTGAGTGAATCAAACTTGCAAACAAAAGCTGCGAATGTCTGCGACATCCACCGTATTCCCCGGACGTTGCTCTAAAAGGTTACGATTATTTCCGGAATTTGTACAACTTCTTACAAGGAAAAAAATTCAACTCCGATGTGGCAGTCCAAACCTCCTTCAAAGAGTTTATTGATTCTCGCCCCCGTGGTTTTTATAGTAAAGGGATTAATGAATTACTTATGTGATGGCAAAAGTACATAGATAACAACGGCGCTTAATTAACTATACATACATATGCTAAACATACTTTGATTAATTAAATATATTTTACAAAAAAATGACTTTATATTCATCCCGTACAAAACGCTAATTTCATATTCAAGGACCTATTATTAACTGCAACACAATTTAGTCGGCACGACTAGTGAAGACGCCTCATACATGCCATATTTTCATCGGCACATAAGAGCACTTGCAAGCAATTTATCTTTATCCTCAGGGATGACAACGCATCTGCATTTTGGGTATTAAACGAAGATAAAAATGTATGTACATCTTAGTCATAGAATCATTTAACATCGGAACTTTATGCTTATCACCGTCACTTGCGTTAAGAACTACGAGATGGTTATACCACCATCTATCAGAAGACACAATGTTGTTGTGTCTATAACCGAAGTGTCTTTATTTATACCATTACCAAAATGCTACAAAATAAGTACTAACAAAAAATATCAACAATGTTATATTCATTGATAATATGAAAGGTATGAAATGTGTAAGATAGGTGAGGAAACGTAGTTTTAATTCAACCCAACAAAAATAATAACGAAAACTTCGTTTATATATCACACGATTATGCTCTTTCATACTTGGAGATTATTATTTCTCATTTCTGTTGTTTTTTGCAAAGCTCCCGAATACCAATTCAGTTCAATTGTTGTTTTCATTTCATCCCGTCCTTTTGCCGCGTTATAATTTCTGAAATGAAAGCGGACCTTTTCACGAATTCGTTTCGGAGACTCTTATTTTATTGTTATATTTTCTTTACCTTCGGCTAAGCTTGAATTATGTAATAAAGGTTAAAGTAATTCATTTCTTCTTATCTATAAAAGGATAGAATTTTTTCTGTTCACGTTACATTTTAATGCTTTGGAAAAAGGACTGTTTTTCCTTGTTGTTTTTTTTTTTCAGATGCCTGTTCAATCAATTTTTTATATAAAATTGTTACCTAAGCATTTACTTTTGGCCATTATTCATATTGTTAATATTTACAAGCCCAAGGTAAATATTAAATTTATATAATGATGTGCTATTTACTTTAAACATGATTGGTGATGTGAAAAGGTTCTCAAAAGGTATCCTTGTACCGGTAGGTTTTTGCAAAAATTTTAAACGTATAACGTAATTATGTTTAAAAGAAGCGAGCACGAGCGCTTGAAACACGTGTCTGTTTCTAGTTACGAGTGATTTATGTGCTTGAACTGTTTGATAGTGTTTAATAATTTTTTCAGATGTATAAAATATAATGTTCTCAACATGACGTGATAAATGAGAAGTTTTTTTATTTGATATTAATTTTTTCCTTCCTTCCTTTTTTCTTTACATAATTTTGCCAAAGTACGTGGTTAAATAGCGATTTAGTATCGAATTCACAATATTTTTTATCAAGATAATTATTATGATTTCTATTTCTGTCTTCACAAATAACTTCTCAGTATGTTCGAGTTTTGTGAAAAATATGACATTATAATTGTATTTTAATTGATTTACAATACAAGAATCAAAAAAAATCTATAAACTGTCCGGAAAATTGCCGTTACTAAAAGAAAGATTAATTAGTTAGGTAAAATTGTGTACTAGTTCTTTATTGCAATGTTTTGTTATTTTCGTATAAACTGATTCATATCCCACTACACAGTTCCTCAACACACAGTTCCTATCATTCATTGACCTGGTTATGTTCAATACATTGCTACAACCATATGGTTTCAAGAAAACAATACTAAATATGGTAATTTATGTGTTAAAACATTTTAGTAGGAGTAGTATATTTAAAAATTATGGTTAATTATCTGACTTTAGGTAGTATAAATTATTATAATTAAAAAGGTTTTATCAAGTGTTAAAGTAAAAATTGCCATGTAGATTAGATAAGAATAGCTGCGTAAGAGAATCCATCCTCCAATCTGCACCGTGGGCATTCTAAGAGGCGACTACGGGAAATTTCAGAAATATCTCATGATATCCGAAGGATAAACCACATAGTACAACAATACTGTTTACGTTAGAGTAAAATACGCAGACAGGTTACAGGGAGTGGTTTCAATGATACGATAAGAAAAAGAAGAAAGTGAAAATTTTTAATATAACAAATTGTATAGTAATATTAAGGTTATGTTATCATTCTATAAAAAAAGTTCATTTAAAAATAATCTAATTTACATTTGTTAGCAATACCTGAAAAATTATATATATATATATATATATATATATATATATATATATATATATATATATATATATATATATATATATATATATAGCTTTAAATTTGCTTCCATTTGTGGGATGCAAATAAAAAAATGATTATAACAAAATCGAGGGATAGAGTTTGGTTTTCCAGCTGCATGACTATCACCTACATCCAAAATTTAATTACATTACTCGATTGCTTAAGGACCAAAAAATTCGTTGTAATGAGTAAAGACTGTAACGCATCGCGTGCGGCGGAGGGGGAAGTGGGGAGAAGCCACAACATTCGTTTGAGTTTCAATCGTCAACTCTCGTCAAAATCTATCAATTACATAAATAAATATTTGTATGAGATAGTTATAGTGAATGTATATGTTGTTAATAAAATAATTAAATCAATGTCAGCCTATACTCGTCAAACAGCGCCATTAAAATATGAAAATCGTATACTATTGGAAAGAGCCTCTCAAGAACAATCCAGTGCGACACATCTGCAGCTATTGCGGCCGAGTCTGTGCAGGGAGATGATGTCATCGCTTCTAAATACACGTGGGATCTAAAGACATATATTATGTGCGATTGTCGATTACATAGACATATTGGGCTCTAGCTTGTGCTCGTTTTACTATAAATATGTCAATAATCCGTTCGGACATAGTACGGTGTCTATGGTTCGTGCGCTAATTGAAGCTACCAAAGAAAAACACTTACCGCTGCTTAGTAATACTTTCGCAGAAGAAATAGTGGCTGTCTTCAAACTATGCGATACGTGTATGAAATTATCAGACTCTAACATGGGTCGCGGCATTAGATCCAATCAGTGCACGACTAGTAACACTGCCTCTATCATTCCTGCAGATACGTCGATTACGTCACGGTGGCAGTTACGGCATAATCGTGCAACAGCTACTGCCATACCTGATTGCCAGGCGTCCCAGTAGTATATAGTGACATAGACATACAGCCACGACGACGACACTTTATTTAACTATAGTAATCATACCAAAGATTCTACAGTTTAGCAAAAGTTCAACATAATGAGTGCCGTCGAGTTGTGTGGACTGCCTTATATGATTTCGCTTGCAGTGGGTTGCCCTTACGTGATTACTACCAATATTGACGTTGAGGATGGCTTAGTGAATGGCACGATTGGTGTGTAAAGTATGTAGAGCTGCTTAGTAAAGACGACCAATTTGCGGAGTTAGAGGTAGACCACCGCCCTAGTCGCACATGTAAAAAAGTTTTGTAGTTATGTTCCTGAGCGTAACACAACTGAAGTCCTTAGTAAAAACAACACTTGTTTTATACTTTTAACCGCCATTAATGGACACAGCTTGTTTGCGTATTCAGAAGATATATCTACGAATTCATTTAGCATTTTAGCAATTAACGAAACGTGAATTGAAAATTTAGAACCAGTACTGGCCTTGATCGAAGATCATACAATAACACCACTAAGCGCTAAAAATGCTACTACACCATCGGCAGCGGTATCACTATTATGATCAAGATCCTCGTTACCTAAATATTAAAAGTTACAGTTGAAGTTGAAGTTAAGCCTATATACGTCTCACTACTGGGCACAAGCCCACCCTAATTTCTGAAAGGGTTTCTAGGCAAGGAATTGTCGGTTCAATGCCCTCATGCGTGTTGACGAACTTCACGTAACTTCGAACTATTTTTTTCCTATTACTTGGACGTGCAAGTTTTCTCACGGTGTTTTCTTTTATTCTAGTGAAGTTATTGGCCGTGGTATCCACGAAACATCCATACTCCGATTTATTTTATTACTTTTTTAACACTTATCAAAAATTGCCACTTTCTTTTAGTAGTTATATAGACCTAGCGACTTCACTTCTTTTATGTCACTGACAGTCAGTTAGTTCGTTTTTTTATATTTTGTTCGTTTATGTCTTGTTCTCTTGCCAATTACGAGAGGGAATGAATTATTTTATTCTTAGCCAGTTTTTGCTTATTATAATATCTTGTCCGTACTGGGATTTTTCCTTTATAGTAGTAAAATAATTAAGAATCTTTTCAATATTTATCGAGATTATCTCCTAAAAATTCTCCAACTTTGACAATAATATACAAAGGTAAATTTTGTAAGATTGTTCATCAAAATCTTAGAAACTACTGATTCCATTTTAAAAATTCTTGAATCTAATTAAAAAAGCTTGACTTAATGAGGTCAAACTTAGTGAATTCGAAGGTAGTTGGGGACTGCGTGAACGTATAAACGCCCTAGAATATAACAACAGGGTCGTCCTAAGATGGGTTCCGGGTCACGCGTGTATTGTAGACAACGAATTTGCCGAAAAACTCGCACGGAAGGGCTCAAAGAGTACAATTTGGACGTGAGCCATTTTGTGGAATCTCAAGAAGCCTAGCCCGGTAGACCCCTGAAACTCTTTATCACAAAAAATTGTTTAAGCTCTGGTCTGACACGCCAGACTTAAAGCATTCTAAAACCTTAATCCGGGCTTTTGATCGTAAATTTGCTTCAGAAGCCCTGGGATTAAGCAAAAATAAATTGCGCATTCTGGCAAGAGTGCCAACTGGACACTATTATCTTAAAAAATCACATGTCCACACTGGGACTAAGCAACTCGAGGATGTGTCGGTTCTGTTTCATAACGAAAGGAATGCGTCTACACATCCTAACTGATTGCCAATCCTTAAACGTAACACTCATTTGGGAAACTATGTACTCCGCCCAGAAAAAGTGAAATTGCTCACAGCTAAGCAACTCCTTCTATTAAATGAAGATATAGGCTTAGCAGTGAACTATAGCCATAGCAGCGATCACAATAGATCTTTTAGGTTGCAGCAATACTGGTCTCTTTCCCTAGACCTGCACAGTTGCCTGCACATAATGAAAAAAATAGATTCTCCTGTTCAAATTTTTGAAATTTAAATTGTATATTTTATAAGAGAAATTACACTAGTATTATACTTTAAAAATGTTTATGCTCCCCCATCTCATTAAGAATAAATTGCAACTTTTTCTTGTTTACTGAAGTCAAAATAATCACGTTGTTGCGATTATAATTTATAACGGCGAAGTTTTTCTTTTCCAAACTTCGTTTCAATATTTTTTCTTTTATCTTAGAAAAACGCTACCTCCACACTAGGTTTTTTCCTGTATCGTGGGGGAAGTTTATGCACATCAATTTTGCAAGGTCAGACATCTAGACCCAGAAAAAATATTTGTAGGCCATACAAATACTTGTTCCGTTCGGGATTCGAACTTGTGGCCCTGCAACTCATTGCTAATCAACTGCGACATGGAGTCGTCAAAAAATAATTTATACGATGGAACTGTGTAAAGTGTATAGATAATTTCAAAATAATATCTCCACCATAAAACTGCACGATTCGTGATTATGAACGAGTCTGCTCGGTTTGTTGCCTTATTGATTTTCTCGTTCGACTGGCGAATGCGATAGTAAATTTGTCGTTACGATGCTGGTAATTTTGTTATACCGGGCCTTGCTTCCTGCGTTTTTTTTATTTTGTTACTCAAGATCTGAAAATTACGAGGAAATAAAGCTGACGGTTTACTGTTGGCGAAGTTTGCTATAATTATGCAAACTGCCTTTTAATTCCGATTTACGTGTGTAACACAACTCCCACATTCAGTGTAATTTTGAAAATAAATTTCAGCAAAACGAAAATAATATTTTTCTCGTGGTGGAGCCATGCAATAGCTGTATACATCTGCATATTGATTCCTACTCAAGAGGTGTTCGTTAATAATCGGTCAATTTGATGGTATCGAAAAAAAGACGCATGATTTTTTTGTTCCGATGGCCTATTAGCTTACTTTTTCCAATATTGAAAATTATTCAAATACATACATAAACATAAAGACTCACACCTGTCACCCAGAGGGGTAGCCAGAGACTACGGACTTCCATTTGGCACGATCCTGACATAACTCTTTCGCCTCCTTTACATCCATATATCTACGAATACATGCTCGTCGGTTAAGGGTACTTCTAACGTGACCCATTTTCAAAATATCGCCAATTTGATCGATAAATTTTTTCCCAGGGCGTCCCTTCCCGACTCGGCCATTCACATCTGCCATATAAATTTGCTTTGTCACTCTTTCCTCATTCATTCTTTCCACATGACCAAACCACCGAAGCATTCCTTTCTTATTCCTGGTCACAACATCATCTTGCATACCACATTTATCTCTTATCACGCAATTTCTCACCCTGTCATTCAAATTCAACCCTAGCATATTCCTTAAAGACCGCATTTCTACAGCATTTATTCTACTTTCGTGCTTCTTCTGCCATTCCCAGCTTTCACTACCATACATTAAAGTAGGGACTAACACAGCATTATGAATTACCATACGTGCCTGTTTTGACACATTCTGGTTCTTCATAATAGAGTGTAGTGCCCCATTCACTCTATTCCCCGCATTTACTCGTCGTTCTATATCCCTATCATATCTACCATCTCTGCTAATTACACATCCCAAATACACAAACTCATCCATTTGCTCAATTAACTCTCCTTCTATTCTTATTTCACATACCGTTTTGCTTTCTTCTATTTCAAAAACCATCACTTTCGTCTTACATGCGTTCACTTTCATTCCGCTTTCTTTTAATTCCCAGTTCATTAATGTAACCATCATTTGCAACTCAGCCGCCGATGACGCAAATATGACTTGATCATCGGCATACAAAAGGCATTTGACGGTTAACTCGCCCATTCTTAACCCACATTCTTCATCATTCAAAGTTTGCAAACAACGGTCCATAAATAGGTTGAACAGCCAAGGGGAAGCTAGACAGCCCTGTCTGACACCTTTTTGGATGCCAAACCAGTCCGTGTAGACCCCATTGATCCTGACACAAGCGCTAGAGTCCCTATAAAGAGACCTTAATGCCTGTATCAAACCAGCGCTCAACCCATATGAGTTCAGTGTTTGCCATAATACATTCCTGTCCACTCTACCATAAGCCTTTTCCAAGTTCATGAATGCACAAAAACTTTTTGGTTTTTGGCCAAAAACTTCTCCGCAATCATGCGCATGGAAAAGACTTGATCTGTACACCCCATTCCCTTTCTAAAACCCGCTTGAACATCCCAAATTTTTCCATCAGTTTCTTTCATAACTCTTTCAATTAATACCTTAGCATACAGTTTACTCACAATACTAAGGAAGCTGATACCGCGGTAGTTTTTGCAGTCCTGCTGTGACCCTTTTCCTTTATACATTGGTACTATAACTGCTTTACACCAGTCATCCGGTACCCGTTTTAATTCCCAACATAAATTAAACAAGGTGTACAGCAGGCCTGCCACCACTCCCTCTACAGCCCTTAGCATCTCGAGTGATACTCTATCATATCCAGCTGCCTTACCTGCTTTCATGCTTTTCATTGCTTTCATTATTTCATCTACACTTATCTCCATACCCCTTTCCACTTCTTTCGGAATTTCTAGTTCATTTAATTCAGACGACTCTTCACTCATAAATATGCTTTCAAAGTATTCCTTCCATTTGTTTAAATTCGAAACTTCATCATTCAGAAACATTCATTCTCGTCTATTATTATTATTCAAATACTTATACAAATACGAGCATAGGCTATAGGCGCGCGTGGCGCGCGTTTGGCTAGCCGCTTTGCATTAATATGACAGACCCAGGCACTCAAGAACCAATATCTGGTTCGTTTTCATAAATAATTAAAATGAGTAAACTGTTTTATTGGTCTCCTCCATATTAACGTACGTGGGTACTTCACGATTGCACGAGTCTAAACTAAACGAAAATAGCGACGTAGTCACCTACACGCCTTTGATGTTACCTAATTCGAGTGGATCAAACGCGCTACCACTCTGCGTCACCTTGAGTCACTTTTAGTCTGTGCCATTTTTTTTTGCGCCCGAAGCAAATATGGGCAACCCTCCGGAAAGCGGGGGAGGGAGGTTGGGAATGCTCATAGCATACCACGCAGCCGGCTACGTGGTTATGTGGTGACTTTTACCCACTAAACCCAACCTTTTAGGAACTGGCTTAACGATCTGACTAGAGATCTCTAAGCCGTATACGAACGCGACCCTCCTTAGCAGAAAGAGGGGCGCAAGTCTGTGCCATTACGTACTCGTATAATATAAGAAGTACACCAGCTAGTGCAGCGCGACTTGTAATATCTTGTGCCGTAGAATTGAGCTGTAGATGTCGAAGTTTAAAGTGCCTAACTCGATATACTGAAGTCCAAAGCGAATAAAATACTTTTGAACTTTTGAATTTAGAATGCTTCGCTACCCGTAAAAATTTCTATCGTTATTCACTATAAAAATTACAATAGCATGTTTGCGTCTATGTTTAACATGGATATTTCTGTAAGAGCGTAAGCGTATAACGCAAGGGGGAGGAAATTCGTTCAGTGGCGACTAGGTAGCTGTATCGAAGCATCAAAACTCAGTATTTCTTACAAAGGAAGAAAAAAACTTAATTCGTTACATATAGCAATTAAAATATACCATTTTAGAACACTTTTGATCAAATTAAGCAGAGAAATTAAGGTAATAAAGTAGATCCATTTGTCCAACTAAATACGTGTTTGCGCTTGAGCTTAAGAGTTTTCTACAATCGGTAACCGTTATCTTTTACCAACTTTCTCCAATCTGAAATTAAAACTTATTTGTGCGATGTTTTAGTAATAGGGTTTAATGACGCAGAGGTATAATAATATGCGTCCCACTGATGTTTTTATATCTCATCTCAGTTTTCTAAGGATTTTGTAGCATTAAGAAGTGCAACAACTTCTCAAGTCCTAGGATTTTTTAAACCTTTATTAAAAATATGATACGCAGGTTTTGTTACGATGTTTTTCTTCACTGATGAGCACATGGTAAATCTGCAATCAAAATTGCAACTTTGAATTTAAATTAAGATGGAGTAGCAACGCTGCAGCTATTTAATTGAGGATGTAGTAGGAATGGGTTGGCTTGATTGGGAAAGGTGCACTCTATCACAGCGTAAAATATCTTAATTCTGCTGTATTTCTTATGGTTACTGTAGATAACCTGAACCAGAGATCCTTTGTCTTACTTGTTACGAGTCGTTAACATTTACATTTTGATTCTTTGTCGAGGTTAGATGTAAGTGTCTATGAACCACAACACCCATTTACTAATAAGGGTTATTATGCCAGTGATAAATAAAAGTGGCTCTCAATAGTGCGATATCTGTAAGATATGACTGTCCCATACAGAATCACTGGGTGGGCGTAGTTATAGGATTAAAATAATGTGTAATTACTTACAATCCTAACATAGTTATACTAAGCCAATATTGTTAATAACAACATTACTAACAATATACGGACCATGGTCTAAAATAAAATTATTATTATAATTATTATAAGTATTATTTTAAATCTATATTAAATAAATACGTTTCTGTTTTTGTTTATATTTCAATGAATGATTGATAATAAATTCGGAAATAAGGTGATCGCTACCATGCTGAACCTGATTGTTTCATATCTAGTTGTACAACATATTTAATTGTATATTAATATTTAAAAAAATTCCTGTTGGATCTCTTGCTGGTTCCTCCCAAGACAGAGTTTTTTTTTGCCAAAACAGTGGTAAAAACATAAATTACTTTCACTAACTTTTCTTGTTATCCTTATTGAATAAAAATAATTTTATTCCATTATATCAGGATCTCGGAATTATTTGAATCACGGGAAATGTGTGCTTGTTAATCATACTTATTCTATAGAATAAACGGAGTTTGTTTACTCGCGTACTGCGTAGTTAGAAAGAAAGCGCTTTATATATTATACTTAGCTGTTATGCGACGCTTAATTAGAAAAGTAAAAAAGTAAAGTAAAGTTACAGCCTATATAGTCCCACTTCTGGGCACAGGCCTCACCTCATTTCTGAGAAGGTTTTAGGGCAAGGAAGTGTCCGCCGCGCTGCCCCAATGCGTGTTGGCGAACTTCACATGTCTTCGAAATTATTTTTTTTCTTATTCCTCAGACATGCAGGTTTCCTCACGATGTTTTCCTTCACCGCCGAGCACGTGGTAAATTAGCACTTAAAATTGCAATTAACAATTTCATTGGTGCGGCGAGGATCGAAACTGGGTTACCTGCGTTCTATTATATTTACAATGAGCGTTAACCTTCTGAGCTACCACGGCTCATGACTTAATTATAATTGTTTAAAAAAATATCAAAAATATTTTTTATAAGCCGACTTAGTAATAAACCAACTGTTGTTTCCGTTTGCGTTAATACTTATGTAATCCCAGCTTACTCTTGCGAACTATACTCTCTTAGATACTCGTAGCGCTCAAGATTCAAGTGCCCGGTATATTCTAAAGAGGTTTATTGTGAATTCAGCAAAGTACTTTACATCTTCCCTGAGGTCGTAGCGTTGGAGCATTCTTTTATTTATTTCCTTAGGTTGAGCTTTGAAATGGATGGTCAGGAATTGTATACCTACTTTTATGGTTACAAGACTGGACGATAATTCAAGAGTTTTCGTATACAGTATCAATTAAGATAACAACTAGATACTTTACGAATAAATACACATTTAGAACTTATAAAGTTACACTGCAGCTGTATTATAGCTGCAGAACGAATGGGTCGGATCGACTACAAGTTCGAGCGGTCGTGTGTTCGAATACACCATTCGGTTACTGTCGTGAACTACTTCTTATACACGCTTATAACCTCACTTAAAGTGGCTAACGGAAGTATTGGTACCCCCCGAGGCAGTTATGCGTATTTTCCATGTAAAACATGTATTGGTAATGTTAATAGCGTAACTAGTATTAATTTTTCTTATATGATAGGGTGACAAACGAGCACACGGTCCACCAGATGGTACGTGGTTGCTGCGAACCCATAGACATCTACATCTATCCTCGATTGCAAATCAAAATGCAGATGCGTTATCACCCGTAGGGACTAAGATAGAGTGCCTCGTTTTCAGTAAAAAGGGTCTCCGGTTCTCTACACTCACCATACGAAACACAGCAGCATTAAGCCAGTATTTTACGCTGGTATTCTGTGAGAAATTAAAAAAATAACAGCGTTAAATCTATTTGTCGTTTGCAAGTTACTTTTAGTGGCTAGAAGTATTAGCAATAATGTTCTGTGTAATTACATAATTGAGGTGTGGTTTTTAAATTTTTATTCATACTTTCATTACAGTCTATCAAAATCCACTTCTAAATATTATATGCTTAATATGGAGGATTATAGCCTTATCTGTAACGCTTGTCCAGTGGGTTGCCAACAGGATTTATTATTTTATTTCACTGCTGCTCATCTTCTACTTTGTTTCCCTCTGTCACCTCTGACGACATGCACGGGACGATATGGTATAGCAGATATACTTACACCGCCCATATACGGCACGAGTGAGCCGTTAAATAAATAGAAGTGACGACGAATAAGCGCCAATTTTTTCTAAACGTTCACGATCCATTGTTAATTTACACGAAACTTTTTAGTAGAGATTTCTCTTACTCAGCTTTTGTGAATAGTTTTTAGCTTAAAATTATGGCTTTTGATTGCTGGCGGTATAAGTACTCAGACCAGCTACTTGAAACGGCGTCAAGTCGTAAGAACTCACGTAGTAGTGACGGACAGCAACAAAGAAGGTGTCTCGCATCTTTTCTCGTACTACGATCGTGAATCTACCTGCTAAACGACAAATGAGACGAGAAAAATTAAATCCATCCTTCAAAATTTGAGGCCCATGTCCCGCTTTATAGATCGTATTGTCTTTAGAAAGGTTACACCCACACTAGTATTTTCTCCTGTATCGTTGAGGCAGTTTACATAAATAAATTGCACAGGGACGAACATCCAAACCTACGATTACTTGTAGGCAATACAAATACAACTTGGTCCGTGCGGGATCCGAAACCACGGTCCTTTAAATGGCGTATCGAAGCTGGGTTTTTTATTGCTTCAGTATTACATCAACATGTTTTCATATTTATAGCCTAGTAAGCGTAGTTTGTTAATAAAATAATTATTACCTATACCAGCTTCAATTTTATACTTCATAATAATAATAATAATAATTAACCGTATGGAAGGAGAAGGAGCTCCACGGTTTAGGTACTACAGGGTTCTACATGAGCCCTTCGTAGATACAGTTGCCTCCCTCAACTGGCTACGTTTCGGTGACCTCTTCGGGGAAACCGAGGGTTTTGTCTGTGCAATACAGGATCAGGTTATTAAGACCAACAACTATCGGAGATACATCCTAAAGGATGGCACCGTCGACGTCTGTCGAGCTTGTCGCCATCCCGGTGAGTCACTTAGGCATGTCATCTCCGGTTGTTCGGCGCTTTCTAACTCTGAGTACTTGCACAGGCACAACCTAGTAGCCAGAATTCTACACCAGGAGCTCGCTCTGAAATACGGTCTCGTGGGCCGGAAAGTGCCGTATTACAAGTACTTGCCGGAAGCCGTGCTCGAAAATGACCGCGCCAGGCTCTACTGGGACCGGGCCATCATCACAGACAGGACTATTCTTGCGAATAAGCCTGATATTGTGCTGATGGACCGGGCACAGTCAAGGATATTTTTGGTCGACATTACCATTCCATATGACGAGAACCTCGTGAAAGCCGAAACAGATAAACGAACAAAATATCTGGACCTGGCTCACGAGGTGACCGATATGTGGGGTGGTCTGCCGGCCGAACTGAGGCGACTGGGACTCCGTGACGGACCGCTCCAGGCTCAAATGCAGAAGGCGGTGCTCCTCGATACCGCCCGCATCGTCCGCCGGTTTCTTTCCCTTTCCTCCTAACCCTCGGCCGTTTGGTCTCCCCTGCCGAGGGCTTCCATCTGGTTGGGCTTTTATTTATTTATGTATTTTGTATTTATTTTATGTTATTAATATTTATGTATATTTATCGTTTCATTTTAATTTATAATTATATATTTATATAACCCAACCAGATGAGAAAACTATATAGATACCCCAAATAATAATAATAATAATAATAAAGTTTATTTATTAAGGTAGCAACCCACATACGTTAAGTACATTTTGCGTCAAAGACAATGAGTTAGAGTATTATACACATACAAAATTACAAATTAACCTCTATTATGAGTTAAAATATAGTACTTTAAAACAATTTTTTTTATCACCTATAGCGTCTGATGCATTTATGTAATCGATTTATTTGGTAAATATTTTTCTACTCTGTGATGACACTAACTGTTAAAATGTAAAAATAAAACAAAACAACTAACATATTTTTAAAAGTAAAGAATTCAATTTGTTTATTTTTTCATCAAAATTAAATAAAATAATCATGAAGTGTGCACTTTTGGATTTTCCGAATATTTTGATAGTTTTTAAACAGATTAATTGCTGACCCCTTCCTTAGTTCGTTTCGTTCGAGACCTACGTTTTGTATGTGTATACGGATACAACCGACGGAAATATTATCCACCATGTCTTTTTGGAAGCAATAAATTTAAGCCGAGTATAATTATAAAGATTTAGATGATTTCTACTACGACTAGTAAACCACCTGATGCTAAGTGAATGCTATAGCCCATAGACATCTACATTTATCTTCGATTAAGAATCAAAATGCAGATGCGTTGTCACCTCTGAAGACTAAGATAGAATGCCTTGTTCCCAGTAAAAATGGTCTCCGGTTCTTCGTAAACGTATTGTAAATGTAAGTATATAGAGAACGTTTCGTATGGTGAGTGTGGGATGCACAATACAAATCACAGCACCAGTAAGCTGCTATTTTACGCTTGTGAGAGCGTGGTCCTTTCCTGATCAAGCCGACCCATTCATATAACACAATTTTTTTACCGTAAATGTAATTAATATTATTATGTAATTATAACGTAATTATTATTATTATTTGTCAAAGGTTCTGTATCCAAATAATTAGGTTATATTTCAATCTCTAATAGGAAGCGTGATGATGCATATTGATTTATTTATTTTAACGGTTCGGCATTTAGACAGACAGGCATCGTTCCCAAAAGGCGTGTTATTTGGCATCTATTTGGATAGTATATTACATTCCAAATTAAATTTCAAAAAAATACACAAGGTACAAAAATTGTTTACATATAGTTTATTAAAGTAGGTAGAGTAGATAGATAGATACGACAAGAAATAGAACCTTGGTGTCGTTAAAAATATTATAATCAAGTTCAAAGTTATCAAACTTCAAATCGAGTATTTACTGACTAACTCGGCTTTATGCGAGTGAAGTTGCGGTCACAGTAAGTTTAAAATATAATGCTCAACATACCATATTCCTAAATATGTTGACAGTTTAACACTCTTAGATCTAACTACCTATTTTTTTTAATTTACTCTTAAGTTCAACCTGGTACAACTTATTGTATTCTCACGAGTTCACTCAAGTGTTTCATGACCCGAGGGACGCAGAAGTTCGGGAAGTGAGTCGTTTCACTACAGCAAGAAATAAAGTTTGACATATTAAAGTTTTCTAGAAATATCCCACTTGGAAGAACTGCGTATAAAAATCAGAAGACTTATAATTGTGATTACATCACTATTTAAAATGTTAAATACATGCGGATATGATTTAAACAAAACATAATTGGGACTTATATCATCAACACTGATTACTATTAAAATGATATGCTTCTCATTCTTTATTATACTTGCAAAACCAACCCGCTTCGCTGGGAATAAGGCAAAATAAATTAAACGGGTTTTTATAATTCTTTATTTAACAATGATGATTTTGTATTCAAATCTTTCTGTCCTGTTTTGAATTTCTTTCATCTGAACAGTAAGCATCTGATCTGAATCATAAGGCATCCTTCGGTAATTACTTCATAATATATTTTTTAGAGTCTATGTGTCATTTTTCCGAACTTCTATTACTTTTTCGGATACCAATAAATGCGTATTAACATGAGAAAAAAATGATTTAATGAATAATACGTGTTATTTTGACTTTCTACTTGGATGTTTCGAAACAATGCATGAAGATTCGTTCTTATTTCCCTCCAAATATTAGTTGGTATGCATTTTCTCCTATTGCGTTAAGAGTATGTGTTAATTGAGCTTTTGTTAAAAGTATTTTGTTAGGTATACAGTAATTTTATTCCATACTTTTAAGAGACAGTTTAACAGTTTGTACAAATCTTTCAGCATGTAAATTATAACGAATTAATTATCGTATCGTATTATCGTCGTAATATGCTATGTATATAAGATAGTTATTTTTCCATTTGGAAGATTTAGATTGCATAAGTCGATTATGTTGGTTAAAAACGTGCGGGGCCTAAATACTGCCTTACGCTAAGTACACCAAAACTAACAAGGAACTCTTCACTCACGTAATTTTGCATATTGACATACTGAGTTCTATTCTACAAATAATCACAGAACATTTTTAGGAGGTCAGGAATGCCAAGGTTTTCTAGTTTTTTTTTTTTAATAAGTATGGGCAATGAGACTGTGTCAAACGTTTTGGCTAGATCAAGTAATACGACCAGTACTTTTTTTCTTGCATCCAACTTGGTGAAAACAAAATCGGTTAAGTTGTGAATAGCAGCTTTAGTGGGTTTGCCCGTGCTAACACAATTCGGATACAAGAGAATAGTCCGTTTGTTTCTATGTATTTACATACATCATCAATCTGATTTTCATAAGGCGTGTTAATTAACTAATTAATTTATATTCTTTATTGCACACAAAATAATACAAAACACATCTAACTTAAATCTATTGATTTATGTTCCATTAGGGGGCTTTATCGCGCATTTTAAAAATAACAAAAGATAACTGAGTAAGTTGTTTACTATCGACAAAATTTTTCCCTTTTCTTCTTTGATCCTATTCTTACCCATGCTATTAAAATAAAACAAAGTAAAACATTTGTTTCGAGTCATATATTTTCAAAATAAATCATGGCAACAGCTCCAAAGTACACTGATAACACTCGACTCCGCCCACTTTTCTCAACAAGAAAACAGGAAATCGCGATTTGTTGATGTGAAAACTTTACCAGAGATTAAAATCGTTGTTTACATTTTAGGAAAGAGAATAATGTAAGTCACTTTTATGTTTATGAAAATCTGAAAGTAACGACTTTGGAAGCTTTGAAACTCGGCTTTTGAAAGTGCCCACCTGTTCTTAAAGGATTGTAATATTGCGGTGGCGAAATATACCGAGCCACACACGCTCAATCTGTTTGCAGATAGTATATTTTGTATTGAGGATAGGTTTATCAGAAACTTGTGATAAGAAGTGTATGTGCATATAATTTTAAAATAAAATTTCGAAAAAATTTGGTTTACTTAAATATTTATATCATCACCTTCATCACTACAGTTCTTCAGAAGTCCGAATATAGATCTCCCCCAAAGAATGCTACAAAACACGGTCCTGAGCAACGTGTACTTTCCTGTTGGTCTTACCTGGTTTTCACTTCATCTAGTGGAAGCCGCACTATACCTCGCCTACCGGTACAAGGATGCCACTCGAGAACCTTTATTTCCTATCGATTGCCAGTTCTTTGAGCTATATGGCCGGCCCATTGCCACTTCAGCTTACTAATCCGTTGGGCTATATCACTTACTCTGGTTCCACTGCAGACATTTATATAACGTTTACTCCTAATAATTTACTCAATTAACTAAAGATACAAGTACGCTGGATGAAACATATTCATAATTTATGCTCGCTATTTTGTTTGTTTTATGTATTTACTTGTAGCTATTTATTAAAAATTGATTTAATTTTAACATTGTTTAAAACATTAACGTTAATAATTAACAAAAAAAATGTCAGTCGTTAGTAACCAAAAAATGGAGCTTTAGAAAAATTCAGCAAAATGTTTTAATGAAAATTCTAATTCAACTCAAAACTTATTTAAAATCACATGAGTGATACATTCTAATATCTACCTTCATTCCTTCTTCATACAGTGTTATAAGAGATCGTTCCAGAAACTTTTCCACCTACTTTATAAAGGTTCTCGATATTTTTATGAGCAAAATTTTCATTTGACGACTACTATCTGTTACTCAAGAACTTGCACACCTCTTATAAAATGATCCTGCTTATGTCGACCGAAACTCCAGATAACTTTAGATGAATGGAATATGAATTATATAAATCCTTAGATATGGAGCTTGGCAAAAATACCTTTATATTAAAACTCGTAAAATATTAAAATTGAATGATATTATATTCCGACTGATTATTATTTTCAGTCATTTTAATATTTCTATTTCCATTATTAAATTGATAAAGCTTATAAATATTTATATTTAGAAATATTAACAATAAAAATATAAGGCGCGGCCTCACATAGAACACTGTTCTCGTTGCTGGGTTGGGACTCCCCAGTGCCAGCTCCTTCCATTTGATCGAATCCAGCGCAGAGCGCATAGAAACGTCAGCGACCAAGTTCGTTCTGATTTAGTTCACTCACTTGCATTGTGAAAAGTTATTGCATCTCATTGCGTATTTTATCGCATCTACTATAGCGAGTGCTCTGCGGAATTGTTCGGTCTAATTTCATCCGCTCAATTTCAGCATTGCACATCGCGACAAAACAGACGATACCATCCATACGATCTGGCTATTTGCTGGTCCACTACTGTACGATTCATACAACTTTCTTATGGAATCGACTACCACCAGCAATTTAGACGAAGCAATACGACTTAGAGACCTTCAAGAAAAAAGGAACGCATCTGCGATTCCCACGGCGTTGCAGTTGTGTGTGGGTGCCGGTAGTGACTTACCATTCGATGTTCTCTCGTTTGTCCCCTTTCAAAAAAAATATAAATAAAGCATAAAGTATTTATCTTATATTTTGTTATTGCAACATGAAATGGTTAATATTTACTTCAAACTATGTATAACAAAATACCAGAATTTTGTTAAAGCCAATCTTAAAAGTCTTAAGGCACAAATTAGTATTTCGATGTTCTACGGGATACAATTTGGAGAGTGTGCGCAGCAATTAATTAACTTAACTACTTTCCTTTTCACCCCTCTGTTCTCGATTTCCACGCATTCAAATCAAATGTCTTGCTTTGTCGTTCATTATGTGTACTGCAAAAAAGATGAAAAATTTACTAGCAACTGATCTTCTATAACATCATTTCATCATTAAAGTTGCAGGAGATACAAACACGTGTCAACGGATGCAGTTTACTGCATCTGTTTGATGCAGTAAACTGATTTATCAGTGGATACAGATATTGGAAATTGGAAAATTTTTGTCCTTATTTTGGACTATTTTACATTTGCGTAATATGTTTCACTAATGATTTCCTTAATTCTCTCTACGTACATCGGACCTAACATTTATATTCAAAAACTGAAGGTAGCCGGGTTAACTACGACATTGGGATGTAAAACATCTCGGTCCCCCCCCCCCCCGTGGACATGAGTGCTGTAAAGCACCCGAAACGTCGAGAATTAAAAAAAGTTAAAATAAGTCAATTAAACGCGAAAAAATCCTAATATATATCATCATTATCATTACAGCCCTCCACAAGTCCACTGCTGAACATAGGCCTCCCCCAAGTAATGCCACAAAGCACGGTCCTGAGCCACCTGCATCCATCGACTTCCTGCATATCTTACCAGGTCGTCACTCCATCTAGTGGAGGGTCGCCCTACCCTACGCCTACCGGTACGAGGCTGCCACTCAAGAACCTTTCTTCCCCATCGGTTATCGGTTCTTCGAGCTATATGGCCGGCCCATTGCCACTTCAGCTTACTAATCCGTTGGGCTATGTCGGTCACTCTGGTTTTACTGCGGATATCCTCATTTCTGAGTCTATTACGCAGAGAAACTCAGAGCATAGCCCTCTTCATAGCTCGCTGAGCGACCTTGAGCGTCCTCATACGGCCAGCAGTGAAGGACCACGTCTCAGATCCGTAAGTCATCACTGGCAACACGCACTGGTTGTACAATCTAGTTTTTAGAGATTGAGGTATACCTGACGAGAAGATATGTCGTAATTTCCCGAACGCTGCCCAGCCGAGTTGAATCCGTCGATTGACCTCTCGGTCGAAGTTGGACTTACCTAGTCGGACTATTTGTCCCAGGTAAACGTACTCGTCAACAACTTCGAGCATAGTGCTCCCAACAACTACCGGCATAGGTGTGACGTGGACATTAAACATGATCTTTGTTTTGTCCATGTCCATCTTAAGACTTATCCGTTAGGAGGCACTATTTAGGTCATTGAGCATAGTGCTTAAGTCCTCCAGCGATTCTGCCATAAGGACTATATCGTCGGAAAATCGAAGGTGAGTGATGTACTCGCCATTGATGTTAATACCGTATCCTTTCCAGTCCAGTAGCTTGAAAACGTCTCCCAAAGCAGCGGTGAAGAGTTTCGGGGATATAACGTCACCCTGTCTTACACCTCTCTGAAGTTGGATAGGTTTCGAGCTCTGGTTCTGTACTCGGATAGCCATCGTAGCCCTACTGTACAAACACTTCAGCACTTCGATATAATGACAGTCAACTTGGCACCGCTGAAGGGACTGCAGCACCGCCAAAATTTCGACGGAATCAAAGGCTTTCTCATAGTCCACATACGCCAGGCAAAGTGGCAAATTGTACTCTTCAGTCTTCTGCACAACCTGCCGCAGGGTATGTATGTGGTCTATGGTACTGAAGCCTTTTCGGAAATCGGCTTGTTCAGGAGGCTGGAAGTCGTCGAGTCTGCGTGCGAGACGATTCGTAATGACTCTCGAAAACAGCACGTAGACGCGGCTCAGAATTAAATATATATATAAACTATAAGATATCATTAAAGTAATTTCCATAGAACTTTCGATATTAGAATCCCGTCGTTTAAATCGATTGTCCCTCAATAGATGGACCTTCTTTTACAAACTTTCTGCGAAAACTTGTCTGATCTATTTTGTTCGTTCTTTCGATTTTGGGTGACAGATAGTGAGAGGCAAGTTTGCTCGTAAATTTCCCCGCTTCTAAAACTGTCACACAGTAACTTCAAAAGAATAAGTTTTATTCGCATCATGAAGAAGCATGACATAAACCTGACTGTCATAAACATGAAGTAAAATAGAAACCATATAGAACTGTCATAGTAATGAAATTCATAGTTTGTATAAATAAGGTGTAGTATTTTATTAAATATTAAAATTAAACTTTTTGGATTTAAATAGAAAAAAATCATATTACGTTAAATAAAAAGATATAATATTTTTTGTTTATTACAGACGCTAAACTGAAAAAAAATTAACTGCACGCACAAAAATTCAACGATGTAATAGAAACTCGATGTTCCAATTTCAACTGGCCTATCAACGGGCGCTCGGGTTGTTACGATGCTAGCTGAGGGTTGGCTTGATTAAATTTGCTGTTTAATTCGTGGGCATAAAGTCAGCGATAAAATAGAGGTATAAGAATTCGTGTTTGAAAAGAATTAAATCTTCATTCGTGAATATACAGATTTATTTCGAAATAAAGATGATTAAAAGTAAAAATATCAGCTTATATTTTATATAATATGTTGATCTTTTTTATGTGGAATAAGGGTGTCATACGAGCACACAGTCCATCCACCTGATGGTAAGTGAATGCTGTGGCCCATAGACATCTACATTTATCTTCAATTAACAATCAAAATGCAGATGCGTCGACACCCCTGAGGACTAAGATGGAATGCCGCGTTTCCAGTAAAAAAGGTATCCGGTTCTACACACTTACCATACGAAACACAGCAGCATTAAGCTGCTATTTCACGCTGGTATTCTGTGAGATCATGGTCTTACCCCGGTCGAGCCGATCCATTCGTGCTGCAACTAAAATACAGCAGCAGCACGGCTCTACCACGTAAATAAACTCCTGGGCTATAAAGGATTAATTATACAGAGGATTTTGAAACCGAAAACAGTCCGCTGCAATCATTTCATGTATGTTAACGGACCTTAAATGTTGTCATACATTTTAGTTTTTCTTTATTAGACATTTTGGCTTCCAACGGAAATTTAAATTACAATTGACAATAATACCGGCTTTGATCGTATCGAAAACGTGTTCATGTGCTTTGAAATTTATATAAAAGGCACTTATACAAAAATAATAAATAATTGGAATATATTAGATAGAATTATTTAATTATAATTTTCAATTCATAATTACCCATTTTAGGGGAGTTTCATTCAATTTTGATGAAAAATATAAATTGTATTCTAGGCAGTATATAGTAATAATGTAGGGGTAATGTCACTTATTTAGTAAAATAAATTTATTATACGAAGTATAAAATCGATTAAGGTTGTATGGTACATTTGTCCTTTGTCTAGCAAGGCCTTAAAAGAATATGGAAGCGCCTTAATTTTTTGAAATGAAACTTATGAGAATTATGAATCATTTTATTAACAAACTACGCATACTAGCCTATTGATATAAAATAGAGAACCAGTTGACGTAATTCTGAAGCTAATTTAAAAAAAAAGGTCTCTATACGGCAATTTTTTTTTCTGGATTTATTAGAGCGTTTTCTTGATATACGGCTACTGATATTATCGTATAAGTGCATTATTGTTATGATAGAGGCATTTTGAGAACACAAAATTGCTTGATCTTGACGTGTCGAAAGTAAGTATCTAATTTAATTGCAATATTTTACTATTTCTTAGTACAATGTGAACGCTGAGCCATTTTAATAACACACTGTGAGGCATTCCATCTTAATTATTAGGGTTGGCAACGAATCTGCAAACTTCTTTGTTGTTGTTGCTGACTCCAGGAACCTTTAAACGGCAATAGTTATTTACCATCAGGTGATCTGTAATTTCAAGTTTTATTTAAAATATATATAAAATCCTGAAATCGCTCGTTCCATGGCTTCACACTTATACATGTGGATGTTGCTTTTCGAAATTAACTACACAATGTAAATAATTGCGACGAGGTATCCTTTTTATTACGCTTATATAACATAACGCAATTTGTTGAGCGTTTATCAAACGTAGGTGCCTTTTTTATCATTTGATATAAAGAGAGCAGAGAAATGTTGATACTTTAATTAATTCTAATTGGATTCGTAATTTGGACAGTAAAATATCAAATTATTCGCTGGAGCTTGTAAATGGAGGCATATTTTTGATCTCACACTCTTTTGAATATTTAAATTTTTATATTCTTTGCCACATATTTACATCCTTTCTTAGATTTTACAAATGCTATAATATTAAAAAGTATTTAAAAAAAAAGTAATTTATTTTAAAATATTTATTGCAACACTCGTTTAAAAGTGTTAAGAAGCAAATGTAATACCAATACTATATATAGCATTCTCTACCAGTCAACCTTCAGAAAAATGGAATTAATAAAGATGATGGTATATGTAAATTAGGAACAATAAAAAAACCTTAAAAGGAAAAATAATAAACTAAAAAGAAAAACATATTACGTTTATTAGTCAGGAGATATTGAAATAAATTGGACGTAACCTGTATATACCAAAACTTTGTATGATATGTGGTAGTATATTCTCCCACGCCACCAAAACATGCCGACACTGCTATCAGTTGATTAATCTATTTTTTGATCCTCTCGCTATGAAAATCAATAATTTTCAAAAAACGTTTCGAGTTCTTGCAAAACTATTCTGGATATTTTTGCGATGATGTCCGTAATATGTCTGTATGTGTGCGTGTGTGCGTGAGCGCGTGTATGTGTGTGTGTAAACAACAGGAACCGATCGAGAAACGGCTTACGGCATCTGAAAGGACCTCACCAAACTCAGATTTTTGGCGAATCAACCTAAACGTCTCGGTAGAGTCTCAGGAAACCTCAAAAATTCGAATTTTCTTAATTTTCAACGAGTGTTTTTCTTGGAATTACTTTGACACCCTTGTGTTAATCAGTTATTTAATTTAATCAGCTCTTTAACTTACAAGGACATCGATTGCCGTAAATTATATCCAAATCAGTTGATTAGTTCGGGAGCTATCTTTGTCAAATATCTAGAAAAAAATATTTTCAAAATAACTTGCAAAATTTCCGTGAAATTAAGTTTTTTGTACTAGATTTTACATAACCTAATAAAATTGCGTAGATTGCCGCAAATCACTAAAAAATCAGTTGATTTGTTCGTGAAATATTCAATTCTGAAAAAAAATAACATGGTCTGTTAAAATGAAATTAGCAGGTAGTTCCGAGAATGGCCTGAAGTGTCGAACAATTTTTTAAATGAAGCCTCATAATAATAAACTAAATATCGCAGTATCGCCCTTTTGAAGCCTTTTGGATGACTTAGCTTATACTTCACCAATGTTGTTCATAACGTAATACACGTGCTATTTAGTGCGTAATTTAATGTTTAATTGGGCATTGTACCTATATAGTAACAATATTATACATTCCTCTGCTGGGCACAGGATTCATCTTATTCTTGAGAGGGTTTTTGAGCAAGGAAATATTTACTGTGTAGCGGAGTTATGTGTGTTAGCGAATTTCACATGGCATCAAAGCATTTTTATTTAATATTTCAGACCTGCTGGTTTCCTCGCGATGTTATCGTTCACCGGCGAGCACGTGGTTAAACACACTATAAAATTGCAAGTAACAATTTCATGAGTGCGGATTGAGCTCGCATTCTGTGCAATGTACAGTAGAGCCATATAAAAACTGTTTCTGATGTCACTAGGGAATATTTTATGATACAATCAAAGTTAAGAATTTGTAAATATTTTTTTAAATAAAAGTCTGTATTATTATATAAGAAAGACGAATGAAAAATATATAAGAAGAGACGGTTTTAGTTCTTTGTAACCTACGACCCTCGTGAGCACTTAAGTACAGAAAATGTACATGATTACGTTATGAGCATGTGACAGGCGTTTCACTTTATATTGATCCCTTGCTTATGAAGAAAATCTCTTTCCTTTATAGCCTACCGAGACATTATAGTCACCTGAATAAACGTCAAGTACCATTTGTTAACATTGTGATAAGGTACAGAATTCTATAACAGTTTATTTTAGTATGAAGTTATATATTTTAGGATACTCCATGTTTTTTTGTTAAAACCTGTACATAACATGTGCTTTTATTTCTTTTCTCTTTTTCTCTTCTATTTTTTTATTGTTTCTAATCTGGAAGAAGCATTTACATGCCAATAGCGCAGTTACATCGATGATAATATTCTTATTTTAAGAGAATTTTTAAAAATTTGACATCAGTCTTTAGATTTTTTTGAAGTACTTTTGGTTAACTTAGTATTAACATCATTTAATAGAATAATATAATTAACCGACTTGAAAAAAGTAGGAGGTTCTAAATTTGAATATAATATTTTTCCTTAATTTTTATAAGGTAACTGTGGCTAATAAGGTCTAAGTTACAAAAATCTTAATAATAATAACTGTTCAAGCTCAAGGAAATATTAACAGACTCCTAGTGCACGATGTCTCTACAAGTTTGCAAAGACGCGTTACCCCGCGTCATGCCGTCATAGTTGCATTATCTGTCGCACCGCACTGCACCAATAATAAAAATCAGTCTAAATAAATCATTACTATATTCTATAATATTGAACATACTCTAAATAACTCTTAAGTCATTATCTTTATCTTTACGAATAAATGCTTTGTTGATCTTGATGATTAGATTAACGTATCGTGGTCAATTTTTTTTGATTTGGTTTTTCTTAAATACTTGGTCGTTATTAAGGTCTCCTAAATTTCGACATAGGCCTTTTTATACTCCCTCTTCCTGTATAGTTTTTTTTTTGTTTTATAATGTATTTAATATCACTGTAATTTTTTTATAAATGCATATATACCGTACGCTTTTATCACAAAACTGTTAATGTCTTGTCAGAAAAAGACATGGTTTAGCTGTCCAAATAGTGCAGATACAAAACTTGTAGAAGAATTTAGGCTTTGACATAAGAAGCTATTAAATTATGCATAAATCATTGGTCCTGCACCTAAGCTCTCTCGGACCGAATCGATTTGCGAATTGATGATTGTGAGGGAATATTAAATTCGAACACTATAATTCTGTACTGTGCAGATAGGCTAGTCTCCATCGAGACTGGCCGCTGTGCCAGAAATCCGTTTGGAAGCACACTCAACCCAACAATCAACCCATCAATAAACCCAACACTTAATTCAACACGAGACGACCGACGCACTGATGTTAACCACGAGGAGTGAGTTTGTCAGTTTGTTCATCATTATTCTAAGGATTTTTAGTGCTGTTGGACGAGGCAATTTATATGCTTTTAGAATTTTAAGTCTCATTTTCTGCATTCATGTGTAGATCATCAATATATTACGTATAGTTTGGTTATTTGAATTCGTTAAAGCTGTAAGCCTTATTATCCTAGTAAATAAGACCTACTGGCTACTGGTTTTTAGAAATCCTTAGTTTTGTTTTTATTTATAGCAAATGTTATAATTTTCATCCATACTTCATAGAACGTGTCCTACACTAATGATTTTTATTGAAATCTGTGGACCAAATTGGATGTAAATAATTTTTATTGCGAATTTCCCTTAGCTCGGTCTTATTATCCGCGGGTACCTTACATATCGCACGATATTTTTGCAAGTTTTGGACTGATTTTTACTTATTTTTTTAATAAATATATATTAATTGGTAGAATCAGGCGTCACTTTGCGAAAATCCATGAAAATAAAGATATTAATAGTTATTTTGCAACCATCCGTTAAATTAAAAAATCATTTTATTTTGTGTCTTACCAAGTTTGAAGAGCACCTCCCGCCCTCCCTCAATTGCGTGCACTAATCCCGTCACTACCAATCCCAGCAACACTACTCCTAACGCTACTACTTCCAACACCACTATTCCAGGTAAGACATACCATCGACGATAATACGGCACGTGTTTCGCCTCTACACGAGGCATCTTCAGGTGATGACTCTACGGCGGCTGACCGCTAAGACCGCTAGTCAATAAAATATATATTATTTTAATTTACGAGTTCACACTCTGGAAGAAGCATTTGCATGCCAATAGTGCAGTTTCATCGTTGATAATATGTATTTTTCACAATTTAGTAGTATTAGGTTAACTTATTCAGCTTCTCAGATTTTTGTGAATAAATTAATAAATAAATTATGCCTGATGAACAGATCTATTTTACAACGTACGGTCTATTTATCAGATACAACCACTTTCAATATTGTCATGTCAAAGGTGTTCTCATGATTAGCGTTGAGATTTTACACGGCAATTAGAAGTAGCGACGCATAGTGTTTCTTGGAGTTTTGTGGCCATAACGGGAAAAAGTTTAGGTCGGATTTTTTTTTGGGTTGAATAGAAGATAAATCTTAGGATCATTCTTACTAGTCTGATTCTAAGGAAAATTCGATTTATTGATTCAACAATGTAGACCACTTTTTGAAAACTTCAAGACGTTCTCTTCTCATCTCATGGTCACAGCTTTTTGGAATTCAGAAGGGATCCTTTTAATACTTTATAAAGAAAGAGGAATTTTCATAACGGGGTGAATACGTCCACGGCTAAAAAAAACTGCTCAAGAGAAAAGATGAAGAAAATTGAGTAAGGCTGTGCTAATTTCGCAAGATGGCCCCAATTGCACAAGGCGCATGTTGGCTGTTATATAAATAAATGGACAGCCCAGGTTAACACTCTTGTAAAAGTAAAGTAAAAGTACAGCCTCTATACATCCCAGGGCTGGGCTCAGGCCTTCCATTATTCCTTACTAGATTTTCTCCATGACTTCACATAATTTTAAAATGTTTTATTTTTCATTTCAGCTTACTAATCCGTTGGGCTATGTCGGTCACTCTGGTTTTACTGCGGATATCCTCATTTCTGAGTCTATCACGCAGAGAAACTCCAAGCATAGCCCTCTCCATAGCTCGCTGAGCGACCTTGAGCGTCCTCATACGGCCAGCAGCGAAGGACCACATCTCTGATCCGTAGGTCATCACTGACAACACGCACTGGTTGTACAATCTAGTTTTTAGAGATTGAGGTATACCTGACGAGAAGATATGTCGAAATTTCCCGAACGCTGCGCAGCCGAGTTGAATCCGTCGATTGACCTCTCGGTCGAAGTTGGACTTACCTAGTCGGACTATTTGTCCAAGGTAAACGTACTCGTCAACAACTTCGAGCATAGTGCTCCCAACAACTACCGGCATAGGTGAGACATGGACATTAAACATGATCTTTGTTTTGTCCATGTTCATCTTAAGACCTATCCGTTGGGAGACATCATTGAGGTCATTGAGCATAGTGCTAAGGTCCTCCAGCGTTTCTGCCATAAGGACTATATCGTCGGCAAATCGAAGGTGAGTGATGTACATGCCATTGATGTTAATACCGTATCCTTTCCAGTCCAGTAGCTTGAAAGCGTCTTTCAATGCAGCGGTGAAGAGTTTCGGGGATATAACGTCACCCTGTCTTACACCTCTCTGCATTTGGATAGGTTTCGAGCTCTGGTTCTATACTCGGATAGCCATCGTAGCCCTACTGTACACACACTTAAGCACTTCGATATACCGACAGTCAACTTGGCACCGCTGAAGGGACTGCAGCACCACCCAAATTTCGTTGGAATCAAAGGCTTTCTCATAGTCCACATACGCCAGGCAAAGTGGCAAATTGTACTCTTCAGTCTTCTGTACAATCTGCCGCAGGGTATGTATGTGGTCTATGGTACTGAAGCCTTTTCGGAAACCGGCTTGTTCGGGAGGCTGGAAGTCGTCGAGTCTGCGTGCGAGACGATTCGTAATGACTCTCGAAAACAGCACGTAGACGCGGCTCAGAAGGGAAATCGGTCTATAGTTCTTCAAGAGAGCGTTGTCGCCTTTCTTAAAGAACAAGACCACCGCACTTCTGCTCCACGTCTCTGGAGTAGTGCCACCATGGAGGACGGAATTGAAGAGCTTATGAAGGACTTCAAGTACTGGTGTTCCACCCGCTTTCAGAAGCTTCGCTGTAATTCCATCCTCGCCTGGGGCCCTGCCGTTTTTAAGGTGCTGGAGAGCCATTCTAATCTCGCTTAGACTGACGTCCGGGATATCATCGGAATAGTGTCGGATAAGACTTGCTCTTGGATCGTTTCTCACACTTGCGTGTGGCTCCAACGATGATGTGTACAGCTGCCCATAGAACCTCTCAATCTCACTCAAAATCTCAGGTGTCTCGGAAACGATGCTGCCACACTCAGTCTTCAGCTTTGACAGTTGGCTCTTAAGGGCAGACAGATTTCTGGCAAAGACTTTGGAGCCCTGGTTCCGCTCGATCGCTTCTTTAATACGAGCAGTATTAAAGTTGCGTAAGTCTCGCCGCATGCATTTGGAGATCTGTCTGTTCAGTTGCCTGTATGCTGTCAAATCTGTTGACGATTGCAGCCTCATCTCCCGTCTAACAGCCATGAGATTAAGAGTGTGATCGGAGAGTTTTTGTGTTCTTCTGCGGCGGGTCTTGCAGAACTTAGCTCCGACCGCATGGACAGTTTTCACGAGCTTGTCATTCATATCGTCCACTGCATTGCAATCTTGTAGGCAATGAAGGCGGTTGTGTAACTCGAGCTGAAAGTTTTCGGGATTCTGGATTAGAGCACGAGGGGGACGGAGCGTTGACTTCATTAGACGAGACCTCTCCTACTTAACGTTTAGGTTCAGTGTGCCTCTAACCATTCGGTGATCGCTGCCAGTTTTCACCCTTGCGATCACTGAGACATCACTGAACAGTTGGCGTCTGGTCGTCATAATGAAGTCAATCTCATTTTTTGTCGAACCGTCGGGGCTCGACCAGGTCCACTTCCTGTGGGGCCGCTTCTGGAAGAAAGAGTTCATCATAAAGAGTCCCTCTTTCTCCATAAAGTCGGCCAGCTGCTGGCCCCTTCGGTTCCGTTGCCCTACTCCAAATTTCCCTAACTTCAGTTCACCGCTTTCTCTTTTGCCTAGTTTTGCATTGAAGTCTCCCATCAACACCGTGTAGTGGGTTTTGGAGGAATGCATGGCTTTGGAAATATCCTTATACATTTCCTCCACCTCCTCATCGGGATATGCCGAGGTTGGTGCGTAAACCTGTATGACCTTCAGCGAATACCGTTTGGTGATTCTGAGTATCAGGTACGCGACCCTCGTCGACACACTCCCAATCTTTACAACGTTGTTGACGGGAGACTTGTGGACGATAAATTCGACACCTCCTTGGGACAGATGGTCGCCCTCTCGGTGATAGAACAAGTTGCCGGATTCGAGAATCACCGTGTCCTCCCCCTCTCTTCGGACCTCGGATAATCCTATAATACTCCAGCGCAACTTGTCTATCTCTTCTTCCATCTCCAGGATCTTCTCGTCAGTCCTCAGTGTGCGTGCGTTAAATGTTGCCAGGTCGAGTCGTCGTAGGTGGCAACCGAACCTCCACCGGAGATTCTTAGCAACCCCTGCCCCGCCGTTGCCATGGTCGCCACCGTAGCCAGGAATAGCGGGGCCGCCGGGGACTGGGGGCCGTCTATTTGTGTTATTGTTCATGGGGGGTATATTGCCATAGTTGCCACGCTTGGCGAGCGGGTTGGCAACCGCAGTTTTTTTTTGTGTAATTGTTGTTATCAGGAAGATGCTGCTGCCCATCTCCTGCCTGTTTCCCTCTGTCGCCTTTTACGACACCCACGGGAAGATATGCGGTAGTGGATATTCTTAACCGCCACTACACGGCACTTTTTCATGGATTTCAGTAACCCCTTACCGTCAGGCAGACTGTTGTTCGTTCGTCACTTCATTTTAAAAAAATGATTCTTCAAAGCCCTTTTTGTGATCGAGCCAATAAATTGCTATTAAACTGAACCATGTTACATTCGTACGTCGATATCTTGAATTATGGGGCTATTCAGTCGAATCGAGCCTCGTGATACATCGGCTTTCTAGAGCATTTACTATAAATTGCAACATTTGAATCGATTTGAGCGTATAAGTATGAAAAACTGTAACCGTATTTCTATGGTTTTAGAATGATATTGTAATAGTGGAGATAGACGGTCCACTATTAACAGACTCCGAGTGGTTTTAGGGTGAAGAAATGAAACTACTGTTTATGTAAAGCCGAATGGAGTATGAATATGGAATGGAATATATTTTCGTCAACCTTGCCTATATTTATGTGGCTGGCTACTTTTTTTTTTGCGCCCGAAGCAAATATGGGCAACCCTCCGGAAAGCGGGGGAGAGAGGTTGGGAATGCTCATAGCATACCACGCAGCCGGCTGCGTGGTTATGTGGTGACTTTTACCCACTAAACCCAACCTTTTAGGAATTGGCTTAACGATCTGACTAGAGATCTCTTAGCCGTATACGAACGCGACCCTCCTTGGCAGAAAGGAGGGCGCAAGCGGCGAAAATCCGCTTAGAAGAGTGCCTAACTAAGGCAGATTAAGGGATGTATGGCTGGCTACGTTGTTGGTTTACCAATGGTAAATTTTTATTTTCCCTAGCCAATTATAATTCTTATTTTGTGACCAATGAAGATTAATCAAAATACACAACTATTATGTACGTTTCGTTTGCCGGCGTGAGACTCGTGTTATCTTCACGAAGCTATGTCGCTGGACCGGGCTATAAAAGTCATGCAGATCGGTGCGCGCGCGTAGCCGTAGTCGGCGAGCGGCGGCAGCGTGAGACACAGCTCCGGAACAGCAAGAAGAAGCGAGCTGCGGCGTTGAAGAAACGGCTCGCAATTGGTCGACAGATACGTGACGATAACGGCGTGTGAAGACAATGTGGCGCTGAATGATATTTGCGGCTGCTTCTTGTTTCTTTATAAGAACGTTAAATATATACGTCAAATTATCTATATGCAGTCCGCAGTAACTCAGTAGCCGGGGATAGTTAGGAAATAAATGTTTTTTTTATTTTCGCCTTCTATGTTATGGTAGCAGCGGAGTATATATTATTTATTCCCGTTTAGGCTTGGTTAGCCTGGCTGCTACCATATGATAGTTTTACTAGTAAAGTTCATAGGGGTTGTCGATGTTCAAAATGGAAGAGAATCTTCGTCTTTATATAAGGATCACCTGATGGTAATTGTCGACCGCCCCCCATGAACAATTGCATTACGAGGGGAATCGCAGGTGCGTTGCCAACCCTTTAAAAAGGAGTAAGTTTGTTTGAAGGTCCTCAAGTCCTATGTTTCCAAATCGGTCAAAAACCGCCGGTGGTAAACGATTCCACAAAGTTGTCGCGCAAGGAAGAAAACTCATAGTAAATCCTACAGGAGTGATTGGTAAAGTATTCAAATAATGTGGATGGTAATGCAAGTTTTATCGCGATGTAACTCGGTAAAATTTTGCGTCTGAACAATTATAATTAATCCGAATCTGTGATCTCGTTAGTCCCGTGGGCCATAAAATTCGTAACACGCAACTAGAATAGACTTTATAACCATATCGTGTTTATAAAAGATGTAAAATAACCAGAGTAATGGGGGACAGCAACGTCAAATGTCCGAGACATTTGATGAAGCATCCAATTTCCTAAGACGCTTGATAATCGTGATTTTGACGAGAAACTTTTCAAGAGAAATCCATGTTATTCAGCAGTCTTCAAACTAGTTGATGTAAAAGGATTATTCATTTTTTGATAAAAAAGGAGACTAAGAATGCAAAATGTGTCATGGCATGACTAGCTTAAGAATATTTGGAGGATATCCGAAATCAACTTATAACAATGTGTGTATCTTACGTGGTAAAGTCACGCCGCAGCTGTATTATGGTTGTACCACGAATGGGTCGACTCGTCTGAGGAAGGACCACGCTTTCACAGAATACCAGCGTAAAATAGCAGCTTAATATTGCTGTGTTTCGTACGGTGAGTTTAGAGATCCGGATACCCTTTTTTACTGAAAATTCGATGGATGCAAATGGCTCAGGGCCGTGCTTTGTGGAATTCCTTAGATGAGGCCAATGTTTAGTAGAGGACTTGTGAACGGCTGTAACGATGACAATATGATGGTGATGATAATATAATGATTATGATGACGATGATGATGATGATGATGACTTGTACTAAAGAACAGTTGAAAACGAGTATTTTAATTAATGTAATAGAACATTTAATTAGTTCCAAAGACGGGATAAGAACGAGTGCGTGCTTATAGACGCCATTGAATTCCGTTTCGTCGAAATTTGCCTGGGTGATATAATCACGATATATGTCTACCATGCAAAATATATATACCAACTAATATTATAATCAATAATGAAACAAAATCAACAAAATTGTACTTGTCAACCTATCTGCCATGAACTTGAAATGTTATTTTTCAGTATCTTTTTTGAATATTTATTAAACTACCGCAAGTTTTCTACTCAATGGCTCTTAAACTACCTACTATACGCTTAATACTACCACGATACGTTTATAAATCGTCATCTTACTTAACACAGGTATTAGGATTTGAATTAAATTTTATTATTACCCAACAGCCTACGAATGAAAAATTTCAAATTGCAAATGTTACTGCAACCAAAATTATATATCGTTAAGGGAATCTAGAAGGTCAACTTGTTTATTACTATACATACATACATACATATAATCACGCCTCTTTCCCGTAGGGGTAGGCAGAGACCACTTCTTTCCACTTGCTACGATCCTTACATACTTGTTTCGCTTCGTCCACTTTCATTATTCCCTTCATACATGCTCTACGGTTTAGGGTACTCTTAACCTGGCCTTTTTTCAAGACGTCCCTAATTTGGTCTAGAAAAGTCCGCCTAGGTCTACCCCTTCCAGCACTTCCATTCACACTCGCCTTATACACTTTTTTCGTCAATCGTTCTTCATTCATTCTCTCGATGTGGCCAAACCATCTCAGCATACCTTTCTCAATTTTTGTCACTACATCTTCTTTCAAGCCACAACGTTTCCTTATCTCACTATTTCTTACCCTGTCACTCAGTTTAACTCCTATCATACTTCTTAATGCTCTCATCTCAACTGCATTTATTCTACTTTCATGTTTCTTCTGCCATACCCAACTTTCACTTCCGTACATGAGTGTCGGAACCAACAACCCCTCATGCCAAACGAGCCTTGTTAGACACCTTCCGACTGTTCATAAAGGAGTGCAAAGCTCCATTCACCATGTTTCCTGCATTCACTCTTCTTTCGATATCACTCTCACACTTTCCATCTCTTGTAAACTTTGACCCCAGATACACAAACTCTTTCACCTGTTCAATTTGTTCATCTTCAATCACGATATTGCAGTCTGTCACTGCCTCATCTTTTTCAAACACCATCACTTTCGTTTTCCTTACATTCATCTTCATTCCCTTTCTAACAAATGCTCCACTCATAGCAGTTACCATCTCCTGCAACTCCTCGGCCGAAGACGCAAGTAATACTTGGTCATCAGCATAGAGAAGACATTTGACGAGTAACTCATTCATTCTCAACCCACTTTCATTCACTTTTAAATCTGTCAAACAATTGTCCATGAACAGATTAAACAGCCACGGTGACGCTACACATCCCTGTCTAACACCTTTTTCGATATTAAACCATTCAGTGTATGCCCCGTTTATCCTTACACAAGCACTAGAATCCCTATAAAGAGATTGCAATGCTCGTATGAGGACACTGCTCACACCGTACACGGACAGTGCTGACCACAATTCATTCCTCACCACTCTATCATAGGCCTTTTCTAGATCTACGAAGGCGCAGTAGACTTTCTTGTTTTTAGCCACACACTTTTCGGCTATGCACCGCAAAGAAAGGACCTGATCCGTACATCCCATTCCCTTTCTAAATCCCGTTTGTACATCCCATATTTTCTCGTCTGTTTCATTCACAACCCTTTCAATCAACACTTTCGCATACAATTTACCGACGACGCTAAGAAGGCTTATACCACGGTAATTTATGCAGTCCTGCCGTGACCCTTTTCCCTTATACAATGGCACGATTACGGCTTTGCACCAGTCTCCCGGCACTTGCCCATTTCGCCAGCACAGATTGAAAAGGCCGTACAACTGACTAGCCACCAGGCCCTGTCCAGCCCTCAGCATCTCGCCGGTAATCCTGTCATACCCTGCAGCCTTACCTAATCTCATACTTTTCAACGCTTTCACTATTTCATCCATGCTTATCTCATTTTCATCAACATTTATATTCGTTTCCGTGGAAGGTGGCAGATGCTGTACCTGCACTTCCTCTCTTTCAAACAAACTTTCAAAATACTCTTTCCATCTCTTTAACACACATTCTTCTCCTTTTATAATGCTCCCATCTTGACTCCTGATTGTACTCAGCTCCGAGGTAGAAGTTTTTCCTCTGACTGTTTTGATAGTTTTCCAGAAAAACTTAATGTTTGACTGGAAATCTTCAGTGAGCCTCCTATCGAAATCATCTTTTCGTTCTTCTTTCTTTCTAGACACAGTTTCTTTCGCTGCTGTTTTCAATCTTTTATACTTCGTTCTTGCTTCCTTTATCTCGTCATCCGTTGCCTTTTGAACTTTTTGGTTAGCTTTTGTTGCTAACCAATCCAACCACGCTTTCTTCTTTTCTTGCACAACCCTTTGTACATCTTTATCCATCCACACGTTATCATTCTTTCTCCCTTTCCTTCTTTTAGCTACCCCGCATACCTCAATCGCAACATTTACAACCCCTTTCTTAAATGTCTCCCACAAATCTTCAATCATTCCTGTCTCTTCTATCCCTTTAAAACTTTCTTTCAGTTTCTCTACATACTCGTCTTTCTTTTCTTTTTCTTGTAGATTTTCCACTTTTACTCTGTCCAAAACACTCGTAGGCTCGGCCCCTCGGTGTCGCCACCGTTTAAAGAGGCCACGCATTCGGGCTATGACCAAGAAGTGGTCTGTGTCGAGGCCTACACCGCGATATGCCCGAGTGTCTAGCACTTTCTTCTTCAGTCTTTCATCCACAATTACAAAATCAATCATACTTCTAGACTCACCCTCATCTCTTGTATACAAATGGATCTTTTTGTGGTCAAACATTGTGTTGGCCACGCACAGATTCCATACCAAGCATACTTCAAGCAGGCTTCTCCCATTGTCATTCACTCTCTCGTCCCCAAACATACCCAGAACTCCTTCATACCCATCACGCTTTACTCCAACCCATCCATTAAAGTCCCCTAACATCACGATCCGTTAATTTTCTCCGCATTTATTCAAGACCTCTCTCATGCTATCCCAAAATTCCTCTCTCTCTTGTTGTGATTTTAGTGACCCACCTCCACTCAAATCCGTCGGTGCATAGACCCCAAGGATAAACAAGCGGGTGAGTCCGACTTTTAACCTAATCCAGAGGAGTCTTGGGCTTACATATTCATGCTCCATCACACATTCAACCATTCGAGATGAAAGAATCACACCAACTCCCTGACAGCCTCGGCTGGTTTGGGGGACTCCCGACCAGTATGCCGTGTAGGGGCCATGAACCGTGGTGTCACATCCTTTCCTCTTGGTTTCGTTCACGCACAGAATATCAATGCAACGTTCATCCATCATCTGACACACTCCATCTACCTTTCCATCCATCCCTCCTCTTACATTCAACGTAGCGAAGCGGCTCTCCTTGGGCCGCTTTTCGCCCCCGCGAGAAACGAGACGTGATGGGTGGCGAACCACATCGCCGCCGTTTTGGTTAATTTTTTGATTACCCATTGCGTTCCCACGAATAGCGAAGGAAAGGTTTGTCCCCCCCAGCAGAGCCCCGCATGCCAGGGTAAGGCTAGCCTAATTCTGGGGTCGCCCGGTCCCAGGGCAGTGTGGCACGCTAACGACTAGGCTCGCCCCTAGCCATGCATCCATCCGCACGGCCGACGTTGGATTGGCGGAGGGTAGGAATAGGAAAACGGGAAGGATAGGTGGTGTGAAAAGGAAGAGTAAGGTAAGTTAGGGTAGGAAATAGGAAATGTAGGATATTACCGTCCATGAGGGCAAGGGATAGGACAGTAATAGCTAGGGTAGCCGGGGTCGCATACCCGTATACCATACCACAACTACCGGACTGGTAAATTGGGATGAGTATCCCTCGACTCTACTTATTTTTGCGACCAAGTGAACTTACAGGCTGTAAATAAATACATCTTATCCCTCCGATGACAAAATTGTATCTATGGTCTCCTTTGAATATAATTTAATATTAATAATCCATTCTAAACCAAGAATTCTAAATAAACTTAAAATGGTTCAAAACCTCTTCTGTCGTCGGGCTACAAACGCATACCCTATTATATTTAAAAAGAATGCAAAGTGTGAACTTAATGCCTTAAGGCATTATATACTACTCAACTCATGAAATGACGAAAGTTTGACGAAACACATTTCTATCATTTTGTATCTTTCACTCTGATGTCAAAACTCAGTTTTCAGAAATCATTGTCAACAACAATAGATTAATAAATTTACTGAAAATTTTCCTTATAACAAGGCACATCTTCTTAGAATACAGGGGTTTTTCTTTTATAGAATGGGGGTAAAAAGGAGCAGACAGTCCACCTAATTGGAAGTGGATGCTGCACCCCAATCCTATCTACCTTTATCCTCAATTAAGAATCAAAATGCATATGCGTTGTCACTCGTGAGGACTAAGGTGGAATGCCTCATTTCCAGTAACAAGGGACTTCAGTTCTCTACACTCACCACACGAAACACGGCAGAATTAGGCTGCTATTTTACGCTGGTATTATGATGAGTGCGTGTAACAACAATAAAACCGCAGCGTGGCTCTACCACGTACCTATAAATTCTTAATTCTTTATGGAGTATAGATGAAGATGTCACGGGCGGTAGCATCCAATTACCATAATGTGAACTGTCTCTGACCCTTTTATCATTCTTACTTCTATAAAAAGAACATTAACTAACCGTAGTCCTTTTAGCATATGAATAAATGTAAGGGTTTGTATGAAAGCTTTCTAATTTGGTAAGCACGTGGTGAATCGTATTGTACATTTAGCCCTGTGTACCCGAGAAGTTGCTTTAACTAAAAGTTTTACACAGCTAATAGTAACCGCACGAACCGTGAAAATTTCTAAACTATCTGATGTCCGCGTTGTCACAAAAGGGATATATTCAAATTATGCAAATCTGCAAAAGCTTGGCTTGTGGTCTAGAGGCGTGTGATGATCTAAATTTAAATGTAAAGTGATAAAAAATATTATTGAGTCAAAGTTTGGTTGTCACTGAGAAGCAGCGTTGCGGTTTAACGCAATTCATGCTGAGTGGTGATATTTTTTGATATGAATTACAACGTCCAAAACTCATTGATTTATATTTTTGCAGTTTTATTTATATATTTTTAAACTGTTGTATTGATACGATACGCCAAAATAAATTTCCTCTATCTTTCCTTTTTTTAACCTAACTATCGATTTTAAACAGCGACAGTAGCTTAATGGGAGGGCGCGGACCACGAACTCAAGAAGTTCATGGGTTCGAATCCCGTTTTTGCAAAAGTTGTTCTTACATTCACGGCCTTCACATATAGAGGTATTTCAACTTTACCTATAGAGGTAGAAAGGAACTACCGACTTCCATTTGGCACGATCTCATCGTGATTCTTTCGCTTCTTTCATGTCTATATATTTATATTTACCTGCTCGTTAGTTAAAGGTATTCATATTAGGTGCACAAATTAGGTGTGTCAAATTGGCCGTTGTACCTAGGCTGCACTAAAAGTATCGGGAATGGAATATTTCCACTGTTCCAGTTATATTAAAATCTTTTTAATTGAAAGCTCCTTGGTTTTAAAAATCGAATACCATTTATTTATTTAAAAAAAAAAGATTCTTGTTCTTGTCACAAGGTTTTGTCAAACTTGTTTAGTCGTTGAGAAAATGGAATTGACTCGAGAAAATTCAAGAGCGATGATTTATTATTACTTTCAAAGTGGTTTAACACAAAAACAGTGTGTTTACCGGATGATTTCTGCATTTGGTGATGAAGCCCCATCCAAACCCACAATTTATCGCTGGTTTGTTGAATTTCAACGTGGACGTGTCAAGCTCAGTGATGATCCCCGTCAAGGTCGTCCAAAAACTGCAGTCACCCAAGAAAAAGTTGATGCTGTGCGTAAGCTGATTGAGGAAGATCGACATGTGACATACCGTGAAATTCAGGCAACTTTATACATTGGCATGAGTCAAATACAAATAATCTTGCATGAACAGTTAGGTGTAGAAAAGTTGTTTTCCTGATGGATACCGCATTCGCTCTGTGAAGAGCAAAAAGCAGCTCGCGTTACTTGGTGCGTCAGAACTCTCGAAAGATTCCACGCAGGATCCTCAAATACTGTATACAACATCGTATCAAGTGACGAATCCTGGATATATGCGTACGAATCCGAAACAAAAAACCAGTCACGAGTTTGGGTGTTCGAAAATCAGTAAAAGCCAACAAAACTTGTTCGTTCACGGAGTGTTTCAAAAAAAATGGTGGCCACGTTTGTCTCCAAAACCGGCTATTTTACGACTATTCCTCTTGACGGACAAAGAACGGTTAATGCAGAATGGTATGCTAGCATTTGCTTGCCACAGGTCGTTTCTATACTCCGTAAAGAGAATCTGTCTCCAGTCGTGTTGGTTTACCGTAGCATCGGATCATGAGAGTAAGGGAATAGAGAGTGCACCTGTGCTTGTGCATTCACTTGGCCACTATAATCCTGTCCTGCGCCGGTGGCTAGCCTCCGTTGAGGCAGGCCGCCGTGGCAGAAATTCGGTCTGGAGGACATTATTATTATTAAGACTGTATATTTTTATCTTTAGTTTTATACAAAAAATTAAGTGACACTTATATTTCACAGAGCGTTATATACTTATAATAATGTACTGTTAAATAACAATTAAAATAAATAAAGCAGAACAGAATAAATATAATTTAAAAACCTCTTAATCTGCCCGAGTTGATTCCTCGGATGTGCTATTTTGGATCGCGTCGGGGGAAATGAGGCGAAACCTTAATTTTACCTTTCAAGGCGAACAAATGTCTGTATGGAGGCAACTTCGAATTACTTTTGGTCGTTGAAGGACTCGTAATGAATCGGGTCCGCTATATATTTGTTCTCGACTCCGCGACCGAAATTTTCCAGTGAAATAGCGAAAGTTGTTGAACAAAATGATTTTGTCGAAGATCGAGGAATGTCAAACAGCACTTTCTAGTAGCTTTGCTACAGTTTCTTTAGGATAGAAAGATATTTTAGTTCACAAATATAGACTGGTGTCTTTATGGTTGTATAACGGCATTTTTTTCATTGAGAACTGTGATATTAATTCTCAGGTTATTACTTTGAAATATTGTTTAATTTTCAAGACATTGTGATAGTAGTATAATATTAAGATGTGACTAAAATTTTTGTAATATTAGAATGAATTCCGATGTTTGTTTTACTATATCATGTGTAAATATCATAGAAACATTCAACAAAATAAAAGTTATATTGCAATCGGCACAAAAATAACTATCTGAATTATAATAAGAATGATTTTAATTGAATTATTTTATGGAACTACACCGGATGTATCGTCTATCAATTAACAATTTCCCTTTCCGCGAAATAGACATAATATTAAACAATTAAAAAGTTTATATATTTGATGCATGGGACAGAAAGGGTTAATACAATATCATCTACCCCTACATTTCAGTTAGAATTCATTGTTTCTATAGAATTTTTAATTAAACTATGCAATGTAGCAATACACGTATGTAGATAGATACATTCAATAATATTAGTTTTATGTATTGTACTAGATCGGCTGGACCGGGTATGGACCAAGGTCTCATATATATATATATATATATATATATATATATATATATATATATATATATAAATATATATATATATATATATATATATGAGACGAGAGTGCGTTGGGGCAATACCGGACGGATTTTCGATTAGTTAAAAGAGTCTGGCAAAAACTTTATTTTCTCGACATCCATATACGTCAGATTTTTGAAACATGGCGCAAATCGTTAATGGTTACACGTAATTTAGCTATAAGAAGCTTTAACTTTTCAAAACTCAACAGTTTCTGCTTAACACGTGTGCGATGACAAAGCATAATTTTTTATATGCATAATGAAGAATTGGCCATCAAGGGGAAGACCGGACGTCGCTACAAATCGCAAATAAAAGTGATAGAGAAAGACCAGAAAGACGAAAAAATTCAAAAATTACCTTGTTTTATGAAATACTGCGCAGCACAAGCCCTACTTTTCGGAGCGACTGGCTGAAACTTGGGGTCGGGGCAGAATAAAATGGAGTCTTGTACCACATTGCTAGCTTTCAAAAATATAGCATAATACACCGGAAATTCGAATTTTACGGTCTTACCCCATCACCGATCTTACCCCAATGTACTATATATATATATATATATATATATATATATATATATATATATATATATATATATATATATATATATATATAAATTTAAATTATACGAACATTATTTAATGCTGTATTTCAAATCTAGGGCTTCATTACTGTTTATCAGGTGAGATTAAAATTATGAGAAACAAAAACAAAATCTTATGTGAATATTAACTCAAAAGAGAGAAAGAGAGTCTCGTTTCTATAGAGGTATTATGCATTTGTGAAAACAGCTGCGGCTTTGAAATAGTTTTTTGCTTATACGTGAAACTGTAGTTAGAGATCCTTCAAGTTAGGAGTTTAGTTTTCAGTTGAGGAATCCGTTTTTACCTTATTTTAATGATTTATTGTTCCGTGTAATATTCTTATGTTTTCACCACAGAACCACAGAAGCAGATATTTTTTCTGTTTAAAAAAGTTAAACAATAGATTTTCAATTTCATTTAATCAGATTTTTAAAACAACAATAGTAATATACATAAACTGCACAATAAAAACATATTGACTCTAAAACAATTACTTGTAGACTTTATCAATACTCCCGTTGCGATTTAAATACGCTACACCCAGAGCCTTAACTCATTTCTAAGCCACTGTGCTACGAAGCCGTATTAAAAAAAGTAAAAGTAAAAGTAAATTATTACAAGTCAGTGCTGATGGTAAAAGTGTGTTTTTAAAAAGTTGTTTTTAACTTCCCGCAAATATCAATGATTCTCAAAAAATCGGGAAGTTGTTGTTTATTTATTGTTTTTTATTCTTTCACCTCGATGCAATAAAATGATGATAATGTATAATAAAAGAAACAATACTTGTTAAAAATTACTGTAACAAGCTTTATTTTTGATATATACTATTAATTAATTTAAGACGAGAGTATTATTATTTGATATATTTTAGATTTTTGCCTATGAAATTATTGTGAAGAGATTTAAATAAAAAAATGTAAACCTGTACACATGTGAACGAAACGAAATTTCTTTACAAAATATCATTCTTCTTTTATTTTTATTTTAAATTTTACATAAGTAGGTTAAATAAGGCATACGCAAAAATCACAACAAGAAAACAGGACATTTTTTAAATACGATTTCTTCACTATATCGATAAAGAAGTCCTACTTCAATAATTAAATAAATTACATAATTAAGGAGTTTTTACAGCCTGACTCGTGTTATCAAGTTTGTTCGAAAAATTTAACAATGGGTGGGCAACTTTGTCACTAGCATATACTTTGTTCCTAACAAGAAAATAAGAGAAGCAAATCATTACTCTGAGTATTGTGTATATTATGTGGTTAACTTACCCTCATCCTTGAAGATAAATACTATTACTTTCATTAAATAAACATGTCTACTGCAATACTTACCACGGGATTGTGGCTAAGCACCGGCTTATAATAAATAAAAATAAAATAAAAATCCCGATGGTGAAGTTGCCACAAAGTGAGGTTAACTTTGCCATTTTCTATTTTTAAGTATTTTGTTTATTTAATGTTGGTATATTTTTAAATCTCTAATAAATACCAAATCTATGAAGAATATGTTACATTTAACCACTTCATCCCACACGCCATCACGACATCAAAATGGAATGAAAGCCCACCACAGTACGTATTCGTGATATTAAAAAGTGTATAATATTCACAAACGTGAGGAGCCAATTCGTAATATTCAACATTTAAATTAGCTATCCGAAAAGTCAATTTATATTTCACGGGATAACCAAACAATTTTAAATATTCAAAAAAAATTCTCGGTTTTTATGAAATATGCGCAAAAATGAAGTTCATACAAATATTTTAAATACTCAGTTACAAAAGACTGAATATTTTCTTAATTTAATTTTTTAACTGGAAATACTTTATCTACTACATTCAAACTACCTATACTTTTTGTGATTCCTACCTTATAAGCATTAAGATTGTACCTCGGTGGGCTGTTAGCATCAGCTGGTTACTTTAAATAAGCTACAGCTCCCTTACTGGCCTTTACAAAGCAGTCTACCTTTTTATCTCAGTTAAAAGCTGTCTTCAAGGCATTCTGGAAGATATACAAGTACGCCCGCTTTAAATTGGAATGAGAGGTTCAGTTTAACACTATCTCGAAGTTAATAGCAAAATCGTTGCTTCTTTTTAGTAGCATGGAGTACATAATATGAACAATATTCAATCTGTACGATATTTTTTAACCACTAAGTCACATAGTGGCGGTGTAAGAATGTCCACTACCCCACATCATCCCGTGGGTGTCGTGAGAGGCGACACAGGAAAACAAATAAGGATATGAGTAGCAGCGTTTTCCTAATAAAGACTTAAAATTAAAACTGCAGTTGCCGACCCCCTTACCAAGCGTGACAACTATGGCAAATATAGATCCCCCATTATTTGGAGGATCTGTGTTTAGCTGATTAAATAAAGTGGTTATCGACGATACAGAATCTACTTTGTTCTGAAGATTTGTAGTGTTGTGTAGCAAAGTTATACATGGTTCAACTACACTGACGATGTTCTGTCTCTTGATAAAAGAACGTCTAGAGTTCTTGCAACAAAGAGTACTTTTTGTCGGGCTCTGTGAGTATAAGCAAATTTTCTCTGGGATACAAACAAGCACAAAGGATACAAAAAAGCATTTACATTTTAAAATTAACATTTACATAAGGGTTTTAATCGTAAAAAGTTGTTAATTTTTGACGACTATAGTACATAAATAGATTTTTCAGGCAATCGCATCTCATAGTAGCTGGTTGAGTCTCTACAGCACGCAGATTTGTTTGAGGGACGTGTGAAACACTTAGTTTATGTGACTTTCTCTCTGTATATCTCTCTCTTTCTATCTGTTATTCCATGGTGCACTAAATAAAGTAAAAAAGAAACCCGAAAAAAATTATGCTAATAGTATTTAGAAACTATTATTTTTCAATTTTTGAAGTCTGTTCTACTATGTATTAAAACATAAGTTTCTAATCTTTTCTAAAACCACTCAAAAATAAACGGAGGGCTAAAATAACGTCTACACATCACGTGTTTATTAATGATAAAATCTTAGGTGTGTGAAGCTCACATTTTGTCGTCATTGCGTAGTAATAAACGCAGTAGTAAAAAGGTTCAAAGTTTATTGTGTCGATAAGTGACAAAGAGAATTTATGTGTTTACTTCGTAAGATCGGAGTTTTTGGCGAATATGTTTTTTTCTTTTTCTTTGCTTTTTGAATGTCTGTTCTATATAATGTTAATATATGACCTATGGCAAACTGTTTATCTCTTTTATGTTGTAATGATTTTTCCCACATAAATTAATCAGGTTAGTGAGCTGTGATAAAAAGCATCATCAATTACGTGATTGAGTCATACTGCAGCAACGAGTATATTTGAATTGTAGCATAAATGGTTCGTTTCGACCGAGGAAGGACTATGCTCTCATAGAATATCGGCATAAAGTAGCAGCTTCGTGCTGCCGTATTTTGTATGGCGAGTGAAGAGAAACGGAAACCCTTTTCACTGGGAACGAGGCATTCCATTTTAGTCTTCAGTGATTACAACGCATCTGCATTTTAATTTTTAATTGAGAATACATGTAGAAATCTATAGGACACAGCAACCACTTACCATAATGCGGACTATGGAATTACTTGAGACAAATTCACCATCCTTACAGCCCTTCACAAGTCCACTGTTGAACATAGGCTCCACCTAAGCACACAATCCTTAGACGCACGTATCCATTGATTTGCTGCTCGTCGTCACTCCGTCTAGTAGGGGCTCGCCCCTTAACCACTTCGCTTACTGGTAGGAGGTTGTGGCTTAAAAACTTGGTTGTTCTTTAAACATATGGCTGAACTCTGTAACTCTGTCTGCTGTAAAGCGCCCGAAACGTTCGAATATAAAAAGTTAAAATTAAAGGCGATTAAATTCGTAAAAGTAAAGTAAAGTAAAGTTACAGCTATATACGTCCCACTGCTGGGCACAGGTCTCCCCACATTTCTGAGAGGGTTTTAGCGCAATGAAGTGTCCGCCGCGCTGCCCCAATGCGTGTTGGCGAACTTCAAATGTTTTAGAAATACTTTTTTCTATTATTCCTCAGACATGCAGGTTTCCTCACGATGTTTTTCTTTTTCCGCCACGCACGTGGTAAATCAGCACTTAAAATTGCAATTAACAAAAAATTTCATTGTTGCCGGCAGGGATCGAACCCGGGTTACTCACGTTCTGTTATATTTAGAGCGAGCGTTCACCATCTGAGCTACCACGGCTCTAAATTCGTAAAATTTATTTTATTCTTTGTGTAGTATTCGCATAAATTTGAGAAATAATAACTAACCACAAATATAACGTTTTACAAAATATTCTAAATATCAGAGTAAAATTTGCAATGAAAAAGTTTTTTTTTTAAGTATAAAAGTGCCAAACAAGCACACAGTCCACCTGATGTTAAATGGATGCTATGGCCCATAGATATCTACATTTATCTTCAATTAAAAATCAAAATGCAGATGCGTTGCCAGCCTGGAGGACTGAGATGGTCCTGCATGGTGCTGCAACCACAATATGCTGCAGCATGACTCTACCAGGTAAAAGTTTTCGAAACTATATTTCGAAATAAAACAACTTCACATCAAATTCGTGTAAAATAAAATTATTTTAACAAACTAACTCACTTTGTTATCGTTACGAAAAACCTCTATTTCACGGGGTAGACTTTTTTCAATTTTCATTAAAATAAAGGAAATGCTCCTTTAATTCTAAAAGGAGAATGTCGGTGAACTTGTCGCACAGGTAACTGTTAGAAAAAGGCATAAAGAAAGAAAAAGAGGTGTAACATTCGTGCAAGGATCACGAAACGTGCTCTAAAAACTGATCTCAATGCGACTTTTTCATTTACAGAAGCGAAGGGAGCGCCGAGCCGATTATAGGGTGGGCGATTCCCTACCTTTAAAACCTTTCTGTAAAATTACCGTGAAAGTGCACGCGTTTTGTTGATTTATTTATGCCACAAATTGCGTTGAGTATTTTAGCTTAAACGTGAATTTGAAAGTACTCCTAAACTTTTTAAATTTCAGAATTATTAAAGCCACGCTTATATTAATTACACCATCGTAAAAATATATATTCCTGTTGTTTTTCGTATCGTTCACGACGAGTTTCAAAGAATTGTAGCCATATTTTTTCATAAAACTGGAGTGATAAACGAACTTATTGTCTATCTGATAGTAAGTAGTTATTGTAGTCCATGGACGGCTAACTTAAAATAGGATCGGCTACGGATGCATCATCTCCTCTGGGGACTACTATTTGCACAGAAATAAGTAAGAGGGTGGTAGGTACGATCCTAGAGATATATGGTATATTAGGTTAGGTTTTTTTTATGATTTCCACCGGAGGGTACACTCCCACCGACGGGAGTATATTGTCAGAGTTCACAGATAAGTTTCGTTTTTAAGACATTTTTTTATATAACTATTACACGTATGGAGCTGGTTGCTCGTTTCTGCGATTTGGTACATAACACGCTTTTCTTCTCTACATATTACTATAATTCTTAATAATTTTTTTAAATATTATGCATGGGTGTTGTTCGGATAAAATAATCGTTTGATTAACATTGACGTTTTGTTATTTATGGTCTCACGCATGCCACGCACCACGTTAGACTGAAAAGAAGATGACAATAAAATGAAAATAATGTAATGAAATTTAAAATAAAAACTAAAAACAAAAAGTAGTTTCAACTTTAAATTAGAGCTGTTATATAATGTCTCTAGGGTAATGAATTAGTACAAAGACGACAAACTGGTTAAATAATCTTATAATATAAAACAAAAGTAGAATAGTGTAGTCTTATCACTAAACACAGCCAGAGTAGCATAAAGACAATAAACTTAAAGGAAATAAATACACAGAATAATCTTTAATTTAGGTTATGTATATTAGGAAATGTAAAAAAAAATCTGGAAAAAAATAATGCCATCCGTGACCACCCGCTACAACAAAGGCTACATGTGATTGTTTTCTCTAAGTGGAATTCCATTGTTAACTTAAAGGAATTTGACATAGTTGAATTCATTGCAGATTGTTTTAATATTTATTTCATTTATAACTTGGCTGGTTTTCTTATATTATAATTTGTCTTTGTTTTATATCGCTTAAGACGAGTGGCTAACATGGAGGCCATACTCTCTGTCTATCACGAATACGTTCCTTCGATCCTACGTTACAGCTTAATAATATTGAGTAATTCTGTCGATTTTATTAGAGCTTTTTGCGGACAAAAAAATATGTAAGGCCTTTATGCGGAGCACATCTACTAGATAGTTGTATTCCCCTTTTCGCAAACATAAAATGTTGTCGCTTCCAGCATTATACGGTTCCGAAATCTGTGACTTTGTTCACAAAAATAGTAATTTATTTGAAAAACACAACAATGTTTAATTAGGACTAGTAGAAACATATATAAATTGTGTGTATCAAAGCAAAGAATATCACTCTACTCAAAATATGTATACGAGGGCGGCACTGAAAATTTCGGGAATCAAGGAAGTTGTGTTACTTTACAGTACTATTTAAAAATGTATTTATTGCTTTTCGAAGTATTCTCTGCGAAATTTAACACATTTTTCCATTCGATGGAACTAATCATTGAAGCAACCATTCCATTAGGAAGTTGGGGTCTCCAAAATGGCCGTTTTGTAGGCGTCGACAGCATATTCAGGTGATGAAAATCTCTGTCCACGCAATTTATTCTTTATTTTAGGGAAGTATAGAAATCATTAGGGCTTAGGTCGGGGCTGTACGGCGGATGGTCTAATAATTCTAAGTTTTCTTGTTTTAAAAACTCTTTTGTTCTGTATGCCGTGTGAGAACTCGCATTGTCGTGATGGAGGATGATGCGGTGGTTGCAGTTCTCTTTACGGAGTTCAGAAACGACCTGTGGCAAACAAATGCTAGCATACCATTCTGCATTAACCGTTCTTTGTCCCTCAAGAGGAATAGTCGTAACATGGCCGGTTTTGGAGACAAACGTGGCAACCATTTTTTTTGCACTTAGCAACACTCCGTGAACGAACAATTTTTGTTGGCTTTAACTCATTTTCGAACACCCAAACTCGTGAATGGTTTTATGTTATGTACGTGTATATCCAGGATCCATCAACTTATACAATATTGTATACAGCATTTGAGGATCCTGCGTGGAATCTTTCGAGAGTTCTGACGCACCAAGTAACGCAAGCCGCTTTTTGCTCTTCACAGAGCGAATGCGGTATTCATCGGGAAAACAACTGTTTTACACCTAATTGTTCGTGCAAGATTATTTGTATTTGAATCATGCCAATGTCTAAAGTTGCCTGAATTTCGCGGTATGTCACATGTCGATCTTTCTCAATCAGCTGACGCACAGCATCAACGTTTTCTCGGGTGACTACAGTTTTTGGACGACCTTGACGGGGATCATAACTGAGCTTGACACGTCCACGTTGAAATTCAGCAAACTAGCGATAAATTGTGGTTATGGATGGGGTTTCATCACCAAATAAATCATCCGGTCAACACACTGTTTTTGTGTTAAACCATTTCAAAAGTCATAATAAATCATCGCTCTTGAATTTTCTCGAGTTAATTCTCTAATTTTCTCAACGATTAAACAAGTTTGACAAAACTTGTGACAAGACCGAGAATCTTTTTTTAAATAAATAAATGGTATTCGATTTTTAAAACCAAGGAGTTTTCAATTAAAAAGATTATAATATGACAGGAACAGTGGAAATATTCCATTACCGATACTTTAGTGCAGCCTATGTTTTGAAAAAAAAAACTTTAAAAGTAAAATATTTGAATATCTTCTAAAATAAATTTTATTACTCAATAAATGAATTAAAACTAAAAATATTATGAATTGATTGATATCCTTGTTTTATATAGATTTAGTTTCCATAAGTATTGCTGCAAGTATTTTTATGTTATATAATAATTAATGTCTTAATTTTCTAATTTATCGTAAAATAATCTATCTGAAAATATTTGTACGCCGGAAAAGGCAGAATGTTTAGAATCGAAAACATTGATGAAAATCAGCTCAAGCCCAAACCTGCTCGGGGCCAACGGAGCAATAAGTCAAAGGCGCCCCCTGCCACGCTTTCCGTAAATTCCTGCAACACCAGGGGATTTCATTTAAATCTTAACGCCGTCCACTATCATCTGGAAACGGCGATGCCGGCCTTGATCTTTCTAACCAAGACCTTAGTTACAAATTAGAACACCCCTTTGTGTTCCGGTAAGAGTTTGGGTGTACGTCAGAGAGGACATCTGTTTTTGACGCCTCGGGAGCCGTGAAGGTCCCGACCTGTCCATTTTATGGCTGCGTGTAGACAGCGACGACCATCCCCGCGACTACGGGTGCCTCTATAGGTCTCATAGCGGTAATGCCGACACAGACCGACTCATTGACCACGTCCAAATAGCTGCAGACTCCGTGGTACAATAGGTCCTATCAGCAGAGATTGTGATGCTTGGTGATCGCCTACCACGCTGAATGGCTTGGTTCTCGTTTAACCGATCATGTGGGTAGATCTTTTTATGACTTTGGCATATGGTCTTTCCTCGCCTAAGCGGATCCTAGATGTGGAAGATCATATACCTTCCATGTTGGACCTTATGCTGACCTCTCATCCGGACATATCAGGACTTCGTCAATGCCACTCTTGGCTCCTCGGCCAATTTTCTGATCCAGAGTACAGTGCTACTCACGTTCCCATCGCAGTGGCGTACCGCAGGTTACCGCCGTGTTTGGCATTATAGGTCAGACGATTGAGACGGGATGCGATCTTTTCTTGCATCCTACCCTTGGAGGCGGGTTTGCTTATCGCCGGACGATCCCAGCGTTGTTGTTGATTCTGTCACCAATGTGGTTCTACAAGGAATCAAACCTTTTATTCCATCATCACCAAATAAATCCATCATGGTTTCCATCATGGTACCTATCGGAAGCAGAACCCAGCCATGGTTTGGTTGCTAATGTAAAATTGCATTACGTCATAAGCAACAGTGCTAACAGGCCTGGGCTCGCGTATCGACATCTCGGGATATAAATAGCAGCACTTTTAAAAAGAAGTATAATTCTGCCTCCAGGTCCTTTAAAAGTGCCATTGAAAGAGGTAATGCCACGCTGCAAGCATGCATGTAGCCGAATTGGGCCGGCACGACCGAGGAAGTAACTCTCGATTACACGATACCGGCGTAAAGTGGCAGTTAAGCTGTCGCGTTTTGTGCGGTGTGTAAGTATCCAGTGGCCCTTGGGGTGGGGAGGGGAAAGGAGGGCAACGCATCTGTATAACATCCAGACAGATGTCTATGGGCGTCGGTAGTCATGAAAATGGCTGCGACTGCTCGTTTGCCCCCTTATAATATAAAAAAAAATTGTCAAGGCAAAGTCAGAGCACATCGGCAGAATTGGCGAGAAACTAGTTCGTCTTCCTTCAGGAACACGTGCATTATGGTCCCTCGCCAAGGCTGTCCAAGGGAACTACTGCCTTTCCTATCTCTGCACAGGGCGGACGAATCACTGGCCCATGCCGCAAAGGCAAATCCGATCTGTTGGGCTCTTTCTTTGCTCCCAACTCGACTCCTGATGACAGGAGGAATACACCGCCGATCATCCCGCGGTGTGAGTGCTCCATGCAGGATGTGCTATTTACCCAACGCTCAGTGCCCAGAGCACACGTCTCCCTGGACGTCAACAAGTTAAGTGGGCCTGATGGCGTCCCTCTTATTGTACTTAATACATGTGCTTCGGAGTTGGCACCGTTTTAATCGCGTCTTTTCCGGTACTCCTACTCTCTAGGCGTACTCCCGAAATCATGGAAGTGAGCCTTCGTGCACCCGATCCCTAAAAAAGGTAACCACCTTAATCCGTCCAACTATAGGCCTATCGCCATCACTTTCTTGTTCTCTAAAATAATGGTATCCATTATTAACAACCAGTTCATGCGGTACCTTGAAGATCACCAGCTGATTAGTGACCGTCAGTACGGTTTCCGTGGTGGTCGCTGGGCTGATGTTCTTCTGGGTTACCTAACTCATAAATGGGCGGAGGCAGTAGAGTCCGAGGGGAAGGCGTTAGCCGTAAGTTTGGACGTTAGGCGTTAGGCGTTCGATCGGGTTTGGCACAAAGCGCTTCTTACGAAGCTTCCTTCTTATTTGTGGACACTTGGAAGAGAAAGCCGAATTGACCTTTAAACTCTTGCTGGCTTGACTCACTGGCATTGTGTAGAGATTTTGCATCTCTTTGCGCATCTACCACGGGTTGTGCTCTGAGAAATTGTACGAACTAATTCCAGCCTTACAATTTCACCGTCGCATATCACGACAAAACTCGCAATGCTATCCGTACCATATGGATAACTGACGGTCTATTACCGTGCGATTTAAAAGAAGTTTTCTTCCTCGTACAACTTCCTTATAGGATCGACTATCACTAGAGGTTTTTCCGGACCGATATTACTTAGGGACCTTCATGAAAGGAGTTACTCCTTTTTAAAAGGCCGGAAACATATCTGCAACTCCCCTGGTGTTGCTGTTGTTCATGAGCGGCGGTAGTCACTTACTTAAAAATGAAACAATTGTCCCCTTGTGAAACGATGATACCCGGCCTGTATTAACCATGACTAAGGTGCCCATAAAAATGGGAATTTTATTTCTTAAGTTATATACGCTGAAAGGTTATATAATATTAAGCATATGGACTACACACAATTTGAAGATATGTCGTAAAATCCGCGTAACTTCGGTCATTCGACTTTACGGCATGTTTCATGTTCTGGGGTTATTCTTAATTCTTTAGAACGTTACGTGCTTTTTTTGTCAACTTTACGACCGTAATTAGGCAATTTGCTCATGTCCACTGAGCTGTATATTTTTAACGTTATTTTACTAAAGAAAAAATTTCGCGTTTCGAAATATTTTATATAATACGCATGTTTCTATATGAAAAATGATTAGTTTTACTATTTTTTTATATAATAAAACAGAAACAAAATTTTAATTTTTTTTCTTCTTACCTAGAAACCTCTCTGGGATGGTACAAACCTTTAACTGAAAAAACCAACATGTCTGAGAGATTAAAAATTTTTCGAGGATATCTGTAATGTCCATCAACATGCATTAGGGTAACGCGGTAGACTTTTTCCCTGGTCCAAAACCCCTTCCAAAATAGAAAAGAAAAATTTGGCAAATGTAATTTGTTTTGGGTAGGCTGTTACGAAATCTACCCAATATTGAGACATGTTGCATAGATTGGTACATAACAATTTTTGGGTAAACCTCCATAAATTTGTTCAAATTTATAAAACCTGTAAAATTCTGTGCTTCGATTGTTTAGAAATGTTAACACAACGTTACATTACACAAGTTACATACAGCAAGGCGTAGCCCGATACAGTACTATGATAAAATTGTTAATTTAAAAAATATTCTCGCACATTACGCATTTGTTTTCACTATTTGAAAGTCTATAATGAAACTTAAATTCCGCGATAGTTATGTTTCCGAAATATGAGAAAATTTTCTGTGAGACAGCTTGGGACTTTCATACTACTTGGGACTGTCACTTGCCGTTACTATAGCATATACTGGCGAGTCGTTACAACTATAACTGAGAACCAGTATATAAAAAAATTACAAAAGTTTTTTCATAAAAACACTCACACCTGTCAACCAGAGGGGTAGGCAGAGACTACAGACTTCCATTTGGCACGATCTTGACACACCTCTCTCGCCTCCTTCACATCCATACACCTACGCATACATGCTCGTCGGTTAAGGGTACTCCTAATTTGGCCCGTTTTCAATAAATCGCCAATTTGGTCGATAAATTTTCACCTAGGACGTCCCTTTCCGACTCTGCCATTCACTTCTGCAACAAAAATTTTCACTCTTTCCTCATTAATTTTTCCACATGACCAAACCACCGAAGCATTACTTTTTTAACCCTGGTCACAACATCATCTTGCAAACCACACTCTTCTCTTATTACACAATTTCTTACCCTGTCATTCAGATTCAGATTCAGAAGTTTTTTTCATATTCCTATATTGCGGTCCGGTTCTGAGCTTTGTATGAAATTTAAATTCTCTGGCTTATCTGGAAGAGACTTAATAAAAACTTATTAAATTCAAACATCATAAATCCCGGACGGATTCTTAAATGTTGTAAAAATATTTTTATAACAATATATATTGTATAACAAGTCTAATGTAAAAAACAAATTAATATTTGATTTATGTACAAAACACCAATACATACATACTACGTACACTGTTAGAACCCTAAATTTAGACTGAACTGCCTTAAATCACGTGCACTCATAAATGTTCTCTTTAACCAAATTGAGCTAGCTATTAAGTTTACATTTCGATATAGAAGCAGGTAATTGAAACTTACTGCAATTTATTGAGACACACTTTACTTATTTTGGCACGGACTTATGCTTTTGGCGGAGATAATATTTCCCGTGTGATGAGTTCCGTGAGAGCTAAGATGGCGGATAATTGGTGGAAGAGAAAACTCGTGCCTTTTTCCTTTTCCTCGATGGAATGAATAAAATAACTCCACAAGATAGATTTTATGAAAAATCGTTTTGGCGTCTCTAAATCTCTTTTATTATTATATAAATATTTTTTTTATAGAATAAGGGTGACAAACGAGCACACAGCCCACCTGAAGTAAGTGGATGCAGTGATCAATAGACATTTACATTTATCCTCGATTAAGAATGAAAATGCGGATGCGATGCCACTCCTGAGAACTAAGATGGGCCCTGTTTCCATAAAATAGGGCCTCCTAGGATTCTTCTACAAACATTTTCGAATTAAGAGTAAGCTAACATGAAAAATTTACACGAGTGATATAATTAACAAGAAATTATAACTGATGGTATTAACTTTATTAAAACAACAGCTGCTGATATTTTCTTCCGGTCACGTAGCGAGCTAGCGGACTGAATTGTGGTTGCTCATCGTTTCTTGGATTTCGGCCAAGCTCATCTAGTCTCAAAAAGGTGCTTAGTCGCCAGTATATCACGTGAGGAAATCGTTAAAATCAGTTACAAAAATACTTAGTAAGTAATTATAATCGATTTATACTACAACATTATATAAATATAGCTAAAATATTGTTTTACTCATAATGATTTCTTAAATTTACGCGAACAGTACACATTGAATAAAACTATATATACGGATATTATCGCGTTTAATTTACATATTTTAAGTTATTTTTAATTCCCGAACTGTGTTCTCGACGTTTCGAGTACTTTAGAGCATCCACTAAGTATATATATATATATATATATATATATATATATATATATACTTGGAATAGAGTTGCTAGTTGATTCCGTGGTACAGAGACATCTATGGTGGTGTTGTCGAACTAAACGAATAATATATCTATCCATAAATATATTCTATATATAGTACAGCCCCATTCCTGGTGTACTGATTATTTTTAACGAATTTAACAAGATCTGTAGTGTTATGCTACTTACATATCATTTTACACTATTTTAAATTTATTTTTCCATTCTGTTTTTGATTTTCTGCATTCGCCTCAAAACTGGATATTTTGCATCATCTTTATTTCCATAGGATCCTGTAACGTTTTTAAACCATAAGAACACAATAACAAATCATTTTCAATTCGTATTTTCACGTTATCAGCACTTTTTAAATCGGTGTCAATGGAGTCTACTTTTTTCGGTCTTTTATTTAGTTCTCCATAACTCTGCAATTTCGGGCTTCGTGCGCGCTGTTGCGCTACGTTTTTTCCTATATCAATAATATCTCATTTTTCACTTAAATCTTGCCGTTTCTCTATTACGAGCCTAAAACCAAAATTTGACATGTTTTGACATCGTTGTTTATCTGGTTGTCATGGCAATTTTTATTCAAATTCGTTACCAGCCTGATGTTTTTACTTCAATATTTCCACAAAAATAATCTTTTCCTCTTGGCCATTTACAAAAATTTGCTTTTAATTTAAATCATTTCAAATTTAATTTAAATAATTTCCCGTTCTTATCCCAGATCCGTCAAAAAGTATAAAAGCCGAACAATCGGCCAATAAAAGGAAGTCTCACTACAGCTTTCATACGAGAAGCACCTCCTAAAGGCCTTATCCGCACTGCCTCGGGATCTTGCAAGCCTCTGCCTTCTCCTGAAGTCGTCGCCTAGCCACGCCTACGCCTCCACCTACTAGTGCCTTCGCTATCTTTGGCCGCTGTGCGTGCTTGCCTCAAGCGCTGCGTGTGCCTACTCCAGACGCTGCGTGTTCCTACTCCAGACGCTGCTTGTCTTCTCCAGGCGCTGTGTGTGTCTACTCTGGGCGTTGTGTGTGCTTACTCCGGGCGCTGTGTGTGCCTACTTTAAGCGCTGCGTGTACCTGTTCAATACGCTGTGTGTACCTACTCCAGACGCTGCGTGGACCTACTCCAGACGCTGCGTGTCTACTCCGGGCGCTGTGTGTGTCTACTCCGGGCGTTGTGTGTGCCCACTCCGGGCGCTGTGTGTGCCTACTTTAAGCGCTGCGTGTACCTAGATCAGGCGCTGTGCACCTACCATAGGCATAGCCTGTGCATACATCGTTTCAGTACTCATTTATCCTTGTTTTTAAATTTTTAAAAAAATTGTAATTCACTATCATCATTACAGCCCATCATCACCTTCATACCTTTTTTTATAAAAGAAACTGTAAATATCTTTACAAATTTTAAATAAATTGTTTTCTTTTTGGTTGTTTCGTTGTTAGGTTAGGTTCTTTAGTTTTTAACTGTCGCTTTACGACATTTTGGCGCCCGACGTAAAAGTTCTTCTCTCTTAATTTTTTTTCTCTCCTTTCTTCACCTTAACTACGCCTTATCCATTTCCTTTTGATTTAATTGCTTTCTCTTTCGTTCTTAACTCTTTATTTACTCATATTTATCATATCTTCCAAATTCTAAAACAAAACTTCATCTAGTTTTTCAACTTATCTGGATTATATTTAGACCTGCATATAACACTTCATTTACATTCATCACTTTAATATTTTTATAACTAAAAGAGGTACAATTTTTAATTATATTTTTATTTTGTAAACTTAACACTTAATTATAACAATGAAAAGGGTTATTAAGTACGAATTCCTTAACAAGGCTGAACTCGAATACGAAGTGAAGATTAGATGTGAGGAACCAGCTAATACTGTTTTGCTTCTAAAAAAACAGATTTTGCGTTTAGTTGAGCATTCTCACCCTGAAGATATTCTGACTTCTCCAATTCCGATCGAGGATGACTTGTCTCAAATTGGTTCTACTTTGACCTACCTGGACTGTAAAATTGAAAAATTTTTGCAAGGTGAAACCAAATATTTACGACTAATAGAAACTTTTATTAATCATGTTTTTTACAGATTGGAGCGAATAGATACTAACTTATATCCAGACTTTAAAGCTATTTTCGATACTTTGAAGATGAAATTTGACGCTATTACTAAACAATTCGAATCCTTGACTCCACCTCCAACTGAAAATGACTCTCCATCACTTGACCCTCCTGTTGACCCGACTGTCATGGAACCTCCTCTTGTTTCTCAAACTTCTGTTAAGATCCATACCCCGTATCCTTCACCACCACCTCAATCTTTTTCTCCAACTAACGTCTTCAAAGATCTGAAAAGACACACCTTCAATGGTAAAAGCTGTCCAAGATCCTTTCTTCGAAAACTTGAAGAATACTGCTTAGCTCGTGGCTTATCCAAAGACTTGTTGATCTCTCAAGCGTTTGAAATTTTCACCGACAATGCTCTTCATTGGTTCAGATTTAAATATAATCAGAATCGAAACTTAACTTGGAACGAACTTTCCTCTTTATTAATCAAAGACTTTGGTGGTTTTGATTATGATTATAAACTTCTAGAAGCGATTAGGAATCGAACTCAAGGCCGTGATGAACCTATCGTCATCTATATTTCCATCATGTCTGGAATGTTCTCTCGTCTTTCGAAGAAACTTTCTGAAACAGAACAATTGGAGATTATGAGGAATATTCGCCCATGTTATTCAGTCTTCGTAGCTCTAAAATACATTGAGGCATGGTATATGTGGGGAAAAGAAAAGATACGTCTTCGCCGTGTGTCGGTCGTTTATTAAGTCCCAAATACAATCATTTCTTATAAAATCTAACTTATGCTAAACGCGCTTGCGCAGCAAAGTCACACGGGACTCGCGCATGAAATATAAAACTTCTAGGTAATGCACTACATCTCCCCTGAAAAGTAAGGGGTAGCTCACTACCCTCTTCAGGGAAAGAAAAAAAAATGATTAGTGTACATATAACTTAAGACTAATAACATAATGAATGTATAGGTACTTGTCTGAAAGGCAAACATTTTTTTTGATTACAAAGATAAACATTACAATTGAAATGGCTTTGTGTTATTTTTATGTAAAATAATTTCTTTGTTATTTTTCAGAAATTTTACATTAGGTGGTAATTCTTCCAAAACTTTATAAGGTCCTTCATACAAACAATCTAATTTGTTACCTGTTTGGTTTTTTATTAAGATCAAATCTCCTGGCTTATATTGTACTTTATTACATTTTGATCATACTTAATTTTTCTTAAATTTTTACTTATTAACAAATTTTCCTTAGCATCCAACTGTGCTTTTTGTAAACGGTACTTTAACTCCTTAGGGTAATCATCGAAATTATACAGTGGGTCAACATGTGTTGATAAATTACTAGGAATATTACAAATTTTGCCGAAAACTCGTTAAAAAAAAAGTTCGTATGGAGTATATTTTGTTTTTGAATGAACGCTTGTATTGTAACAAAAACACCAAAAAGGAACCCATTCGCTCCAATTTGACTTGTTATTATTGCAATGGATTCTGAGGTAAGCGCCTAAATGTTTATGTGTATTTTCAATGCCTCCTAAGGTTTCATGATGATAAGGCGTTGAATGGATTTTTTCTATATGTAGCAATTTGAAAACTTCGGACATAAGTGATGAGGTAAATTCGGTCCCCATGTCACTTAAAATTTTTCTTGGAATTCCATAACGCAAAATAAAATTATTAACGAAAGACCTAGCAACACTTTCGCTATCCTTTGTAGGTAAAGGATAAGCCTCTACAAATTTGCTTAAATCACACTGGATTGTTAAAATATACTTATTATTATAGTTATCTATATCTAAAGGGCCCATAATATCTAAATTAACCTGTTCAAACGCTGAGTTAGCAGTTGAAGTGATTATCAGAGGATCTCTAATATTTCTGTTAGTATGCTTTTGAACTTGACAACATTTACATTTGCGGACATAGTTCATGACGTCATTGCTCATACCTGGCCAGAAATAATATTTTTTAATATTATTTAACATACGATTCATGCCTGCATGACCACTTGTTGGTAACAGGTGAAAGTCATTAAGTACCGTTGTAATTTCTTCCTTATTATTTATTCGCTTAATGTCTTTAATAATCAAAAATCGTGGTGACGCTATTTTATACATTTTTATGCTGCGCAGCAAACTCTTAATATTTTTCTCATTACTCTTGTTTTTAATTATGAGTAATTCTTTTATATTTAATTTTATGCACATTTTTTCTAGATCTCTCGCTAACTCTTCTAGAGACGATAACGATCGAGAATATAGAAATATGGTCGATAACGACGGGTTATACGTGCAAAGTTTAGCGTCGGAAAAAATATTATACGCATTATTCAAATGTTTTTCGTTACTATTTCCTGGAAAACGCAACTCTATTATGTCATTGGGTCGTTTTAACAACTCTACAGTAGTAGGTTGATCAGGCCTACTAACTGGAGGCTGTTTGTCTATCTGTCCGGTGTCCGTTTGGGGCTCTAACTTTTTCCTTTGAGCTCTAGTTAAAACGGATACTACTTTTTCCTGCATTTCTTTCAAATCGCGTGACGTCATCGGGAGTCGACTTAACGCATCTGCAGCTGCGTTATTTCGCCCTGGGACGTATTCTACTTCGAAGTCGTATTCTTCAAGGTATAGTCGGAATTTTGTTAAACGACTAGACGGGTCTTTTAAACCGAATAAGTTAACAAGGGGTCTATGGTCCGAAAAGATTTTAAATTTTCTGCCGTACAAGTAAGGCCTAAAGTGACGGACTGCCCACACGATAGCTAATAATTCTAATTCTATTATTGGATATCTAGTTTCTGCCGGGTTCAAACTCCTACTAGCGTAAGCAACAACCTTTCCATTACTATTTGAGAGTACGGCGCCTAAGCCTAACTTAGATGCGTTTGTCTGCAACTGAAATGTGTTATTTTCCGAAAAGTTGGGATAGTCCAACACTGGAGGGTTCGTTAAAGCAGATTTTAACGTAATAAACGAACTTTCGCAATCTTTAGTCCACTCAAATCTAATACCTTTTTTAGTTAATGCATTCAATGGGAACACAATATCAGTAAAACGTGGAATAAACCGACGATAATAGTTGGCGAACGCGACGAGTCGTTTTACTTCGTCAGCAGAAGTCGGGCGTGGGTAATTACGTATGGTGTCAATTTTACTGGGATCTGGGAATATTCCGTCTTGAGTAATTTTATGACCTAAATAGACTATTTCTTTTCTTAAAAATTCGCACTTAATTGGGTTTAGTTTGAGATTAACTTTTCTTAATCGATTCAATACGCTAATGAGATTTTTGTTATGAATATCGATACTAGAACCGATTACGACGCAATCATCTAGGTATAAATAACATTTTTCGTAATTTAGGCCTGCCATGGCTATAGTCATCAGCCGAGAAAAGACACTAGCACTTGTCTTGAGACCCATTGGGCACCGCTTCATTTGATATTGTTTTCCTGCCGTAAAAGTAGTGTACTTTCGTGACTCATTACCTAAAGAAATCTGATACATTTTATTTAATGTAAAAGAAGTATTTTTACGGGAACTTGGATTTAAGGACAATTGATAATAAGATTGGGAGAGGTCTAATTTTGAAAAATAAATACTGCCCGACAATGAATCAAGTATCTCCGTTATATTGGGAAGCGGAAATTTGTCATCTTGAATTCGATCGTTTAATTTCCTGTAATCTATGACCAATCTCCATTTTCTTTCGTTATTTTTATCGACCTTTTTGGGTACTAAAAGTACTGGGCTAGACCATTCCAAAACGGTTTCCTCAATGATGTCGTTTTTTAACATTTCCTGAACTTGTTTTTCTATCTCACCTTTTAACGCCTGAGGAACCCTATAAGGCTTAGAATAAACTGGGGTCACGTTATCTTTTAAAACTATGCTATATTCCATTAAGTTCGTAACTGATAACGAATCACCTAGTAAATGGAAAACATCTGCGTATTTGGCACAGATTTGTTCAATACTGAGCCTTTCTTCCCTATTTAAATAACTCAAATCAAGTAAATCTAATAAAGTTTTTATTCGCTCAACAGTTTTTTCTTCGCTTTCGAGGTGGCATACCTCGAAGTTACTAATGGAGTGGACATTGACCTTTGAAAAATCTATCTCAATATCCTCGTTTCTCGTATTCAACACTCTAATAGGAATACTTTTATTTAATGGTTTAGCTAACATTCCTGCGATAAAAATCCCTTCCTCAATTTCTTGAGCTAAAATAACGCTATCTTCGCTTAAAGTGCAAGGAATGTGTTTGATAACTTCGCAACGGGCGGGTATGACGTGTCTATACCTATCACTCCATCTACCCATATTAAGACAAACTACGGAACCCTGATTCGATAACTGTAAGGTTCGTGTTTCGTAGTTGATTATCGCATTATAACGCTTAAAAAAATTATCGCCCAATATACCGTTAGCAAAACAAGAGAGATTCTTAAAAACTTAAAATTTCTCTCTAAAAGTTATGCCATTACAAACTAAATCTAAGTAAATATAACCGTCTGAAATTAATTTACCACTAACGCCCTTAATTGTTATTTTATCATAATGTAACTCATTCAAATACTCCTGGTTATCGAGGAGCCACTCATATTTCATAACACAAATGCTCGCGCCCGTATCTACTAAAAGACTTACCTTGCTATTATTACTTACATTTAAATCTACTACATTGTTTATGCTATAATTACAAACGAAATGATCACTAATTGTAGGGGCGAAAAAACTCACTATTCGGTGCAGATTGAGTGCGTTCCACGCTCTCAATGTGCTCCGATTGTATCTGAGAAACGCGGGCGTTTACATTTGGGCGAGATGGGTTGTACCAACCTCGGCCTCGCGAAGTACCCCGTTGGTACCTACCACGATTGAGCCCTCGAGAGTTACCCCTGTAAAATGTCCTGGAATTCGATCCGCTTTGCGCTCTCTGATGGTTATAATTAGTATTTGAGCGAGCGTTATTAGAGCCTCTTTTATTTCTATTAAACTGATTGTCACGACTGCGGTAAATGTTCAACACATGCTCGTTACGAGCTGATGATGTGCTCTCGTCCAGCGCGGTTTGAATCACTTCTGGAAGAGACTGGAATTGTCGGGAGGCTATGATAATGCTCAAACGCGAATCTGATAATCCGTCTGCGAAACGTTTAATCGCAATTTTCTCGTTCAAAGGACGAAGTGTTTCGTATTTTTTGTCATCACCGTCAGCCTGTGCTATAGTCAAGTTGACGAACAACTGTTCTAACTCAGAGCCGAACTTATCAATAAACCTACGGCCTTGGCTTGCGCTATTAAGCTGCGATTGCAATGCTACCGCGGATTTCTTCTGAATTAAGTGAGTGCGCATATCTAAAACCAAACTACTCACGGACTCGTAGCTAGATTTTAACCTTAGCTTGGCGCTAGGGGTCAGTCTAGTTTTCAAAACGAAATCAATTAATTGTTTTTTGCCATTTTCGTTAAGCATATCACAATACATCACAATACTATCTATCAGTTGAGTAGTAATATTTTCGTGGCCTGTCATTATTGGCAACAGGGCTATTGCCGTTTTTAAATCAAAGGCGCTCATGCTGGCTGAGTTATTGGAACTTTCTGTTTCACGAGACATTAAATTTAAAATATTAATGTACAAGATATGTATGTCGTCTATGCATCTATTAATAACCTGAAAATCATCGCTACTTATCTCAGAATTCTCTATTTTTAGTTTGATTTTAGACGAAATATACTCCAAACGACTGTACAGATTTTTCGCTTCACTAACTTTTTCTTTTGCTGCATCGGAACTCTCTCCAGGTTTTGGTCCGATTTTCACTAGATAATCTCTAATTTCTTTTAAACTACTGTACACATTATTTAGTTCAGCCAGTGACATTGAAAAAATCGACAAATATAATTTGTAACAGTAAAGGGAAAGGAAACTATCATTACACACTATGTAAAAACACTTAAAAAATTATAATTTCACTTACTTGTTAAAATATCACGTACATACTAATTACAAGGGCGGGGCGATAGTGTTTGTGGATGTAACCATTTTTAGGGCGGCGCGAGCAAGCGGGAACAGCACTGCAAACAGGATGTGTGGCTGCATGGGGTCATCTTCTTGAAGCGGGCCGGGTATTACCATGGACACCTCTTGATGTTGGGCTGGGTATTACCCTGGACTGCACTCTTGAGATCTTCTCGTTAGTTGTAGGGCGGGCGATGTTTTCAAGCGAGATTGCGTTGAGTTCTCGCCTCAGAGTTTTCACGGCACTCTTCCTGCATTTTTTCATCAGGTAGTAGATAACTGCTGCAGCCAGTATAACCACGGATACAATCATGAGGGTTTGTATGATGTGGTTTGTGTGAGCGTCTTCTAGGCTTGTATTTGCGTTTTGTGCTATGACTACTTCTTTTGACTGCGATTTTCCCATTTCGTACTTTTATTTCTCTTTGGATTTCTGGCGTTTCTTCTTGATTTTTTTTTGTTTTCTTCAAAATAGGGCGCTTCTTTTTTCTTTCTTCAGAATTTGTGCTTCTTTCTTCTATATGGTTTTCTTCATTCTTCTGTAAGGTTTTCTTCTTTCTTCTATAAGGTTTTCTTCTTTCTTCCGAATTTGACTCTTTTTTTTTGCACTGGTTTTTCACTTAGTGGGTAATTTCTTTGTTAGGATCCTGGCAGGGTCGCCATGAGGCATGGTACATGTGGGGAAAAGAAAAGATACGTCTTCACCGTGTGTCGGTCGTTTATTAAGTACCAAATACAATCATTTCTTATAAAATCTAACTTATGCTAAACGCGCTTGCGCAGCAGAGTCACACGGGACTCGCGCATGAAATATAAAACTTCTAGGTAATGCACTACAACATTGAGTCTATCGACTCTCTTCTGGCTACTTGCCAAAACTATGAAAAGTTCCTTGACAGAGACAAACAATTTAAAGAACCAAATGTACAACAAAGTCCTCTTATTTCTGAATTCAACTACAAGCATTCCACTTCAAGTTCAGTTGGCTCTCCAAATTCTTCTAATAACTCACAACCTTCTCCTCCCTTCATGAATAAATTCACTTCATCCTACAAATACCCTTCTAGACAAGTTAATAGTCTCTCTCAAACTAAAGCTCCTCAAGAAAGCTCTTTTTGTGTTCGCTGTCGTAAACAAGGTCATACTTTGAACACTTAACTCAACCGCGATTCGTGATTTGTTTCAAATGTGGTCTTAAAGGTTTTAAAACTGCAGATTGCCCTACTTGTTCTCCCAAACCACATACTAGTTCAAAAAACTAACTACTGACTTGAAAAGTAACTTAAACTTTGATAATGACGATTGGACTAGTTGGATTAAAACAATTCAAAACTTCTTTTCTTGTTACAAAATCTCTTCTACACTCCAAAGAACAAGATCTTAATCGTCCTTTCGTTAATGTCAAAATTTATGACTTAACTTTATCTGGTTTACTAGATTCTGGCAGCTCAGTAACTATTCTGGGTAATAATTCTCATTTGGAAATTCTTAAACTGGGCTGTAAACTTTTCAAGTCAGATCTTATTACTGTCTCTACTGCTAATAATCAAAAAGTTAATTCCTTGGGTTATTTTGACTTACCTGTTCATTTCAATAATCAAACTCATTTGATTAAAGCTTATGTTTTTCCGGGAATATTTCCTTCGCTAATACTAGGTATTGACTTTTGAAGAAAATTTAATCTGTTACCTAGTGTTTTATCCTCTCTTAACTTTACAGAATCTAAATGCTCTGCTATCGAAACTAAAGATATTAAAGTTTTACCTTATGAGCATTTAACTCCTAACCAAAAGAACATTGCTAACGACATCATCCAACGCTTCAAGACAATTTCTTTTGAAGAAAAAGGTATCCTGGGAAGCACACACTTAATCACCCACAAGATTGATACTGGTGATTCTCTTCCAATCAAACAAAGATGTTACAGATTGTCTCCTGAAAAACAAAAGGCGTTAATTAATGAAGTTGATAAGATGCTGGGATGGAACGTCATTGAACAATGCGAAAGTCCTTGGTTATCTCCAGTTCTCATCACTCCGAAGAAGAATGGTGAATGGCGTTTCTGCGTAGACAGCAGGAAGCTTAACTCAGTTACACGTCGTGATGCTTATAGTCTGCCACTAATAAGCGAAATTTTGGACAACCTGAAGAATGCCAAATACTTATCAAGCATCGACATTGCGAAAGCATTTTGGGAGATTCCCTTGAATCCTGCTGATAAAGATAAAACTGCATTTTATGTACCTGGAAGAGGTATGTTTAGATTCAAGGTAATGCCTTTGGTCTCACTAACTCACCTGCAACTCTACAAAGATTAATGGATATGCTTTATATTATTTTTAGCTTTATATATACTCCCAAATTTGAGAACAAGGTATTTTGCTATCTGGATGACATCGTTATAATTAGCGAAACTTCTGATGAACACATATCGCTTCTCATGAAAGTTCATGAAAAACTTTCATATGCTAATCTGACTATTAACTTTGAGAAGAGTCAATTCTTCAAGAAAGAACTGAAATACCTTGGTTTTCTAGTGGACAAGTATGGTCTACGTGCTGATCCAGATAAAATAAAAGCTATTTTAGAATATCCTGTACCTACTTGCAGAAAAGAAGTACGAAGATTCATAGGCACCTGCAGCTGGTTCAGAAGATTCATTTCAAACTTTAGCACTATTGCCTCTCCACTCAACCGACTAACCTGTTCCGGGAAGAACGCTCCTAAATTTTTATGGAATTCACAAGCTGCAGCTGCTTTCCAGAAACTTCAAGAAGCTTTAGTAACTGCTCCTGTCCTTGCTTGCCCTAACTTCAAACTACCCTTCTCTGTATATTGTGATGCATCAAATTATGGCATAGGAACAATGCTTACTCAACATCAAGATGACAAAGAAGTCGTGATTGCTTACATGAGTAAAGCACTTAATAAAAATCAACAGAACTACTCAACTACTGAAAGAGAAACATTGGCTGTAATAACTCCGTTAGAACATTGGCGATGTTACCTAGACAATGGTAAAGAATTTACAATATATACTGACCATGCTGCACTTAAATGGTTTTTAGAACTTATCGAATCCATCAGGAAGACTTGCTCGCTGGACTTTACGCTTATCATGCTTTAACTTTGTCCTGAAACATAAAAAAGGAAAGGATAACGTTGTCCCAGATTTATTATCAAGACATAAGAATCAGGAACGTCCTGATACACGAGAAACTTCACCTCAAGGCGTACATCCTATTACGATTGAAGAACCACCTGATCGTGAACTTGAGCACTACAACAAGATTTTTCTCGGACGCTCCAACAACCCAGACGCATATCCCAGCTACACTATCAAGGATAACAAACTTTACCGCTGCATCCATTCTCCCGATCGTCTAAACGATGACTTTATTTGGAAAGAAGTTCCACTACCTCAAGATAGACATGCACTTATTGAAGTTAATCATGGTTCCCCTTCAGAACTCCATCTTGGTATCTTCAAGACATTCAAGAAAATATCTTTAAAATACTATTGGCCTGGTATGTTTAAGGACATTGCCAAATTAATCACGTCTTGTGAAACCTGCTTAACCTACAAACACCCTAATCATTCTCCCTATGGTCTTATGGGTAAACCCAAACTTTGCTCCAGACTTTTTCAAACTATATTATATACTAAATCAGTATATTCTAGTAATTAACTGCAATTTTACTAAATATACTATGATTTTTCCCCTTAAACGTGCTATTTCAGCTAATATTATTAATCTTTTGGAAAATTCAGTTTTTCCAGTTCATGGAATTCCCAAAACTATTATAATGGACAACGCGGTTCAATTTCAGTCGCAAGAATTCCACTCATTCTTAAATTCTTATAACGTTCCTTGTATTTTTCACAAAGCTTTATATTGTCCTCAGGTTAATCCTACGGAGAAGTATAATCGTACAATTATTACAGTTCTAGCATCTCTAGTAGGAGACGATCATAGATCCTGGGACAACCATCTTGCTAAAATTCAGTACGCAATGAACAGCGCTACAAATGTAGCCACTGGCTTCACTCCAAACTTTTTAGTCTTTGGTAGGGAAACCATACCTTGTGGTTCCTTCTATACTCCAACTCAGAACCTTGAGGAATTGATATTTATGCCTCGTGATATTTACGCGTCTAATGCGACCAGCATTAGACGCGTAAATATCCTCTCATCTATTTTTCACAAAGTTCAAACTAAACTTCACACAGCTCACGCTAAAAATAGCGCTCGCTATGATCTTCGCCGGTCTTTTAAATAATTTAATGTGGGAGACACTGTTTGGCGTAAAAACCATGTTTTAAGCAATGCCGGCACATACTTTAATGCTAAACTTGCCCCTAAGTTCATCAAGTGCAAAGTGATGGCTAAAATGTCACCACTAGTCTATGTGCTTGAAGACCCTAATGGAGTTAGAGGCAAGTGGCACATCAAAAATGTAAAATCATAAATTTTCTTAATTTTTATTAACTGTTAATTTGTATATATGTATAAATATCACCAGCATTCTCACATTATTTTTATTTCTTTGTTTGTTTGGTGATCCAGTGTTCTTCAACACATCTTGCTTTAGGACCTCGAATTTTCGTTGGTTAATCTTCATTTTTATTTCAGACACATCTCGTTAGTGATGTTGCTGATCTCTGGCTTTGAGCCCTACCGCTCTGGCCGTTCTTAATTTTTACATAAGTCATAGCGACTAAAGCTTGCTTAAGATTAATTTCTTTAACTTTATCTTCACTCAGGAACGGATGACAACTCCTTAAATAAGCCTGGATGTCCTTTCAAAATGTTTTTTTTCCACGCGGGAGCGGATGACAACTCCTTAAATAAGCCTGAATATCCTTTCAAAAACACACTTTTAGAGTGGTAGTCATTGAATGTGAACTCCACCCTTACCTGTATGCAAATGATGAATGTAAGAGATAGTATATCTGATTTTGTCTGGTGATGTCTGTTTCTGCAAAGCTGTGTTTTTATGGTTTATTTTAGAATGTACATCTCAAAATTTTTGCTGAGTCAAAAATTTTCCAGGGTCGGGGGGAAAATGTAGTGTTATGCTACTTACATATCATTTTACACTATTTTAAATTTATTTTTCATTCTGTTTTTGATTTTCTAAATTCGCCTCAAAACTGGATATTTTGCATCACCTTTATTTCGATAGGATCCTGTAACGTTTTAAAACCATAAGAACACAATAACAAATCATTTTCAATTCGTATTTTCACGTTATCAGCACTTTTTAAATCGGTGTCAATGGAGTCTACCTTTTTCGGTCTTTTATTTAGTTCTCCGTGACTCTGCAATTTCGGGCTTCGTGCGCGCTGTTGCGCTACCTTTTTTCCTATATGAATAATATCTCATTTTTACTTAAATCTTGCCGTTTCTCTATTACGAGCCTAAAACCAAAATTTGACATGTTTTGACATCGTTGTTTATCTGGTTGTCATGTCAATTTTTATTCAAATTCGTTACCGGCCTGATGTTTTTACTTCAATATAAAAATACTTTTTTCCTCTTGGCCATTTACAAAAATTTGCTTTTAATTTAAATAATTTCAAATTTAATTTAAATAATTTCCCGTTCTTATCCCAGATCCGTCAAAAAGTATAAAAGCCGAACAATCGGCCATTAAAAGGAAGTCTCACTTCAGCTTTCATACGAGAAGCACCTCCTATAGGCCTTATCCGCACTGCCTCGGGATCTTGCAAGCCTCTGCCTTCTCCTGAAGTCGACGCCTAGCCACGCCTACGCCTCCACCTACTAGTGCCCGCGCTATCTTTGGCCGCTGTGCGTGCTTGCCTCAAGCGCTGCGTGTGCCTACTCCAGACGCTGCGTGTTCCTACTCCAGACGCTGCGTGTCTACTCCGGGCGCTGTGTGTGTCTACTCCGGGCGTTGTGTGTGCTTACTCCGGGCGCTGTGTGTGCCTGCTTTAAGCGCTGCGTGTACCTGTTCAATACGCTGTGTGTACCTACTCCAGACGCTGCGTGGACCTACTCCAGACGCTGCGTGTCTACTCCGGGCGCTGTGTGTGTCTACTCCGCGCATTGTGTGTGCCCACTCCGGGCGCTGTGTGTGCCTTATTCAAGCGCTGCGTGTACCTAGATCAGGCGCTGTGCACCTACCATAGGCATAACCTGTGCATACATCGTTTCAGTACTCATTTATCTTTGTTATTAACTTTTTTTTTAAAAAATTGTAATTCACTATCATCATTACGGCCCATCATCACCTTCATACCTTTTTTTTATAAAAGAAACTGTAAATATCTTTACAAATTTTAAATAAATTATTTTCTTTTTGGTTGTTTCGTTGTTAGGTTAGGTTCTTCAGTTTTTAACTATCGCTTTACGACAGATCACATAATTCTTCAACACTATGTACAAAACTAGTTAGTTGCAGAATTATGTGATCAAAGGTAAATCATAAAAAATAAAACTCAACTTAAAAAATAATCATCTTTATTCAGGCAATTTACACTCATAAAAGTGTAAATTCAATGAATTAAAATCAATTAATTAAAAATTAAGCAATCTACACAATTTTAGAAATAAATAAATAAATGTCGATCGATCAATAAGCATCAAAGTAACAATTTTAAAATAATAAATCCAACAATCATAAGTAGGCAGTAATGACAGCATATAAAATAAATTAATCGAAATAAAATAAAATTTAGTTTATTTACCTAAGATTTTGGTATTTAAAACAATAAAACAACTTATCTACAACACAAAAGTTATAAGAAAAATAAAATACGATGCAGAAATTACAAAAAAATTTGTACAATAGACAAAAAATTGGCAATTTTTATAAAAAAATTAAATATCCAATATCTTGAAAACGGTTAAGTTTGATGTATGGTGTTTTGTAGTCGAAACAGTCGGTGATGATGCAAACTACCACCCCCTAAAGGATCTAGGTCGACTTTACCTGTAACCCTGTATACATATTTCAATATTTATCTACTATGTTCCACTTGGCATGAACATTTGATGTTCCCTGGTCACATACAGTAGCAAGGACTTTAAATCCTGACTCCTTCAATTTCCTTAAATTTCTCTTAATAATTAAGGCTAATTCAGCTTTTTTGTACTGCCAGCACAAAATGAATATGAATATGAATATGAATTTATAGTTTTTTAGAATCACTATTGTCAATTAAACCTGTCATTTTTTCTGTCATAACCAATATGTGTTGCTAAGGCCATTTCATCAAAAAACAGTGTACATAATTTATCAATGGCTTTCATTTTAGATCCTTGCTTCTTAAGTTGGTAAAATATGTTTTCTTTTATACAAGGCTTAATATTGGCCTTGGATACCATCCTGCTTAAGGTGAAAGGTGATGGCAGAATAAATATCTTTTGCGGCATCCTGTAGGCTCTTGACCCACTTTTAAAATAATGTAATGCCATCACTTTTTCATCAGGTGTCAATCGTCTGCCATTATGTGTTTACCACATTCTCGAAATTGTAGCATCGTAAAAATTGTTGCCATTGAGGTAAAACTTTTAATCGCTTTCAAGAAAGTAGTATTTTCTGATAGATTCATTTCTTTCTTCATTCTTTATGTTCTTTCTTCGTTCTTTCTTCGTTCCTTCTTATTTCTCATTTGCTATATTCAAGATTTTAAGTTTCTTTTCTAACACAGTAATTCTTGTACTAATTTGAGTCCTTTTGGGCTCAGTCACCTTCAATCTGAAACTAAAATGACAAAACATAGTAGATAAATATTAAAATTAAATTAAATTAAATTAAATTTATTCACAAGAAATATGGTACAAAGATGTTCTTATAAAAATAATAATGATTCACATATTTCACCAATTTTGGTATATGAAAACTTATTTACTAATTAACTTATGGTTAGAATAATATTCTATACAATCAATATATTATACAAAAATTTAAGTAAAAATAAACATGCATCATTTTACAATCTTAATATTAATCGTTTAAAACACAGTCAGATAAGAAACAGCATTTTACAGTCAATAGAAACGTTCTTTTATTTTTAGCAGTTCATTTACCGAAAAAAACTGTTTTTCTAAAAGCCACTTTAATAAATTACGTCTAAATTGATTATAATCTAATTGCCTTATTTCATTTGGGATTTTATTAAACACTTGAATAGCCATCACATAGCAATTTTTTGAGTACAGGCTAGTTTTTGATGAAGGTAAAATAATTTTATCTGGGTATCTATATGTTACTGTATCTTTAAATCTAGTAAAAAACTGAGGATACTTTTTTACGAATATTGAAAGTTCAAAAATGTACATGGATGGTAGCGTAAGAACACCCAATTCTTTGAACAGTGGTTTGCAAGAAACTAGTGGCCCGATACCACAAATTGCTCGTATACACCGTTTTTGCGCTATAAAAGCACGGTTTACATCAGTCGAGTTTCCCCATAATATGAGACCATATTGTTACGCGCTCCAATCGACGATATACTAGCGCCATCTAGTGTCAGGAACGAGAGCGAGTAGAGCGTGTAAAGAATGACATCACAGATCTTTCGACCCACAGCGCCACCCGAAGAACTAAGTTTCTAGAAAATCTATACTCGCAAACTCGTCCCTTTGCGCGCATTTACCTGAAGATTCGGGATGTTTCTTTGCTAATTTAAATAAATAGGCGCTGCAATATGCGATCGGGGCTCAGAGTTGAACTCGGCGACACAAGCGAAGCTTCGGAGCGAAATTAAGTGATTTAGTGTGTTTAATTATTAGTGTTTTTTAACTTTAATTTGTATAAAGTAAATTAAAGGTTAATTTAGGTAATTTTATCGGCAATTTTTATTGTCACGAACCTCAAGCTCGTAACAATTGGTGTCAGAAGTGGGATAAAATAATGCCGATTTTACCCAAGGAGGAAACGGAGGGTGTCCGTACCCGAAGTCAACGCCAGCAGGAGACGGACCAGAGGAGATTTGGTGGTGCAACGCCGCAGATGTCTGAGGGCCAGCCGCCGGCCACGGAAGCCGGTCCGTCAGCAGCTTCTACGTCTGTGGCACCTGACTTAGGTGCTCTGATGGCCATGCTACAGGAGCAGCTGCAGCGCGGACGAGAGGAACAGGCCCGTCTGTTGAAAGAGCAGCAGGAGGAACAGGCTCGCCGACAGAAGGAACAGGCTCGCCGACAGGAGGAACAGGCTCGCCGACAGGAGGAACAGGTCCGTCGGTTGGAAGAGCAGCTGCGGGGTGGACAGGATGAACAGGCCCGTCGGTTGGAAGAGCAGATGCTTCTCATGAAGGACCTTCACGCTACCTTCGGGAAAGAGATAAGGGAGGTGAAGGATAAGGTTGCTCAACATGATAACCGCCTGTCGGAAGCTGAGACCCAAATCAACCAAGTTAAGAAAACGCTGGATGAACTCAAACTTGGGGATGGAACTACAGCTCCCGTAGTAGCTAATCATCAAGGGCGAGGTCAACGGAATGCCGTGTAAACTGACCATAGACACTGGAGCCTCTCGTACGGTTGTTAGTTCCCAACTTATAAGTCAGTTCCTTGGGGACTCCGCATACAACCGAGAACGCATTAATTTGGTAACAGCCACCGGTCAGCGTATACCCGTCCGTGGAGAGAAGGAGATGGAGTTGAAGCTAGGCAACGTGATCTACCTGCATAATGTCATCGTGGCTGATATAATGGACGACTGCATCCTAGGCCTAGACTTTATGAGGAATAATTGTTGTGAGATCGACGTTAAGCAAGGTGTTTTGAAATGTGGACAGGAAGAACTTTTTATGGAAGGTGCGTTACCAGGGAACGTGTACAGCATTAAGAAGATTATTCTTCCGCCAAGATCGGAAACGATTGTTCCGGTTAGTCTTCCCCGAAACGCTGGGCAAGCTCACCGTTGTGTACTTGTGGAAAGGGTAAACAATGACCTTCCATGGAAAGTAGCTCGAACCTTGGTCAGGACCACTGACATCTCAGGAGTACGTGTGCTGAACCTTTGCGACCAGGAACAGATTATAGAAAAAGGCACACTGATTGGTACTTGTGAGGAAGTGGATTGGTTACGTCGGTGCCAATATCTATCGACTGGGACCCCCAGCAAGGATGCAGAAACGAGAGTGACCACACTTTTGGAAGACTGTCGCAGTGTTCTCTCCCCGAACGAATTGGTCAAGGCGAAGAAGTTGTTACTCAAGTACGCCGATGTATTCTCATCAAACGATGCTGACATAGGAAAGACTGGTTTAGTTCAACACAAAATAAACACAGGTGAAGAGTTGCCTATCCGTCAGCGGCCAAGACGATTGCCGGTAGCACGTGAAAAGGAAGTGGAAACCATGATTGAAGGAATGGTGAAGGATGGTGTTATTGAACCTTCCTCTAGTCCATGGTGTTCGCCAGTGGTGCTGGTGAAAAAGAAGGATGGCAGCATGCGGTTTTGTGTTGATTACCGCCGTCTGAACGACGTTACAAAGAAGGACAGCTATCCCTTGCCAAGAATTGATGACACGCTGGACATGCTTACAGGAGTAAAATGGTTTAGCACGCTGGATCTAAAAAGTGGCTACTGGCACGTTGAAATTGACCCCAAGGACAAGGAGAAAACTGCGTTCTCGACGGGAAAGGGTCTGTGGCAATTCAAAGTAATGCCGTTTGGGTTGTGCAATGCTCCAGCAACGTTTGAAAGGCTGATGGAACTTGTACTTACCGGGCTAATTGGCGATGCCTGTCTGGTCTACTTGGATGACATCATCATCGTGGGCCGTACGTTTGAGGAACACCTTGAAAACCTAGGACGCGTGCTCATGAAGATTCAGAGTGCCAATCTCAAGCTGAGTCCGAAGAAATGTTCACTGTTCAAACGGCAAGTCAAGTTTTTGGGGTATGTAGTGTCGGAAGAAGGTATCCGCACGGATCCAGAGAAAATTGCAGCTGTAAAGGATTGGCCGGTTCCAAAAGACAAGACGCAGGTTAGAGCATTTTTGGGTTTGTGCTCCTATTACCGGCGATTTGTGAAGAACTTTGCAGATATAGCCAAACCTCTGCATAAGCTAACCGAGGAGAAGCGACATTTCTACTGGGATGAAAGTTGTAATATCGCATTCCAGGAGCTCAAGGACCGTCTGTGCAAAACACCTATTTTGGGATACCCTGATGCAAGCAAAGAATTTGTAGTTGACACGGACGCAAGTGATATAGGACTTGGCGGTGTGTTGTCTCAACGGAATGGTGACCAAGAGGTCGTGATAGCGTACTTCAGCAAGTCGTTGTCAAAACCGGAAAGGAACTATTGTGTCACAAGACGCGAATTGCTAGCTGTGGTAAAGTCGTTGCAGCATTTTAGCAAATATCTTCTGGGGCGAAAATTTCACTTACGAACTGACCATGCTGCACTAAAATGGCTATTGCAGTTTAAAAATCCAGAAGGACAAGTTGCGAGGTGGATTGAACTACTGCAGGAATACGACTTTGAGATCGAACATCGCAGCGGGAAATCTCATGGCAACGCAGATGCATTATCACGAAGACCTTGTCCTGAAGATTGCAAACATTGTACTAGGCAAGAGAGTAAGGGAGTAGTATCCGTGAGGATGCTCAGGGCAGACCACCTCAGCAACGAGTGGAAGGACAGCTTACAACGTGCACAGCAGGAAGATCCGGACATCAAGCCGATCCTGGGATGGATGAAGGCCCGTGCTACCAAGCCTAAGTGGAGGGACGTCTCAGCGATGAGTTCAACCACGAAAAGCTATTGGGCCCAATGGGACAGCTTGCTGCTTCAGGATGGAGTCCTGTGCCGTAAATGGGACAATGGTCGAGGAGACAGCTGTCGTTTGCAAATGGTTGTCCCTAAAGCTAAAGTGCCGAATGTTCTACAGCTGTGCCATAATGGTCGTTCAAGAGTCCACCTGGGAGTTAAACGAACTCTGCTGAAGGTCCGAGAACAGTTTTACTGGGTCCATTATCGTGACGATGTCGAGGATTGGTGTCGCACATGTACAAGTTGTGCGGCTGTGCGGGGACCTCAGACACGTAGTAGAGGAGCACCGAAATTGTACAATATTGGGTGCACCACGGGATAGGACAGCCCTTGACATTGCGGAGCCGTTACAGAAAGGCGTAAGAGGGACTCCTAAGATCGCCCATGAGGATCGCTTGGCGCGTTATCATGGGACCGATAATGCTCGGGACGAGCATGTCTTAGGAGGGGGCAGTGTTACGCGCTCCAATCGACGATATACTAGCGCCATCTAGTGTCAGGAACGAGAGCGAGTAGAGCGTGTAAAGAATGACATCACAGATCTTTCGACCCACAGCGCCACCCGAAGAACTAAGTTTCTAGAAAATCTATACTCGCAAACTCGTCCCTTTGCGCGCATTTACCTGAAGATTCGGGATGTTTCTTTGCTAATTTAAATAAATAGGCGCTGCAATATGCGATCGGGGCTCAGAGTTGAACTCGGCGACACAAGCGAAGCTTCGGAGCGAAATTAAGTGATTTAGTGTGTTTAATTATTAGTGTTTTTTAACTTTAATTTGTATAAAGTAAATTAAAGGTTAATTTAGGTAATTTTATCGGCAATTTTTATTGTCACGAACCTCAAGCTCGTAACAATATCTTAATACAGCAGCGAGATTGAAGTTAGCCTTCGCAGAGCAAAATTAAATTTAAATATTTTAGAACAAACTTTATCTATGTGATTTTTCCAATTACAATGTTTGTCTAAACTAATACCTAAAAATGTGGTACATTCAGTAGCAGTAATTTTTTCACCATTATACTTAATATCAAGTAATTGCGGTTTACTTTTAACATTGTAGAATTGCATAAATTTAGTTTTGGATAGATTTATGCTTAGATTATTGTTTTTTATCCATTTAACAACATTTACAATAGTATTATTTATTTCATTTTCATATTCTTTATTACTAGCATTAAAATTTATTTTCGGTATTAAAATGGAAATGTCGTCAGCAAATAATATTGTATTATGTTTGATGTAATTTGGTAGGTCACTTATGTAAATTAAAAACAGTAAAGGACCCAAGACACTCCCTTGTGGCACTCCGTAATCATTTGGTAAGTACAAAGATTTATATTTTAAAATGTCTTGCCGTTTTTTATCTTTTTGTTGTACTTCAACACATTGTTTTCTATCTTTTAAATAGCTTTGTATCCAGGAGTAAGCTGGCACTCTTATACCATAAGCTTCAATTTTTTTTAGGAGAATATCATGACCAACACTATCAAATGCTTTGCTCATATCAAAGTACACTGCAGAAATTGGTATTTTTCTGTTTATATAATCGGTTACGATTTTTATATGGGAAAAAGTTGCCAGTGTCGTGGATTTACCTTTTTGAAAACCATATTGCTCTGGTTTTAATATGTTAAACTTGTTAAAAAAGTCTAAAAGTCTTTTTTGCATAACTTTCTCATACAATTTTGATAATATTGATATTAATGTAATTGGTCTATAGTTATTAATATTATTTCTGTCACCTTTTTTATGCAATGGTATCACAACGGATAATTTCAATTCTTTAGGAAAAATTCCCGCTTCAAGCGATTTATTAATGAGAAAACATAATACATCTATGATTTTTTCTGGACACCTCTTTAAAACTTTTGTTTGTATTTCATCACAGCCAGTAGATTTTGTGTTTTTAAGTGATGAAATATGGTTCTTAATTTCTGTTATATCACATGGCCTTAAATAAATACTAGATTGATTTCTTAGACTAGTTACGCTTAATTTATCCGCACTATTATGTGATATTCTGTCTTTTATGGAATAGATGAAATGCTGATTAAATGTTGTAGCTAGTTCAACGGGATTTAGTATATTTTGATTATTGACTGTGAGTCTATCAATGAGATTTGGATGTGTCTGACTATTTTCTTTTATTAGGTTCCAAGTGGCTTTAGTTTTATTTTTTGATTTATGTACGTATTTGTGATTCATCTGCTTTTGTGCCAGTAAAATAGTTTTTTTTAGGATATTTCTATAAAGTGTATATTTATTTTTGTTCTCGTGAGTTTTATTTTTATAATATTTATAGCGAAGTGCACGTTTGGTTCTACAGGAAATTCTTATACCATTTGTAATCCATTTTAATTTTTGATCAAAATTATTTACTTTGACTCTATTTATGGGAAAGCACAGCTTATAAATTAGTACAAACGTGTCATAAAATTTTGTAAATGCTTTTTCTATGTTATCCTCCTCATATACGTCCAAGAATGATAATGATTTTAAGTGATTGCAGAAACTGCTAATATTACTTTCCGTGTATTGTCTTCTAAATATATAATAATGTCCAGGAGACTTTGTTGTATCGTTTAATAAAAAACTTAATGTTTGCCCCGTGTGATCTGATAGACCTAATTCATGGACTTTTCCGATAGCTCCTTGTATATTACTAGCCATTTGGTCTATACATGTATGTTGTCTCGTTGTTTCCGTTATATGCATTTGAAATCCATAGCTTTTTAATAAACTTCTTAATCTATTAGATTTATTATTCAAAATTAACATATTTACATTAAAATCGCCAGCAATTATAATTTTTTTGTTTATTTTTTCACGTAGCTTATGTAATAAAGCATCAAGTTTCGTAAAAAGTGTACTTATTTCTGAGCTTGGTGTTCTATAAATACAAATAATAATACATTTTTGTTCAGTCAATTCTATACCGCAGCATTCAAACTCAATTTCCTTTGAAAACGGTTGTAAAAAATCTAAGATGCGATACTTGAAATTATGTTTTACAAGAATACACACACCACCACGTTTTGATTGTTTTCTTGAGAAATTGGCAGCCAGTTTAAAGTTTTTAAAAATTACGTTATCTTCATCTCCATTTTTTTACGAATGTTTCTGTTAGACAAATCACGTCTATTGGTTCTTCAGAGTAATTAAAGTCTGCGATGCACGCCTCAAGTAAATCTAATTTTCCTAGTAATCCTGCTATGTTTTGGTGAAATACTCGCATATAGGAATTTCCTATTTTATGTATTTTATCATTTATTAAAATACTGTTTCTACAGATATCTAATGCCTTAATTTCGAAATAAACTTTTTTTTCTATGATTGGAAAATAAAATGGGATAGTTCCTTTTTTGAACTTTATAGGTTCCTTAATGTCACTCACACTCTCTATTCTATCCAATTTAACCCCAGATTTTTCATTTAAAATATTACGGTTTATTTTGTTTTTTATATTTGCGAAATAGTAAGGAATTGTACCTTTCTTATGTATTTTATTAATTAATTCAGAACATTTAATTTGTGTTGAACGCTGTTTAATGATATTTTTTAGTTGGGAATAGTCTAAAAATTGTTGATCATAATCTATACAATCAATTATATAGTTAATTCTTTTACAAGTGTTGAATAGATTTTTATAATGGGAATTTTCTTTTATAAAATAACAGTTTTTATATTGACTACATACTTTTATAATATTGGAATTTGTCATCCCTGTATTTAAATGTCTACTATTTAAAACATTTAAAATAATTACAGAATGTTTTCTTAGTTGTTTTAATGTTATATATAATTCTGATGAAACAGCTAGAGGATTTTTATCGTTTTCACCAACACAAATAATAATTTTATCTGACAGACCATAATCTTGATTGAGAACACAACTTTTTAGTACATTTTCAGTTAAGGCATCAGGTTTTGTATAACTAATTACATCATATTCCTTATATTTACTATGTTCTCTCGAACAAAGCAACGCCGAGGCTAAGCCGACACATTGTTGCGTTCCAAATATAAATATTTTTCTTTTTTTAATATTGCAGTTTGTTTGACGTAGATGCTGAATATCTTCCTCCAACTTGTTTTCTAGTTCTATGTTTTTGTTTTTAGTCATTAACAGGTTATTTTTGTCATCTATCCTGACGTCTTTTATTGCCGCTGTTGGCGTTGCTAAATCCAATTTATTAGATGTTTGCGTTTTTAAATCTAATTTATTAGGTGTTTGTGTTACTAAATCTACATTATTAAGTGTTTGGAGTAATGTGTCGTTTTTCTGAAGTTTTATTTTTTTAGGACTGTTTGATGAACATATCATAAGTAATCTTTTTGTTTTTGCTGCTAATTTGTCAACCTCTTTTTGTAGTTCTTGTTTCTCAAGAATAAGCTTTTCTATTTCCATATGCGCACTGTCTAGTTCTAGCTGTAGTTCCGAGTTTCTTTGTTTTAACTCAATAGATTCATCATTTACTAATGTTGAAAGATATTGAAATATATAATATGATAGGGTTATAGGTTAAGTTGACCAAGATCATTTAGCGGGTTGTAGTTTGCATAATTACCGATTGTTTCAACTAAGAAACACACACACACAAACAAACTTAACCGTTTTCAAGATATTGAATATTTTAGTGATGTAATAGTGGAGTACTTGTGCAGGCGGAATATTATGAAATATAATGGTAAAAGTGATAAAATATGTCTACTTATTAAAGTAATTATTAAAGTTAACATTTTGGTGTTTTATTTGGTTCAAGTGTTAGCAAAGCAAGCTCGGGACTTGGGGCATACCAACTCAGATAGGTTTTGTTTAAAGGATTTGTGCTTATTTTTTTATAAACCAGCCAGAAATAGCGGGTGCTCCATCAAATAAACTTTGGTATTGCTTCGGTGAAGAGGGGTCATGCCCCTTCCCCGACTACCTATTAAGGTGATTTTTCTTATAAATTATTTAATAAAATTTTGATCTTTAAAATTTAATATAAAAATACTATGCATGTCCGGCGGGGGAACGGGTGGGTGGTGAATCTACCCCTCTCCAACTCCCTTCTCCCTGCCCCACAACCTCCTATTAAAGCGACTTGATACTAAACCTTTACCAGAATCAGCACAAAACCCACTGGGACTTTTTTTTTAAATAAAAGTAATTTAAAATATATTATCCTCAATTTCATTTATACAATAAAATAAATTTTAACTTACTGGATGTGTGAGCAGTAGTTGTCTCTTGCACAAAACTTGATGTTGAGGCAATTTTTTGTTTATAGCTTGTTTTAAGAGTATTATTTTTATTTGTTACTTCAGCTAAGGGTGGCCTTTTAGCAACAGAACCTGTAAAATCAATATTTAAAATGAACAATTATATTCTACTTCAAATATATTGACAACTTAACAATAGTTCAAAGAGAAATGTGAACTGACGGCTCTAACAAAAATTCTAACCTGCTTGGGTTTATTCATTGCAAAGATTAATTTCTCTACTACCAATCAGCAAAAAATTACAGCATACACATATTGACCATCTAGGAAATGAACGACTAAGACTGAAGAACTACCAACATCTTCCAAGAGACAATATCAAACAACAAATACCACAAGTAGCATAACAAAATAAATCAAATAAAAATGAAGCTAAAAGTTACACATTCCATTTTATCAAAATAGAAGTTTATTATTAGTATTAGTTGCACTAAACCTGTGAAAAAAATATGCATACTATAATGTAAATTATGGATCTTACAAAGACTGAGGCAAATCAAGTAACTTCTTTTATGATTAACCAAGTTTAGTAATAAGACCAAATGAAATACTTACTTTTTTGTTCTACAAACGAATGCTGCACAAATTTAAGCATCTAAACTTTAAATATGATATTATAAGATTGAATGAAGTGAAGGAATGGGATATCAAATTGAAGATCATCATAACTTTAAATAGATACTAAAGGACAATATGATTAAAAAATAATTGAACATTAAACATATTCTAGAATTAGTATGTTGGTACAATATATGTTTTCACATTAGTACTGGAAAAGATCTTTAGATATATTTGTTATTACAACATAAACTTATGTTTCTTCCCAGTAGTACTCTGAGAAAGTTTAATATTTATAATCTGGTGTAGATTTTGATATTCATATGAGCTTTAAAAAAGCCTTAATTTATAAGCTTTTTATTATCATTTGAATCAAATAGTTACTAAGAAATAACAAACTTTCCATAAAATTGCTTTGCATGTCATACATAATATTTTGTCAACATGGAAGTTGAAAATTAGTATTAAGTATTGAACATAGTTTAACAATGATTCGAAATTTATACATATACTATACGAACAATACATTCAATTGTTCATGTTTGATAGTAAACTTTAACATTCATAATATTAAGAATAGATCATTACATCAATGTTAATGCAAATCTTTACTAACCTATCATATTATTTTACAATGTTGGTATTGCAATATTACTTAACATTTTACTCCTGTTCCAATACTTGGATTCAAAATGTGTATGACAAATTATTCGGTCCGGGGGGGGGGGGGTAAGTCGCTCGCGTCCGTAGGCTTTGACCACCTGTTCCTAGGCCCACCCTACACGTGTCCCCCGGGTGGTGCTAAATGAGCGACAAGCCGACACCACAGACTCGGCTCCACGCCGTGGTAGCGGCGTTAAATATACCACATCATTTCGCACCATGAGGAATCGAAATAAAGAAATGGCCCCGAGTCCCCGAGCGCCCCTTTAATGGGGCAGGGATGCGAAGAATCTCCGGGAGGAAAACCGGCGATGAGGTTCGCCACCCGTCACGTTCTGTCTCCCGGAGAGGCGAAAAGTGGATTGCAGAGGCCTGTCTGGCTACGTTGAATGTATGTGGGGCAATGAATGATAAAATGGATGAAGTATGCGATATGATGTATGATAGAAGAATAGATGGGTTATGCGTAAATGAGACGAAAAGGAAGGGGAGGGATGTCACTACACATGTAGACGATATCGAGCGGGCATGCCAGGGAGTAGGTATCATCCTTTCAGAAATAATGGGCCAATGTGTGAAAGAGTATGAACGTGTAAGCCCAAGACTGCTATGGATACGAATGAAAGTGGGCTTGAAGAAGTTGTTTGTGTTAGGGGTCTACGCCCCAGACATGTCTAAGCTCACTTATATCCGAGAGCAGTTTTGGGAAATGGTAAGGATGGTGTAAGGGAAATGAAAATATTATTATGCTAGGAGATTTTAATGGAAGGGTTGGGGTGAGGAGGCTTGGTTATGAAAGGATATTGGGAACGTTTGGTGATGAAAGTATAAATGAGAATGGTGAAAGTCTCCTCACCGTATGAATGGAAAAGAATCTTTTTGTGACGAACACTTGCTTTCGCCACAAGAGGATTCACATGTATACTTGGGAAAGAGGTGACGCTAGAAGCATGATAGATTTCATAATTGTGGATGAAAGATTGAGGGGTGCAGTGGTAGATAAGAGGGTTTACCGGGGTTCTAACGTAGGAACGGATCATTATTTAGTTTTATGCCGAATTAATGGTCAATTCAGGCGTTGGCGCCATCGATCGTCTGTGTCTACCACTGCGTTACAGCGTATTGGAACAGAAAGGTTACAAGATGAAAGTGATATAAATAAGATTCAAATGTAGACTGAAAGAAAATATAAGTGGTTTGGATGAATTATGTATGAAGGAGTTAGACTTGGAGAATATATGGCAAAATGTAAAGAAAGGTTTAGTGGATGCAGCTACCGAAGTATGTGGTGTTAGTAAGAGGAAGAATGAAAGGAAAAATAATACGTTATGGTGGGATGATGAGATACGTATGGAAGTTGAAGCAAAGAAGAGAGCATGGCTAGATTTACTAGCAACAAAGGCTGGTAATTCTGGCGGTACGAATGGTGATATTGAAAGAAAAAAGGCAGTCTTTAGACATCTTAATAAGAGAGTAAAAGAAGTAGTTGAAAGAAAAAAGCAAGAAAAAACAGATAAGAATGATAGAAGAATATCGGATAACTTCCAGACAAATATTAAAATATTCTGGAAACTTGTAAGAACTGCCAGGGGACATTCAAAACAGCCTATGATGAATGCTATAAGAGACGAGAATGGCTATATTCTGAATGATGAAGTTTTGAGTTTAAAGAGATGGAAGAAATATTTTGAAAGCGTGTTTATGAGTGAGGAGACAACATGTGTACTAAGTGGAGTAGAAACACCGAAAGAAGAGGAAAGAGGTAGCGAGATAAGTATAGATGAAATAATGAAAGCAATGAAAAGCATGAAAGCAGGTAAGGCTGCCGGATATGATAGAGTTTCACTCGAAATGCTAAGGGCTGGAGAGGAAGTGGTAGCAGGCCTTCTGCACCACCTTGTTTAATTTATGCTGGGAACTGAAGCGGGTATCGGTAGACTGGTGCAAAGCCGTAATAGTCCTAGTATATAAAGGAAGAAGGTCGCAGCAGGACTGTAAAAACTACCGTAGCATCAGCCTTCTTAGCATTGTGGGAAAACTGTATGCTAAGGTACTGATTGAAAGGGTCATGAAAGAAACTGATGGAAAAATTTGGGATGTGCAAGCGGGTTTTAGAAAGGGAATGGGATGTACAGATCAAGTCTTTTCCATGCGCATGATTGCGGAGATGTTTCTGGCCAAAAACCAGAAGGTTTTTTGTGCGTTCATGGACTTGGAAAAGGCCTATGACAGAGTGGATAGGGATTTGCTATGGCAAACACTGAACTCATTTGGGTTGAGCGCTGGCTTGATACAGGCATTGGAGTCTCTTTATAGGGACTCTAGTGCTTGTGTTAGGATCAACGGGGTCTACTCGGACTGGTTTGACATCCATAAGGGTGTCAGACAGGGCTGTGTGGCTTCCCCGTGGCTGTTCAACCTATTTATGGATAGTTTGCAAAATTTGAAAGTTGAAGAATGCGGATTAAGAATGGGTGAGTTAACCGTCAAATGCCTTTTGTACGCCGATGATCAAGTTATTCTTGCGTCATCGGCGACCGAGTTGCAAATGATGGTTACATTAATGAACGGATCATTAAAAGAAAGGGGTATGAAAGTGAACGCAAGTAAGACAAAGTTTATGGTTTTTGAAAGAAAAGAAAGTAAAACGGTTTGTGAAATAAGAATAGAAGGTGAGTTGATCGAGCAAGTAGATGAGTTTGTATATTTGGGCTGCGTATTTAGCAGGGATGGGAGATATGATAAGGATATAGAACGACGAGTGAATGCGGGAAATAGAGTAAATGGGGCCTTGCACTCTATTGTGAAGAGTCAAAATGTATCGAAAAAGGCACGTATGGCAATTCACAATGCTGTGTTGGTCCCTACTTTAACGTATGGTAGTGAAAGTTGGGTGTGGCAGAAGAAGCACGAGAGTAGAATAAACGCAGTAGAAATGCGGTCGTTAAGGAGTATGTTAGGGCTGAATCTGAATGACAGGGTAAGGAATTGTGTAATAAGAGAAGAGTGTGGTTTTCAAGATGATGTGGTGACCAGGATTAAGAAAAGAATGTTTCGGTGGTTTGGTCATGTGGAAAGAATGAATGAAGAAAGAGTGACAAAGAAAATTTATGGTGCAGAAGTGAATGGCAGAGTCGGAAGGGGACGTCCTAGGCGAAAATTTATCGACCAAATTGGCGATTTATTGAAAACGGGCCAAATTAGGAGTACCCTTAACCGACGAGCATGTATGCATAGGTGTATTGATGTGAAGGAGGCAAGAGAGGTGTGTCCGGATCGTGCCAAATGGAAGTCTGTAGTCTCTGCCTACCCCTCTGGGTGACAGGCGTGCGTGTTTATGTATGTATGTATGTAAATTATTCGGTACTTAAACACATATCATCTAAGCACAGAAGGTTTCCACCAACTGCTTGAACCCATGTAAACGTGTTGGATCTTTCGCAGAATTTGGAAATTTGTGAAGTATAAAGCCATCTTCACCTACAAGATTTTTTAATATTTTAGAAGTATTTCTGAAAAGTGTAATGACAGTAGTATTAGTAGTAGTTTTATAAGTATAATAGAAAAGTATTGGCTCTATGGGTGGAAAAGTGATGCAGAACTCTTAGGATAGCTGCGTCTGCGCTAGGAATCACATTGATGCCCAACGTGACAATGACTTATATATGAAATAGAAAGATAAATAATATATTGACTGGTAGAAAGTGTAAATAATTAGATTTACTCTAGGCTTTTAGTACACAAATTTTATCCGCGGCTATCACTAAACTATAGGTACGAACTATGTCCGGAGGAGAGACAATCGAAGTCCCTTTCACGTGCGTGGGTCACTGTAAACTATGCGTGGGTCAAAGATAATTGGAGTCCAAGAATAGCCAAGTCGTAAGAAAATATAGGAAAAATATCAAAAATCCAAAATATTCATAGCACAATACGTTACGCCAGCAAAACAAAATGGCAATGTCAAATTCAAAAACAAACAAAATGGTGGTAATGAGCTAGTGAGTGGTCACGTTTAGAAATTAAAACACCCATATTCCACCTTCCAATTAAACGAATAAACTAGACTTAAAGCAGCTAAATCTTACTAAAATTTCGAATTTCCTATTATATATTTATTTTTACTTTTAAGTACAAAATCGTTGGTGCGTCTGTTAGTGATCGTGTAGCCGTGAATTCCAAATGACTTAACCGATTCAGGCCATATTCACCGGTATACTTTTTTTTTTTTTTATAGGATAGGATGACAATAGGTATACCTATTTGTTTTGTCAAGACGATATTTCATTTGCGCTTAGTAGCGCTATAGTTTCGTATTTTATGAATGCTATATCTTATACCAAAATTACTGTGATTGAAATTGTAAAATATGTTATGATAGGTGGCGCTTTAGTTAGGTTTTTGGTCGAGAGAGTTAGAGTCCATTCCCGAACGAAACGAAAGAAAAATTTAGGCCAAATAGTAATTATTAAAACATTACTCCCAAGCCGGAAATATCTATTTTATTTTAGAGCTGTATTATAAAGAAAGGAGATTTGGTCCAAACTCCATGATTATGGGTGCTATAAAGTACTCGAAACATCGGGAATTTAAAATAGTAAATAAAACGATCTACAATACGATAAACTTTTAAAATACAATTTCAATCATTGCGACTTATTACCATAAAATATTTTTTCTCTGTGAATTTAGACTTCGCAGCGGTGCAGCCTAATGCATAAATATGAAGTAATTGAGCAGATACAATTAAAATACATGGAAAATCCAAAAGTAGACGCCTCATTAGCGTTTCGTTTAACTTTAATGGAAAAAATGTATTGTATTCCTGAATTTTAAAATATTTTACATACGTGTCTTAAATTTAGCATTCTATTATTTTAACAGGTATTGTCACTTACAGAGAAAAAAAATGTTTACCAAAATAAATCGATTACACAAATTATAAAGTCGATATAGGCGGTATGGTCATTTGTCCTTCAAGGGCTTCAAGGGCTAAAAGATGTGAAAACGCGTTTAAATTTTTAATAGCAATAAAACTTATAAAAGTTGAAAATATTTTTTAACAAACCGTAAGTATATTATACAAGGCTATTGATATGAAATAGGGAGTTACCAGTTAATATAATCTGAAGGTAATAAAAAAACTTTGGTCTCGATAAGGCAATATTTTCGGGAGTCATCGTGACCACATACAGAATCAATATCCGGACATCCACGTTATTTTTTTTTCAAAGAAGTAAAATGATTTTTTAGTTTTCTTGATATACGGCTTCTCATATTATACTATAAGTGCAATATGGTTATGATAGAGGCATATTAAGAACACAAAATTGCTTGATCTTGGCGTGTCGAGATTAAGGAATACCTAATAACGCCTCACATTGTGAGGTGTGCAATATCTAATTATAGTTAACTTCATAGCTGAATTTTTTCTCGGACCACAGGGTGAGCAATCTCAAAGCTACGGATTTTTCGGTCACCGTACTTTAAATTCCATTATAATTAGCAATAAATAACGAAATTGTTATTTTAATGGTTCGCTATATTGTCCTATTTTTCATGTATCCCATTCTAGGTACAAATTTATTGAGATGTGTTATCTCTACCGATTTGAAATTATGGCTTTGGTGATCATTTGGTTATCTTACAGTGTATCTGTACCTAGATTCATGATCAAAGATTAAATCTAAAGAACAAAAACAAATGACCATTAAAGTTGTTTGTTTTACTATCATCAATTTCCAAAAGAACAAGTGGTAAATTTAAAAATTTTGTAAAACTGACTTCAATCTAAATAAAATGAGAATATCATCACTGTAGTTGAAATCATATACGAATTACTAAGGATAATTTCAAAACGGTTTAAGACCAGATATTGATTAAATTTATATGGGATTACATGAGATGTACCTTTCAAATAAAAAAGAATCATCAAAATCGGTTTACGAAGATTCTTTCTAGAAATCTGTTAATAATAGAATTATAATGGCAAAATCTGAAAATGTGAGGTTCAATTCATAAATGTGTCATTGGATCTAGCTTGGCTGGAGTTACGTTCGGGAATTCGCGATTCTTTTCGTTGAATAAAACTTTGAATATTAATATTATTATGCATTAGTAAGCCAGTCAAGGTTCGTATCAACACCCAGGCTCGCTGCGTTTTTGTATCCGCTAGACTCGCAAATCACACTATCCAAAAGTAAGTTTTCTAACCAAAATTTGACTGGCTTTCTTGTTCTTTAAACTGAAACACATATCAGTTGGTGCAATACTACATGTTGTTAGAAATCGGTGGGAGGATGTTGAAAACTAAGGTGAAATTTTAGGCATAAAGAGTCGTACCACCATGAGTACCACCACTTGCTACGTTGGAAGTTAAAAAAGTATATTAAATGCAATATAATCCGTTAAATAAATTTTATTCAAGCTGGTGAATCTTGCATTAAATAACCCTTCCTGACTTTTTATAAAATTATTAAATGAGAAATATAAAATAAACGCACTTTTAAATTTCAAATGTTTTAGATGGAATACTCCAAAATCGTGCAACTTCGCATTTTCGTTTAATATGAAAATGAATTTCCAGTAATTATGACATTTTTTAAGTATCGCAAGTGGCGCATTGAAGCATGTAGTAAAAAGGGCCAGCTACTCTAAGGTTTGCGTTCATTAGTGAACGCTCATTTAGAACACCCGTGACCTAGTTGTGTGGAGTTACATATGTATGGGGTATAGTGCAATGCGTAAACTTAGTTCGAGCGATTATATTTTTATCTTTTCTATAGTAATTCTTTTGTTATTTATCCGTCAAAAGTATGTGTAAAGTAAAAGCCTTCATTCGTCACACATCTGGACCCCAGTCTCCCTTTATTCAATTTATTTATTTGAAATTAGTTTCCTTTCATACAATTATCGGATCTAGTTGAGGTTGGAGCCCAAAATCAGGCATATTTACAAAGTACTGTAGCACTGTTGCCACACGGTCGTCTGTTTTCGGATTAAGTTAGTGTATAATTAGGGTGAAAAATAAGCAAACATTCCACTTGGTGGTTCATTATCATCCACATCTACCCTCAATTAAGAATCCAAATTTAGATGTGTTTTTATCCCTTAAGCCTTACATAGAACCCCTCGTTTCTAGTAAAAAGGACCTCCGAATCTCTACATCTACACTCACCATATGAAACACAGCAGGATAAAGCTGCTATTTTAACCTTGTAATGTGTGAGAGCGTGGTCCTGCCCAATTTGAGATGACCCATTCGTACAATATGCAGCGTGACTCTACTATGTCATAAAGGTAGTTAATCAATATTCAATATTTTTCTTCTTTATCGGCCCTTAAAAGTCTACTCCATTACGTGAGCTTCTCCTGTAGAGGGAAGAATTTTCTTCAATTATGACGTTTAACAATAGGATTGATGATCACAGTTCCCGTTGTCAGGTATTTTACGTCTGGCGTAAACGTGATTTGAAACACTCTCGGGATGAAATCAGGTGATTGATTATTTAACGTTTCCAATACATGCAAAAAATCGCGTATAATAAATCCGCAATAAATATTTGTGCCTACCTGACAGTCGGGCGTGGCAAATTCCCATTATTAGGCAATCTGTGGGGAGGCATGTATTTAGCCGTGGAATTTGTTACGCTGTAAAAAAAATGAATGTGACATACATATTGATTCCATGTAAGAAGGGATACTGGACTCCATCTCTCAACACCGCAGCGAAATGCCCCTGCGTTAAATAAAGCCGTAGTCTTTATTTCTAACACAATTAAGCATATCATGTAGTACATTGTACTTTGTATTTCTGAACTGCCTATCTTGCCTTCTTGTCTTCTCTGCCTAACTTGCCTATCCTGAGGAATGCCACAAAACGATCGTGAGCCATTGGAATCCATCGACTTCCTGCATGTCTTACCAGGTCGTCACTCCATTTAGTGGGGAACGCCCTATGCTTTGTCTGCTTGTACGAGGCTGCCACTCGAAAACCTCTCTTCTCATCGATTATCTATTCTTCGAGCTATATGACTGGCCCATTGCTACTTCAGCTTACTAATACCGTTGGGCTATGTCGGTTACTCTGGTTCTACTGCGGATATCTTCATACCTAAGTTTATCATGCAGAGAAACCCCGAGTATAGCCCTCTTCATAGCTCGTTGATTAAGTTTGAGCTTCCTCATACGGCCAGCAGTAAAGGACCACAGCTCAGATCCATAGGCTTTTAGGCTTAAGGATTTGAGGTATGTCTGGCCATAAGATGTGTCGTAATCTTCCAAACGCTGCGCAACTGAGTTTACTTGAGAGTCAGACTAATTTTCCCAAGTAAACATACACGTCAACAACTTCGAGTTTAGTGCCCCCAACAAACAGCGGCATAGATGTGACATGGGCATTACACTTGTCGTTTGTATGGACAAATCTTGTTCGTCTTGAGACCTATCTGTTGGGAGAAACTTTTGAGGTCATTGAGCATAGTGCTTAGACTCTCCAGCGATTCTGCCCTAAGGACTACGAGTATATCGTTGGCAAATCGGAGGTAAGTGATTTCCTCACCATTGACGTTTATACGAGCCACAATGCAGCTATATTCTTGTTGTAGCATCAATGGGTCGGCTCGACCGGGTTAGTACCATGCTCTCACAGAATATCGCTGTAAAATACCAGCCTAATACTGTTGTATCTTTTATGATGAGTGTAGGATACGGAGACCCTTTTTTACAGGAAACGAGGCATTCCATCGCAGTCTTCAGGGTTGGAAACTGTGGTGAAAACGCATCTATAGCTTTCTTTGTTAAACAAAGTTGATTGAAATGTTATATGGGTTGAAATAGCCACTTATTATAGGTGTACTGAAAGTCGTTTGTGATTTGATTTTGATTTTGTTTGATTTGATTAAATTTCGCATTAAAGATATGCTATATTTAGTTAGTAAATTCAAATTCATCTATCTATTGCGTTAAAAGATTAAAAGCAACTTAATGAAAAGTTATCTAAATCTTTCATTTATATACGTTATATCGAACGTAGTCACGAAAACCTTTCACATTTTAAGTGGTCCATTTTTTGCCTCCCCTTTCTCGTAAAAACAACGACCCAGCCGTCTCCTTTAACTTGCGCCTAATATGCCGTAAGAGCGTTGCGGGAAGCATTGCGTTCTACCCGACATAAAAACTTTTCAGTGGGCCACACTGATGGCTGTGAATGCTTTGCGGCCATTGTAACACTTTCTAAGTTCTGCTTGAAAATGTATTCAACGTACCGTAGGCACTATGTTGCAACGTTTACGAGTTATATTTATCTACAGCGTTCTCGTGAACACGATATGTAATAAAATCGACGTAATGGACAAAGGATATTAGAAAAACGCGTAATATTATGTTGTGAAATATGTTTTTAAATGAAGTTGTTACCAACATTACAAAATTATTTACAAAATCAAAGGAATACTTTAAAAAGAACGTAATATTATATGTGAATTTTTGTCTGTATTGGGAGCGTTGCTTTATAATTTAGGGTGTTGTCACCCCAATACGTTTTTAGTATTGGGGTGGTAACACCCTAAAATTACATAATTTTCAAAAGCAGTTTTGATTTTGATTCAGTCATGATTTATCGTCGTAATGGAGAAATAATAACATACACTCAGCGTCACAAAAATTGCACCTCTCTGAGTTTGCACGAAAAATGGCTGTAATGGCTAGAAACGAATTATATTTATATAAATATTGGTATGTTTAAAATGGGTATTTAAATAGCTTAACATTATTAATAAAAAATCATGAAATCATTAAAATATTTATCATTATAGAGCGTCAAAAATAAACACTGTCAAATGCTCGTTAGTAAGGACGCTTGTAACATCACCTAAAAAGGGTATAAAAGGGTCGATCTGGATGAAATATGGGTCAGTTGTAATTTAGAATTTGCAAAAAACTCAATAACTAATTTACCCGGAATTCGAACTCCGGAACCTATGACTAGCTGACCATTACCATTTATTAGAGGCTATTGGTGAATTAGTCAGTCGTGCTGCTCCTACTTAAATGCTGACTATATTTTTCTTCACTGCCTATTATACATGCTAAATTTTCAAAATGCCATAGACTTATTATACTACTGCGTAAAGTGCAATATAATAATTATTTTTATTCTCTGGAGACTAAGATAAAATGTCTTATAGACCGTTCTGGCCCTTACTCTTATTTTTTATAGAAAGGGTGACAAACGAGTAAACAGTCCATCTGATGGTAAGTGGACGCCGGGATCCATAGACATATATATTTGTCCTCAATAAAGAATCAAAATGCAAGTGCATTGTCACCCCTGAAGGCTAAGATGAAATGCCTCATTTTCAGTAAAAAGGGTCCCCGATTGACAACACTCACCATATGAAACAGCAGCATTAAGCTATTTCACGCTACCAGCGTTACCACCTGTGAGAGCGTGAGCACGAATTTGAAGGCTTGACCGAGGTTCCTACACCGGTCGAGCTACAACTGTAAAATATGTAGATTCACTAATGCTTCACGGGAAATATTGGTAAGAGGATGGTACCAAAACAGACCGTGTTCTAGGTTACAAAAAAGTGCTGTAATCTGGTATTAATATTAAAAAAATCATTTAAAATTAATTATAAATGTTTTTGTTATTAAATAGTGTATGTACACACGAATAAACAATATTTAAGTTTATGTAATATTCTAAGTTTGGTGTTGTTAATTGTGTAACATATTATATGATTGTAAGCTGTTATTTTAAAAACCAATATCTGGAGGTTTTTTCCGAACCAGTCGTAAATTAAACAAAAGAGTGAATTTCAATGAGTATTACTTATAATTTTTATTGAATAAAAAAGTTTCTGGTTTTGTTTCTGTTTCTGTTACGGCTATTATGTCGACAATAAACTTAAGATTAGCCGAGTAAACTTACATTTAGATAAGAACAAACCACGAACTTTTATTTAACTTAATAAATAAACTAAAATTTACCTTTATTAAAAACATATTCAAACAACAATTTAATTGAAAACTAAAAACATATTAATTGCAATTAAACCCAGGTTTTTTCATAGAATAAAGGCGAGAAACGAGTACACATTTCACCTGATAGTAGGTGGATGCCTGAGACATCCTCACCTATTCGAATCATATGCATTTATATACGTTGTCACCGCTAAGGACTGAAACGTAATGCCTTGTTTCCAGTAAAAATAGTCTCCGGTACTCTACACTCACCATACAAAAAAGCAGCATTAAGCTGCTATTTATCGCTGGTATTTATAAGGTATATTATTCCTTCTACCTTTATGCCTACCATGAATAAATCGAACGTAGCATGATAAAGATCAGCCTTTGCCCAAAACTTAATTTAATTTTAGCTTAAGCTTATTGCATTATCGTGAATAATAAAATTAGCCTTAACATAAAAGAGTAAAATTAGCCACGACGTATAAGGTAACTAGTAAATAACCTTCAAATGGGTCTTGATAGAACTAATAGTCATTCAAAAAAGAAACTAATAGAAAAAATTCCAAGTAGTGTCAAAGATGTCTTTGATATTTTTGGTTACCTTATTTTACATTCTTCAGAAAACAACCACAAATCAATAAGTTACTTTTTTATTCTTATAGTAGTTAATATTAACCTAGCTGATAGACAAGCAATAAATAGTATAACTGCTATTACACGGATTTTCAAATCATTAACCGTAGCATAAAAAATGTATTGCAACTTTTTAATGCTACGGTTGCTTAAACTTTGTCAAAATGAATATTTTTCATCAACTTTTACTAGGACAATAATTCAAGTTGTTTTTTCGAAAAATGTAAAATAAAGTAGCAGAAAATATCGACATTGTTTAAAAATATCTTTGATATTACTTAGTTTTTTTATTTATATTTTTTTCTCAATGGCCATTAGCTCTAACAAGACACATTTCAAGGTTATAAACCAACAAATAAAGTTCTAACGGAAACATTGAATCCACGAAAAAATATATTCTGCAACGCCTTCAAGCAAGACTTAAAATGGCACCAAAACTCTCTAATTTTCTAAATTAACTTCACGGGATTGCTAGATACCCTGCAACAAATGGCCTTTATCAAGTTATTTTAGTTCAAAATCAGCGCTTAAACCAGTTTGCTCTAAATCCAAAATCGTTTGAAAGTAGTAACAAATTAATCCGAACGCTCGTTGTTCCAGCTCTAACATATTCTTTTAGTTGCCACTTATCTTGATAGAACCCCGAGTTACAATGTAGCAGAAAGTGAATAAAACGTGCAAGCTTTTAGTTTAATTCGTTCATGTTATCTTAGAGCCGGCCAGGATTGGTTTTGGCATATTCATTGAGACAGCTATTTTACAGCTTTCTTGCTGCGCTGAAACATTTTAACTTTTTGTTAAAAGCATTTCAAATCACTGTTTACACGTAAAATCTTTTTACCATATAGCTATACAATACTGAAGTGAGATTAATATAAGAACGATTTGAAGTAAACGATTATATAATATTTTGGTAACAATCATAAGAAAAATTTCGTTTTCAGATTTTGATGTGAATATCCTATCAGTTTTATCGTCATATATCAAAAAAAAATAACGGGAAGTCCGATGACTCTGGTCCCTTAGAAAGGAAAAGTGACGCTTTTCAGGCACCTTGCAGCAGATATGGGGCCTATTGGATAGTCTATCACACGGCCGTCACCGCTGATGACAAAAGGGCCACTTTAATTCTCGCTCAAGGGAGCAAGAAAGAGTTCTCATTCAGCAAGAAAACGCAACCAACATTCGCAGTGCTATAACAAAATACGGCTATTTTATGAAAAAAACTAGTTTTTAGATTTTATTTCTAATATACAGAAATTGTTACGTAGATTAAAATATAATCAGATGTATATTTAATTTACTTAATATGTTTATATATTATATTTATTATATTTATATTATTCATAATTATAAATGAAAAAATAATTGATGAAGATCATAGGAAAAACGATAATCCCAGGTACATTTAGTATTAGTTATTTAAGAATCTTTATCGATATTGATATTAAATTGGCTGTAGCTTTATATAATAAACCTATTTTTTTATTTTATATATCTTAGCTTATTATACAAAGAAGGGTGTATAGAAATTGCATTTATCACTCATATCGTATAGAAGTTTATTAGAATTCGAGATATCGATATGATTCTAAATCGGAAACATAAATGTAGATATCTAAGGTATCCACTTACCATCAGGTGGAATATATGCTCTTTTGGCACCTTTATTCTATGGGTTTAATTGCAATTAGTTAAAATATGCTTTTAATAAAGTTAAATAAAATACCGCGGTTTTGTTCAAAACTAAATGTTAGTTTAGTCGGCTAATCTAAAGTTTATTGTTGACGCAATAGCTGTAACAGAAACAGAAACAAAAACAGAAACTTTTTTTATTCAGTATTAGATTATAAATAATACTTTAAATTCACTCTTTTTTTAATTTACCACTGGTTCGGAAAAAATCTCTTGTCCCTTAGAAAGGAAAAATGAAGCTTTTCAGGCATCCTGTAGCAGATATTTTGCCTGTTGGAGAGTCTATGACACGACCCACACACCGTCACCGCTGACGACAAGACGGCTACTTTAATTCTGGCCCAAAGGACGAAATGAAAAAAATATAACCGTTCAGCAAGAAAACGCAACCAACATTCGCAGCGCTATACCGAAACGTTGCTATTTTATATAAAACTTAGTAGTTAGATTTTATTTTTGTAAATAATACACACAAATCGTTAGGTAGATGATAATATAATCAGATTTATATATAATTAATTATCTTATTTATATTATTCATAAAATAATTGATAAAGATCAATACCAAATAAGAAAAAATCTAAAATTTTCCAGGTACATTTAGTATTAGTTATTTAAGAAACTTTCGATATTGATATTTAATTGGTTGTAGCTTTATATATTTATGTTTTGAATTTAATTCTTCTTTGCTAATATATATTTTTTTGCTTACATAAGAAAGATGTCTTGCATATCGTATAAAAGTTTATTCGAATTCCAACGACACAGTAATTTTTGTACATTTTACAGTTGGTCATTTTGTTTACGGTCTATAAGACACAAGCCATTAAACCTTATTTTATTGTGCCATAGAACGATTGACTGAAATTCAGAACGTTTTATCATGATATAAGGGCACTTGAAATGTATGTAGAACAGAAATTATAGTGGCCGTAGTAGCTGATGGAAGTTTAAAACGGATGAACAGTCGTAAATGACTTGTGGACAAGAATAATTTATTATATTTTCTTGTCTTACTTTACAAGATATTCCAGTGCTTACATAGTTCTTTTCAAAAATAGGTCAAGCGGCGTGCATGAATTGAAAGCCTTAACTTCTTACGTTGATGTAAGTGATTTAACGTAACATATTTTTTTAAAGTTAATAATATGTGATAAGAGAAACGTGTGGTTCGCCAGAAGTTGTGACCTGCCAAATGAAACTCCGTAGTCTGCCTACATGATGCCTCTAGGTGACAAAGAGAGTTTTATTTGTTAAATGTGTTATGTTAACATGTTAATTTTACGAGTAATAATTGACGCACAATAATAAGAACAGAGCCAGCATGTGCGTATAGTACTGTTGTTCATAAGTCTTAAAGATGATGTTAAGGTTGCACATATTGACTTATTTATATTGACTGCAAAATTACTCAAATACTTTATAAAATAAGTAACACAACCATGATATAACAAAGAATTAAGTCCCCGAATTTAGAGGCCATTAAATTAGGTGATTATTTAAATTTTTTGATATTTGGGTTTACAATTTTAAGTAGGGACAGGACAGGACAGGGAACGCAGTTATTATATTAAAACGTAATTTATACAATCTGTATTTAACATACGTTACCACGTTAGATTATTTCACACCACCACTATAAAGTAAGATTAAAATCAAATATATTGTACGTACACCGAAGCTCAGTGCCGTTGATTACACATAGGTGTTGTAAGTACATATCACAAAGCACGGCCAAGTCACGTATTTATGTCGGCGGCTGACTAATGAGACGCTTCACGACTCGCTTCGTGAGAGCTTGGCTGGTATAATGGTGGTGTGATTGTTGCCTATTGACTACATTTCGTCTTATTTTTAGAACTAAGTAACAAATTCAAATTTTATTTCCTTGTGCGCTCTACTTTCGCGTGCTCCTAAATATATTAGCAATGAATGAATGAGTGTTACCGGTTTGCATCATATCATTGATATGCAGAAGAAACAGCGTTGGTTATTATAACTAACGCTGTTTCTTCTGCATTGCGAATTCATTGCGTATTAACGCAGTCTCGTGGAACACCATCGCTAATGGGCTTGTAATCGGAACGTGCACCGTCTACTGCGACCTTGATGCTCAGATCTGCAGGAAAACTGATGATTCAATTGTACAACATCTCAGGAAGTCTTTCGAAGGTCTTTATGTCCAAACTAACGGCCAATGTCCCCTCTTTGGACTCTACTATCTCCAGCCATCTATGAGTTAGGTAACCCAGAAGATCATCAACTGAGCGACCACGACGAAAACCGTACTGGCGGTTACTGATCAGCTAGTGATCTGCAAGGTACTTTATGAGCTGTCAGTTTATAACAGATTCCATTCTTTCGAGAAGGTGATAGCGATAGACCTAAAGTTAGACGGATCTGACCTTTTTTTTTGATGAGACCTTCACTCGAGAACCTTTTCTTCCTCTTCGATGATCGTATATTCGTGATTCACGACCGGCCTGTTCTCACAATAAAATGACAAAAATCACAGTTATTACAACTGAGTATTAAAACAAAATATGAAATTTGCAAATAGTGATTATTTTTCCATGATGATATGTTCTGCCTCTCTGCCTCTTTAAATTTTAAACTAGATTTTTTTCGTAAATTTCTTCAATTTACATGAATTAGGTGCATTCATCGTTCGGTCACATGACCGCTTTCTACGTAGAAAGAATGAACGAGGACAGAGTGCCAAAGCCAAGGAAAGTGACGAAAAAATAGTTTATGGAATTATTAAGCGTCTACTTCTGTCACCATTACAGATATCAATAAAATAACTTGCAATGTTTCGTCTAATCAAGTTTATGGTCTTTCAAAATCTGAAAAAAATCGTCATACCTTATTTAAAAATAAATTTCTAGTTGTTGTGGAAAAATTTTGGTGGTATTAAGCATCTCTTTATATGAAATAACGGATATCAATAAAATAATTTACTATATATTATCTAATCAAGCGTATAGCTTATCGAAGCCTGAAAAAAGTCGCCCATAGTCTTGATTAGATACGTTATATAAATGTTTTATCTAATCAAGCCTATGGCCTATCAAAGCCTGGAAAAAATCATTATACCTAATTTAAAACTAAATGGAGTAGTTGTGGTAGTGGTTATACACCATACAGTCTAGTCTGATTTATTCAAAAAGCTCTTCTAAATTTACTAATGCGTCTTTTCAGGGTTCTCTCTACGCTATTAATTACTCAGTATAAGCATAATTTAAAATTATATTGACTAGTTGTTAATATTGAAACTATTTACCAATTAAGACAGGCAAAAGTCTTATACTATACAGCCTAGTCTGATTTGAATTTTGTTTTAACCGGAATATCTTTAATCCTTGATTTCTAGCAGTAGTATGACTGATGAGAAAATTGTTTAAGATTTTACGCTCTACATTTTAATACATTTTTCATATGTATTTATCATTATGTATTTTTCATATGACGCAAGAAAACATTGTTTCGTTAGGGAGTTGGCCATTGTCCTTTATGTTGCAGAAGTGAAAGGTAGATTCAGGAGAGTTAATCGACACAGATCATGTAAAATGGAAGTCCGTAGTCTCTGCCCATCCCTCTGAATGACAAGCGTGAATAATTATGTATTTATTAAATTTTAATATTTGTTGAATGTATCTGAAAAGTGTCTAAGCAAATGACTCGCCTTGAAGCAATTATGCACATTGCAAATATGTCTCGTATACATGAAGCCCCTCCGTATTCAACTGTAGTCTGAATGTCACTAACGAACCTTCAAAAAGAAAAACTTTTTCGACGTTTTGCATTCATCGGGTTTCAAAGCTTTTTTAGAGAGAGCGGGCGCTTTTAATAGGACTAGTACAATGACGACCGACGCTTCGTCACTGTACTCGGCGCAATAATGGGTGTCGTGCTTCCACAGAATGTATAAATTGATTGAGTGTTACGAAGACATTTTTGTGACGTTTGCACTCATTTGAGTATATTTGGTTTTAGAAAGCTTTCTATCATCATAAATGACGTGAGTTATAACTCAGTGGTTATATTACTTGAAAACTTGGAAGCAGGTCTTGTGTACCAATATAGTAGTTTTTATACTATATTGGTACACTAGAAGTATACTTTTATATTTATCCCAAGATAACCGGTTGGTATTTCTTGTAGTGTAGATGTAACGAGTGTATTAATATACGTATTACACTTAGAATTAAGAGAGAGAGAGAGAGAGAGAGAGAGAGAGAAGAGAGAGAGAGAGAGAGAGAGAGAGAGAGAGAGAGAGAGAGAGAGAGAGAGAGAAAGAGAGAGAGAGAGAGAAAGAGTGAATAGAATATATTGGAATAATACCTTATATTCAATTTAGATTACATGTAGTTTTTATTCAAAGTTATTTCGCCACAGGTTCGGATAATAACCTCTCATGGGAAGAACCATCAAGAAACCCAGTGGGAATTTTTAAAAGTAAAAAATGTTTGTAAGGAGTTGTAAAAACTATTTACAAAATTTACGTTAGAAACAGCTTGGAAGCGACTACCAGATTTCCTGAGAGAGATAGAGAGAGGGAGAGAGAGAGAGAAAAATTGTTAGTAGTAATGTAAGAAAATAATGAATGTGTCCTTTACTAAACTCGCCCGCCTTCGTGATATTCAATATTTATACATTTTGTATAAACGTATATTTTCTGGTCAATATGAGGCTGAAAGTGCCTACTGAAATACACCAAACAGTGTGTCAAATCCCAATAAAAAGTTTTCTGCCAAATATCAGTCGCATGTTTTTGATATCAAATTCTGCAAGTAGGAATAACTGCCCAAAACAAGTAAATACGTCAAAGGAATCGTTAAGGATTTATAAATTAATGCAGGATCATTAATGAATTATAAATTAATGCAGGATTATCGTTGATTTCCTGACAAAATTTGAACATAATCTAATTAGGATTTTAGTAGGTATTAAGAGAGTAGACGAGCTGCATTTTTTCCATACAAATGTATTGCCCTATTTTCTTCCTGGATAATGCCTCTAGAGTAATCGATTTTGTTTATAAAAATCTAGATCTTTTGAAGGCGTGCCCCTCATCATTATACATATATCATCATATATATATCATTTACTTTTTCAAAAAAATATTACAAAAATAAATATAACTTTCCGAAAACCAAAAAAAATGCCCCCTTTTTACCTCCATAATCAGACGACTACCAAAGAAATTTGGAAAGTTTTTTAAGACAAAAGCTAATAATAGAAGTATAGATCTATTCTTCTTTTAAATTTTGATAACAAAAATAATTTAATTGGCTCAGTATTGGAGAAAGGAGAAGGACGGAGAAAACAGGGGAATACGAAACGACGATCGGTCATGGTTTTTGTAGGTAAATAGTTTTGAACTGCAGTTGTCCCTATTGCACTCTTTGGCTGGAGACCAGAGCTGAGGGACGGCAATAGTTTCTTCAACTACCTATTTTTCAATTCCCGCGCAGACCATCTACCCTCTTATGTTGTGAAGCGTTAAGATTGTAAAGGACCGTAAAAATTTCCATTAGGTAGTAAAGTTAAAGAAAACTAATTCAACATAGCCACGAAAAAAAAATCCAACTCAAATTAAGATACTTTTGAGATAATGACGTCTTTATGAAATATAACAATTATAATTTAAATATTCATAAGTGGCCAGGAATGCAATAATTTTTGCGGCCTACTATATCCCTGCAAAATACGATATATGTTACACCGTAGTAAAAAGGCCGCCTTATATTATTGCATGCGTAGGTATGTTCTACTATCGCCTCAAAATCAAGAATCCAACGTTTTGTCGCATGAAATCGTATCTAACAATCATATTAAACAAATAAATGATATAAAAAGCACACCGTCTGTAAGATAAATGATTGTTTAACTTATTTTTTTTTACAGTGACGGTAAGATATTTTTTTATATCACAGATTTTCATTAGAATATATTGTTTCGCTAAAAGTACGTAGGATTTATATATAAGTATATATAAATCCTACGTACATATATATGAATATATATATCGGGGGGCACGGCAGTGCCCCCGCCAAGTCGAGCGCGAAGCAAACACTGCCGTACCATCCTTTACTGGAACCATTTCGCCGCTTTTTCAGGCCCCTATTTGAGAACCTCTGGGTAATACCAGAACGCAGAAATTTTCGTCATCCTGTAAACTATAATCACATACTTAAAATCCAAAATTTCAAGTCTGTAGGTCATTTAGTTCCGAAGTTAAGCGAAAGCAAAATTTCGCATTTTAGACACTCACTCACTCATGATCGTCAGAATAGAACTAGTACTTCCCATAAACTCAGAGAGCTGAAATTTGGTACAGAGTTAGGGTTTAATGGCCACATAAAGGGAAAACTATAAAAACTAGGATAATCGAACATCTGGAGTACCTGGTGACCCTGATTAGAAAACACAAGAGCAAAACAAAACTATTAGAAGAGATCGACATACCGCCTTTACAAAAAAATATTCAACTTGGTGGGCCGCTTCATTTGATGTCAAAAATCGAAGGTCTAAAGTATCTGATGAAAAACCCTCAGCTGGTCTCAGCTGTATTAGAGGTATGGTAATGCCTCCTTCTACCATTGGTACATAAAAATCTACTGTCATTGCAAAAATCCAGCGTAGAGGGACACATCTAATTTAATCTAGCCTATAGCGTCCCACTGCTGGGTGAAAACTCTGGATAACACTAGATTGACTTTTATACTTATACTTACAAGTTTACAAGAAAAAATAGTCGAACCATTAACTTCATTCTACTCGAACATTACTCAAATTCCTTTAAGCTACCGTGGACATGAATTCATCTCGACGAGACCGTTGAGTACCGCGGACATGAATTCATGTCCGCATTACATGCTGCTATTTTCTTCATTAATTTATATAAAAATACAGTATATTTTCAATTGAACACTATTTCATTCGATTCTGAACGAACTAAAGAGTATTCTGAAGAATTATATTCACTCGGTTACATAGACAAAATCAAATATAACAGCCATATGATATAAGTTACAAGAACAGTAACTTTTTATGTTTCAATTGATAAAAAAGTGGAATCAAAAAACCTCTACGCGAACAATTCATAACGGTCAAGATTTCTAATAAGATAATAATAGTATATTTATTATTCGAATTCCGTAGTAAATACTTTAACTAGGAATTGCTAAATGTTATATCTATATGATTGTATAAGAAAAATAAAGGAAGACGCTATAATATATATACAAAAAGGTTTTGAAAATGAGGTTACAAAGCGCGCGCAAACTGTCTATTGTCGAATTTTTAGCAAATGTTTGCAAGTTAAAAAGTAGAATTATTATAATTATTATTCGGTTCATTTAGGAACAATATGTTGCATTGATTGTAAGAGCATAAAAATAAAATAATAACTTACGATATTTCATTCATAAAATAAAATTTGTTGTCAGTAAGTACACTTTATCAGGATCCGTTATAAACAAAGAGCTGTACAAAATAAAATAAAAATTTAGATGTTATGGTTATTGTTTCTACTTATCGAAAATCTTATTGGCTTTAAATAACTGTAAAAAAACCTCTTTAAACATAAGTGAGAAACATAAATGTTAACAAGTGCCGCCAGCTGAGGTGACAAAGCTGTTTTTTGTTACGGCGGGCGCAGTAAGAGAAAGGTTAAATAAACAAATTACACTCGACTTACCAGAAGATACTGTTTGTTTACTACCGACTAGAAATATGTGTATGCAGTTAAATAATGCTATGTTAAAAGCGATTCCGCACCCCGAGATAAAGTTAGTTGCTAAAAATTCCTTGGATTGTTCAGAATGTATGATAACGAAAGCCCGGACGTGTTTACAAAAATATGAAGATGATGCGTCGATGACTGCTGGACTGGAAGAAACTATAATCATTAAAGAGGGAGCTAAAGTATTGCTTAGGATAAATATTGATGTTAGTTTAGGTTTAGTGAATGGGTCATTAGGCGTTGTACAAAAAGTGAGGTGGGACCCGGAAGACCAAACAAAGCCTAAACAATTGGTAGTAAAATTCGCTACTAATTTGATTCACGAATTATTGCCTATTAAGTCAAAATTTGAGATCATACCCCGGGCATACGTGTACAGGGAACAATTCCCAATTTGTATGGCGTACGCCCTAACAATTCACAAGAGCCAAGGTCTAAGTCTAAAAAATGCCCTCATGGACATTGGCGCCTCCATATTCACTTGTGGCCAAGCCTACGTGGCGTTTTCACGAGTAACCAACTTCATGGGATGTACCTCATAAATGTTGACTTCAAGAGTATAAAAGCTCAAGCTTCAGCGATCACCGAATACAACCGGTTTAGGCGTTAATACTGCGCCGATCTTTCAGATTTTAAACCGTCAAAACCGTCTAAAAGAATAAATAATGAACGCGAATGGGCAATACGAAAAACTGTTGCTACTGTACAAGAATCAGAACCGGAAAAAAAGAAAATAAAGATTTGTAATAATAGAAAAATTACTCCTAAAAAGAAAAAGAATGTGTAGAATAAGAAAATCTAATAAAATAAATCAATGTGCCCACGTTTCTACAAAAAGAAGTGAAATCCTACCAAAAACATTCTGTAAAAAACTAGCCAAGTCTCGATGGAGCTGCTTGTTTATCTCTAAAAAGTAATAAAATCTAGACAAAGTCGTGCCAAGTCTAAGCTTCCTTACTGCGATTTCTTTATTATTATAGTTAATGTTGTGTAACTTGGCCATTGAAGGGTACACAAGCGTACAAAACCAGGTACTACATGACACCCTTGCATCAATCTGTCGCCAGAACCGCTACCCATTGACGATAGAAAATTGCCACTTGGAAAACCTTGATTGAATAACCAGTTAATTGTAGGCTTGATAAGGCCTTGCCTAGCCTAAAGGCGAGCCTAAAACAAACAGTACAAAAAATTATTTCCAGTATAGGCGGACTTCGAATCATTGATAGAAGTCCGTCTGTACGTCTATTTTATGTTAGATCGGTGGTCAATTTGACGCCTACAATTGACTGGTTATTCAATCAACGTTTTCCAAGTGGCAATTTTCCATCGTCAATTGATAGCGGTTCTGGCGACAGATTGGTGCAAGGGTATCATGTAGTACCTGGTTTTGTACCCTTGTGTACCCTTTAACGGCCAAGTCACACAACATTAACTATAATAATAAAGAAATCGCAGTAAGGAAGCTTAGACTTGGCACGACTTTATCTAGATTTCATTACTTTTTAGAGATAAACAAGCAGCTCCATCGAGACTTGGCTAGTTTTTTAAAGAATGTTTTTGGGGGGATTGATTTTACTGAATGACCTGAAGGTGTACTTTGGTGAATACTAAATTAAAATACTGGTTATGATTAAATGAAAAAATATTTGAAAACGAAATAAAGTTGGGGAAATTTTTGTTTAATAACGCCTAAGGTTAATCGAATCGTTGACTTTAGTAGGGGTGAATTCCTTGTCCACTTTATTTGACGCCAATATGTTGCTATTTTCAAAATGTAATAACGTGTGATGTTTCCTGGCGCACTTGCTACATACGGAACTAGAATTGCATTTTGCAACTAAATGCTTATCGCTTAATTAGTTCAGACATATGTTTTTTGTCTTTACCATTTTATAACGTTCGCTTGGTGAATATTTACGAAAGGTCGCACAATTGTATAAATTACCGTGTTTATCTTTACATATGATACAGGCATGCTGAAGTGGTGCCGACGTAGCGGCTACGTATGTTAACGACCCTGCTGTTTTAGATGGTTGAGTCTGTCTACTGTTGACGCATTTTCTAATTTCTTGTTTAACGTTCGGGGAGCGCTGCATCACCTTTATTTGATCTCGCACAAACGATGCTAATGAATGAAAGGAAGGCATCTCCGAGCTACGATGCTCCATTTCAAACGCACGCACGGTGTCAGGGTCTAATTTCTTTAGTGCAATATGGAGAAACACCACGTCCATAAGGTCATTAAATTTCAAATTCTTAAGTGCAGCCACCGATGCCACAAATTTATCTAAAAACTGCTCTAAGCCCTTGATGTTCGCGGATGATATAGGTTTAAGATCGAATATCTGGTTCAAATATTCGGAAGCTAACATTCTCCTATCTTCATATTTAGTTTTAAGCGTTTCGAATATTAACAAGTAATTGTTTGCTGTAGGTGTAAAACCCGAGCAAATTGACTGTGCCCTGCCACTAAGTTTACTAATTAAATAATATGATTCTTCAGCGTCCGATAACGATGGTTATTGTGTATATTGTTTTGAAAACTAGTGAAGAAGAAGGGCCATGTCTTAATATCACCATTGAATACCTGAATATCCATTGGCGGCAACCTAATTGAGTCACGTGGGCGTACCTGGATTTCCGGCTTTGCTTCGTTTTGAGATGGAGACTGTAAGAGTTTCGCCGTTCTTTTTACGCGACACAACATGTCTTCAAATGCTAGAAGCGGTTGGTAGTTCACTATATATTTCGGGTCGATTTGTAATTCCAAATGATTAATTTGGTCTAATATCCTTTCGTAATCCGTCCGCAAAGAATCCACCGTTTCAATTTCATTCAAAAAAGTTTCCCGCACTGCTTCTACATTAATGTTATTTATGTGATCACCAATACTTTGTACACGTTAAAAAAGTATGTCCCTCTTGACATAAAGCGTTTTAATTTTGATTTCATTTCCACTAACTGCCATTTTAAATTATTGTAATAAAATTATATTAATCACAATTAATCACACAACGCTGGAGGATGGACACTCGTTCCGTATTACGTCATTAAATTGAACACCTGTTACAGCGAGCCGAGGTGACGCGCGTCGCTCGCTAAACCCAATATATTTTTATCAAAATTGTCGGGTAAGCGTACAAAACGCGTGTGATTACACTGTTTCAATTATTTAAGCGACTAATAAGCTTTAAATTTAAACCAAATACAAACACTATTTAAATGAATAATTCTATTTGCGAGTAACTAACCAAAGTTTAATTTTAAACGAACACTATTTAAGTCTATTCCATAAATTAGAGTGCATTGTCTAAGTAATTAATCTAATAATTCGACCAGGAAATAGTTTAATGACTACTAAACACCAGTCGAAATCCTGCCGAAGTGACCATAAAATGATGGAGCGACGAGCCTAAGGTTACCGAAGTCTGATTCCCCGGTCGAACCTTAAACCTATTACGCGAGATATTAACCAAAGTGGACTGTATATGCGAAATGCTTGTACGTTTACATGAAATGGCGACTATAGCACGCGGTTTCCCATACAATGCACTCCCTCTTCCCTAAAACGAACTATTATTTGCCAAATCTATGAAAGGAATCCTGCTTGATTAGGAGAAAATAAATTGGAGCGGACACAATTATATCAAGCAGTAACTAGTAGGAATGTTCTCTCACCGGGATGTTGCTTCTATGCGGCTTGGGCACTATGTTGCTGCGCTGCGACTGCTGGAGAGAGTGCGGTGCGTGACTATTTCTCACACGAGGTGAGGCGGGTTTCCTGGAGCTCGACTGCATCCAGGCTAAAGCGGTTGTACTAGCGGTGCGCGTGGGCAATAGCCCTTCTATCACTATTGTCTTAAGCGGTGTGGTTCCAACGACGAGCGCGGTGGGAAGAGGCCGGCGCGTCGGCCGTGCTTGCCTTTTATTCCTTCGGTTGCGATGATTACGTGATATTCTAGGATCATCTTCCTCCCCCTCCCACCCCACCACCCCGATGTGTCGATAGGAGGATATGAATGTTATCGTTTGGAAAGGGATAAACGATTTGGCAAGCCTACCGTCTAATAAATAAATACGAATGGTTTTTCGCGCAACCACGTGTAAAAGAGGCTATTTATTACAATAATGCCAGAGTCCAAATACCTAGAAATTGATTTCTGATCGTTTTAAGATTTTTTAAAGTTTTTTAAATTAACAATAATAATAAAAAAATGAATCTTAATAATAACAACAGTAAAATTAAAAATAAATATTTTGTATGGTTGATTTAAATTTTTTTTCTACATATTTTCATGATCATTTCAGCATTATGAGTCGTGCACTTTAGGATTTTCCAAACAGTTTTATTGACTTTTGACGTAAAATTAGAACTAATAGTAATGAGGCTATTTGTGAAAACTTGTGTGAATTCAAAAGACTTAAAAAATACGTTTAACATGAGCGCTTAAGGCATGCACATTTAGATTTACCAAAAGGTTTTTTATAATATTATATATTATTAGTATAAACTTAGAGTAAAAAATTGATAATCCAAATATAATGAATAATGATTGCATACCACTTCAGCTTTCTACTACTAGTACTACCGTTGGTTTGTTTCAGTTATCTTATTACCGGTGGTTTCAGGTGGAGTCAATCAGTATAAATTGTAATATTATGTTAATTCATCACCATCATCATCATCATTACAGCCCTTCACATGTCCACTGCTGAACATAGGTCTCCCCCAAGGTATAACACAAAGCACAATCCTGAGCCACCTGCATCCATCGACTTCCTGTATGTCAACAGGTCATCACTCCATCTAGTGGGGGGTCGCCCTACACTTCGCCTACCGGTACGAGGCTGCCAATCGAGAACGTTTTTTACCCAACGGTTGTCGGTTCTTCGAGCTATATGGCCGGCACGTTGCCATTTCAGCTTACTAATCCGTTGGGCTATAAAAAAGCACGTTTATCCAAAAGAAAATGTCCATGCATATTCAATAAGAGTGGCTAAGCCGAACTGGTGGTTAAAATAAATAAATCAATGAAACAAACAATTTATATCTTGAGCTTTTAAAACCTTCAACTTCAAAAATATCTACCTAGTTGGTTTTTACCTAAACTTCTCACAACAAAATTGATTGAAAATCGTTTCTCCGTTACAGTCTAGCATGTCTCCCCTTCCGCGGTAAAAGCAATTCTGAAATCACATTCGAGATGGACTGTAAAGTTGACGGATCACTCTATGGTGGACGGCACTCAAGTTTATGTATCATTTAATATTTTTATATTTTATTGAAATTTATGGAACTTTAAATAGTAGAGTATCTTCTGATTCATCATGAGTATGGGCCACTTTAATTGTAACAAAGATTTGTTTTCACCACCGCACTTGGCGTATCGTATGTTAACATTACGTTATTATCGTTTAGATTAAATGAGATGATTGTACCTTGTCATACTACGCGTGTTCGTCTATTGAAATTCCTCAGTATTTCCCACAGTCACCCGAAATGAGTAGATGTATAATCTTGCCATGCTCCTTCGCCACCATAAGACCGCTTATGGCTATAGTATGCAAGCTGTGCTTGGCCTGTGTTGCAGTACCTCTTTTTTGTCAGAAACTACCGTGATTACGCTCATTACAACTTGCTAAAGATGTATCATAATTGTGTGAATTGTATGGTAACGCATAGAAAACGAAGAAACAAATTTATTTTTAAATAGTGAACTATTACAGTCGCGGATGTACGCACATCAACTTGTTAAAATTTTATCATAATCGGGCGAATGATATACTATAGGACGGTATGATATAGGAATAGAAGTGCATAGGAAACGAACAAAATATATACTCTAAACCGAACCTTCGCGGGCGCGTCACAAACACATCACAACTAACTAAGCGGTAGGACTCCTTTCGCTAGGTGGTAGGACGCTTTCTCTGCTCATGTCCGTCTTTCTCTTACTTATTACCGTTTAAAAATAAGTAAGTTTTTTTATAGGATAAGTTAAGATAATTTAATTTATCCTATTAAAAAAAAAGTTAAATCAATCGCAATAATATCCATTATCCAATATATAGTGTTTGCCTATATTACGAAATAGGGTTGTTGATTTTCTACACGCCTACATAGCACGAAAAGGTTAATAAAATAAAAATTAAGTAGCCTCCCAGGGCATCAGTGAAATTTTTAATTTTATTCTATAATAAAGAACCGTGCTACTTCACAAGCAAAATACTCCTTTGAATTTCATAGTACGCACGCGAACAACTTGAATTAGATCTCAGACGGCATCAAAGATATTTGCTTTTATTTAATAAGTGCTTGACGGTGAAAGAAAATTCCTTGAAAAGATCTACATTCCTGGAAAATTAAAAAAATCTATATTTTCTACGCGTTAATAAAAGAAAAAAAAACACCAACTATAATTTTATCTGTTTGTAATTAATATAGACTGATCATAAGTTGACTTTATTTTAAAAGGTGAGCTAATAAAACCAATTTGTCTCATATTTGCCATTTGAATCTTCGGCGAGATATTTTTTCGAATGACTGAAACAACATTTTTACAAAAAAAAAAACACAACTACTAGGCACATTAGTATGTGTGGTTGCTTATCGTGTTTCTTTTAGAAGCCTATGGAGATGCGAAAAATGAGGTAACTCCTTATTATAAAATGCATTTGTTAATAAAATTTTGTTCACCACAGTCCACCTGATGATGATTGAAAATGTGTGTAGATGCTTTGACACTCCCAATTACTAAGATAAAATGCCTCGTTTCCAGTAACCGGGGTCTTCAGTTCTTTAAACTAATCATAAAAAACAACGCAGCATTAAGCTGCTATTTTACTCTAGTATTCAGTGAAAACCTGGTACTTCCTTAGTCGAATCGACCCATTCGTGCAGTAACGTGATTCTAGTACGTTAAAAATCTCTTCGCATTATAATAAAAAACCGTGAGTTATTTCATCTTTGTATACGAAGATAAATATGCTTTTGAACTGACTTCAAAAAAAGGAGAAGGTACTCAATTCGACTGTATTTTTCATGTGTTGTGTCGTGTATCTTTATTCTTTTTTATTTGATAGCTGGTGCTTCTCGTGTGGTCTCATATAAATTGGTTCGAGATCTGACCAATATTTTTTGAATTATCCTTTATAATGCGTATTTAATTGTTGACTTCAACTACATTGACGATTTTTTCATTTTATTTATATTGAAGTCGGTTGTTCAAAATTTTTAAGTTTACCACTTGTTTAATTGCGTTTGTCACTAACCGTAACATTAGGTGGTTTATTAGCTCTTATAAGTCTTTGGCCTATAAACATATTACACGGTTCACGCAAACTACTCTGAAAATCATACATTTCCTTTTTTTACGAGGTCATATCTTTAATAATATATCTAAAAACCTTTTTTTTTCTACTGACTAAACACTAGAAGGGAAATTTGTTCTATTAAAATAAAATAAAAATTATTCAAAGTAATTTTTGTTCTATTATTAGATCGATAATATACTAGTTCCACTATCTGTGATTATACGAATACAAACAAGAAAACCAATTATACTTCTCGTTAAATTTATTTTTTCATTCACTACTTTCAGATACTCATTGTTTCGAACCGAAATGTTAGTTAAGAAGTTAATTGCAACAATTTTGATCTCCACTTCGCCGTAGCCACGTTCAGCGGTAAAAGCAATTCTAAATTCGTATTCGAGATAGACTTCAAAATTGACGGATGGTGCCGAGATAGCACTTAAATCCGTTTTTTCGTTTAATGTCGATGGTACTAGGATGTTTTGTTTTCGATTCGATTTAGATTCGTGTGTCGTTGAATTGTTATCGTTTTTAGTACACGTGATGCTCGATATAAATTGCCTAAAATCGATTATATTATTATTCGATTGTCATTAGTTATAATAAATATAAAATCACGTATGGTAAACACTTCTCCATTTACTTTTGTACGTGGTAGTGCCACGCTGCATATTGTGGCTTTATATGGTACAATATGAATGAAGTCGATGAACATAGGTGGATCAAGACCACGTTTTGTAGCAGTCTTTAAGTGGACTGCCACAAAACATGGTCTTGATCTTGACTTTGACTGCAGTAGAATTATGAACTGTTATGATAATGATTATAAGAAAATATATAATATTTTTAATGTAAAGCTCATCATAAAAATATTTTTCCATATATTTATATAAAAGCAAAGTAAGCGACAAAAATGTATCTGAAACAGAACACATAAAACAAAAAATGAATCGAATTTGATAAGGAAAATTTTCAAACTAAACAAGTACCGCTCTTTCTTTGAGTAGGTGTAACTCGTTTAGGTTTATGTTGACATCAAAGGAATATCAAAAGTTATGCATAAATGATCAACCTTAGTTACAAGAGAAAATATCTTAAATAAATCCTCATTAAGCAGAAAGGTGCAAAATTCAAAGGATATTTTTTTCCTTTATTAATAGTAATGTTAAAACGTTATGAAAATAATAGCAGGAATTGTTTTAGTTCGTGACAGATTACTTTTCAGGACACCCACGAGGCACAATTACATGAGGGGTTTTAGCGAAAATTGCGGAAAATTAATTATATTTACTTATCTACGTCTATTGTGAGGACCAAAGAACTATAAACCATAGTTTATACGCTCCAGCTTAGTTCGTGTGATGTAATTGCACTTTATAATTATATATTAAAGATTTAATTACTTCCATTTCACTATCTGATATAGAATATTATATTTTCTTTATTTATCCTTTTTTATGTTATAAGGGACTGACGAGACAAAAATGAAACATAATTTTATAAAGGCTTAGCATGGTTTCTTGAACTCAACAACAGCACCACCTACGGGGTCCTATTTTGAATCTAAGCCATCGTCAAATCAACTTAATAACACAAACCAAATTACAAAAATCTGTCAAGCCGTTTATGGAGAGTTCAGTCACATACTCACGGACCGAAGTATACTAAGACAAATTCAGAGAAGTCATTCTATGCCATTATTATAAACCACAAACGCACTGGTAGGATCTATGTGGCTTTATTTAAATTGATGATAATCATTAACGCCCATTTATTTTATTTCGGTTTTTTTTCCGTTTCTCAAAAATAGTCTCTAAGTTTTTCGGACAAATTATAGCTTAAGGGTACATCCCTTTCTATAAGTGCACAAAGTTTTATTATAATTTGTTCAGCGATTCCGACGACTAGCCTGGACAGACATACAACCATTTAAAAAAAGTTTATTCATGTTTTGTTTTTACTTGTGAAACGCATTTTTTATAAAATAAGGATAACTAACGAGCACGCAGCTCAGTTTGTGACAAGTGGGTGCAGTGGCCCATATGTATCTGCATCTATTCTCGATTAGAAGAAGAACCAAAGGTACAGATGGGTTGTCAGCTTTGGGGATGAAGATGAAATGCCACGTTTCCAGTAAAAAAGGTTTCCATATGAAACAGTAGCATTAACCTGCTATTTTACGCTGGTATTTTGTGAGAGCATGGGCCTATCCCAGTCGAATCGACACATCTGCGTCACAACAACTATATAGCTGTAACTTGGCTTTAATACGAAAACACTTTTTGATGTAACCGTTTTAAAAGCATGATTAAACGTGAGATTTCATATTATGATAATTTACTGATAAGATTAAAACGATCCAATGAATTTTTCTCTTAAAAGGCTGAATAAAGTTTTAAGTAATTAAAAATAAATATTGCTGCATATAATAAATGTATCTTTCAAATTTTAAACGAAGACTAATTACGAAACAATTAGACGAAGACGAAATCGTTTTATAACGTCTAATGTGAATGTAAGAGTCGCAAAAGTAATCTAGATACAACTGTTCTTCGCCGGATTTTGATTTATGTGTGCATAACTTTCTTTTATTCTATAGAAAACGGTTCGTTTCGCAAAATAGCCAACACGGGAATCTGAACACTGCAAATAAGAGTTACGGCTTAAACTTTATTTCAAGGCAACAAATACGTGCAAATTGCTTTAAGAAAGGAAACAGTATCCGTTGCTTTTAAAGTGTACATTTCATCAATCAAAACTGAGTATTGAACCTTTGATTCAGAGTTGATTTTTAGACGTTAAATGAAAATGGAAGCTAGATCCTATAATCTTTGAGTCAGCATCTTAGAGGCCCGCAAACTGTTTAAAGTGCTATTCGTAAAGCTTAGAACTAAATAAAACACAAATTTTTCTTCCGTAAAGGCGGCCGTAAGCCTGAAAATTGCTATCAGGGAGAAGGACGAGAATAACAACCCGCTGTATAGGGAATAAAAGATTTATTTAAAGTCCTCTATAAGTTAAAATTTTAGCTAAAATTTCTAACTTCTTTATTATTATATCAACCTAACAATTACATACTTTGATACTATTTTAATCACACTTGTTACTTTAATATAACGCAATTTTGTCATGAAATAAACACACATTAGTAATACAAATATATAGGTATGTTTAAATATAAAGAAAAAGGAACTTTTCTTACCTATAAGTGAGAAAGATCATTAACAACTTTGATAAAATAGGTGAAAATTGTCTAGATGACCTATTAGCGTTCTAAGTATGAAGACCAAACGAAGAACGCTATTATATAACTTGCTAAATAATAGGTCCTGACATATGAAATTGGCGTTCTGAAATATAAAGTCATTTTTTTTTTGTAAAATATATTTAATTAATCCAAGTTTGCACATTGATCCCTTTACTAAAAACACCATGGGGGCGAGAATCAATAAACTCTTTGAAGGCGATTTGGACTGCCGTATCGGAGTAGATTTTTTTCCTTGTAAGAAGTTGTCCACATTCCGAAAAAAGTGATAATCTGTTGGAGCAAGGTCCGGGGAGTATGGCGGATGTCGCAGATATTCCAATTGTAGCTCATCTAACTTAGTGGTTGTTTGTTGTGCAGTGTGTGGTCTTGCGTTGTCGAGAAGCAGCAGTGGCCTCGAGCGATTGACCAATCGCGGTTGTTCAGCAGCTAGTACTTCCTTCATGGTTTGCAGTTGCTGACAATAGATATCTGCCGTAATCGTTTGGCTAGATTCTAGAAAGCTGCAGTGAACGACACTGGCACGAGTCCACCAAATACCCACAAGTAACTTTTTCTGAGTCAATTTTCGTTTAGGACAGGATTTGGCTGGGCCTCCAGGGTTCAGCCATTGCGATGAGCAATTCCGATTATCGTACAGTATTCACTTTTTATCACAAGTAATGATTCGATTAAAAAACCCTTCATTTTTGTGTCGGTTAAGCAAAGTAACACAGCAGTCGACGCGTGTTTGCAAGTTCGATTCACTCAATTCATGAGGTACCCATCGTTCCAGTTTTTTTTTTAATTTCCCGATTTGCTTCAAGTGGATTAATACAATTTTATCACTTACCCCGAAGCCTGCAGCTATCTCTGATGTCTCCGGCCTTCCACTAGGTTGGTTCTGAAGGTCGAAATTTCCAGAACGAAAACGTTGAAACCCAAAACGTACCGGGATTTTTGCGTCACCGACACCGTACACATCATTAATCATTCGAGCTGTTTCTGCAGCGCTGGTGTCGCGGTAGAACTCCTACTCGTAAATATACCGATATTTCATGGTTTCCATTGTGCGATAATAAGCGACGCCAAAGAAAAAATAATGAGGAAAAAAAAAGAATGAATGTTTTCAACACTCAAATGTATAAATGTATCTAAATGAATTTATACATTTCAATTAGGAATTCTTAACAAAAGAAGAGATATTTGAGATCAAAGTGGTCAGTACGACAAAATGCTACTTTCCAATGTAAGGACCCAATACTAGACATAATTGGATACATAAATATTATAAAATTATAACACATTTCTTACATATTATTTCTGTTACCCAGTTCGAGTTATGTTTGTTATCTAATAAGAGTTATATTTGTGTATCATAATGTTGGCAGAATAGCACTCGAAATATCTCAAAAAATGAGATCACAAAAGTTTAAGTTCATCACTCTAAATTTGGTAAAATTATTTTTATTCGAAGTATAGTGTTCGCGTAAATATTAGATATCATTAAAGAGACATCTATTTAGATCCGATGGAAAAAAAACATAATTACGTAAAGATATATAATGCTACATAAATACATAGTAAATAATGTATAAACACATATTTTTACGCACAGTGTACCTTTATACAGAGATAAAATTATGACAGCCACTAAATCATAAACAATATATTTAGGTATATTACTCAGAGAATATTATTACTGTGGAATAAAATAAAAGAAAATTTACAAGTTTATTATAGGTAAAGCACTTTAAAATTTGAAACCGGAAGATATTTCTTCCAAAACAGTTGCTACCGGCAACTGACGCAGCATCCGCTCAGTTGTTTCCGCCAGACGTCGGACACAGAGACAGACTACGTCCGGCATATTGGTCGATTTTTAAAAATTGAATGCCAGGTGATCAATTATCTTTGCTTTCTTTCTTGGTACATATTTTACCTCACTATCTATATGGTGCTAAATCACGGAAGAAACATTTAATAAGATGTTTTATAACCTATGTTCCACAATAAATGTACTTGGTTTGATTAGATTAGATTAGAAGTAGTACTACGTAGCGGCGGTTTAAGAATATACATCGTCTCGTGGGTGTCGTAAAAGCCGGTATAGAGAAACAAACTAGGAGATGGTCACCTGATATGTGTGTGAAATTCAGTTCATAAAGTGGAGTTCAGGCCTATGTTTAGCAGTAGACTTTGTTAGCTTATAAAAAAGAAGTTTTGAATTAGTATGATAAAATTAAACTACAGACCAAAATATAAGTCCATTATTATTTTGATAGTAACTATTTACTATAAACTGTACGTTTTTATGTTAAATATATCATATCATTTTTTAGAGGCGAGAATAACGACAAGTCTTATGAAAAGTCAAGTTATCAATACCAAAATAGTAAATAAAAGGAATATATTATTGCACCAATATAAACTTAGCCCGCATGATAATATTATAAAAGATACCTTTACAAAACTGTGATAAAAAGTTCCTTTTGTACGATGGCGTTGGATTGTATAATAAACTTTCAAAAGAAATAAAAAAAAAATATTATGTCATATTAAAATATTACGTCACAAACACTACGAACACGACGCCTTGATGTGTGGCGTTTTCATTTGCATTTATTATTTATGATTATTGTGCCGATAGCCAGTCTCCGTTAAAGTTTACCGCCATGACCTTAATTCGGTCTGGAGGACATTATTATTTTTATTATTATTATTTGTATATTAATAAGAAATATGGCATATGTAAACAACGTAGATGTTTAATTTGATTCCTATAAAATAAAGTTATATACGCATAACATATCTCATATGACGTTCAATACGCGCAATTTTGATATCATTTAAAATGAATTAGTAAAATGGAAATCACTTATTCCGACCTCAACGTATAAATACGTACGTCTATAATGGAAACTTTCATTGCGCAACGCGGAGCATGTCCTTTAATACAGCTTAATGGAAGAGAAAAATACAAGATGATGGAGAAACAAATGCCTGTAGTCGGCTCTTATCTATCTTTGCTTGGAGCTAGTGAATCGGCGTTTTAATGTTTTTCAAAAAATCATTACAGAAAAACATTAAACCGTTTATGATTTCACTTTTTTCGCATTTTACGTTTGATAGATGGAGAGAAAGAATCAGTCCTCTTATAAAAAGCTATAACAACAGGTTGCGGATACAGTTACTTTAGGAATTTCACCGCAAGTGGACCCCACGGACCGAAAGTCTCCACAGCAAATGGTACAAATATGTAGTCATCTCTGAGAAACTGTTACTTGCACCACTAACTTAGTTTAGTCACCTTAGATGCTGCCCTGGTTCTAAACGAGATGTCCTTGAGATGAGAGGTTGCCAAAGTATTTACGCACCTAGCATTCCACACTAAGTCCTTATTTATCTCTCTCCCAATCCCGCCATCTTTCAGAATATCCTCCTTCCATCATCTGTAAATTTTCTACAAGGCTCTAAAACCGTGGAATCATATTAAATAGAATCATGGTTAAGAGAGGCTCTTTGGATACCATGGTTAAGAGAATCGTGACGGGGTTATCTGCCAGCACTTATATGAAAATTTGTCGACTACGTTATTACGAGTACAAGGCTGATAATGAGGTTGACAGTTATTATAGATTTTTTTGATATTTCCCATCCTATTTATTCTTTAATTTCTAAATACTAGGATTATTACGCCATCTGTATGACCTTCTGCTTTATTATTTGCCCGAAACTCTTTGTATTAATAGTTAATGTATCCTTACTTCACTTGAAATCTTTATCTCTAAATATTCCAGAAAAGAATACCTCATGGTAGATATGATAGGGATATAGAACGACGAGTCAATGCAGGGAATAGAGTGAATGGGGCACTACACTCTATTATGAAGAACCAGAATGTGTCAAAACAGGCACGTATGGCAATTCATAATGCTGTGTTAGTCCCTACTTTAATGTATGGTAGTGAAAGCTGGGTGTGGCAGAAGAAGCACGAAAGTAGAATAAATGTTGTAGAAATGCGGTCTTTAAGGAATATGCTAGGGTTGAATCTGAATGACAGGGTAAGAAATTGCGTGATAAGAGATAAATGTGGTATGCAAGATGATGTTGTGACCAGGATTAAGAAAGGAATGCTTCGGTGGTTTGGTCATGTGGAAAGAATGAATGAGGAAAGAGTGACAAAGCAAATTTATATGGCAGATGTGAACGGCCGAGTCGGGAAGGGACGCCCTAGGAAAAAGTTTATCGACCAAATTGGCGATATTTTGAAAATGGGCCACGTTAGAAGTACCCTTAACCGACGAGCATGTATGCGTAGATATATGCATGTAAAGGAGGCGAAAGAGGTTTGTCAGGATCGTGCCAAATGGAAGTCCGTAGTCTCTGCCTACCCCTCTGGGTGACAGGCGTGAGTGTTTATGTATTTATGTATTTATGAATAGCTCATTTTTAAACAAATAACAAAGAACATTTTCACATGATAATTTTATTATCATAAATTCAATGTGTGTTTGGATTTGATCTGTTTCTAGTCAGTTTTCGAATACACTACTGCTCTGAAACTGCATATATCTAAGGCGGAAAGTTTTATGGCCCCGTACTGAAGTAGTAGTAGAATATTATACTCTCGACGCTTCTTATAGCGATCTGCGTATGAAATATTTCTTTGTGGTGAAAGGCTCGTAGCTCTCTCGTTATCTCGCATTGTTCTTATTATAGTAATATCGCAAACGAGAGATACACTTCACCGTTTACAGGTTAATAGGAGAAATGGCTTTTTATAAGACTGAAATGTTACGAACTTCCAGTTCACCTGATTGTAAGTTGCTACTGTAGCCCATGAACACGTGCAACCAACTTTAAGCAAAGAAGGCTATAAATGCGCTTTCATCTCTAAGAAGTGAATCGGAATGTCTTATAGCCTGTTATAGTATTTGGCGACAGAAATAACCTTTGTATGGCTAATAATATATACTGTAAGTGCAATACAAAGCACAAGTTCCGTTTAAATGAATAGATGATATAGAAGGTAGTTAACTACTAAGAATATTGATTTCTACACCTATTAATTCAATTAAAACTTAATTTATGGTTACCAAATACAATCGTTTAAAATGATGAAAATATTTAACAGTAAGGGCATTTAAATAGTTTAATATCTAAATATTAATCAGTTTATAGCATTGGAATTCTGCGTCACTTGCATTTATTCACTCATTCAAATATATAGAAACTCTCTATCACTTTCTGTCTTCCTTCCTGGCTCGTAAACTGTATAGAAACTAAACTTGTTTATCAATAGACTGCCTGAAAATAATATTTTATGATGAAACTAATACTCTTAAAAAAAGATGCATCAAGCATAATATCATGATCATCATCCCTTCACGAGTCTACTGCTAAATAAAGCCTCCCAAGGAATGCCACAAGGAGCGGTCCTGAGGCACCTACATCCATCAACATAATACACTAGCATTTAAAACTTATCATTAAAATATTATATTTTAATTATATATTAACTTATCATTATAATATTTAAATTTATTAAAATTAATTATATGAAAGATAATGAATTAGGTACGCAGAAGTATTATAGTCATTCAATTATGAGAGGAAGTTATAAGGAGTATAATTAATATAATATGGGAAAAAATAAACAAAAACAGATTAAAAGGCTTTATAAAGAACAAATAGATATTGAAAGTACATTCGAACTCAGCATTAATCAATTCAGAGCTTTCATGATAATTGTTCCCGCTCATAATTCTCTCTATCATGAATTTTCCACAAGCGAAACTAATTTTCATTTCTCCTATTAATTCACGTCGTGCTCAGAGCTTAAACCATCAATAACATACGGTTTTTGAAATTTATATGCAAAAACTGGGTATTTATATTACTATTGTTGGACCCAATAAAAAATATATTATTTTATTACACAATATATTATGTACCGTAAAATGCCCTAACTTTGCACGAATTTAGAGGTTTTTGTGATATTTATTGACACGCATAGAAAAAGTGACAAAGAAAAATGTTAATCAAAAATTTGTGAACTTATTAAAATAACCCAATATAGTCTACACCTCATATTTTTTGAGAAATAAGCTTCGAACTATCCAGGCAAAGTAAAGGAAATTCCTTCAATTTTGCCATTGCATTATCCAGGCAAAGTTAATGGCATTTCCTTTACTTTTCCCAGGCAAAAATATTGCAGTTTTACATGCGTTTCCAAATAAATAGATTTCACTCCGATAAAGTATTGGTTTATTATTCCTACTTATCTACTACTAAATCTATACTAATACTACTAAACTAAAACTATCAATTTTTTATTAAGGTAGTAGGCAAAGTTAAGCAGACATTTTGAACATTAGTCATTTTATGGGAAATTAAGTTAAATATGTTCTTTATTATTAATGTAATAAAGTAATATACATTTCAGGGTGGATAAACATAATAACTCGTTAAAAATTCAAACATCATCAATGTTACTTTGTTTTATTGAGTACCTAGGTAACAATTTGTACTTACACAATAATAATAGGTCGGTAGGGCATAGGTAATTCCGATTAGGTAAATTTCGATTAGTTTATAACATTTTGACAAATTTGGCATGATTTTAGACATGATAAGGCAGCATTAACAACATGATAAAGCATGTAGGTACATAAATAGCTAAATTAACAAATAATACTTAAAAAAAATTGAAAAAGACGTTTATAAGCTAAAACTATTAATCAATAAAAATCACCTTCTACCTTCTTAGAATAATTATAAGGTACCTTTAAGATTGTTTAGTAGGAAAGTTCTAAAATGTAGGCATCTATCTAAACAAACAGATGGTAGTCAAACGCAAGTCTATTCTCAAATAAAATGCAATAAACTTATTATTTTTATAGGAAGTAACATATTAAAATAATAAGCAATAGTATATTTATATAAAACGTTTTATGTTCTAACTACGTACACGATTGCGCACATAAAACCGCGAAATTTCACTAGTTTTATTATCAAAATAATAATTGACAACCCTACCCCTAGGAAAAGTTTGTTGATTTTTCATAAAAAGCGATACATAATTGTTTGTCTTTATTTTACCCACTTAAACTCATTTTAGGAGATCAAAACATAGAGAAAAGGATAGGAGACTATTTTTTATTTAATATGTTTCATAAAATGCGTAAAAATTGCTTAAAGTACTCACACAATAAAATTTTGAAGTGCTGGCAAAATATCTGCGACCACTATTTGCACAATTCTGACGTTACCAGACGTTTCGCAACTTTTTTGCCAGAACCAAAAGTTAGCTTTGGCATGCGACAAAAATCGTACCATGAAATAAAGTCTCTAGCTTGTATAGCTTGCTAATGAAATCCAAATGATCGATTTAGGCAAGGTTGGCCAAATTAGGGCATTTTACGGTATAAACATAAATAATAGAACGAAATAAAATATGTAACGTGATTCAACTAACTATAGGTGCAATATAATTTATAAAGAATATTGGCTTTTTTTTAAAACTGGCCAAGTGCGAGTCCTACTCGCGCATGAAAGGTTTATATGAGGGTAGCCCCCTTAATTTTTTATTTACTTTTATTCCTATTACTTGGTTGGTGTAGTGGCAACATAAATACATATTCTGTGAAAATTTCAATTGTCTACCTGTTACGAATCATGAGATACAGCCCGCCGACAGACAGACGGACGGGCGGACGGAGTAATGGACAGTGGAGGCTTAGCAATAGGGTCCCGTTGGTTACCTTTTAAACGCGGAATCCAAAATGACAAAGAAGAAAACTTGCGAAGTTTCTTATCGAGTTTCTCTCCTAAAGAGAGAGAAGAACCTCATTTTAAAAATGGTAGTAGGTGGAATAAAAAATATTTTAGCGGCAGCATATTCCAAATTTCTTATTTTAATAGAAAATTTTATCCCGTCATTGCTAAATTTGGATTTTAACAATTAATGAGTCCTAGATTAATTATTACACCAGTAACTATCCACAGCATAAAGTGAGTTTAATTTGTCACATGTATGTACATAACATATTATTTCACCTTTATTGTGCTGCATAGAATGATATCCAAAGCATTTGCCACTAATCGTAGGTGGGTGAGAGATAACAAAACCAAACTCCTCTCATCTTCTCGTTTCTTTTTCATCTCCACTATTACTGGATTTAACTATTTTAGTTTTGAAATATTAAAAAAAATTACGTCTCCAACTCTTGTAACAAAATAAATAACGATGGGACCACATAGTTTTAAAGTTTAAAGCTTCATAGTTGATCCAAGGTAGACAACCTCCATGTCATACATTCAGTAATTTAATTCGTAGTGAGATTTCTGAAAAAATAAAAAGATGATATAGTCAGGGAAGAAAAAACAAAACTACAAATATATAATAAGAAATAATATTGCTTAAGTTTGTTTCTTGAACTGGCAGAAGACGATAAAAAATAATTTCTTTTTGCATAACGGATGGCAGAACAATTCTTTAATTGGTTGTTGTTTAAAGTTTAACTTAAGATACTGGTAGGTGATACTGTAATTCAATGAGCTTTAAAAACTAAAATAAAGTTATATCTTAATATATATAAATCACGTGTCACGTTGTTTGTCCGCGATGTACTCCTAAACTACTCAACCAATTTTAATCAAATTTGCACAACGTGTGCAGTTTGATCAAACTTGAGAGATAGGATAGTTTTTTTAGCCCATCAGTGAGCCACAATTCTTTTTGCTAATTTAAGGATTTTTATAGGATATGACAAAGGGTCGTCGAAAAGGGCTGAACAACGTCTGCCTGGCAAGCTAGTATTATGTAAAATTTTCTAGCTACTGGAAATAGTTTTTTTTTGTATTCTCGAACAAACTACGGTAGTATAATAGTATGTATGTATCATTTGTCTACTTCGACAGGTATTAGAAAATTGGCGGTAGTACCTTCCTAATAAGGATTATACGTGGTAGAGCCATGCTGCAGTTATATTAGTAGTATAGTTGTAGCACGAATGGGTCAGCACAACCGGGGAGGGACCACGCTCTCACAGAATACCAGCGTCAAATAGTAGCTTAATGCTGCAGTGTTTCGTATGGTGAGTGTAGAGAACCGGAGACTCTTTTTACTGGAAACGAAGCATTATATCTCAGTTCTCACGGGTGACAACGCATCTACTGATAAATGTAGATTTTTATGGGTCGCAGCAACCTCTTACCATCAGGTAGACTGAGTGCTCGTTTGTCACCCTATCCTATAAAAAGGACTAAAAATAAAACACTGTGGTTGTCAACCCACTTGCCTAGTTTGGCAACTGTGGCAAATATCCCATAAGATACAATCTATGAGGAAGGCCAATGTTCAGCAGTGGACTTTGATAGGCTGTGACGGTAACGGTAGTGGTAGACATTGAGTCACTTTTAATTAAGTTAATCGCTTGACAACTTATTACGTGTAAATGAGCCATTATAGCCTCATTACTGAATATTCATCCATATTGTAATGATACATAAAAGTACTGTCATAAAACTAATGTGGGATAGTTGGTATGTATTTCGTTTACATACTATCGAAATATTTTTGATTGCCACTAAATAATATTTGTTCAATAACAAGTACCTGCAACTGGTATGTTTCTATGGCTTAAAGAGATTTCTTTGAGCTCAATGTTAATATGAAAAGCTTAATAAATAATAAAGAAAAGTTACATTGCCCTAAAATCAGTATAGTGTGTTGTTGGGAGACAGAAATATCATCCTATGGGTGTCGTAAGAAGCGACAGAGGGCAACTGAAACAGGATATTGGCAGTAGCATCTTCCTGATATCAATCGCAAATAATAAATTAAACTAAGGGTGCTAGCCTGCCTTCCCGGCGTGGCACCTATGGCAAAATCCCAACTATACGACAATCTATTGGGGAGGCCGATGTTTAACAGTGTGTACCTTTGAAAGACTGTAATGAAAGAATGAATAAATCACATTATTAGCTATAAACTGTTAGACAATAGCATACTGTGGTAGCACTTTTACTTTAAAAAAACTGTAACTATTATATACCTTTAATAAGCTTAGTGATTAAAACAGTAAATAAAAAACTCTGAATGCGTTGAAAAGTTTACTGACACCAAAAACACTTCAAACTCGCTTTAATCAAATTTTCGTCGTTTTCATCCCGACGATCTTGTTTTTCAGTTTATTCCCAGCGCCTTTGATCTTGAATCCAACCGAAACATGTACACCTACGTAGGATTTGTTATTGATGAATAAAATATAAATATGATTACGTACACGTAATCTTTACGCGTGGTAAAAGAATAACTATTCTTTAGAGTAAGGTGTTTTTATAATAAGGCTTCAAACGAGACGCAGTTTACCTGATGGTAAGCGGATGCTACAGCTCATCTATCTATATTTTATATGAATAAACATGCAGATACGTCGTCAATAGTGTGACAAACAAGTACACGGTCCACCTAAAGGTAAGTGGTTGCTATGGCCCACGGTTATTTACATCCATCATCGATTACGAACCAAAATTTAGATGCGTTGTTACCCGCAAGGACTAAGATACAATGCCTTGTTTCTAGTAAAAAAAGGTCTCCGGTTCTCTACACTATCCATACGAAACACAGCAGCTTTACGCAACTATTTTACGCTGATATTCTGTGAGGTGGTCCTACCCCGGTCGTGCCAACATATTCGTGGTACAATTATACTACAAATACAGCTGCAGCATCACCACGTATAAAAGCTTGGTCACTATGGCAAAATCTACCCAATGAGGCTATCCTTAGGAGGCCTGTAGTCAGTATAGTTATAGTATGATATGGTATACTAGTATAGTTCAGCAGCAGTAGCCTTTTGGATTTGGAAGTTTAAGCATAGATTTATTTTAATATTTGAGTTAAAACAGGTGGTTTACAAAGTTAAAATTGGACCCAAAGAGTAGTAAATAACAAACTCACTCGACTTTAAATCAATCGAAGAAAAAGTTTATGCGAACGAAGTGGCACCGCTTATATAATGTTTTATTGATAAAAAAATTACCTGAACCCCTGTGCATACATACATAAATAACATACAGTCTGTTTGTAAAATTCATCCATTTTTGAAGGCAGCTAAAACCTGTGAGTAAAAAGTTTTTATTTAAAATTAAGAGGGAGATACCTGCAAAGAGTGTGTGTAAAACTTTCTAACCGCGACACCTAAAATAACAGTCAATAATTTCTGTGATTTCTCTAAGAATAGAACAAGAATCCCACTCGTAAAAAATCAAAACCAGTACATTACCCGCGAGCTATTAAAGCGTAATTTTTTATTTTAATGTTTAAATCTAACTTTTTCTAGGATCCATTAACCATATGCCCAGTATATAAAATAATCAAATACATTATTTATATAATTTACATATACGATGCTGTGGAAATTATCTTTATATTTTCACAGCATCGTATTTTATAATTTTTATAACACGGAGTATTCTAATGAAAGTAGCTACGAAGGTTAAATTAACAGTAAAACCAACCTACATATAAAATTGACACAGATAAAATAACAAAATTTTTAAATGAAAGGAGAGGCTACGATGCTCACACTCGAGAAATTTTTTCCCTATCGGTAGTTGGATATTCAAGCTATATGGCCGGCCCATTGCCACTTTAGCTTACAAATCGGCAATATCGCTCACTCTCATTCTACTGTGTATGTGATCACTTCTAAGTTTGTGATGCAGAAAAACTTCGAGCATAGCTCTCTCCATAGCTCGCTGAGCGACCATGAGCTACCTCATACGATCAACGGTGAAGTACGTCTCATATCCATAAATCATCAGTGACAAAACGCGCTGGTTGCTTATTCTAGGTTTCAGGAGAAGATGTTTCGTTATCTCCAGAACGCTGCCCAGTCGAGTCGAATCCGTTAATTGACCTTGCGGTTGACGTTCGACTTACCTAGTCGGACAATTTTTCTCAGGTATACATACCAGTCAACAAGTTCGAGCTTAGCACCAACAACTACCGACATGGGTAGGGCGTGGAGATTTAGAAGGCAACTTGGCAACCGTAGTACAAGATCATGATCCTTGATGCTACTTCCCGTCTCTAGTCTAGATATTTTACATCCTACCATTACCGTTACCGTAACAATCAATTAAAGTCTACTACTAAACATAGGCCTCCTCTACATATTGCCTCTTATTGGGGATATTCGCCATAGTTGTCAAGCTTGGCAAGCGGGTGAGAGACCGCAGCTTTTTTATTCGTTATTAATAAGGCGCTGTTGCTCATCTCGTGATTTGTTTCCCTCTGTCACCTTTTAAGACACCTACGGCGTGATATGGGGTACACCACCACTGCACTGTGTTTTATGACATGATATTTTTCTAGAATTTTCTGTACTAGACTTTTATGATACCCCCAGGATGAAATACAGTAACGGAATTTTCGGTTCTTGATGACATTATAAAGAAAATAAATTCGTTATCAAAACAGCGAAGAGCGTCTTACGCTAAAGATAGGGTTCCGTTGTACACCCCCGAAGCGGTTTTTGTCCGAAACAATGGTATGAGTACGGCACTCGTCCTATCTTCAGCAACTGTTACATCGCTAATGTGTTGATAATGGGGCCACGAGGCAAGAGAATTGACGTCATTACAATAAGCTACTCTACCATCAGTGGCCGAAAATTAATCCCTAAGGATGTACTAGATTCCATACAGAGTGTGATAATGCTGTTACTTTCAAGTGCTCGCTTAGCTGGCTCCATGACGTCTGCGTGGCGGACCAGTTGAAGGTGTGGGAAGGCGTCTAGATGAAGATGTAAGCCATGTGAGAAGGCTCTAAGTAGTTGACATTGGTCTTCAGATGTGTGCGGAAGTATTTCCGTGGCTGTGTCGGTATGCCGCGAAGATGATATACCATGGGGTTATATTCAGTACGAGTCATTTAGCTTTGCCACCGTGATGTGGGCATCATTTCTAGAGGGGAAAGCGCATAAAATTAAATGAATAATATTTGCGTATTTCATTTTTATAATAAATATTTTGTTGAAAGCCTCTTAATATTTTTAAATATCAATTTAATTAAAACTCTTGATGACATGAAATTCGATATGATATATTTTGACAAAGGGACAAAATTTAATTTTAAGTGTTCTGATTTCTTATATTTACGCAAACACTACACGTTGAAATAATGCTAGTTTTTACGGATTTTATCGCGTATATTTAACGTGTACATTTAACGCTCGAAACGTTGGGTATTTATAGTTAAATATACGCGATAAAATCCGAAAAACTAGTATTATGTTAAGTTTTCTTTTTAAAACAGCAGACCCCTAAGCAATACACAAAAATATTATTCTCGTAAACACAAAATCTCGGATGGAATTTCTTGGATAATACCGTGTTTAAATAATATTTTCATTCTAACATCTCATTATCCTTTCAAATTTGTTTGGGCTCCATTGTTTCTAAGACATAAATTAAATTAAATCCACCTATATAAATAAGATAGTACAACCTTGAAGCCACTCTGAAAAATAAGACTAGACTATGTGTTTCTCTGCCATTAATTCCTTATTTAAGATACTCTACGGACTTCCCTTGTGTATTAATTTTCATCACATTTACGTCATTGATACGCCTTAGATAGTCCAGTTATCGAAAACAGCCTCTGTCAGGACGAGCCTAGTATATGATTTCGTTTTTTCGTGTATAACTTAATAACTAATGTAAATTTATTTTTTTATCCTACTATATATACTACTATATTATAAATATATATTTTTTACTTTTAACACATAATAGTTCTATCCACAGAAATAGTAATAATCAACATCATCATCATCATTACAGCCCTTCACAAGTCCACTGCTGAACATAGACCTCCCTGCATCCATCGACTTCCTGCATGTCTTACTAGGTCGTCACTCCATCTAGTGGGGACCCTTCGCCTACCGGTACGAGGCTGCCACTTGGGAACCTTTTTTCCCCAACGGTTGTCGGTTCTTCGAGCTATATGGCCGGCCCATTGCCACTTCAGCTTACTAATCCGTTGGCTATGTCGGTCACTCTGGTTCTACTGCGGATATCTCTGTTTCTTTATCTAAGTTTATTACGCAGAGAAACTCCGAGCATAGCCCTCTCCATAGCTCGCTGAGCGACTTTGAGCGTCCTCACACGGCCAACAGTGAAGGACCACGTCTCGTTTCCGTAGGTCATGGCAGCACTGGCAACACGCACTGGTTGTACAGCTTAGTTTTCAGGTTTTGAGGTATACCTCACGAGAAGATGTGTCGTAATTTCCCGAAAGCTGCCCAGCCGAGTTGAATCCGTCAATTAACCTCTCGGTCGAAGTTGGACTTACCTATAGTAATACTAAGACCAAAGAAATGAGTTAGCACTCGAATACTTCCAAAACATATGTCGCCATATCTTAATATATACGTAAAAAGCGACGGATGGACTTACCTATAGTAATACTAAGACCAAAGAAATGAGTTAGCACTCGAATACTTCCAAAACATATGTCGCCACATCTTAATATATACGTAAAAAGCGACGGATGTCCGCAGCCGTATTATAAACTTATGCAATGCATATTGATATCTAATATTCACATTAAATTGCTTGGCGAGTTTGTCAACGTCGCGTGCGTCGCGTATTACGGTCGGTAAAGTATTCATCTAGATGTAAATTAGTTAAAACAATGATAATTTGTGAATAATCAACTCACCGATGATATTTTACGCCTGTATTAGTTGAATAACACGTCCTTGATGAGTTTTTACAACTGATTAGGCGGCAGTTCACCATCATAATAACATAAATTCACGTTCGACCTTCGGATGATGTTCGTTAACACATCATAGCGGTGACAAGGACATGCGTCTATGCTACTTATAGAGTCATTTCTGTGGGTCTACCCAACCCTTTTGGGCGATTGAGCGTGAAGTGAACAATATATAGTAATGATCCGTTTCCAAAAGATTGAATCTAAAAGAAATTATTGAAATTTATCAATGATACCCTTAACCTACGAGAATGTATGCGTAGATATATGGATGTAAAGGAGGCAAAAGAGGTATGTCAGGATCGTGCCAAATGGTCCGTGCCGTAAAGTCCGTAGTCTCTGCCTACCCCTCTGGGTGACAGGCGTGAGCGTTTATGTTATGTTATTTTATCAATGATACCTATAGACTTACTTACTTACTTACTTACTTATCGTCACGCACAATCCCTAACGGGGTAGCCAGAGAGAACAGATCGCCAAGTGTCACGATCCTTACATACCACTTTCGCTTCTTTCAGGTTCATTAACTTCTTCATACATGCACGTCTAGGTATCCGAGTACTCTTGACCCTCCCCTCTTCGAGCAATTTGCTCACATGGTCTTCGAAAGTTAGTCTCGGTCTACCTCGACACCTTTTAATATTTACTTTCGCTCTATATATTTTCTTCACCATTCGGTCTTCATTCATTCGTTCAACGTGCCCAAACCATTGGAGTAATGATACCTATAGAGGGAACAAAATTATAATTTAAATAATAAATGTTACAACAATTTATTTGTAGGTTTAAGTTACTATTTTCCACCGAATTTGATCCTATCTATTTAGCTTGTCATTATACCAAGTACAATTTAAAAGCAAAAATATTTCCCGGTTTAACGGTACTAGTAAAAGTTTGTTAAATGTTGTTTTGACACAATATTTCTTTATTTTTCTAATATTCAAAAAATATAAATAATATCAACTTACTAGTGAAAGGTTATACTAATTTTATTCATATTCTACATCCAGTTGTTTTTCCGACACGTAGTTATCGCACAAATTGATGTTTTTGAAATAAATTGCACATATTTTGTATAGTATTCAATGGTACCTTTAATTATTTGGCTACTGTCATTTCAAAAAACTTGTATATTTGACAATGGGATAAAATTATTACTTCAAAATTATATAGGTAAGTACCAATTTTCTGATTTTAAATCTGGTAATAAACGCAAGCACACCACAATTTCTTACCACGCAGAGGTAATTACGAAATGGTAATGACCCGGAATAGTAAATTACCCATGAATAATATACTTTGCCCACGTAATTGTTATTTTGGTACCTTCTTGCATTTTTCTGAAGCTACAAGGGCTTTAATACAGACTATCAATCACACAAAACATTTTAAACTTATGTTTAAAATGTTTTCTTCAGTGACTGTAGGAGGTTAGCCATGAATTTTCAAATTTCGAAATACAGTTGGATGTAGGCATATTCCGCGACGACGATACTGTTACGCGCTCCAATCGACGATATACTAGCGCCATCTAGTGTCAGGAACGAGAGCGAGTAGAGCGTGTAAAGAGTGACATCACAGATCTTTCGACCGACAGCGCCACCCGAAGAACTAAGTTTCTAGAAAATCTATACTCGAGCTCCCGGTACCTTGCGCGTGTTTACTTGAACATTCCGGATATTTTGCTAATTTAAATAAATAGGTGGCGCAAGATGCGATCGAGACAGAGTCGAACTCAGCGACACAAGCGAAGCTTCGGAGCGGAATTAAGTGAATTAGTGTGTTTAATTATTAGTGTTTTAACTTTAATTTGTGTAAAATAAATTAAAGTGTTAATTTAGGTAATTTTATCGGCAATTTTTATTGTCACGAACCCTAAGCTCGTAACAATACTATAACTTGATGTTCCTTATCGGGTCAAAAATAATTATTAATTTCCGAAGCCACATGGTAAAACCATGCTGCAGCAACATTATGGTTGTAGCACGTATAGGTCGAACTGACCGGGGAAGAGCCACGCTCTTATAGAATACTAGCGTAAAATAAAAATTTCTGTGTTTTGATGGTGAGGGTAGAGAAACAGAGACAATTTTTACTTAAAACGAGGCATCATTATAGTCCTCAAAATTGGCAACGCATCTGCATTTAGATTCTTAATTGAGGATAGATGTATATGTTTCTAGGCTTCTGTTTCCACTTACCATAAAGTGAACTGTGTGTTCGTTTTTTTATAGTATAAGGGAAGCAAACGAGCACACAGTCCACCTGATGGTAAGTAATTGCTCTGGCCCATAGACATCTACATCTGTCCTCTATTAAGAATCAAAATGCAGATACGTTGTCTTCGAAATACAGTAAATAGTGCTCTACACTCTGTTGTGGAAAGTCAAAAAAGGCACGTATTGACATGCTGCATGTGCAATGTGCTGCACCGACATTCACAATGCTGCTTTAGTCCCTACATTAACGTACGGTATTGAAAGTTGGGTGTGGCAGAAGAAGCACGAGAGTATAATAAACGCAGTTGAAAAGCGGTCGTTAAGGAGTATGTTAGGGCTGAATCTGAGTAACAGAGTTAGAAATTCTGTAACAAGGGGAGGATGCGGTTTGAAAGATGATGTGACGAGGATTAAAAAAGGAATGTTCCAGTGGTTTGTTCATATAGAAAGAATGAATGAGGAAAGAGTAACAAAGCAAATTTATGTTTCATAAGTGAACGAAAGAATTACATAGAAGAAATCCAAAGTTGTATTTTGTAATCGTTTAAATTCAAGCAAAATTCATCCAGAACTTAGGATACAGGAATAGCTTAGAAAGTCTATACAAATAACTAGTTTTTATTTAATATCATATAGTTGTAAATAGCAAGGCTTTGTTAATGGAGAATTTGGAGAGCATAATCATCTTTCATTGCAGCTGCGCCGCATTATACTCAGAAATATGACATTGATATCGTGCTTGATCGGAATTTTTTATGTTTCAAATTACTAGTAGCTGTTTTAAAAATAACTAGTATTTATTATTTCAATATTTATTCACATAAAAAATATTATTAGACTAAAAACAATGAACAAAACTAAAAAAATTAAATTTACGCCAGTAACAATAAAAAATAAAAACACGACATGCGAACGCCACCAACCCGAACTAGCGGAAGAATAATTGCTCTATAACTACCTCGGAAATAAGATTAAGCCGATTCCGAGCAGTGAGCATTAATAGGTAGATAAATAATACTTTATTGCATAGTTATAACAAGAAAATGATTAAAAAACTTCAATAACAAACAAAACTTTTGACTGCGACAATATCTAAAGAAACAATCGTGGAAGGAATATTTAATTTTTAATTTTATTTTATATGTGCAAACGTACTAAGAACTAATAGAAATAAATTTGTAGTGTAAAATAAAGGTACTTCATTTCGCAGTAAAATTTTAATTAAATTATTCTATCTAATAAAACGAACTTCGGATGATAAAACTAATAAGCGCTCTTAGTTATTGATTATCAGAGGATTTAAAGAATATGCCCTTAATCCTCGACTTTCATCTATTTTAATTATTTTGTTAATATTCTAAAACGAGTTTTTATGTTCTATATCTATAATAAGTATAAAAAGTAATCTTAAGCAACGAATATCTACTAAATTTAATCCTCACAAATAAATATTATCGTTACATCGATACCACTAAGATCCGATCATTATTTGAACAAAGAGTCGCGGCTTAAGGATATCTCCCATATCATCTCGTGAATGTCGCAAAAGGCAAAGGATCCTTCCGATAACAAAACAATAATAATAAAAATAAAAAACTGTGGTTGACAACACCTATGCCAAGCATAAAACCTATTAGCAAATATAATCGTTACGAGGCAGTGAGGGATACTCGTATGTACAACAGGGGAATTTCCATAGGCTTAAATGAATGAATATCGTCCATTACGATACCTACGCTATATTATAGGGTAACAGTATAACATTTATTTTCAGACTTGGTAAGTATGAAAATGTTTCGAAACATAAATCTAAGCTTGTCATAAAATCCAACAGAGGCTCGATTCCGTTATATTAACTGTTCTTTATTTGACGATATGCGCTATTGGATATTCTTACACCGTCACTACACGGAGGAAACCGTAACACGCACGTCCCCAAATGTATTTTAGGTAAATTGTTACAAGTTTATCAAACCACCATAGCGTACAGTGCGTTATTATATCATGGCTTATAAAAGTAGCATAAATTGCAGTATCTATAACATGTAATTAACGGAGATTGTTTTCTTTAGACTTAAGGAAACCAATAAGCTATGACAAACTTTAACATAATATACCCTATAAATGGCAGCTTAAGAACTTACTTGCCTGTTAGAAAACTGATAGTTTACAGTGTGGATAAAGAGCACCATATGTAATTATTTAAATAAACCAATAAATTATGTTGTACCTATAAAAATTAATGTTAAAGCCGTTAGTATATTATATCCTACTGATAGGAAGGAACTAGACAGGACTATCGTTAAAACGTTATCTCCATACTAGGATTTTCTCCTGTATAGTTGTGGCAGGGTACTGTTATATTCTATTAAAGTCCATTGCTGAACACAGGCCTCCTACATATTTGGGGCCTGTGTTCAACAATGGACATTTCATTGCCTCATAGCGGGGATTGGCCGTAATTACCACGCGCGGCTGGGAACCGCAGTTTTTTATTTTTAGTCGTTGTAAGGGAGACGCTGCAGCCAAAATCCTGATTTTGTCCCCTCTGTCACCTACGGGATGACATCGGATATTAAATATTCTTACAACACAACTACACGTCATCCCCACACTAAGATTTTCTACTGTTTCGTGGAGACATTTTACGAAAATTACGAACATATTGCACAAGAACACAAATTTAGATCAGAATCAATTATTTGTAGGCCATACATATTCTTGTTCTGTGCGAGAATCGAACTTGCGGCCCTCAACACCACGACGTTTCTACTAATAGGTATACGCCTTCTCGTATTCATTAGAGGTTTATAGTGCGATAACTTCATTATTAACCATGCATAGAAAGTTTGCCGACGACGCCACGTGTCGATGGTTAGTACGGTTGACAAAAAATACATGTTTCTAAGACAGTGGTTGCAAATGCAATAAATCAATAAAAGAAAAATTATTAATAAAAAACGTTATAGTTTCTATTAAGATTTATTAAGAGCGAATCTTTTTGTTTTTCTACTACCGAAAACGTTAGAACCTTTAAAATAATAACACATTAGCTATAGCGATAAGCTTTTACTTTACTCGTTTTGATGACAACATAACACTAACCTAAAACAAACGAAAACTTAAAATGAAAACAATGAATATTTTCAGAGCGAGAGCAATAAATTCAAAGACGTTGCACACGTGAGTACACGACTGTGTTGTTAACGATACTAATCTCTAGTGTATCACAGTAATCTATGGATACTAACTTGGTAGACCGCGTACGCAGTCGGCGGAGGCGAGAGATCCCTCTCATCAGCAAACTTTCAGCACGCGGCTAATACGTGCTGGCAGACTTAACGTGTCAGAAATAATAATTTATAAACACATAATTTCTCATTTAAAATATATATAAAATTGCAATTCTCTCTCGTGTCCCTTGCGTCCTGTAAAATTACTGTTAGTGATCAGTGAGCCACTGAGCCACCGTAACTCCTCAGATTGTTTGATTCATCAATTTTACTCACGAGCGTGGTTTACTATCTTGGTCTATCTCCGATTTACTAGATGTTTACGCTTCCATTCTACCTAGGACTGTTTATGGGAAAAGAGTCCTATTTTTGCCTACTAAAGCAGGGTGAACGATAAATGGAACTAGTATATTATATAGACTTCTACAGTTATATGTGAAGTTGTCCGTGACAAAGTTGTTTGTCAGCCCTTTACGGTTGAATACTCAAACTGCCTTATTTTGGAGTAAGGATTTGCTATAATCGCCAAGCTTGTTTAACGGATTGGTATTCATACTTACATATCTATCACACCTTTGACGCTGTTTGCTATCTATATGATTATTAAAATTACTTAAAAATATTGTAATTACTCACAAAATCGTCTTCAATTGAAGTAATGCATAAATTTGCTTTCTCTCTCTTTCGCTATATGACAATAGAAAAACAAGGGTAAAGAGAGAATCAATACTAAAAGCAAGCGATAATCAACAAATGAATTGTCCTTATGTATTATATAATTATTATTAAGTGAGTAAATCGCTCTGCGTGAAAATAGTCCGTTTCAGTATCACTTCTTAGTGAAGCCATATTTTAATTATTGGATTTATATTAATCGTGGTTTTTATGGGTAACGCGGATAGTTAAATCTTAATGGTCTTCAAATTACACAAAATAAATTTATTAAAGTCTTATTTCATTATAAATAGCGAACACGGACTAAAGCAATTTACTCTGAAATAAAAATAATGAATTAAATAATAAAATTAAATGTGTGCTTATGAAATTTGAATATTAGGTTGTAAAATTCAAAGTGCTCAAACACATTCTTAAATAAGCTTTAACAAAAATAATCAAATTCAAAAGAAAACATTACGAAATACCGATAACATACACTTACACCTATTCTCAGAAGCCAATGCGGAAATAAAGATCTGATTTGAAGGAGCTAAATTATATATTAAATAACGTAAGACCATATATATATATATATATATATATATATATATATATATATATATATATATATATATATATATATATATAATTATAAACATAATCAATCACATCACATCAATATTTTTTAAACGTGAAGAGGTAACTATTGATATCATGCTAATAAATCTCAACAAGATATACTTTTAAGCAATAATACCATAAACGCCACTTTTTAAATTATTTTAATAATGACAGTTGAGTTTCTATGTCAGAAAGCTGGAGTATTAAATTTAAAGCAGCCATATCCTTTTTATTTTCCCAGCTCGCTTCGTAAAGTCGGTGAGTGATGATTGTATAAAGAAACCCGAAGAAAAATGACGCAGAAGATCATATTCATATGCTAATGCTTTGCCGCTGTGAACATCGGTGCACGCCTCTGATGCATGATAATGTGGCGTAGTAGACAATTTGTTATTTGTATTTTTCATGAATTGTATTTTCTACTTACGTGTTAGATAGATATAACCTTATTTGTTTGTGAATAAAAATTCATTGTAAAGTATGCGCTGGACTGAGGCAGCGCCAGTGTTAAATAAATCGAATTTAAATTTTTGTTAAAAGTTTTCCTCACTCGCCAAATAAATGTATTTCACTATGATTTGTGGATGTAAACGGGAGACTTAAAAGTGTGTTGTGGCAGAAGAGCTAAGATGTTAATAGAGACAAAATCTCAGGACTGTAAATAGCACTGTAAGCTATTTTAACAAAAAAGTGTGATTAGCAATCTCACGTCGTCGATGTTTTTTTCATATAGTAACTAATAAAATTATACGTTTTTTTTAGCATGAAGGTGACAAACGTGCACACAGTCCACCTGATGGCAAGTGAATGCTGTGGCCCATAGAAATTTACATATATCCTCGATTAAGTATCAAAATGCAGATGTGTTGGTGACCTTGAGGACTAAGATGAAATGTCTCATTTCCAGTAAAAGGGGTCTCCGGTTCTCTTCACTCACCATATGAAACGCAGCAGCATTGAGCTGCTATTTTACGCTAATATTTTGTGAGAGCGTAGTCCTTCCCTGGTCGAGCCGACCCATTCGTCCTACAACCATAATATAGCTGCAGCTTAGCTCTACCACAACCGTCCTACTACTGAACACATGCATTGTAATATTATTTTTGAAAGGGACATAAAACTGTATTGATGATAAATCTTTTAATTATAGAAGTTATGCCTAGGTTTCCAACTTGTTCGTTAACGGAACTAAAACTTATTAAATCACATAGTGTCATTTATTAATGAAATAAAAGTTCGTTTACTTTGGTTTTCTTTTCGCAAGTTGTGGTTAGTTCAATTTTTTTAGAACTCGCCACATCTGTAGCCGCAGGAAGTTTAATAGGGTCTGACAGATTCCGAACGCACTTACCCATGTTCCCAAGATTAATGACGTGAGGTGCCGCGGCCTCCATTCCTTAGGTTGCGGTATATAAAACTGATAGATCAAATTGTGTTCTTACACCATTTAAGTAATTTATAGATTTAGATTATAGCAATTTTATTTTATTCCGTTGTTTGTTTAACACTTTATTAATTTATCCTATAACAATTTTAGAAAATAAACCCTCTTGTTTAAATCGCTACCAGACTATTTCTTATGCGTTGTATTAACTTTTTATAGGTTTTAAATTTTATTCGCGGGTTTTTTGTAATAATTAGCCATCTCTTTTTAATCATTTATTTTACCGTATCAAAAGTTGTAAATGCCTCTCGAATTCTCTCGAAAATTGCCTTATAGAGGACATGCTTACCATAGTTGACATTCACAGTGTTTAATTACTTTGAACTCTAATCACAAAGCTGTTGTTGCTCATCTCCCGTTTTATTTCAATAGTTCACCGTTTAAAATACAAACTAGATGATATAGTATATTCTTCCACGCCACCATTACAAGGCAAATCAATATCATATTTAATATTTATGAAACAATAACTAAATTAAATATTTAAGAATATTTTCATATTCTTAAATATTTAGGTATGGTTTTCTTTAATATTTAGTCATTGTTTTAAAAAAAATTGTAGAGTAATGATTGTAGCACGAAAGGATCGGTTCGACCAATATAAGATAAGGTTCTCACAGAATACCAGTATGAAATAGCAACCTAATGCTTCCATGTTTCGTATGGTAAGTATAGAGAACCGGAGACTATTTACTGGAAACGCGGCATTCCATCTTAATACTCACGAGTGACAACGCATCTGCATTTTGATTCTTAATTGAGGATAAATGTGGATGGGTTTAGGCCGCAGCATCCACTTACCATTAAGTGGACAGTGTTCGTTTGTCAGTGTTTGTCGTGTTGTAAGCAATGTTAGAAATAAATATATAAGGACAATATCAGATTCTACTCAAAAATGGACTAATGTAATATTATCACTGATATTAAAAACCTACATGATACTTAAAACTTCACAACTCTTGAGTGTAACACAACATGCAGCAACCGTACGCCACTAATAATTTAACGGAAAGGATAGCGTAATGTAACATTAACAAGTTTAAAGAGGCAGCGATTATGAATACAATGATCAAAAATACACTTTAAAATATTATTTATTATCATTAAAGCCCATAAAATTCTCTGCTGAAAGGCCTTCTCCATAGATTGCCTCTTAGAGGGAATTTTGCTAAAGTTTCCCGGCTGGCAGGCAAGTTAGCAACCGCATTTTTTATAATTTTGAGTTTTTTATCAGGTAAGATGCTTTTTTATATAGGATAGTGTAACAAACGGGCACACAGTCCACCAGATGGTAAGTGGTTGCTGCGGCCCATAGACATCTACATCTATCCTTGATTACAAATCAACATGCAGATGCGTTGTCACCCGTGAGGACTAAGATGGAATGCCTCGTTTCCAGTAAAAAGGATCTCCGGTTCTCTACACTCACCATACGAAACACAGCATCATTAAGCTTCTGTTTCAATGTGAGTGAGAGCGTGGTCCTTTCCCGGTCGAGCCAACCCATTTGTGCTACAATTATACTACTAATATAACTGCACCATCTCTTGTTTCAGTTGAAATATTTAGCCTCTTACGCCACCCACGGGACAATAAAGGGTAATGGATATTCTTAGTCCTTAGGCGGGCAGGCACCCCAGATATTAACTTTTAGTTCCTATTGGGAAGACGCTACTGCCCATCTCCTTGTTTGCTTCCTTCTGTCACTTCTTACGGTGCCCACGGGACGATATGGATTTGTGGGTATTCTTCCACTTAGTATTCGTATATTATATTATTTATATATTAAAGTCATAAAGTCCACTGCTGTTTATAGGCATCCTTTATTGATTGTCATATGAAGGAAATTTTTGCCAAATATTATAGGATATACATTACATATTTTTACATACATACATAAACACTCACGCCTGTCACCCAGAGGGGTAGGCAGAGACTACAGACTTCCATTTGGCACGATCCTGACACACCTCTCTTGCCTCCTTCACATCCATACACCTACGCATACATGCTCGTCGGTTAAGGGTACTTCTAATTTGGCCCGTTTTCAATAAATCGCCAATTTGGTTGATACATTTTCGCCTAGGACGTCCCTTTCCGACTCTGCCATTCACTTCTGCACCATAAATTTTCTTTGTCACTCTTTCCTCATTCATTCTTTCCACATGACCAAACCACAAATTTTTAATAAAAATAAAATATAAAAACGGTAAAATTTTCTCACTTGTGCCGCCAACTAATGCCACAAGAGTATTTACTATCAGCACGACGCAGCCTCTGGGTCAATTTGTTGTATCGTCCATATATCTACTCAGTGGTTAACAACAATCGGATTTCCATTCGTTATATAACATGAAGTTTGTTTTATATAAAGGAGTTTGGTGATGGAAGTATATTTATTGATTGTAAGTAAATACGAGGAGCGAAATTTCGATAGAATATTTATTACATGTGTTACCACTTAATATTTCATCATTTAGTTTTATGAATTTAGTTTTATTAAACACGAGTGACGGCCCAGTACGGCAGTGGCTAAACGTTCGTCTGTGGATGTTCAAGCCGCGGATTCAAACCCCGCATGGCACAATAATGTATAAGAAATAATGTGTTGCATACTGTTACCATTATATAATATCATCGTCACTGCTAATAAAATAAGAACTGCAGAAAATAAGCCTCTCCCGTTTTCCTTCGTATAAGAACATTTACTATAATTGCAAAACTTGGCTGGTGGGTGTCAAACGCCGTTTTGTTATTGTTTTTGGGTTATTATCTGGAATATGCGTTTATCCATCTTCCGGTTTATTTCCCTATACTTAAAAACAGACCTATTAATGTTATTAGGCCTTCCTCATATAATGCATCATAGTACGGTCTGTACTGTTAGAAAGGCCTTTGTTCAGCGGGGGACTTTACTGTAACGGTAACGGTACCGTACAGGTAGGTGTAGAGTTATCACATGCTCGGCGGTGAAGGCCCTGCAAGTTTTCTACAAAAAATATATTTTAAGAACATATGAAGTCCACCAATACACATTATAGCAGCGCGTTCCTTGCTATAAAACTTAACATAAAAGTAAGAAGAAGCCAGTGCCCAGCAAAATATAACTGTATTCTGCTCTTTCTTATTTTAATATGTAAGTTTCATGTAAAAAACACACGGACATAGTAAAAAAGTTTAACATTCTTTAAATTTGTTTAAATAGAATGATATTTGTTTAGAATAATATAAATAAAAACTTTGCCCATGGAAGGAAATGGGGAGATCTTACACAGTCTTGTTTCTGTGATATTAGTGCTATTAGTTTTTGACTTTTACATCTCAAAATCAATCAAGATTAAAATTTGCTTTTAATCTTGATTGATCTTTGAAAAATAACCCGGTAATAGCGCAGTACTTCGAAACTTTGATAGACTGATTTAGTGTAGTAGTTTCGATTGTGTCATAACGACATCATAAAAATAACAGCAAACCATAAAAATTATGACACTTCTTGAAAATTAATTCAGTTGTTAACTTTTTTTCATTATACAATACGTAACGTAATTAACGCACACCCTCAGACACCCTAATTAGTATATTATGTTATAATCATTATACATATAATGAATTTTTAATGAAACATGTTTATGCATTGATTATTTATTAAATTAGTTATACTAATTCCGGAACAATGTTGTGGTCACAGTATAAATCCACGAACGAACGCACGCAGGATCACTCACGTCGGTATAGGTTTTGATGGCCCGGCCACACTAATAATGCTGCGGCTACACTAACAAGAAACGTCAATACCCATAAACGCAACAATTATTGCCTTAAATTTAACGCGATAAAATGAGTGGCTACACTTGAACGGTCAACGTCGTTTCCCGTTGAACGGCATTAAATTTGCCGTTGAATGGCGTTAAATTTGGACTAGGATGGAATGCCTCGTTTGCAGTAAAAAGAGTCTCCGGTTCTCTACAATCACCATACGAAACACAGCAGCATTAAGCTACTATTTTACGCTGGTATTCTGTGAGAGCGTGGTCCTTCCCCCGTCGAAACATTTAACAGCGGCAAATTTAACGCCGTTCGACGGCAAATTTAATGCCGTTCAACAGGAAACGCCATTGACCGTTCAAGTGTAGCCACTCATTTTATCGCGTTAAATTTAAGGCATTAATTGTTGCGTTTATGGGCATTGACGTTACTCGTTAGTGTAACCGCAGCATCAGGGTCATGCTATCCCAGTAGGTATTCGCTCGCGTTCGAGACGAGTTACCGCCGCCGCCGCCGCTTGACACAACTGTAGGTACATTGATGTAGGTATGTATTAGAGTGCCGAAAAAAGCCGACATCCGACAATACATAATTGTTTATGTTAAAAAAAATACCTATCTATGAACACTAAAGCCTCATTTATATTCAGCCCCTGCCACTGCTCCTTGCGCTGTCGGCAATACTTATCTAAATACTGCCGTAGCAGGATCGCGGGAAGTGTGTATTCACACTCTGCCCTACCACTCACATCACTTTCGGCTTTCGACTATGGCAGACGTCGAAATAATTACAGCGTCCGCTCTGTGTCTTCTTGCAATACAAAATTATGTTAATAATTTAAAAAGATATAAAGTTCAAGAGAAGATAGATAGATAGAAAATTTATTAGCTTAAAAACATGGTACATAAGATGATCAATGATGTGTAACTGACATGTTTTGCCATAAGTATCATGCAAAAATGATATGAAATATAGCTAATTACACAAACCCAATGTTATATTTTAAAATTATTGCATTGCTTAAAAGTTAGGTACAAACATTCTTTTGAATTAAAATATTATGTATTAATTAAATACTTATACAGATCCACTCTATTTTAATTTTTATACAATAAATTGTTCGTAAATTATTAATTGAATTATTCCATTATTGTTACATAAATAATACTAAATATTATATGAGATTAGTTAAGCTACTATTATTTTAATAATTAAACTACAGTATAAATTAATTCATAATTTTAATTACAATAAAATTATACCTAATTTAAAAATCTCAGGCTATTATGCAAATATTACCATTTAACTTATTTCACATTTTAATAAATAAATAATCAATATGAGTTAGTAATCATTTTTATAAATAAAATTTCAATGTTCATTAATTCCTTAAACTAAATTTTATATTAAAATAATAAATTTGATGAATTTATAATTAATTATGTACATAGGTACTATGTTATCTCAAAAAGAAAATTCGTATTCGTAGAAGATGACGAATTGTGGTTTTATCGTCGAAATCCCATAGTTTTTTCTGATTCCAGAAGTTCTAAAAACTTTATTGTATTTTCATTATTCCACTCGAAAGGCATTTTGGTAGATCGTACTCATTTAAAAACAAGACGGCATGCACGTCCGTTCATCCAGGCGCTTGGCGCGAAGTGAGTGATGGAGCTGAATGTGAACACTCACTGCCGCTCGCGCTGCCCGTCCTTTGACTTCCGTACGAAAAACCGACATTTGAGAGATCGTCGGGCAGTGGCAGCGGCAGCGGCAGTGTCAGCGCGCATAACCTGTTTACATACTGCCCTGCTCACTTCCCTGTCCAATAGGGCTGAATGTAAATGGGGCATAACTGATGTTCGTACTCCGAGTCTCCGAGCATCGAGTTGTTTATTAGGTCTAGTAAACATTTGATTCCATTTTTACATCACACTCCAATCCTTGGACTGTCAACTGTGAATAATTTTGTTTATTGATTATGATACAATGTTAATAGGCAATATTCGTTACAAACTGTTATGCATTAGCATAACATTTTAATTGTAATTGTAAATAATAACGAACTGCTAAAAATAAGAGGCGACAATACTTCCACCATAATTCAAATACGGCTTATTTAAAAGATGTGAATCAAAATATTTACAATAATTTTAAAAAAAACAAATACTTAACTTACTGATACCTGATAGCCTACACACTCATGCAACGTTCACGTTGTGTTTTTAATACACTTTCAAAATGTCCACCACCATGTTCAATACATTTTAGTAAGCGTTTTCTTAACTGGTATTTTAATTTAGAAAGCACTTCAGTATCATTTTTCACTATTTCAAAAGCGTTCACTATCTTATTTTTTAGGTCCTTGGCACTTGTTGTCTCACTAAAATAGACTAATGATTTAATACGTCCCCACAAAAAAAGGCAAGAGGCGTCAAATCAGCTGATCTGGGAGGCCACTGAACCGGGCCGCCGCGTCCGATCCAGTGCTCTCTAAACTCATTATCAAGGTGCTGTTGAACACTCCTAGTAAAATGAGCAGGGGCACCATCGTGTTGGTAGTAAACCTCTTGTAAATTGTTAAAAGGTACTTCTTCTAGCAGCGTAGGTAGAGTTTCTCGTAAAAACAGTAAATATGCGTCTCCTGTTAATCTTTGTAAGAACACAGGCCCCAGTATGTGTTCAGAAATGATACCAGCCCAGACGTTAACTGAGAAACGTTGTTGGAAGGATTCTACTCTGCGTGCGTGAGGATTTTCGTGCATCCATAAATGTGTGTTGTGTTGATTTTACATCCCCACACGTGTGAATGTACTTTCATCTGTCCAAATTATGTTCCGCTGCCAATTTTCTAATAACCAGCGGCTGAACTGCAAGCGTGGTGCGTAATCGTTTGGTGGCATCTTCTGAGGTGGAATGGATGTTCTTTATCACCACGAAGTGTTCTCCACACATGCATATGACTACATTGAAAGCGTGGGGCTGCTTCTCGAGTACTGGCATGGGGATTCTCATCAAAATAGTCCAGTATTTCATTCTGAAGACTAGCACGTGTACGCACATTGGCTCCCCTGTCGATGGCCGTGTTCGGACGGAACGTTCCGTGGTCGCGAAGCCGTTGAGTAGCAGCTAACATAGTCCTGCGGTCTATTCTTGTACCATACCTTCGGTTGAATGTTCTGCAAGCTAGAGCCACATTATCACCACACTGTGCCAAATTCCTTACCATTTCGGTGTACTGAACGTTGCTGTATTGGAAAGACATCGCGCGCGAAAAATTATTTGCAAAAATTCTCGTAAGCACTTTCTACTCATAATGTCCGCGCGGTACTAATTAATATTCTTTTCATTTAAGTTAGCTTTCATCGTTGCCGGCTAGCGCGGAGCGCCCGCGCCGGTAACGTGCTATCTCGCTCTATCCCAGGTTCCCAGGAAATAGGGTTCATTTTTCTTTATTTTGTATTGAATGACGGAATTTGTATAAATACAAATAAAACTGCAATTTTAAGTCTTATTGCCTTGAGTTACGGTCGATTTCAGTTTGTTTTGACTGTACAGGTTTAGTGTGACTGTAAATTACGTATTTTCAATTAATTTTGGGATAAAAAATTACCTATATTAAAAGTGATAGAAATCGATTCAGTAAACGATTCTGAATTTCACAGTTCTAGTACATAAGGAAATTTTATATAATAATTTACAATAGATTTGTAAATTTATATTTTTAATTTTTAAATGGTTATATTTTAAGAGACCAACTGGTTAAATTCTCTAAAAGAATCAATTAATGGATTACTGAAATATATATAAAACCCAAACAATTTTATGACGATTCAAAGCCGTTAGAACAAAAAACATGATTTTTCTAATTATTGAAGATTCTGTTGTTAAACAATAAATCTCAGTTTAATTAAATAGGTTGACATCTTGAGATTACGAATCGATGTACGAATTTGCAGAACTCAGGCACGTTTCGGACAATTAGGCCATTTTCACGAACTTGGCCGTTATAACATTTGTCAAGCTCGAAGTCCATAATTTAATTTGTAAACTTAGGAATCCAAACAAGGCAATAGTTTGAACGGAGGGGGATGAAATTCAGTGATTTGGGAGACTTAACATTAAAATATTTTAGCAGAGACATACTTTTATAGCTTCTACAATATCTAATAGTATTAAACATCTTATATTATTGTAACGGTTTTGTCGAAAATATGTTTAAAACTTTTTTTTAAATTTGCGTAACGATATCAGCTACGATAAGGCAGTATTGCTTCTAGTATTTTATCGATTTGGGCAGGTAAACTAAATATGAAAAAGATAAGCTAATGTTTCCAAACATACTCATAAATATAAAAGTTATGTTAAGGAGCTAAGAATATTTTAAAATACCGTAAATTTGTGACGCAAGAACCTCGAGTGACCCTACAATTAACAAAAGATCCACCATTTATCGTACTGTAAAGTATTTTAATCACATCTGTAATAAAGAATGGAGATTTACCCATTACAGGCAGCCCATAATAATCTACTGCTAAACATTGGCCTCCTTCGATGTATGGACCGGACTTTAGATTGCCTTTACGATAATGTTGCCCGTCTCCTATTTCAGTACCCTCTGTCGCATCTCATGACACCCACGGGACGATACGTGTAGTATTACTCTTACACTACCATACACGGTTATAATAACACTATTATACAAATTTATAATCTTTACAGGAAAATTGCCATTTTCATTTCATTCATTTATTTTTCTTTATGAATCTCGCGCTTAGAACTCCCATGTAAAATGAACGGAAGTTCAAAACAGCTAGTTGTTTATACTCTACAAACAACATCATGCTAAACAAAGAGTGTCCTGGCCCTGTTGAATAATTTCAAGCCTAAAGGGCAGTAATGATAACCGGCTAATGAATATGTGACGAGGGCGCCCCACCCACCGTGTGTGCGGAGGTAACATACTGTCCTAACTGATGGAACTCCGTAGGGAGTGCCCTGGCGTATCGATTTAGTTTGGTGCACAATATTGCACGGATTAATTACAAAGTTGTATTAAGTTCTATAAATAAATAAGCCTAGGTAACTCATGGGCTATGCACTCGCCATGAATTTCATAGTACGCGAGCGGCCCGAGTTTGATAGTATATATATATATATATATATATATATATATATATATATATATATATATATATATATATATATATATATACGTAGGCGGTCCCGTAATGAATTGGCCTAACTATGAACCAATGAAGGAAATGAAACGAAACCAATTTTATTTTTCAATATAATCACCATGAATACTAACACACTTCTGACATCTGTGAATCAACATCTCTAAACCTTTATAAAAATAATCACATTTTTTATCCTCAAAATGACTGAAGACGGCCGCCTGCAACTCTTCATCGCTTGAAAATTTTCTTCCTCTTAAGTCCCGCTTTAAATTTGGAAATTAATAATAGTCGGACGGGGCCATGTCTGGACTGTAAGGTGGATGTTGAACTTCTGTGAAACCGCATTGACGAACTGCATCCTTCGAAACACCAGCGGTATGAACAGGGGCGTTGTCATGGAGCAACAGGACACCTTTAGACAGCTTGCCTCTTTGTTTTTCCTTCATCTTGTCTCGTAATTTATATATTAAAAAGGCATAATATTCACCGTTCACGACTGTATTACGTTCTTTAAAATCCACCATCAAAATGCCTTGAAAATCCCAAAATATTGTGCACATCAGTTTTTTAGTCGATTGTTGCACCTTTGCTTTCTAGGGGGCTTTTCACCCTTATAACGCCATTCCATTGACTCGCGCTTGCTTTGTGGATCATAATACAAGATCATAGTTTCATCACCAGTCACTAACCGCTCGATCACAGTCTTTGGATTTTCGCCACAAAGATCCAAAAACTCCGAAGCGCAGCGCACTCTTTCCTGTCTCTGTACCGCTGAAAGAAGTTTCGGTACCCATCTTGCACTCACTTTTTTCATGTGAATATGTACATGGATCGCGCGATGAACGGTACTTTTAGAGAGCCCAAGCCTTGCTGCAATTTCTCTAATCTTCAAACGGCGGTCACTCAGAACCTCCTCTTCGATAAGAGCAATCGTTTCGGGAGTGAGCACTTCCACAGGTCGACCTTCGTGGCCAAAGTCTTCGACGGTTTCTCTCCCGAGGCGAAACTCTTTCACCCAATTTTTCACTGTGCTATAGGAGGGGGCAGATTCCTTATACATGCTATCCAATCGTTCTTTTATTTGGGCAGGGGATAAACCTTCTTTAAACAGAAACTTTATGACACTTCGATACTCAGTTTTCGACATTTTGAAAAAATACGCGACTCTCGTTATTCAAATGCCTGTTAAACTAAGACTAAGCATTTCATGTCGATGCATGTTTCTTGTATTAAGTGCACGATAAACGTACTATTTAATGCAACACACCACGTAGCGACATGTCGCGTTGAACTATATCAGGCTAGTTCATTATGGGACCGCCTGGTATATATATATATATATATATATATATATATATATATATATATATATATATATATATATATATATATATATATATATATCATAGGAGGGATATTTTTCATAGTTGCCACGCTTGGCAAGCGGTTTGGCAACCACCATTTTTTATTTTCAGTATTTATGTATACGAACAACCCTACAAACGCAGTAATCGACACAATTATCTGGATATGTTAGCTTCACAGGGCTTCCTTTCAGGTCAGTCTATTCCAACGAGAGGACCTAATTGCCTCGATCATTTCATACTAAAACTCAATCACGAACATCAAAATGTCACGATTGCTATACTCGATGCCACTGTCACTGATCACAGTATGATCTTTCTTAAAATATCCTGCCCTGATAAAATAATAATAAATAACAAAACTATAACCAAAATCAATTATGACAAGGCCTGAGACTTATAAAAAACAACTAAATTACCTGATCTATTAGAATACAGTGACCCTAATGTTATAACTGAACTTTTAATAAAAAAAAACTTCAACAGTGCTTAAAATTAAATACGACTATTACTTTCACCGCAGCGAACAAAAGGATCTTAATACCTTGGGTTACTCCAGGTATGCTACGCTGCATCAGAAGCAGAAATGATATGCAAAGAAGGCTAAAACTTGACCCATATAATGAAACTTTAAAAATAATATATAAAAGGTACCGTAACTACTGTAGCTGTATTTTAAAAAAGTTGAAAAGGAACTATAATCGAGACCAGCTGACCAAAGCTCAAAAAAACCCTAAAAAGTTATGGGATACCATAAACGGAATAACCTAACGTAAGTCCCCCAAAACCCACAACCTTGAACTCCTGCATGCAGCTTCGTCTCCAAAAGCATCGGTAGATATCACTAACACCTATTTCACAAATATTGGTAAAGAGCTAGCAGAAAAACTTAAAACTTTAAATTCACCGTCAGAGAATCCTAACACAAGCATAAAACAGGTTTCATCATTCGTCTTATATGATACTGATTGTGCTGAAATATGTGAAGTTATTAATTCTATGAAATTAAGTAGCTCACTGGGATGGGATAATATCCCTACCTCTTTTCTAAGGCTCGCTCTTAATGAAATTGCGCCAATTATTTCCCATATGGCCAACTTGTGTTTCGAACAGGGAGTTTTTCTAACTGTACTCAAGCAGGCTTTAATAACACCTATATATAAGGATGGCAGCAAAAGTGACCCCTGTAACTACCGACCGATCTCCGTTCTCTCATCAGTGTCTAAGCTTCTAGAAAAATTAATTAACATTAGACTCACCAATTTCTTGACAAAATATAGCATCATAGCAAAAAATCAATTTGGTTTTCAATGAGGCTTATCGAATGAAAATGCTATTCAGGCTCTTACAACTCTAGTAGTAAAAGAAGTGGATTCTGGAAACAAATGTCTGGGAGTATTGCTCGATCTTAAGAAGGCATTTGACACAGTGTCGGTGCCCATCCTGTTAAATAGACTTGAGGAAGTAGGGGTGAGAGGTACTCCTCTCAAATTCTTCAAAGATTACCTTACTAACCGAAAGCCTTAACATTCGGTGTCCCACAGGAGACCGTGCTAGGACCAACGCTTTTTCTGGTGTATATAAATAATCTCTGTCTTCTAAAACTATCAAATGGTACTGTATTTTCTTACGCAGATGATACAGCTATCGTGTTCTCTGGCAAATCCTGGTCTGAAGTAAAAATATCGGCAGAAAATGCCCTGACAAAGATAGCATCCTGGTTAGACAAAAGCCTCCTGACTTTAAATGCTGCTAAGACTCAATATATTTGTTTCAGTAAAAACATCACAAGTCAACCCGCTTCAAACTTTGACATCAAAATTCACAAGTGTGGTGACCCGTCTGATAATGACTGCTCGTGTACAAGAATAGATAAAGTTGCTTATGTTAAATACTTAGGGGTTCTCGTCGATCAGCATCTTTCTTGGCACCTGCATGTAGAATTGACCATGAAAAGAGTGAGAAAGCTGATTTGGACTTTTAAAACTTTACGTCATATTGCGAGTAAAGAGTTACTTACTCAAACATATGTTGCACTCGCATAATCCATACTGGTGTACTGCATATCAGTGTGGGGCTCAGCTGCTAAAACTGCTCTAATATATCTGGAACGAGCTCAAAGGTTGCTGATAAAAGTAATGCTTCTAAAACCATATAGATACCCCACTGGATATCTTTATCGGGAAGCTAATCTTCTATCAGTTAGAAAACTGTATATATTGGACATTGTTCTTAGAATGCATAAATCTCTTACCTTTGATGCTAAATTGCTCATCAAGAGAAGAAAGTATAAAGTTGCCTTAGTTCCCACAGTGAATTCTGACTTTGCAAGACGGCAGTACTCTATGCAGTCTGCTTCAATCTACAATAAAATAAATAAGTATCTAAAGATATTTCCCCTTAATAAAAAAGATTGTAAGAAAACGGTTATGTAATGGCTAAAATCAATAAGTTACACTGAGACAGAACTGATGCTTAAAAACTAACATATCTTTGTTACGTGTAGGTATCCATAAGTCTTATAGCGCATACAGGTTCCAGTTATCACCAATACTATTTAAGGTGAGTATTTGAAAATTTGAAAATATTAAATAACAAAAATTAGTTATATAATACAACACTTACGCACCACTAAACTCAAACACACACATACACACACACGCACACATACACACACACACACACACACACACACACACACACACACACACACACACACACACACACACACACACACACACACACACACACACACACGAGCAGAAGGTAACAAAATAAAAAAAATAATATTAATTACATATAAACTTGCTTGTTTTGGTGTATATTAGTTGTAATTTAGTTTTCTATGTAACCGTTTGTAAGAAGTGCGGTTCTTCCCACCACAGGCGATGTTTTGCTTAAAGGGGAGTTCCCACATCAAATATTTGTAATAGACAAAGTTACTGAAAATAAAATATTTGTATTTGTATTTGTATTATGTGGCAGACGATGCTGACACGCGATGATATGGGGTAGTGGATACCGCTATTGTTACACCACTAAACTTGTGGAATAATAAATAACAAATTTTTAGAGCTTATTTACCACGAGTTCGGCGGTAAAGGAAGAACATAGCGCGGAAACCCGCATTTATGAGAAAAAAACTCCGCCAAAACTAATTGGAGCAGCGCGGCGAACCTCTCAGAAACATGAGAAGGCATCAAATCAGAGAAGTGGCGCGTATCTGGGTGGTGCGTATATAAGTAACTTTAAAATTTAAATTATTTAAAAAATTACAATATCAAATTATTACAATGATATACTTTTGTTCAAATTTTACTTTTGAAATAAGAATGTTTTTCAGTCTACCCTCATTATAAATTTGCGTGTTTCACAAAATAATTCCGTAATGTTGGTAGCACGGAAATCAGCCTAGTAATTTGAAAGAAAAGAAGAAAGAAAGAAATCCATTTTATTCCAGTTTAAGCATGCAGCATAACAAGTAAAAGGTAGTTAAATGCCAAAAGATAAATATAATTAAATTAAAAGTAATTTAACATTATTATAAATTTAAGAAAACATTTTAAAAATACCCTGTGCTGCAGCATGAAACCGCGAAACGGACCGGACTCAGTGATATCACTGGTTTTCAGTCCAGCCCTTACCTATAGGCAGCTCGGGCGGCTCAGTGCACGCTCGCTATTGATGTCCGATAATTCATAATATGTAAATATACATAAACATATGCATACCCATACTTACATATAATTGGACTGAAAGTAGAATTTGCCGTTTTTTTTCAAAAAGGATACATAAGGAATATATATATATATATATATATATATATATATATATATATATATATATATATATATATATATATATATATATATATATATATATACGAATAACTAAGGTAACACACAACTCGTATAAGGATTTATAAATTATTGATTGTGTGTTTCTCTCACAGGCTCGCGACTTCTAGCTCGTACCAAACAAATTATACAACGGGTGCAAAACCCCTGCGCGCGTTTTTGCTTTAACATACCACCATGTACACATGTTACACCGTTTTATAACAAAGCCAATATATTAAAAATGGACCTCCGGAGACGACTACACTTTGCCACTCTTTTGTTCGGTACTGTAAAAAACAAAGAACCATTATATCTGTACAATAAGCTTGATTGGGTCAAAGATCATAATAATACACATTATCTCAGATCACTTGAATAAAATTTTGTTAGCCGCTCAACTGCATTCAGAGGTAGTTTTAAATACAATGCAACAACGTGTTGGAACAATCTGCCACCTCCCTTACGTAGCCTTACAACAATTAATAGTTTTAAAAAAACCGGCCAAGAGCGTGTCGGGCCACGCTCAGTGTAGGGTTCTGTAGTTTCCCGTCCGTCACAATAAGTGTTCCCACTTATGAGTTTAAAGGTGGGTATCCATTATGTTCGCGCTCCAGCAGCGCTCCGCGCTCCTGCAACTGCTCCCGGTAGTGGGTACTGTTGTTTCCATCCAAGTTCAAAATGATTTTCCTACAAAGTCCTTATAAAGTTCTACTTTTCAGATTTTTTTCATATTTTCTAAACTTATGGTTCAAAAATTAGAGGGGGGGGGGACGCATTGTTTTTTACTTTTGGAGCGATTATTTCCGAAATTATTGACATTATCAAAAAATGAATTTAGTAAACCCCTATTCATTTTTAAATACCTTTCAAACAATATATCACATGTTAGGGTTGTAATTAAAAAAAAATCACTTCCCACTTTACATATAGGGGGGCTACCCTAATAAAACATTTTTTTCCAATTTTTATTTTACCACTTTGTCGGCGTGATTGATACACATATTGGTACCAAATTTCAGCTAACGGTCACAGAGATTAAGCGAGAACGGACAGACGGACAGACAGACATGGTGAAACTATAAGGGTTCCTAGTTCACTACGGAACCATAAAAACAAATATTTTACTTACTTATCGTCACGCACAATCCCTAACGGGGTAGCCAGAGAGAACAGATCGCCAAGTGTCACGATCCTTACATACCTCTTTCGCTTCTTTCAGGTTCATTAACTTCTTCATACATGCACGTCTAGGTATCCGAGTACTCTTGACCCTCCCCTCTTCGAGCAATTTGCTCACATGGTCTTCGAAAGTTAGTCTCGGTCTACCTCGACACCTTTTAATATTTACTTTCGCTCTATATATTTTCTTCACCACTCGGTCTTCACTCATTCGTTCAACGTGCCCAAACCATTGGAGTACGCCCCTATCAATTTTTGTGATAAGGTCATCTTTCAATCCTGCCATATTGCGAATCTCTTCGTTTCGCTTTCGGTCGGCTATGGTAACGCCACACATTTTACGAAGAGATCGCATCTCCACTGCATTCAACTTGCTTTTATGCTTCTTCTGCCATACCCAGGTTTCGCTGCCATATAACAAAGTCGGTACCAACACTGCGTTATGTATTGCAAGGCGTGCACTCTTCACCACGCCTTGCCTTTTTACTAATGCATTCAGGGCACCATTGACTTTGTTTCCGGCAGCGACACGCCTATCCACATCTAAATCACATCTTCCATCCCGACTGAAAGCACTCCCCAAGTATACAATTTCATTTACCTGTTCTAGACATTCCTGATTTACCCATATTTCACATTTCGTTCTCTCTTCGTCCTTTTCAAATACCAGAACCTTAGTTTTATTAGCATTCAAACGGAGACCTTTAATTTCACATTCCTCTTTCATACACGTGACTAATGCCTGCAGTTCTGCTTCTGATGGTGCAATAAGCACTGCATCATCAGCATACAGCAGACAATTAACTTTTATGTCACCCAATTTCACACCCAAACAGCTATCTTTCAGCTTCTGTAAACAGCTGTCGAGATACAGTATGAACAGCCAGGAAGACATGACACAACCCTGTTTTACGCTCGCTTGGACGCTAAACATGGGTGACAGGTCATGCCCTACCCGCACACAGGCTTTACAGTCATAGTAAAGTGACTGCACAGCCCTTAACAATCGACCATCCACACCATATCCCGGCAACAGTTCCCACATTTTCTTCCTTATAACCTTATCAAATGCTTTCTCCAGATCCACAAAAGCACAGAAAATCCTCTGGTTAACACTCATAAGCTTCTCCGTGATCATGCGGAGAGAAAACATTTGATCCGTGCATCCTCTTCCAGGTCTAAATCCGCATTGTGCCTCCCATAAGAATCTTTCCGATTTCTCTTGCATCCTGCGTGTCAAAACCTTCGAGTAAACTTTACTTGCTAAACTGGTCAAGCTGATCGCCCGATAGCACCCGCAGTCAAAATGTGAACCTTTACCTTTATATAAAGGCACAATGACCGCGGATCGCTAATCATCCGGGACATCTCCCGTCCGCCAGCACAAATTGCACAGCAGATGAAAGCTGTCCCAGACGCGAGGCCCACCGTACTTGTAACAAATATAAATTACTATTACTCAATGAACAAAAAGATGTTGGTTAAGACGTAGAATCTAGGTATAATAACTTATGATAATTCTTTAATGTAGTAATTTTTTATTAAATTTATGATGAATGAATTTACCAATAATGTAACTGTATTTCATAGACACCGAGCGGTTTGGAACTTTAAATTATACTAAATCCTGTATTTGAAAAATGTAAATATAGCAACAATGAAACTCAGCATATAATGTGGGTAGCCTAATTGTTTCGTTTTTTTTTTCTTTTCTTACTTTTAAAATAATTTATAAATCCTTATACGAGTTGTGTGTTACCTTAGTTATTCGTATTTATATATATATATATATATATATATATATATCCTTAAACGAGTTGTGTGTTACCTTAGTTATTCGTATATATATATATATATATATATATATATATATATATATATATATATATATATATATATATATATATATATATATATAGTATATATATATATATATAATAGTAATTTATATTTGTTTTTATGGTTCCGTAGTGAACTAGGAACCCTTATAGTTTCGCCATGTCTGTCTGTCCGTCTGTCCGTTCTCGCTTAATCTCTGTGACCGTTAGCTGAAATTTGGTACCAATATGTGTATCAATCACGCCGACAAAGTGGTAAAATAAAAATTGGAAAAAAATGTTTTATTAGGGTAGCCCCCCTATATGTAAAGTGGGAAGTGATTTTTTTTTAATTACAACCCTAACATGTGATATATTGTTTGAAAGGTATTTAAAAATGAATAGGGGTTTACTAAATTCATTTTTTGATAATGTCAATAATTTCGGAAATAATCGCTCCAAAAGTAAAAAACAATGCGTCCCCCCCCCTCTAATTTTTGAACCATAAGTTTAGAAAATATGAAAAAAATCTGAAAAGTAGAACTTTATAAGGACTTTGTAGGAAAATCATTTTGAACTTGGATGGAAACAACAGTACCCACTACCGGGAGCAGTTGCAGGAGCGCGGAGCGCTGCTGGAGCGCGAACATAATGGATACCCACCTTTAAACTCATAAGTGGGAACACTTATTGTGACGGACGGGAAACTACAGAACCCTACACTGAGCGTGGCCCGACACGCTCTTGGCCGGTTTTTTTAAAACTATTAATTGTTGTAAGGCTACGTAAGGGAGGTGGCAGATTGTTCCAACACGTTGTTGCATTGTATTTAAAACTACCTCTGAATGCAGTTGAGCGGCTAACAAAATTTTATTCAAGTGATCTGAGATAATGTGTATTATTATGATCTTTGACCCAATCAAGCTTATTGTACAGATATAATGGTTCTTTGTTTTTTACAGTACCGAACAAAAGAGTGGCAAAGTGTAGTCGTCTCCGGAGGTCCATTTTTAATATATTGGCTTTGTTATAAAACGGTGTAACATGTGTACATGGTGGTATGTTAAAGCAAAAACGCGCGCAGGGGTTTTGCACCCGTTGTATAATTTGTTTGGTACGAGCTAGAAGTCGCGAGCCTGTGAGAGAATCACCATAGTTGAATTTTGATAGAACAAGGGACTCACATAAATTAACACGCAGGGTCAGGTTTAGGTAATTGCGAATTTAGGATCATTTACTAAGCATAAAATCACAAAATGCTGGCAGGTCCAGGTGGCGTTTCAAACGCCATCTTGAAAAAATGTTTTCAGCCGATATCTCGGAAACTATGCACTTTAAGGCAAAAATTATAGAGGCCATTATTGTAGAAAATAAAATCTTTCATCTTTTGATTCCAGTAAACGTTTTTATAAAACATACCATTTACGATTTATGCCCCATTTAATGAACGCGTTTTTCTATCGCGGCCTATAACTATTGAATTATTAGATTAATCAATAAAATGCAATTATCCATTTTAAAGATCAGTTTATTCCCCACAACTTTTGTTTATTTATACTCAAAAAGTGTGGACATTATAGCCTATTCATATTGTGAATAAGCTCATTAATAAAGAAATAAAAAAATAAAAAGTTTGAACCAAAATTTGTAGAGAATGAACAGGTTTTTAAAAATGGATTAATGCATTTTATTGAGTAATCTAATATTTCAAGAGTTTCTGGCGGTGATAGAAAAATCGGTTCTTTAAATGGGTCATAAATCATCAACGGTAAGTTTTACGAAAAAATTTACTGGAAACAAAGGATGCGAAATTTTATTTTCTGTTATAATGGTTTTTATAACTGTTGACTTAAAGCGCATAGTTTCCAAGATATCGGCTGAAAACATTCTTTCAAGATGGTGCTTGAAGCGCCACCTGGATCAGTCAGCATTTTGTGATTTTATGCTCAGTAAAGTAAAGTAAAGTTACAGCCTATATACGTCCCACTGCTGGGCACAGGCCTCCTCTCATTTCTGAGAGGGTTTTAGGGCAAGGAATAGTCCGCCACGCTGCCCCAATGCGTGTTAGCGAACTTCACATGTCTTTGAAAAAATTTTTTTTCTTATTTCTCAGACATGCAGGTTTCCTCACGATGTTTTCCTTCACCGCCGAGCACGTGGTACATCAGCACTTAAAATTGCAATTAACAATTTCATTGGTGCCGGCGGCGATCGAACCCGGTGTGTTCGCGTATTGTGAAATTTACAGCGAGCGCTAACCATCTGAGCTACCACGGCTCTTCAGCTCAGTATGTGATCCTAAATCTTACAAAAAATGGATCGGAAATTTAGTGCAAAGTTGACCAAAAACGTGTATTTTTACTGTACTAATACTGCTACACATGAATTCTGGAGATAATAAATAGCTTTACTGGTATGCAAGGAAAGAGACTACAAACACACATCATAGATTAATCGCGTTCTCTAATCTATGAAAACAAATACTAGATGATGCATCAATTAGAGTATTATCAAAAGGACTTAATTATGCAATAACACCGAACGAAAAAATTATCTGTAGTGTCGTGGACTGTTTATTTAAAAACAAGATACTAGATACAAGATACAAGAGGCTACATCTTGAAACGCGCTTCCATTAAAACATTCTTTTAAGCCGCCGAAGAAGATTGATCAGTTTTTATCAGCAGTCAGGGTAATGCCCCTCTGCAAGATGCAGGAGTGTACAAGCTTGATTGTGAGTGTGGTCAATCTTACATAAGACAAACTAAAATACCCATTGAAACCCGCTATAAAAAATATATAGCTTATCTGAAGAATCGACACTCCGGGTAGTCTGCAGTTTGTGAACACGAACAGGATCGCTTCCGTCACTACATCTAAGGTGATGAACCACAAATCCTCGACAAAGAACACCGTTTCCTTCCAAGTATGAGTCGCGAGACTATTAAAATGAAAAAAAAATATCCTAATTTCAATAGAGAAGATAGCTGAGTGCTTCCATATGCTTGGGGTCCTGTAATTAATAAAATTAAATCCCAACCCGAGTTGTATGCTGCAAGACTTCAAGATACCATTAGTTCATACTGTGTAGATCGGAACAAAAATTTATAATTTTAATCTGTGGTAACCGCGATTAACTGCGATATTTGGACGCTGAACATCTAAGTCCCCTCCGTGAACATGGATACTATTATTTATTCTGTGCCATGGGTGCTGTAAAGTGGTGGAAACGCCGGGTATATAAAAAAAGTTAATGTACGCGATAAAAGCCCTGTTCGAATACCTCTCAACCCCCTAGCAGTCACATGAGAACGCGGCCATATTCCGTCAAATCCCTAGCGGTTTCATGAGGCCGAACCCACCTACAACACTTTAACCCATTAAAACTATAGAGACTACTTTTCTATGAAGAAGTTCGGTGTTATATAATCAATATCAAATACCCTATCCTCTAGTGCAATAAAAAAACTGTTATCCTATGAATATTTATTTATAATCTACGTTCATTTCGTACGCCATTTTCGCGTGAATGTTATTGTGATGATTTTTGGATTTCTCTAGTATTTTATTAGTGTTTTAGTATAGTGTTTTATTATAAAATTGTAATAAACGTTTTGTGTAAATATAGTTTATCTTTTTACGTAAGTAATTTCGAGTAATATATATTGAAATAATTTTCACGCTGCCGACATTCGCCTGGTATGTTTTTCTTGTTATCAAAATACAATAAAATCTTTTTGCAATGAAGTAAAACATGACTTTTGTTTAGACCACAAGATAGAAAATTTTGTATAGATTTTATAATGCTAAACTTCTTCATATATATGAGTTTTAATGCTTTTAAATGCTGTGGATGGGTGCGGTCGCATGTAACCGCTCGGGACTTGCCGGCCGCATGCTTCTGCATGGGATTTTTACGGCGCTTGAAGGGGTAAACCTCTCAGACTTGCAGTATCCTCACGATGTTTTCCATCATTACCATATCATATATTAATAATTTTATTAGCGCCGGCTCGGAACGAACCAAAAATACTTGAGTATTGCCAAATTTACGGCCTCCGAGTTAACATCCTTAGGCTTTCAATTCTAAATCACTTTTTAGATGAAAATTAGTCATGTAAATATTGAGTTAATCTAGTATTTAAAACTAAAATAATATTATGTATTCTATTATGCGGTAGTTTTCACCGGATAACCAATGAAATATGAGTTTTTTTTCACCTTAATTATAGATAAAAAGAGTAAAAAATTATGTCGCAGACGTAAATTGCTGGCAAACGCAGAATCGGGTAACTCTTCACTAGATGAAGTGATGCTCCACTGATGACATATGTGAGGTAGTCGATGGACGTAAGTGGAAGGCTTTAAAATCGAAAGTGACGTGTGTGAAATGATGATAATGTAATTATAAAGAAATTATTCATATTAATTAACCTTTCACTCTGTTTTAATAAATAAATATAGCTTTTAATTAAGCCCCGCCCGTCATTTAATACTTCGAGCTTCAGGATTTACTCATTTTACTTTCATAAGGCATAAAATGTCGCGCGCTTTAAGAACTTTTAACAGGGCGACATAAATTGTTTGGGTCCGCTTCACGCTCTGTAATTAAATACACACATTTGCATTGTACTGTATTCCAGTAACGTAATTATAAAGTTTCAAGTTCTTTCCATCGCGAAGGAACCGTAATTTCGAATAAATTAGGCAAACATGTTTAATTCTTTTGAAACGACATGCCGGGCTAAACATGACATGTTTATAATCAAATTCTCAACTCAGAAACTCTCAAAAACTCTCAAAAAAAATCAACGCATTCAATTATCCCATTTATAAAACGTCTTCTAAAAACGAAACACGATTATAAAATTCTAGGTGAGAAACTGTTCGATTTTTAAAAGTCTGCATTTGAACTCAAAGATTGGTACTATTAATAGGACAGACTTTCCTATCAGTAGTAGTCCAAACGAAATGTGGCGAGAGATGAAATCATGCTAAAGAGGACAGACAAAAATATTAACAAAACTGTTACAGTTTTCAAGATTTTTTGATACTCAAGATTTTATGGAAAATTTATCACCTCAATACGTGTATTTTATGCCATTCTATTGAAATAGCGAAAATGTATTTTTTCAATTGAATATTATTTCTGACTAGATGTGTAATTGCATGTTTATTACAGTTTCCCAACAACATGAACAATTCCTTTAATAACAATTATTAAAGTTGCAAATTTCTAGAAGACAAGATTTTTCATCCTACTTCAAAGATACTGTGGTATTAAAAAAGAACTACATCTTTAAAGCCGATTGACTTAAAGCCGATAATATTGCAATGAATTAAGATTGTAAAACAATAAAACAATTCATCATAATCATCATCATTACAGCCCTTTACAAGTCCACTGCTGAACATAGGCCTCCTCCAAGGTATGCCACAAAGCACGGTCCTGAGCCACCTGCATCCATATATGGGGGATAAAACAATTATGCGATCAAATTAATGAAGTTAATTCTAATTAGTTAAAAAATAAAAAAATGTCAATGTCAATTGTCAATGGCAAATATAATAAATATTTTCAAAATTATTTTGCAATTTAACTTATTAATTATAAATAACGTTTAAATAAATATAATTTTATATTTTAATGTGATGAAGGTGAAGATGAATAATTTAGAATACCAGGAAAACGCTTTCAATCTGGCGTGTGAAATTCGCAGCCTATGTGCCGAAACAATGGGTGCGATTGGTAGAAAAAAGAGCTAGCATGCGCTTGTAAGCAAAATTGCGATCGTAAGCGGTAAGCGCTGTCAAATCGTAAGTAGCTATTTTCCTCTAAGACACGAAGTTAGTATTAACCGGGGAACCTAAGCTACTTTAAATATATGTTTGTAAAGTATTCATATTAAAAACTTACCAATCATGAATTTTAATAACATGTATATGTTTATTCATGTCATTATATTACTTAAAACTAATGTTGCACAAAATAACTTATAAACTCTACTTCAAAACAAACAAATTAAATAAGCAAAATGGCGGATTGTGTACTCAAAGTGTCAGCGCTACTGAAGTTAGCAAACGTGTCCTGGCCGAAAACTGTTTAGTTTCGCCATTTTGCTTACAAGCGCTTGCTAGCGCTTTTTTCTGCCAAACGCACCCGTTGTCTCTGTAAGATCATCTTAGCAACGCAATATCTCTCATATTAAGTGATTGAAACCTTTCTTGATGACTCTGCGGAAGATTCGGAATTGATTTTCGTGGGCTGGAACATTATACGCAGGAAAGACCAACAGCTTATAGTGGAGTCCTTCTTGTTAGTTGCCCACCTGTTTTGCTACGACGGCAGCAAAATCTTGAGACAAATGACGGAAAAGACGTGTGGGTTAGTTTTTCATTGAAAGGTGCAGAGACAATTAAATACGAAATTATGTATTATAGAAGTTTTGAGTGCTGTAGATATAGTTTTACATTTTATTTATTTTTTAACTTTTTTAATGAATACTGGCGATCCGGTACATTAACAGCCGAATTTCCTACGGTGTAAAAATTGTACCGACTTTAGGTTATTTGAAGGTAAAAGGGGATTAAATATACACATTAATCGTTGCCATAGTAAAAGTATTTTGGATTCACAGCCTAACTTAGAAATTCATGACTCTTCTAGTAATATCCCTAATGACACAATTTTTTCACTTTTTTCGGAACAACTGTACAATTTTCATAGCATTCCAGTGGTTAAAAGATATCCCAGAGGTGCGAGGATGCAACCTGCTAAATCATTATCATACACTATTTAAAATTGTTTAATTAACTAAATAGTAAAAAGAGTTGGCAAAAATTATTTACATTTGTATATTCCCATTTTCATTTTAGTAAAACGGTAAATTAATCAAATAAGACTTCTTTTTTTAAATTTAACTTACCCAATTAATACTAATTTATCTCGAACTCATCTGAAATCGTCAACTCGTCATCTTGGCTCTGGGATCATCGCATTTAGCGTCAGGTTGTTGCTTTTGTAGGGCATATAGTTTGTCAAAATAGTGTTCGATTTCAGATAGAACCTCAGGCTTTGACGTGAGGACTTTGCCATCATGCGTCCAGAATTTTGCGATGTGACTTCTTCCAGGCTCCCGAACAAAGATCTTGGATCCCTTGTTTCGCTCTATTGCCGTTTGTATAGCAATATCATTAGAACGACGCAGGTTCCGCCTCACAGCTTTCCTCACAAGCTTGGTTAGTGTGACCTGTTCCGATGGTGATGCTGTTGTTAACTCATGCCTTCTTTTCATAAGTTGAAGTGTCTCATCTGAGAACTTCGACTTTTGGCTCGTATGTTGCTTGCCACAAAAACACTGTTGCTCTCATCCTTTAAGATCTTAATCACTCTATTAAGGTCCTCGTTAATATTAAAAGTGAGTCTCGGGGCATGGAATCGGTTTTTAAGTTCTAGATGGAAGCGTTGGGAGCCAGTTAAGTTTCAAACGTAAAATCGATATTCAGAGTGCCTCAAACAAGTCGGTGATCGCTTCCAGTATTGAATTTGTTGATCACTGAGACATCTCTGAATATGTGCCTTTTGTCCGTCATGATGAAGTCAATCTCATTTTTTAATGTTTATTTTCTAATGACTACATGTGTAAATGCACGTTTGTAGCAGTTTCTTAACAACATGAGTAGTTTCTTTAGAAAAAAATATTAAAGTTGCAAATTTCTACGAGACAAGATTTTTCATCCAAGTTTAAAAATAATGTGGTGTTAAAAAAAGTTCAGAAACAATATTCAATAAAAAGAATACGTTTTCACTGTTTCCAAAAATCATGAAATACAAAATACCTTGAAAACTAAAACAGTTTTATTTATTTTAGGCTACAAATCGTCATCATCACCATAAAATGCCACGGCTGTACTTAGACCTACCATATATGTTACACCAAAAGCTAGCATGAACAAATGCAGACACCTCATCTTCATAGATTTTTTTTTTAATTTTGCTTCCAACCAGTAATAAAATTACCTAGTGGCGACGCTGTCGTCAGGCCACAAGACGGACTGACAATAATAATATTTTAATAATATATATAACATTTATTTTTATATATATTATTAAATTTCTCACAATAAACTAAGTTACATTTAGAGTTATGAGTAGACTGATGGCTTAGTCATGCTATCAAAGTTTTGGGAGTTCTCTATATATAACATAGCTCTGTACTGCACGAATCGATTGCCACTCCCCGGGTCGAATACCTTGCTCTTAGGAGATCTTCCCGTTTCCTTCCTCAAAAACTTTATAGATACTTGACATAAATTGAAATAAAACTTGTGAGTTGATTACTAGCCTAGGCTGGGTGATGATTTCATGATTCTCTGTCGCTAATTTCACTGTGCGATTGTAAATGAAGACTGCTGCGAGGAAACTCCAAGCTTTATCATCAAGATAAAAATTTTAAGCAAACAAGTGTTGAGTAAATCAAACTTGCACGCTTGGCAAGCATATGTCTCGAAGTTGTACCTAATTTATGCATATCGAATACGCCAGTCGCCTTGAGGCTTCTGTAATCCTTTGGCGCTTTTGGTATTAGGTATTAGTTGGAGGAGGAAATTTGCTTAATTTTCGGGAAAATGTTCAACCGCTGTTAATTGACTCAAGCAACAATTCAAGTTGTTTCAAATCGTTATTTCATTTATATATTTAATACAACACTTTTTTCATTTAAGGTAGGTAGGCACGGCACACATAGGCAGGTTTGTATTCAACAGAATTTTACGATTATAAACTTATTTAGAACTTCTCTATCAGCCATTTAAGGTAGGATATCACTTGAATAAGTTTTACTCACAGATTAAAAATAAAATAATCCGTAAAATAGACGGCGGAAGCCCAAACAAATTAAAAACTTAAATCGTGTCATAGCATTTATGGAAGCTGGAAAATGTCAGGATCGGATAACTGGGGGCGTTGTTAAATGGTCTTGTAAATAATCAACCCCTGGCGTTGGTAAAGAGAACGGTATTAAATATTTTTAAATAATCATCCCTCTATAAAAAAATAAATATAAGATATTTGTGTAATAAGTTATACTGTATCATGTAATAACTTATTGCATAAAACTACTTTTTGATTGCTTTACAACTCATAATTTATATTGAAATCAATCACTATGTAGTGACGGTGTAAGAATATCTACTATTCTCATTTTTCCTGAGGGAAGGGAGGGGAGGGAGGAGGGCTTAAGAGAGCGACAAGTGGATAATGAAATAGGAGATGACAGCATCGTCTTTCTGATGACCCGCTTGCCAAGCATGCCAACCATGGCAAAATCCCTCATGAAGTGATCTAAGAGTGACACCTGCTTTCAGCAGTGGACTGTTATAGGATGTAATGGATGAATGGATAGATGGAAATGAAATGTTGTACGTGGTAGAGCCATGCTGCAGTTATATTAGTAGTATAGTTGTAGCACGAATGGGTCGGCTCGACCGGGGAAGGACCACGCTCTCACAGAATACCAGCGTGAAATAGTAGCTTAATGCTGCTGTATTTCGTATGGTGAGTGTAGAGAACCGGAGACCCTTTTTACTGGAAACGAGGCATTCCATCTCAGTCCTCGCGGGTGACAACGCATCTGCATTTTGATCTTTAATGGATGATAGATGTAGATGTCTATGGGCCGCAGCAACCACTTACCATCAGGTGGACTGTGTGCTCGTTTGTCACCCTATTCTATAAAAAAAAAAAATATGAAATCATTTATAATTGTATGAAATATTGTAAATAACGCTTGTAATAGATTCTCATATTTAGTTATCACAGACATTCCAAACACTGTACAAAATTATAAAGTTGACTTAATATCTTGTGTATAAACTTTGAGAATAGTGATTTAAAGTGAAACAAAATGTATATACTAATAAATAAAATTGAGGTGTCTGTATTTGTGTTGTCTAAATAGCAGTTTTTTCAAGATGCATATAAGAGTGTAAACGGTATTTATCTGTCTGTCTGTTTGTTACGTCTTATCTCTGAAACGGCTAGTCCGATTTTGACGGGACTTCCACTAGGTAATGTCAAAAGGAGTAGCTTGGGCTACTTTTATTTTAGAAAAAAATTAAGGCTCCGCACATAAAAATTAAACCCATAAAATCAAAAATAAATTCCACGCGGACGGTGTCGCGGGGAACAGCTAGTTATATCATAAATCTGAAATTACAATAATCATCTATTCCATCATTATAAGAACACTTGTACGTAAGTAAGAATTTAATAACCGTTTCAAATGATTCACTTTAAAAATAATCTACAATCCTTTTAGTGAACTATAGTAGTAGCGGTGTGGGAACATCCACTACAATATCCCATGGGTGTTGTAAGAGGTAACAGAGGTATTTGAATATGTAACTGTATGTATATATAACTATGGCAAAATCTCCCGTATGCGACAATCTATGGGGGTTGACTACGTTTAGCATTGGGCTTGTGTAGGCTGATTAGATGGATTGGATGTGATATAATTAAGTAATGTATGAATATTGTCATATTTTAATAACGAATTTTCAATGATGTTTTTAAACACATGATAATGTATGGAACTGAAGTCAATATGAAAACATATCTGTTACTTTAAAACCTATGTAGTGCGTTTTTTAAATAAACGGGAAAATATTTATTGCGTACTCGGGAGACATGTATTGCTGGAGAAACTTTAGGAATACTTTAAAACGGCTCGTTTTTAATAAATTAACATAGAGTTTAAACATACAACAGTGATCTATTGTGCCTTAATTACATCACTACTAAGGTGGGTATGCATTAGATAACCAACGAATAAGTATAGAGCCCAGTCAATTAATGAATAGGAATTGAGCGGTTAGTATGTGTTAACGGATATTCATTCATACATTTGTTTCAAAGCTCATTTGTTTCAAAATGTTAGAATATTTAAAACATTATGTTAAACAACGTAAGAAAATATGTATCTGTAGTACAAACGAATTTAAAAATAATATTTTATTTCAAAAGTAATACATTTCTATTAACATTATCGATGCAGCCTATAAAAAAATACTGGCCTTCCTCACAGATTGCTTCATAGGGATGATATTGGCCATAGTTGCCACGCCTTGAACCTTGATTGACAATTGCACTTTTTTATTTTAGTTGTGTATGGATAGCTGTTGCTGAAATCCTGGTTTTATTCTCTCTGTCGCCTCTTACGACACCCACGATATGGAGTACATTAAATATAATAAGTGTACAATTTATGAATTATTCAAAAAGCAAAGATCATTCGTGCGCAAAAGTTGGATAAAGACTTTTTAAAATTATAATTTAACGCAAATTAACCGCACTCATTTACAATTCATGAACATGTTTAAAGCTTCACGGAACACGGAATTTCCTTAATTCATTGTATGGAATAAAAGGGTAATGCATTAGCGCACCGCATTTTACAGGAGTCGTTAATTCACAAGCATTATCGCTTTATACGTAACTTTGAATTATTAATGAGTACGACAAAAGACTTATAATTTAAGTGTGTTCTATAATTTAAGTGTTAAATTTAAGTGTTATAATTTAAGTGTGTAAATCTTATAATTTAAGTGTGTTCACATGTGCAATTTTTTATATAATAAGAGTGTTATACGAGCACATAGTCAATCTGATGGGAAGTTGATATGGTGGCCCATAGATATCTATGTCTATCATTAAATAAGAATCAAAATGCAGATACGTTGTTACCCCTGAATGATTGGATGGAATGACAGTAAAAATGTTATCTGGTTCTCTATACTCACCATACGGAACACAATAGAATTAAGCTACTGTATTTTGTGAGAGCGAGATCATTTCCAAGTCAAGCCGACTCAATCGTGCTATAATAAAGCTGTAGTGTAGACTCTATTACGTATAAAAATAATAATATTATTTATATAATGCCTTTTAATCCAAAAATCATTCATCCAGTATTATTTACTCGTAATACTATGGATGCTACTATTTTTTCATATTTGCCGAGTGGAAAGGAAATATCATCAACGATCGATAGAACCATCTGTCAGTCTCGTACACGCTAGATGTAAATTATCCAGACCGTCGACGGGGGGAGGTAACAAATATGTGAAGCCGTTTGGTACTGAAATCGATAACCTACATATTATGTTGAAATAATACTAGTTTTTACGGAAGTTTTTGCGTATATTTAACTTTTTTTTAACACAGATTGAAATCAAAAAAACATCCTAATTTCAATAGAGAAGATGGCTGGGTGCTACCATCTGCTTGGGATCCTATAATAAATAAAATTAAATCCCAACCCAAGCATACAACTGCAAGACTTTATGATACCATAAGTTCATACTGTGTAGATCGAAACAAAAGTTAAATTTTAATCCATGGTAACCGCGGTTAACTATGACATCTGGACGTTGAACATCACAGTCCTTCCCGTGACCATGGGTGCTGTAAAGCTCTCGAAACTTCGGGTATTTAAAAAGATAAATATACGCGATAAATTCCGTAAAAACTAGTATTATTTCAATGTGTTATGTTCGCGTAAATATAAGAAATCATTATACCTACTATGTGTTTAGCTTATAAATTCTCTTATCTTTAGAAAATGGGGGAAAAAGACTATTATATGTATTTAATTGAAATAAATGAAACAAAACATAGTCTCGCTGGCTTTCTTGATAGTAACATTCCTAAAAACCCAGTAGTTAACACTGCTTTTTCCACAGATGACACGGTACTCTTCGTCACAACAAAAAAATTCTTACTAAGTTGATCCAAGCAGCCATTAACCGCTTAGGTGAATGGTTCTGCTTATGACAAATAGAAGTGAATCCTGAGAAAAGTGTAACAATTTACTTTCAAAGGACCACCACTCTGAATCGTCAAAACACAAATTCCGATAAATCGATAGGTAGGATCACTCTGTTCGGCCGTCAGATCCCCTGGCAATCAACGGCCAAATATTTAGGGACCACCTTCAACCACGGCATGACCTTCGCGAATCATATTCGCCCCGTTCACAACCGTGTCAAATTCATCACTAGCGATCTCCACTCGCTAGTTAACAGCAAGAGCAAACTGTCCTTAAGACAAAAGTCTTTACAACGCTTGCATAAGATCAATCATGTCCTACGCAAACATTGTTTCGCGCACGCAGCTCATCGCCATTTGTACGACCTCCAAGTCGTCCAAAATAGATCATCCACTTAGCCACGGAAGCCCGATGGTACAAGCGAAACTCCGACTTGCACAGAGACCGTTAAATCCCTACAATATCTGAATATTTCTAGGAAATGCCTCAGCGCTACTTTGAGACGGTCGAGACACATCCCAACCCGTTAGTGGTAATCGGAGCCAACTACGCCCTGACTCCATTTTGATTTAAATTTATATACAGAAAAAAATATTATTTAAATACGGAAGGTCTCCTGAGGCCCCGTAACATTTTAATCTTACCTCCTCTTCCGCTAGATTTCGACAACTCAAATGTCACCGGCCAATCACACACGTACACCACACAATCACCTAGTACAACAAACACAAATAGCACATCGGATAGGACGCAGCGAGTCCGCAGACGGGCGCGCCGCGGTTCTCATCGCCCAGAACATCAAACGATACTAGTTAGCCGTCAGAGCCAGGGGCTAACCCATAACCCATTTACGTGCATTTTCAACTGAGGTGGGTGAACATGGTTACTCAAGTAACGATGCAGAATGACTTAAATTAACCCTTTTTATTTTAATCTCGCGGTCTTTCAGTCCGTGGGCCCTGGCACCAGATAAGCTATAAAAGCCAAAAGGCTAACAACACCAATATCATTGAAACCAGCTTTCTTGATGGTTCTTCCGAGGAAGGAGCTTTACTCATACAAGTGGTAGAAGTAAAAAAGTGACATTCATCAAGTATTGTTTTGTAACGTGGCAAAGCCACGCTGCAATCATATTCCTGCAGCACAAGCGGCTTGGTCGGGGAAGGACCACGCTCTCACAGAATATCAGAGTAAAATATCATCTTAATGTTGCTTTGTTTCTTAGGTTGAGCGAAGAGAACCGGAAACCCTTTTACTAGGAATGACGTATAATATAATCTTCGGGGGTGACAACGCACATCCTCTTCGTAAATATCTACCCTTGATTAAGATGTACATTTAGGTTCTTAAACAGGGGTAGACGTGGGCCACAGCACCCACTTACAGTCATGTGAACTGTGTGCTCATTTGTCACAGTTATTCTATAAAAAAATCCTTATTTAATATAAATTATTCTATACTTCTATAGTATATTCTACAGTTTTTATTTTCTTTATATGACTATAATATTATATTTCAACACAAAAACATATGTGAAATAATAGGATAACTATACAACACATTGTATGCACAAGTGAATTTCATAACGTCAACAGCGTGAGGGTTAGTCGATGCTTTGATTTGTATCCGACGATATATCTTTATCAAAACGGAATTAGGTGGTTGAGCCGAGTAATCAAACACTCATGTACATTGTACATATAAAAAGAAAAATAATATGATGTATATTTTATAATCTGACGCATTGGGATTTTGTTTGCTGTATTTCAAAAGTAATTCATTATTTTTTATTTTAGTTGAAACGTTAGTTACATAATTAATGTGTAACTATAATGATTTCTTATACTTACGCAAATACGAGTACTACACGTGAAATAAAACTATTTTTATGGAGTTTATTGCGTAAACATCAGCGATACTGTATAATGTGAAGCACGGACACTCCGGGAAGCCCGCATTATGTCAACATGTTCAGGATCGTCCCTACCATTATGTCATATTTAATGGCTCACAAAATTTCGCAAAAACACCAATTCCATTCCATTCCAAAGATGATTCACGAGACTGGTTATACTAAAAAAAATCCTAATTTCAATAAAGAAGATGGGTGCTACTATATGCTTAGGATCTTATATATTAAATCTTATAATTAATTGTAGAGATATGCTTGGGTTTGAATTTGATTAATAAAATTTAATCCAAACCCAAGCACATTACTGCAAGACTTCAAAGCTCGTTCTACGTAGATTGGATCAAAAACTTAATAATCAAAATTTGAAGGTAGCCTTCGTTATTACATCTGGATGTCAAATATCTTAGTCCCCCCCCCCCCCGTGACTATGAGTGCTGTAAAGTGCTCGCAACGTCGGTAAATAAAAAAGTTAAAATTAAATCAGTAAAATTAGTTTTATTTAATTTGTAACAATTTACACAATCTTCCCCAGTTGTATAGTATCATCGTAAAAATGGTTTACTAGCTTTATTGTTTACTAACGATAATTTCGCGTTAATTAGATTTAAGATAGTACAACAGCACTTATTTTATCAATGTTCCTTTTTTTAAGCTTCAAATATTTTCGAACAATATGTAACCAAGATCCCTACAGGCATTGCACTGGATCTATCCATAAATTTTCAGCACAATAGACAAACAGACATAAAGCCAAAAATTAAAAAATATGGCTATTAGAAAAGCGCCTAACAAATACTCTTGTAAAGAGATGGTACGCGAGCATTTACTGAAGGATCATTAGAATTACAACATTGTTAAATAGTAGTATTTATATGCATGTATTAACTTTTTACTCGGATAGCCATCGTAGCCCTACTGTACAAACACTTCAGCACTTTTATATACCGACTAAACGATTGATAGTCAACTTGGCACCGCTGAAGGGTCTGCAGCACCGCCCAAATTTCGACGAAATCAAAGGCTTTCCCATAGTCCACATACGTCAGGCAAAGTGGCAGACTTTACACTTCGGTCTTCTGTAAAATCTGCCGCAGGGTATGTATGTGGTCTACGTTACTATAGCTTTTTCGGAAACCGGCTTGTTCGTGAGGCTGGCAGTCGTTGAGTCTGCGTGCGAGACAATTCGTAATGACTCTCGAAAACAGCACGTAGACGCGGCTCAGAAGGGAAATTGGTCTGTAGTTCTTCCAGAGAGCGTTGTCGCCTTTCTTGAAGAACAAGACCACCGCACTTTTGCTCCACGCCTCCGGAGTATTGCCACCATGGAGGACGGAATTAAAGAGCTTCTGAAGGACTTCAAGTACCGGTGTTTCACTCGCTTTCAGGAGCTCCGCTGTAATTCCATCCTCGCCTGTGGCCCTGCCGTTTTTAAGATGCTGGAGAGCAATTCTAATCTCGCTCAGACTGACGTCCGGGATATCATCGGAATAGTGTCGGATAAGAATTGCTCTTGGATCGTTACTCACACTTGCGTGTGGCTCCAACGATGATGTGTACAGCTGCGCATAGAACCTCTCAATCTCACTCAAAATCTCAGGTGTTCCGGGAACGATGCTGCCACACTCAGTCTTCAGCTTTGACAGTTGCCTCTTTCTGGCAGACAGATCTCTGGCAAAGACTTTGGAGCCCTGGTTCCGCTCGATCACTTCTTTAATACGAGCAGTATTAAAGTTGCGTAAGTCTCGCCGCATGCATTTGGAGATCTGTCTCTCGAGTGTGTTCAGTTGTCTGTATGCTGTCAAATCTGTTGACGATTAAAGCCTCATCTCCCGTCTAACCAGAGTTCGAAATTGGTTATGTGGTGTAGTGTAGGGCAACCCCCATTAGATGGAGTGACGTCCTGGTAAGACATGCAGGAATTCGATGGATGCAGGTGGATCAGGACCGTGCTTTGTGGCATTACTTGGGGGAGGCCTATGTTCAGCAGTGGACTTGTGAGGGGCTGGAATGATAATGATGATGATATATATATATATATATTTATATATATATATATATATATATATATATATATATATATATATATATATATATATATATATATATATATATATATATATATATATATATATATATATATATATATATATATATATATGAGACTTCTATAAACAACACTGAAGAAACAAGAACGTAATATAATTAGGTATATGGAGCGTTTAAAGCAGATCTCCTTTAATAAGCCTTCAGTCGCACCCTTAAATATCCCTCTGTTTGGTTTCATTTGGTCTGAGATTTGTAGGTCCTATTTTTATATGGGACTGATTACAAAAAGAAGGCCACCCTTACCAACTATGCTATTTACACAGCATTTCGTAAAACACGACAAATGGGATATTGGGTGTGTGATTCTGTAAGCGATAGGCTAGCCACCGGTCACTTTATTCACTTTATTCACAATTTTCTGTCTAAATCTTCGAGTCGACTTGACCCGGTAGCTCGGTGCTCTTGAACTTCGCCTACTGTTTCGGAGATTACAGGTGACGATATGTATGTATATACGTATTATCTTCTTCCTTTAAACGTAATTAGCCGCTGCTGAATTTACCCCAAATGGAGAGATTTGTTCATCTAATCATCACTAATGGTAGACGGATTCATGATCTAAAATACCAGACTTTTCTTTACAGAATAATGGTGACAAACGAGCACACACTCCACCTGATGGTAAGTGAATACTGTGACACATAGACATCTACATTTATCTTGAAATAAGAATCAGAATGCAGATGCGTTGTCACCCTTGTGGACTAAGATGAGATGCCTTGTATCCAGTAAAAAAGGTGTCCGGTTCTTTACACTCATCATACAAAACGTAGAAACGTTAAGCTGCAATATTAAACTGGTATTTTACGCTGGTATTCTGCGAGAAAGTGGTCCTACACCTGTCAAGTTGACCCATTCGTGTTATAATTATAATATAGCTGCACTGTGTCTCTTCCAAGTATAATGGACATTTTGCGCTTTGACGCTTCTCCCTGCCGATCTTGATATTTTATGCCTGGCGTAAACGATATAGTCAAAATGATATCTACCGGAAGCTCATACGATGCATAGGAGCCGATATTGCTGTCACGGTAACATCGGGTCTGTGTTCAAAAAATCTTTAAAAATAAATATCGCTGTTTTTAAAACTATTAAGTTATAAATATTGTTTCTGAATTTATAAAGTATAAGTGAAAGTGTTAAGCAGTGATAAATCTCACAAATAATTATATAAAACTCAAAATAAAATTTCAATAACATCCAGTCAGTAAACTACGTTTTTTACAATCAATAAAACTTTAAAAGAGAAAAATACTATAGTGTCAGTGAAGTAATCATAAGAAACCGTGTAACTACGACTTATTTAGTGCTAAAATATTAAGTGTTGTGAAAATTAGTGCAAAAATATTTTATCAATGAGTCACCATAACGAATTTGTTGGGTTCAAATTTCACACAAGCTGAACAAGATTCTTATATTCGACCAATTGTCTACAGCGCGATTAGCTATTAATGTTGAGCGTTCTTGACATGGTATGAAATTGTAGAAAGCGAGTTCGAATCCCATCCGCGCGAACTTTGTGTGTATTATTTTGTGTATTCTTAAGAACTTTTTTAGAACCAAATTTTTAATAGAACTGTTAAAAAGATAAAAAACCAGACATGGATTTTGTAAATATTACTTTAAGAAAAAATAAAACAATAATTAATTCGCCAAATTCTTCATTTGAATCAACAAATTCCGAATATCTTTCGAAAAGCCTACTACAATTGTCAACCGGTCTAAGTTACAAAGAATTTGAAAGACTCAACGAGGAAATTGATCGATTGAGAATGCAATTAAATACTGCTAACGATGAAATAGATAACTTAACCATGGAAACATCACTTTAAAGAAACAAACAGCTGAACAACAAAATACCATAAAAAAATTAAAAAAAATTTGTAGCGTAACATCAAGTAGTACAAAAAAGGTTCAACTATAAGAAAACAAAGCTGTAAGGTTAAAAATCTTAATATTATTGAGGGAAAGAAACTGGATATGACTTTCACTGATCTTGAGACAAAATCTCGTGAAGTAAACACAACTGAATTAGCTACTTCTAATACCATAGGTAGCCTCTCATCACAAGTACACAAACTTAATTTTAAAAAGTGCGGTCAATACACAACAGATGGTTCTTTATTAAATCTGCATAAAGAAAACAAAGTAAACAGTAATGAGCAACTTTCTAAACCTATTGAAAACAAGCCAAAATCCCAATTAATTATATTCAGAGGACAACAATTCACAGGGTTGGCTACACTACTTATACAATCAAGAAATAATACTCAGTACAAAAATTACCAGATATTTTCAACTACAAAACCATATGCCACTACGGAGGAAATTCTTAAACCTATTTATAAACTGGACGATTCGGAAGATAATTATCTAATAATATGTATAGGAGAAAATTATACCAACCCTAACAAAATAATAATAGAATTAGTAACAATGCTCAAATACTTTCAAAAAACTAAAATATTAGTATTTAATGTTTTACAAAACAGATATTTAAATGAAAATATGTTAAATAACAATTTAAAAGTTATATGTAACAACTTTAAAAATTGCTCATTTATAAATACAGAATGGTACTATCCGTATAATAAATATTACTACTTATCAGATGTATGTAAAAAAACTAATTTTAAGATTGATTCAATATATTATAAAAATAATTTTTTATGTGCCAAAAATATGTTATTATTTATGAAAAAGGCCAAAACAGAATGCAAAATTATTCCAAAGAAGGGCACAATTCCTTTCTACTTTAAGTCCTGTAAAAATGTACATTCAGGTAATAACCGCAAGGAATTAAACTCTGCTACTGCCTCTTTGAACAAAAAGCAAACGGTAAATATCGAAACTTATAAGAAGGGAACAATACCCCATTATTTTAAAAAATCAATACGGTGTTTAAATGAACAACCTGACACACAGTTGCCTTTAGAAACAAATAAATGTTTTCGTCCCTAAATTGGAATTAAATTTTAGAATATTTCACCAGAATATTGCCGGCGCTATAAATAAATCTGAGGAACTAACATTTGCAATCCGAGAGTTTTCACAAAAAGGTTCAAAGATAGATATGGTGTGTTTGACAGAAACTTTCTTAAAAAAGGTACAGAAATGCTTTTTAAAATACCTGGTTACAAACTAGTTGCATCTTATTCACGGGACAGTAAACGAGGAGGGGTATGTATAATGTTAAATAACAATTTGAAATATAAAAACGTTACTAATATTAATGATTTGACATGTAAATTTAATTTTGAATTTTGTGGCGTAGAAGTAAATAAGATTACGATTATCTGTTTATATAGAACTCCTAATAGCAATCCACAAATATTTCTTGAAAAGCTAAAACAGTTACTAGCAAGAATTACTAAAAAGCATAAAAAAATTATTCTTTGCGGTGACTGGAACTTGGACATCTTAAAACCAAATAAGAGTTGTGAGGAGTTATAAAATATATTAAAAATTTTTAACATTAAATTGCAAATTTAAACACCAACAAGAAAATTGTCATGTCTAGATCAATTAGCAAGCAACATCAAGCAAGTTAAAGCCGAGGTACATCACCTCGCCTTATCTGATCACGAAACGGGACAAATACTTGCGCTCAAAACGACCAAATCGTATGAAATATGCAGTTGGTATGAGGATGTTAGAGATTATAGTAAAGAAAACATGGATAAGTTCTGTAGCTGCATATCGTCTCTTACTTTCTCAACTGTATACGAAAAAAATAACTTACAAGAGGCGTTTGTTGAATTTCATGATTTATTTAAACTTTTTTTTGATCTTTGCTTCCCAATACACACAATAAAAGGGGCAACTAAAAAAGGGAACCATAAATGGTTGACAAAGGGCATTAGAAAATCATGTATAAGGAAAAGATATCTCTACCTTAGTCAACGATATGATAAAACAAAGTGAAAAATACTCAATAAAAAATATAAATCATATAGTTCCATACTTAAAAAGTGCATATATAAATCGAGACAGATACAAAGTAAGAAATATATCGACAATAATAAAAATAAATGTAAAGCCACATGGGCGGTAATTAATGAAAATAGTGACGACGGAAATACGAAAACACAAATTGACAGAATAATAAAAAATAATCGGATATATGACGACCCAAAGAAAATAAGTGACATATTTAATCACTTTTATATAAACTTGATAAATAACAATAATTTTAAATATAATGTTGAGCAAATAAACAAAACTATCACGACTAATAATATCCATACAATATTTCTTAAACCTACTGATGCTATGGAAATATTTCGGATAGTTAAAAGTCTTAATAATACTGTTACGAGCTTGAGGTTCGTGACAATAAAAATTGTCGATAAAATTACCTAAATTAACACTTTAATTCACTTTACACTAATTAAAGTTAAAAACACTAATAATTAATCACACTGGTTCACTTTATTCCGCTCCGAAGCTTCGCTTGTGTCGCCAACTCCAATACTTCTCCGATCGCATCTTGCAGCGCCTATTTATATAAATTAACAGCGAAATATCCAGAATATTCAAGTAAACACGCGCAAGGTACCAAGAGTTCGTGTTTCGACTTCAAGAAGTTTAGTTCTTCGGTTCGAGACTAGATGGCGCTAGTGCCGTCGACTTGAGCGCGTAACACTGCCCCCCCTAAGACATGCTCGTTCCGAGCATTATCGGCCCCATAATAACGCGCCAGGCGATCCACATGGACGATCTTAGGAGTCCCTCTTGCGCCTTTCTGTAATGGCTCCGCAATGTCAAGGGCTGTCCTATCCCATGGTGCACCAACATTGTACAGTTTCGGTGCTCCTCTACTACGTGTCTGAGGTCCCCACATGGCCGCACAACTTGTACATGTACGACACCAAGCCTCGACATCGTCACGATAATGGACCCAGTAAAACTGTTCTCGGACATTCAGCAGAGTTCGTTTAACTCCCAGATGGACTCTTGAACGACCATTATGGCACAGCTGTAGAAAATTCGGCCTTAGGGACAACCATTTGCAAACGACAGCTGTCTCCTCGACCATTGTCCCATTTACGGCACAGGACTCCACCCTGAATCAGCAAGCCGTCCCACTGGGCCCAATAGCCTCTAGTGGTCGAACTCATCGCTGAGACCTCGCTCCACTTAGGCTTGGTAGCACGGGCCTTCATCCATTCCAGAATCGGCTTGATGTCCGGATCTTCCTGCTGTGCATGTCGTAGGCTGTCCTTCCACTCGTTGCTGAGGTGGTCTGTCCTGAGCATCCTCACGGATACCACTTCCTTACTCTTTTGCTCAGTACAATGTCTCCAATCTTCACGACAAGGTCTTCTTGACAATGCATCTGCGTTGCCATGAGATTTCCCGCTGCGATGTCTGATAGTAAAGTCGTGTCCCGGCTGCTGCTGGGTGGTGATGTTAGCCGCACTTCCCTTCTGAGATCGTTCACCTTCCCTTTCTAGGGTTCACTTAGGGCAGCTGGATCGAAGATGGCCCCTTTCCCCACAGCCATAGCACCTAGGGCTGTATCCTTTATTGTGGTCGCGAACCGTAACTGCTGCAACCTCCCTAGCGTGAGGGGAACGACGATCCTGCCACCGCCAGGCGGTGTCGTTTGCTGCACTATCCTCTCGAGATCGATCAACTCTCCTTTCTACAGTTCGCTTAGGGCAGCTGGAGTGAAGATGGCCCCTTTCCCCACAGCCATAGCACCTAGGGCTGTATCCTTTGTTGCAGTCGCGAACTGTAGCTGCTGCAACCTCCCTGACGCGATAGGAACGATGATCCTGCCGCACGGCTTCCACCGCCAGTGCATGGGCCAAGGCATCCTTAAGCGTCTCGTGGTGCCCGAGCCTCACAGCAGCTCTGACTTCCAGGTCGTCGATGCCGTCGATGAATGTCTGCACCAGGTTCCCTTCAATGAGCGCAGGTACAGACCGGTATGCTTTACGCACCAGCTTCTCCACCCCTAGAGCCCACTGCTGCAGGTTTTCGTTGATGCGCTGCACGCGATCTTTAAATTGCGCACGAAAGACGTGTTCCAGGTGAGCGTCGCCATATCTCGCCTCCAATGCCTCAAGGAGTTGCTCGTAAGTCACTTCCTCAGCGAGAGCTTCCAGAACAGTTAAGGCCTGGTCGCGCAGGCATAGTGTGAGAGGAGTCATGGCCTGACTTTTATTCCAGCCGTTTGCCTTCATAACAGCCTCGAACTGGATTTTGTAGGCTGACCAGGAAGAAGTCCCGTCGAATGATGGCATTTTGAATCCACGTAGCGAAGGTGTAGTAGCTACTACGGGGGCTGTAGTTCCATCACCCAGTTTGAGGTCGTCCAGCGTTTTCTTCACGTCAGCCACCACGTGATTAACCCGATTATTCACTTGGTCAATTTGGGTTTTAGCTTCCTTGATTCGGGTTTCAGCTTCCGACAGGCGGTTGTCATTTAGAATAACCCTATCCTTCACCTCCTTTATCTCTTTCCCAAAGGTAGCATGAAGGTCCTTAATGAGGAGCATCTGCTCTTCCGACCGACGAGCCTGTTCCTCCTGTCGGCGGGCCTGTTCCTCTTGTCGGCGGGCCTGTTCCTCTTGTCGGCGGGCCTGTTCCTCTTGTCGGCGGGCCTGTTCATCCTGTCCGCCTCGCAGCTGCTCTTCCAACCGACGGACCTGTTCCTCCTGTCGGCGAGCCTGTTCCTGCAGCATCACCATCGGAGCACCTAAGTCAGGTGCTGCAGATGTAGGAGCTACTGACGGGCCTGCAGCCGGCGGCTGTCCCTCCGAAGTCTGCGACGTTGCACCACCAAATCTTCTTTGGTCCGTCTCCTGCTGGCGTTGACTTCGGGTACGGACACCCTCCGTTTCCTCCTTAGGTAAAATCGGTATGATTTTATCCCACTTCTGACACCAGTTGTTACTAGCTTGAGGTTCGTGACAATAAAAATTGCCGATAGAATTACCTAAATTAACACTTTAATTCACTTTACACTAATTAAAGTTAAAAACACTAACAATTAATCACACTGATTCACTTTATTCCGCTCCGAAGCTTCGCTTGTGTCGCCAACTCCAATACTTCTCCAATCGCATCTTGCAGCGCCTATTTATATAAATTAGCAGCGAAATATCCAGAATATTCAAGTAAACACACGCAAGGTACCGAGAGTTCGTGTTTCGACTTCAAGAAGTTTAGTTCTTCGGTTCTAGATTAGATGCCGCTAGTGCCGTCAACTTGAGCGCGTAACAATACGAACGCAGTGGGATTTGATAACATAACAACCACTGCAATTAAATTATCTGCACGATACATATGCCAACCGCTATGTTATTTAATTAATATGTCTTTTGAAGAAGGTACCTTCCCAAGTATATTGAAAAAATCAATAGTTAAGCCACTTTTTAAGAAAGGCGAAAAATACGAAATCAATAATTATAGGCCAGTCACGCGAATACCCGTATTGTCAAAAATATTCGAGAAGATTATGCTGAGAAGGTTTCAATAATTCACCACAAGTCATCATTTACTTAAAGAGGAGCAATTTGGATTTAAACAGAATAGTACAACCTCGTTAGCATGTTTTAATTTGATCAAAATTGTCACCCAGGCCATAAATGATGGCCTTCCAGTTGCGCCAATCATCCTGGACATGAGCAAGGCGTTTGATTTCGTGGATCATAAATTGCTCTTACACGAATTAGAAAACTATGGGATAAGAGGTAAACCTAACGACTGGTTGAGAAACTATTTATGTGAGAGACAACAACGTGTGGAAATATCTAAAGTCAATAAAGCACAAAAGTGTTTTACAGAAGCGAAAATCAGATAAATGACTTTGGCGTGCCACAAGGCAGTGTATTGGGACAATTCTTATTCCTCATGTATATTAATGATCTCCCTAATATCACTCCCCATAACACAATCTTGTTTGCTGATGACGCAACCCCTATCGTAAAATGCGAAAATGCAGATACATATGAAACGGAGATAAATAAAGCAATCAAAAACATAATAAACTGGCTTTATTGTAATAATTTACAGATTAATATTAAAAAAACTAAAATGATCCAATTTCAGACATACCAGAGAAAACTATTGAATATTAATGTTAAATATAATGATAAGATCATCGAACAAGTAGCAAGTACTAAATTTCTGAGTATAATGTTGGATCAAAATTGCGACTGGAAAACACATGTCGATTACGTTTGTGACAAACTCGACAGATTTGTCTACGCAATAAAGAGATTACGAGTCACGGTATCAACTGATGCTGCTCTATGTGCATATCACGGATATGTTTCGTCAGTACTATCATATGGTCTTTTATTGTGGGGCAATTCAGTAGATATAATAAAAGTATTTAGAGTACAAAAAAATGTGTGCGTGCAATCTATAAAGCAGGGTGTACGGATAGCTGTAAGCCCTTGTTTAAAAAGTACAATATCTTGACATTAACATGCTTGTACATTAAAGAAATATGCATATTTGTAAAACAGCATCCTGAAAACTTTGAAAGGCAAATAGATGTAACTGAACGAAATGTAGCTCCTAGAAATAAACATAAATTATACTTACCTCAATTCAGGCTCAAATTGTATGAAAGGAACTCTTACGTAAATGCTATAAAGGTCCAACGAATTTAAAGAGTTACCTTAAACCACTTTTAAAAAAAAGTTAATACAATGGTTAAAAGAAAAATGTTTTTACGATCTAAACGAATTTATGTCTTTTAGTGGAAAATAAATCCGAAGTCGGTAATATTGATATATATCTAATAATTAATTAATAACAAACAAAATGAAAGTATGGGCATTAACACTTAAGAACAACCATTAAACTCCCACTTGTAATTTTTTTTGCATGTATACTAATTAAATATTTGCACACCATATAAAATGGTAGAATGTAAATGGGCCATTATTCATAATTTAAGATCATACTTTATTGTACACATACATTCTGGCAAATAAATGAATTTGAATTTGAATTTGAATTGGGAGATGGATTCTCCTACGCTACCTTCAAACAGCAAATATTTATAGATAAACATTTATGTGTACTTCGCAAACAGCTTTGAAAAGGCAGTTAAAGACATTGTTCCTCAATGCAGCTTAAAATTAACCAATCCACTAACTTATTGGAGACCGGTGGATTCAAGTATTTTGTTCAAAAAAGTTTCTCAGAACAATGTTAACGAAATTATTAAGAGACTGAACTCACATAAGGCTCCTGGACCTGACGGTATTAGAGTAGCTGATCTAAAAATGGTTGATAAACATATATCTTTACCCATTGCCAATTTAATTAACTGCAGTCTTGCGTCTGGAGAATATCCCGACGACCTCAAAATAGGCTGCGTGAGACCTGTTTTCAAAAAGGGCAAACACGATGATTACTCCAACTATCGACCAATCACTCTGCTTTCTAATATTGATAAAATTGTTGAAAAAGCTATCTGTGAGAAGATTCATAATTTTTATCGCAAGCACGAAGTAATAAACAAAAACCAGTACGGATTTCAAGCAGGTAAAAGTACTAAGGACCTTCTATGTAAGTTTACAGATGAGGTAAACGAGCATTTGAACCTTAAAAAATGTGTTCTGGCCTTGTTTATTGATTTTTCTCGTGCCTTCGACACGCTGCAACATCAACTTTTAATCCATAAATTGGATGATTGTGGTATCCGGGGTCCGTTACTTAATTGGTGTAGAAATTACCTCCAAAATCGTACATTTACGATTAAATTAAACAACGCGTTCAGTGACCCTAAGAATGTGACAGAAGGCATGGCCCAAAGATCAGTACTTGGCCCGTTACACTTTTTATCTTATGTCAACGAGATGAATAACTGTCTGAAACACAGTTCTTGTTACCAATTCGCAGATGATACGTGTCTTCTCGTTTCGGGTAAGGATATCTCAAATGCGTGTAATGCTCTCCAGGCCGATTTAGACATGATGATACGTTGGTGCCATGACGTTGGTCTAGTGTTAAATGCCAATAAAACCAAACTCATGATTATCAAATCTCCGTATATGAAATATCCTACTCCAAAACCATTAATTGCTCATAATCACGACTGCCTCCATCAACTAGGAACTTGCAAATGCCCTACAATCGAAGTTGTGACCACACAAAAATACCTTGGCCTTATAATTGACTCAAAGTTTAACTGGAACATTAAAAAGTTTAAAAAAAACATTGAACATGTGTGTAATAAGTTGCGTCAGTTTCTAGGCAATATAAAAATCCTAAAAAATCGCATACCCTTCAAAGTAAGACTTATGCTTTACAACTCCCTGGCTGAATCTTATATTCAATATGGCGTTTCGAGCTATAGTCGGACGTACAAATCATATTTAAAACAGATCTATGATCTTCAATTTAGTATTCTCAAAAATATTATATCCCCTAATATACGTGTCCTAATTGATGATGATGAAAATGCGATTTTTAAACATTGTAAAATCTTACCAGTTTATGATCAAATTAAATTCATGTTATTTAAAAAATATTTCTTTTGCGACAGTTTAAAATCATATATAGAACATCCAGTACGTACGCGCGCTATGACACAAAACCGACTCCGGCATATCACTGCTAATAATGTGTACGGGCAACGGACGGCTGCTTATCTGATACCGCATTTAATAAATAACTTACCTTTCGATGTACGCGAAAAAGTATCACAACAAAACATTAAAACTAAACTCAAAAGCTTTTTCCTATCTAAATTATAATTACATACCATATCTACTTAATAATAATGTACTACCTGCCTAGCTCTTACTTTTACTTTTACCTTTCTACTTCTGACTTTAAGTTGTTAACTTACCTTTTTAGTCTTTATATTCTTGTTACACCTTCTACCTACTCATAATACTTAACTATTGAATTAGACTGTGTTTTGTACATAATTCGCTTACTTAAATTTAATTATTTAGCATCAAGGTAAACCTCTGTGGTTTTTAGATGTTAATTAAGCCTATATTGGAATGTAATTTTTGTTTGATCTGATAAATAAATTGAAAAAAAAATTATTACACTATTTTTCATTAAATTTAGGTCCAACGAAGAGTGGCCGAAATGTCCCTAAAAACAAAAGTTATCGCTGAAACAGATGTTTCCCTACAGACGTAAGCGTCATTGGTGCGACCTGTACCCACGTAAAATAATAGCGTGTTAGCCTAAGAAATAAATTAAAAAATTCATTCGTGGTTTCGAGTTTATGTAATGTTGTAAATACGAGTATTTTACTGCCCTTTTGGAATTGTTTATAATATTTGCCTTTTAAGTTACATAATAGAAGGAAATACAAAATTAATATCTCACTATTGTATTATAGTGTAATTTTTAGTAATTTTCGCTTATTTTTTAAGGCGTGACATTGATAATTTGATATTTTTTAAATATTTTTTATTTTTATATTTTAATGTATACTTGAGTATTCTTTATCGAACAAAGAACATTGTGACAATTTTATTGAGAATTTTATTCAAAAGTGATCTACTGTGATCACTCTGTCACTCGCTTTAAGTTGAGACCTATTACAAACATGTATTTGATCGTCGAAAGAAAAATAATTTTATCGTTAAGACTTACTTTACGCAATAAGCGCACAATGTATTGCAAATTAGCGTAAGTTTCTTATTTTAGTTTTACTCGCAATGCATGCTAATAAATATCATCAACATACGCATCGCTATACGTGGTAGAGCTACGCTGCAGCTATATTATGGTTGCAACATGAATGGGTGGGCTCCACCCGGTAAGGATCCAGCATAGTATAGAGAACCGTAGCTCCGTTTTACTGGAATCGAGGTATTCCATCTTAGTCCTCAAGGGTAACAATGCATCTGCATTTTTAATTCTTAATCGAGATGGTCTATGGGCCATAGCATCCACTTACCATCAGGTGGACTGTGTGCTCGTTTATCACCCTAACCAGTAAAAAAATAATATAAATTGTACTTCGAAATTCCGATCTAAAACCATCTAGTATAACAGCCTGAGACCTGTTACTCAAATAAGATTTAATCCACCTGAGTAAATCCCCATGTATGCCTAACAAATGTCGTTTATTCAGTAAGATGACGTGGTCCACACGGTCGGAAGCTATTTCGAAGTGTATGTATTTTCACGTCTACCTGACCGCCTCCATCCATATTAGATAAAACATACTTAGAAAAGCACGCCAGATTAGTAGTAGTAGAACGATACCTTAGAAATCCGTGTTGAGTGGTTGGCAGTCCCTTACGTATTACGGGAATGTGTGCTCTTTTCCTACCTTAATCTACCTTCGCTAAGAGACATAACAAAAATGATGGCGAGAGGAACACACAGAGTTCTAACACAGTTCCGCCAAAATAAAGGGAGAAAGCCGTCGCATCCTGCTCGTTTAGAAATATCAACAGTTCTTAGCCTTTTCTCAATAGTGGCTATAGGGATAAATAGTGTGGTAATGGAGCCGTGGTAGCTCAATCACAATTTTACTGCTGATTTACCACGTGTTCGACAGTGAAGGAAAACATCGTGAGGAAACCTGCATGTCTGAGGAATAAGAAAAAAATATTTCGAAGACGTGTGAAGTTCGCCAACATGCATGCACGGCGGACACTTCCTTGCCCTAAAAACCTCTCAGAAAAGAGGGGAGGCCTGTGCCCCGTAGTGGGACGTATTTAGGCTGTAACTTTACATTTTTACTTTTATTTAACGTGACAAAGGTAGAATTCTAGCATTTCATTACAGCTTATAGTATAAAAGTTATTATATAACTGAAAAGTATTATTAAATGTAATTGTTTTATAAAATGGAGGGGCTGAAATATAAATACACAAAATACAATATCATTTTTAGCGGTTTTATTTTAAAACTGGGTAATAACGTGAAAGACCATGGGTTGAAAATTGACTCCATCTTGAGCTGACGAACTCAAGTGACAAATGTTTGTCAGAAAGTGACAGGTATTTTGCGTTCTTTCTATATTATATTTTTCCCATTTTTGACTACGGTAATGTGTGTTATTTTGACCTGAATGCGGAACTCTCGAACAAATATGACCGTCTTCTTAATAACTGCATTCGATTCATTTTTAATCTTCGAAAGTATGATCATGTGTCTACTTATTGCTCTCAACTTAACTGGTTACCCATTCGCCAGCGCCGTAGTCTACGTGCACCCACTACTCTTTACTCTATCTTGATGTCTCCTAATCCTCCATCTTATTTAACTCCTCATTTTCAATTTCATAGCTCCAACCATGATAGAGTTCTCCGTTCTAGTAATAACCATTTGCTTCAGTGCCCCCTTTTAGTACTAAGTTTGTACAATCATCGGTCTTTGTTCAATCTGTTCTTCTTTGGAACGCTCTTCCTTTCGAAATCAGGAGTGCCGAAAACCGGATTTCGTTCAAGTCTAGGTATATTACAAGAACTGCTCGTCAATATAATGGCAGAATCAACTTAGCGTTCGTAGTTAGCCATATTTAATTTTATATATATGTGTGTATATATATTTATACGCTTATATATGTGTGAGTTTATATATATGTGAATATTATTGACTCGGGATATACATCTAATGTGTATATGAGGTTAAATAAATATTGTGTGCAAAAGTGATGTTGATTACATTTTTACAGAAATGTTTAGACTATATGTTTAGGTATTTTATTAGTTTTTTCTTTTATCATAATTAAAAAAAAATAGTTACTAAAATTTCACCTTACTAATAAACTAACTTTGGTGACCAAATTTTATTTGTATTCAAGATCGTCAATCAAATAAAGATATTAGTAGTTACTTTGCAACCATCCGCTTAATTAAATACAGTAATGTGTCATATCTAGGTTGAAGAGCACTTCCCGCCCTCTCTCAATTGCGTGCACTAATCCCATCACCACTACTTCCAACTCCACTATTCTAGGAAAGACACACCATCGACGATATTACGATACGTGTTTCGCCTCTACGCAAGGCATCTTCAGGTGATGTTGACTCAACGGCGGCTGACCGCTAAGTGGTCCAGGTGTTGGATCGCCTGACTGGATTAGTGCACGCAGTTGAGGGAGGTCGGGAGGTGCTCTTCAATCTAGATAAGACCAGATAAGTTGCAAAGTAACTACTAATATCTTTATTATTATGGATTTCCGCAAAGTGACGAATGATTCTATTAATTATCGTCAATTAAAACCCAACATGTATTTCATTCTGAGGAAACATATACCGATAAAATATGCAATCCGCTAATAGGCGCTGAAACAGCACGACATGCTAATTGATCCAAAACCCTCTTACAACAGAGAATAATATGCTCTACTAGTACAAACGCTGCATGTGTACTCCTATTTATAAATGAAATGCTAACTATAAACCTGTGTCAACACACTTAAATTATATTATGGTCACATTGACTCATCAATCGCATAGTGGCGGCGTAAGAATATTCATTACCACATATCGTTCCATGTCTGTCGTATGAGGCAGAGTGAGGCAAGCCAGACGCGTCTTTATATTAATATAGTATTTTTCTGCAATCAATTCCAAATAATAAAAAAACTACGATTGCCAATTTGCCTGCCAAGAGGCAATTATGGAAATTTTTTTTTTATATGAGAGGGAAAAACGTGCATTCGACTCGCCTGATGGTGACTGCCATGGAAGCCCATGAAAATCTGCCAATCTACCAGCGGAATTACAACACCATTGCCGGCCTTTAAAAAAAAGTACGTTCTATTCTTGAAGGTTACCAAATATCATAGGCTGCTATTAATACTGTGATATTAAGATGCATACTTTTATTTATTTACTTATACTGCATTGTACGCCTTAATAAAAAGGACAACAAAGAGTGGACTCCATGCCTTTTGGCTTTCTTTCTCAGTCAACCAGGGACGTGTAGTAATAATAGGTGCCGAAAATAAAAAGAACATTAGTCACACAAATAGTTAACTAGCGGTCCGGCTTGAACTTATCTTGACAATAGCACAACCACGCAGGGTCCCACTCAAATACACAAAACTTACATCAAAATCCATCAAGCTATTCTCAAGTTATGATTATTCATATATGTGGCATTCATTTTATTTATATTAGATCAGAAAAAATACCACTAATATTAAATGTATTGATAGTATTGAAAATGTATTTCTGTATAAATATATATATTTATAAAAGAAATACAAACCCTTATTTAAAGTAAAATAAAAGATCATTTACTATATAATAAAGGTCTAGTCACTCGCAGCAATGAAGACATCCCATCCAGTTCCATTATGAAATAAATTAATAACTGGCAGTGGAAAGCCAATTTTTCTCTATCTATTGTGCTCGGTACAGCGCTGATACGGGACAAAGACTTCATGGAACAAAGCGATGAGCACAATGCTTTCTGCAGATGGAAATGTTCTGGATCTAGCGTTATTTTAACAAGTCTTTGGGTAATCGTTTCCAAAATCGACCTACTGCCAGTTTCGAGATTCATTATAGAGCAAAAAATTTAGGCTTTTTTGAAGTGAAAGTTCTTTCTTCTTTCTTTAGAATCGTTGTTATTAGAAACTTAATGAAACAAAAAAGCTACAAACATATACATCTATAAGATTTAGCCTGTCCTCTGCATTAGTCTCATTCTCTCGAAGTTTATTTTTCTAAAAGTTTTACTTCTACCGCGTTTACTACCTTTAGCCAACGATTTAATAGTTTTTAAATATGACGGTGATGATATTAATTTTAGGTGGTTTAAATATAATATACTACCATAATTCATTCACCGTATATCCAAGGTCTCTAAAAGTCCAGTGCTGAACGTAGGCCTCCCCCATATATTGGCCTCATAGGAGGCATTTTGCAATAGTTGCCTCGCTTGGTAGGTGGGTTGTCAGCTTCAGCTTTCTATTAATTTAAATTGTTATAAGAAATGTGCTACTGCCTATCCCCCTGCTTCATTTAACCTCTAACATATCTTACAAAACCCACAGCACGATATGGAGAACTTAGTAGATATTCGTATACCGCCACTACACGGTGTAGGCATAGCATCAGTTTCACGTCATACGACTAAGTCTTTTATCAGGTCGTAATAACCGCCCAATGATTTATATGAATCCTTCCCTTTGAAGAAAGGATTAATTATTTGTATTACTTTGCCACTGCAGCTTTCTGATCTGATAAAAATTTATGCGGGCAGAACACATAAAGTAATTAATTCACATCTATATCTTTTTCCTCAATTCAATGGTTGTTTTGGGCAATATTCACTAATTCTACTCTTTATAATAGAAGGTTAAGCTTTTATTAACAAGTAAAAATGGACTTCAAAGAATTAAAATAATTTTCACCTAGCTTTAGAAGTCAGTGCTTAGAATAATTAAAGTGCCGACTTCAGAAGCTAATATATGGAAATAATTATTTTTTTCCTTTTAGTTCTTCGAAATCCGTTTTTACATCATTGTTTTTACTCTATAATAAAAGCTCATTTCTTACCCTTTTAATTTGACGAGGAATACAAAATCTCAAGGTAAAAACTGAAATTTCATCACATCTTTTAAGGAGGTATTTTTTCTTTGATTATTGATTATTTGATATATGGAACCCATGAAAATAGGGTCTTTTATTTTAAGTTGAATTTTTTACCGCACTGTTAAGTTGACTAATAAATACGAATCACAAGGTGAAAACCAAAACATCACCTATTTTCCACTTTTAGAGAAGGAATTTTTCCTCCAAATTTATATATAACTCGGTAGTTCTAAATAAATCAAGGGTTTGAGTATATATGAATGAAAAATAATCATAAAATTCGATTCAAATTTGAGAAAGATATATAGTTAAAAATACTTTAAAAACTTGCAGTTGAATTAACCACCACGACGTGTTTAAAAATATTATTTGTAATTGAAGTTTAAAATGAATTCAAGTCTTCATGTAGAAGCGGGGTAAGAAAATGCTTTACGCCATGTCGTTCCGTGGATATCGTTAGAGTTAACAGAGGAAAATGAACGGGTAAAAGAGGCAGCACTTCTTGATAATAAAACAAATAAGTAAAAAAAAAAACTATTTGTCAAGCCGCATTCTGTGTTAAGTAACTATCGCAAAATTCTCCCTGTAAGATAGTTTGAGAGGGAGACCTATGTACAGTGGTGGAAATTTATAGGCTATAGTAAATGGACGGTACTTCAGTAACCTACATTGAGGTCCGTTATTATTTATTTTTAAACTATATTTCGACCGTTGTAAATAAAAAAAGACCTTTTAAAAAAAAACTTTTGATCACTTCAAGGGAACCGTGCTTTAAATGATGCTGAACAAAACTATGTTTAAAAATATTTTAAAATCTCACATCAAAGTTATAAAACAAAAAAGATTTCATTACAAAGAAAAATAAAAGTAACGTAACAACCTCTATTCAGGCTTCGTGAAGCGCCCATTATTACGTCAGATAAAAGTAGCACCATATATGTGCGTAAGTTTTTATGAACGTCAAAAATCTGCCAAGTTTCGGTGTTCAAGTAGTGATTTATTATAAAAGGAAAAAAAGGAATAAAGACACGTATTCATATCAGAATGTTCGGAGACTTCGGGATGATTTATTTGCCGTATAAATAAATTCAAGTTCGTTGTGAGGATATAATACGAAAATAAGAATATTATCGTTGTTATTAGTTTCTAACAATGGCCGACAAGTTTGGAACATATTATGAAACTGTTCTCAAAGAACCTACAGTAATAAATTTCATTATTACGAAACATAAATGAATGTATGGAAAAAAACGTAGTTGATCAATATTATATCTTCCTACTTAAAATAGTAAAGGTTGTCTAGGTGGTAAAACTCCTATACTGCTTAGAAGACCGTGTAGGTATAACCTCTTATGGCTCCTCTTCACGATCGGCCATGATGGGCGATTACACGCGAGCACGATTGTGTAGAGGGGCCAATTGCCAGTAGTTGCCCATAATCGTCCTCAATCGTCGTTGATAGTCGTCGTGATCGTGGCGATCGCGCCACACCCGAACAACCCCGAACAACCGACAAGGCACCGATGTGCCTTGTCGGTGTTTCGGGCACACATCAAAGGGAATCGCTTGTAATTTCGTACGCGTGCCCACACGATCGCCGATCAATTTCACATTCACCGGAGGACAGCGAGCAGTGCGTACGTCGCGTCGTTTTTAAGTTTTTAAATAAAAGTGAGTGTGAGTGCGAAACAATGACTACTGGGTGGTCAAATGAAGAGACATTCAAGTTCATAGAACCATATATATGTATATTAATGGTAGCTGCAGCTATAACTTCCACGTCCATCTTGAATGCTTGCCGCTTAATAAATGATCACCGACGATCGTGTGGATGCTTGCACGGTGATGGTGACGATTACCTTACCGACTACAGACGATCAACGAGTGTCGATCGTGGCCGATCGTGTAGAGGCGGCTTTATAGGCTATACACTTTTTTATTTAAAGTTGGCTGCTGGTATTCAAGGTCTGGAGTAGTCACTTACCATTGGGTGAACTGTGAGCACGTTTTTCACTTCTGTTTTTTTTAATGTGACAGATTACCTTGCGATTTAACACTTTGATAAGAATATGTATTCATACTTTAATAACTAACAAGATTCTAATACTAGTTACGAGACTTCACAGAATTAGGGTTCCGTAGTCAACTAGGAACCCTTATAGTTTCGCCATGTCTGTCTGTCCGTCTGTCCGTCCTCGCTTAATCTCTGTGACCATTAGCACTAGAAAGCTGAAATTTGGTACCAATATGTGTATCAATCACGCCGACAAAGTCGTAAAATAAAAATTGGAAAAAAATGTTGTATTAGGGTAGCCCCCCTATATATAAAGTGGGAAGTGATTATTTTTTTAATTTCAACCCTAACGTGTAATATATTGTTGGAAAGGTATTTAAAAATGAATAGGGGTTTACTAAGACCATTTTTTGATAATGTCAATAATTTCGGAAATAATCGCTCCAAAAGTAAAAAACAATGTGTCCCCCCCCCTCTAACTTTTGAACCATAAGTTTAGAAAATATGAAAAAAATCTGAAAAGTAGAACTTTATAAGGACTTTCTAGGAAAATCATTTTGAACTTGGATGGAAAGTCGGAGCGCCTGCCGCGGAGCGTGCAATGTTGCACTCTCCATGTTCGCGCACGTACCCACTACCGGGAGCAGTTGCAGAAGCGCGGAGCGCTGCTGGAGCGCGAACATAATGGATACCCACCTTTAAACTCAAAAGTGAGAACACTTATTGTGACGGACGGGAAACTACGGAACCCTACACTGAGCGTGGCCCGACACGCTCTTGGCCGGTTTTTAATAATAAAATGAGACAATTTATGCTTTTATAAAATCCTAGTCATTGTTAAATGTTGTAAAATTTATTAAATGGTGGATGAATGAAATTACCTGTTGTGTATGAGGTGATTGCTAAAATATAATACAATTACTTTTTAAATTTTCCCGCTGCGTTTTCTGCTGGCTCTCTCAAGATGGAGTAAGGGATATTGGTTAATAAGAAACGTTCGAAAACTTTTAATAAATTTGTCTATTATATTTTTTATTCTATTTTAGTATTTTAGTAGAATTTCGTAAATGGTGTCTATGATACTTTTTTTTAAACTCATTTCTTATGTTTGTTTCTTAAGTAGCGTACTTTAAAAAGAATATGACCAAAATTTAAATAAGGAGTCGGAAGAAAGTTTCTTCGTTTATATACATTGAGCTATTATGTACTACGTAGGTACTAGAGGCGAAACTGCATTCAGCTACTCTGTTCCACTCAACTGCGGTGCGTACACCGCACTTTAAAATCAGTCACTCGCTAGGCGCTTGTAGAGTTGTCACGTGTTGTGTTGATTTAAAAAAAATCTCTTGATAAAAATATGCCGTCGTGTGTACTTAGATATTGCACAAATAATTCAAGAAATATCAGTAAAAACCAAGGAATTACTTTTCATCGGTTAATAAGATACTTAATCAATAAAAAAGTATTATAGAACAATAATAAAACAAATTATTCCTAAGACATGATCATGAATGTTCAGATGCGACATTTCTTACACTTACACTTAAGTAGAGGACGAATAAATAATTATACACATTTTTTGTAGAAACATATATAAGTTATTATAATTAGGCTAAATGTTTCAGTTTTCAATCTGCTTATTATTCTTTCATTTTATTTTTAGGTTTCCACATCAAAGTCAAAGTGGTATAAATTCGTCTATTTTAACTCTCGCGTGCCCAGCATTTATGAACGACTCTTATTCTAATTTAAATAAACATATTTGTAATTTAAATGTTACATTAATAAGTTTTGTTAAACATACATTTAGTATGTTTTTTATATTTGACGTAGACAACTTTTAAAATATTCAGATAAAAATATCATTAAAATGTAATTGTGATATAATATTATGTAATAGTATATTAAATAAGCAAATATAATATACAAAATAAATGACAAAATCTAAATATTGTTCTCGATATAACTTACCTATTTAACAATACAATCTATTAATTTCAATATTAATTTAATTTTTTATTAAATTTAATATATTCAATATATATTACCTACGGGTCATTCTACCTATGTTTATTAAAACCAACCGCGCGAACACAGAGTAGCGCACATTTTTTGTTTGAGATAGCTGTTCTAGTACGTAAGTACATATTACTTCAATGTTTATATAAATTCAAGTTAATTTTTTCACAGTTGAATTACATTGAATTATAATATATATGTGCTTTTTTATATAACTTGTTGCCATCTTGTAGGTAGTAACGTACTCCCGTTTTTGTGGAAATCTTGGGAATTTTGATTAAAAAAAATGCGACAAGTAGGTTTGACTGTCCGGTCTTAATTTTAACTTAACACTTCGACCTGTTGTGTTAAGGTTTGCAACATTCCATAAACTAGCAAAACTATAGTTTGGTATTTCGAGTGATTCGACAGGTGTAAAAACATATCGTATTACAACTGTCGCAGACGGAAGCAGGAGTACAATTTTTACTGTGTTGAAATTATATACTTTTACTTTCCAAACTCTGATATTGTATTTATTAATATAATTAGAGATAAGAAGTTTACGGTACGAACAAAACCAAATAAATAAGTGAAATAATCTCGACAAAACGTATTCGTAGATATTGTTAAAGTTACACATATACGATACAGCTCACAAATCAAAGTGTTTAATGTTTCATAAATAATATAAACATAACAAGAAAAGTTCTATATAGCAACGTAACAGCTTTGTTTGATTTGGTACAAGCTTAAAACTACTGACGTACATAAAGCAACATTTTCCCGGCAGAATATTATGCAGGAAAGTTTGAACTGTGGGATTATTGAAAGCCTTGCATACTTCTCGCTGTTTCTGCGGTCATTTTTATAGTGTGTGTTGTTATCAACTTCAACAAGAATTTAATATTTTGTTTTAATTTATAATCCCGTGTTGCTTTTATTATAAGTTCCATGTCTATGCGGGTGGCTAGTTGTCTTAACACTCAGAAATGAAAAAAGGAATGTGCCCAGCAGTGGGACCTACGTAAGTGGTAACTTTAGTTTTTAATTACATCTGTATACTTACAGAACAGGATATTTTACGTGGTAGAGCTACGCTACAGCTATATTAGGGTTCAACTCGTCCGGGGAATGAACACGCTCTCACAGAGTACTAGCGTAAAATAGTAGCTTACTACTGCTTTGTTTCGTATGGTGAGTGTAGAGAACCGGAGACCCTTTTCTAAAAACGAGGCATTCCGTCTTTAGTCCTTAGGCATTACAACACATCTGCATTTTGATGCATAATCGAACATAAATGATGTCTATGCGCCACAGCCTCTACTCACTATCACTTGCGAGACTAAAAAGAAATGAAAATAGTTTTGAAAAGAGAATCGAACATTTGCAATCTGCTCATACAAAATTCGTTGTAATAAAAAAAAAATTACTTCAATTTGTTTTCTGTAAATTTCTCTTACATTTGCGTGTACTGTTTTTATATAGAATTAAATACATGCCCTTTCTTTACTGGATATGAGCTTACATGCCCGGCATATAAAAAACTTACCATTGTTTTTAAATAATATAAAACTTTTACATTGAAATAATTAACCGTAGTGACTGGATTGTAATCTATACACGTAACAATAGAATTGAAGTTTCTGTCTGTAATATTATAATAAATGTTTTCTATTAATTTCAGGGGATTATTTATATGCTATTAAGACTTAAATTAAATAACCATTCATAAAATTGTTATCCGTCTGTCTTCGTAATGGCTTAGCTGAATTTATCGAGACTTTACGATGGAGAGCAATGCCGGAACATGAAACTAATAATTGGTTAAATTAATTTTCTTTGATTATTTTAAATCGAACTAACAATACATTAATGGATCATATCCTGACGAAAACGGGGCGTATCGGTAGCTAAAATATAAGTAAGTAAATTAAAAATCACCTCTGAACTAAAATAAAAGTTACGAGTATACATCACTCAATTGTGTTGGGTATTACAAAGTGAAATTGCAGCCTATATACGACCCACCACTTCAAGTTCAAGAAAATTTGTCACAAGATTTGCCTGCGTACATAAACAATACAGTGTGTAACTTGATATTGACATAAGTAGGTAATTGTAAAAAAAAATGTTTATAGGTAAATCTCGCGACAACCTTTTGTATCATAAATTGCGTAATGCAATGAATTGATTGGTTTGAATTAATTTAAAGTTTATTTTCGTCTTTTTAAAGTTTTTTATTAAAAAAAAAGGTTCAAAGAGAAGAACTTATATAATAAGCTTGTTTTTAAAAATATTTCTTACTAATATTTTATTACTATCTCTAAAACGATTTGCGCTATAGGAAAATGTTTCAGAAAAAAAATTGACGATCTCTTAGTTTTATGGCCTTAAATATAATTCGCTCGCTGATGACGCAAATATGATTTGATCGTCAGCGAACAAGAGCCATTTGACGGCTAGCTTAACTATTCTTTATGCACATTCTTTGAATTTCAATATTTTCTGAAAAATTATCCGTAAACAGAATTTTTATTACTGCCATCACTCACAAAGGCTTGTTTTATTTAAAATTGCACAAAAAAACTTTCTGTTTTTTTTTTTAAATTTCAATTAAAGTAATGTCAAATCTCTGTCTTGATTAACCGGCTTTTAATATAGGCACTTTGGGTTTGCTGTTGTTTTTTTACAAAAATGATGTAAAAAAACAACAGCAAACCCAATAGGATTAGACCTGATGCATGCTGGTAAGCAAGACTAAGAAATATCACGAATTGTGTGTGGTGTTATTTGTATTCAGTTCAGCACAACTTTATTATATAAATTATATTTTCATGTTGTAACACAACTTTATAATAGAATACTCAAAACTATAAGCTAAGAGAAACAATATTCCTCCGACTGAATATAATGCAAGAAAGTTACAATTACGAGATTATCAAATGACTTGCATAATTCATTTGTTATTTACGCTAACAAATTTGTTACAACTTTCAACACTTTCAGAATATTTAATTAGTATTTAAGCGCTTTGAATATAAATGATTGAATCCGTAAAAAATTGTTATATAAGTTAGAAGTAGTTTAAATGACTAAAGTAACAGTCATCACCGTCAATATCATCATTATTATCATTATTAGCAATGCGTTTGGGGTGAGCGCACGGTTTTGAGTCATCAATCCATGAACTTCCGGTATCTCTTACGTCATTATATGTATCTATAGGGTGCCACTGCGCTTACTGGTACGAAACTTCCACTCGAAGAACATGAGGAACAAACGTTATCGAGTGACAGCCTCGTACCGGTAGGCGAAGTGGGTGGTGTTCCCCACTAGATGGAATAACTACCAGGTAAGATATGTGGAAAATCCGTGGATGTAGGGGGCTGAGGACCGTGATTTGTGGTATTACTTGTGGGAAACCTATGCTCAGTAGTGGACTTGTGAAGGGCTGTAATGATGATGATGAAATAGATTTTCCCGGTTGTAGAGAATGTGAAGTCGAATATATGTTATTTTATTTGCTTTAAAGATAATCATTTCTTCTTTACTGTTCAAAACTATTTACCTTTTAAAAGATGATGATTACGATAATGTATTATGCATACTGAAGAATATACAAGCCATATATTTATATTGTTAAGTTGTAAGTCTAGGACTTCATCAGAAGTTAAGAAATAAAATGATGAGGGTAAAATTTAATAATTTTCATTTGTACTTGTTTTCTTGCTGTTAGTTTACATAATTTCCTACAATTTATTTTCATATTTCATACATAACTTGTGAATAGTTACAATACACTAACAAAATTTTTGTTTTATATTTATAAAGACATTAAAATAGCAGCGAGCTTTAATAAAAATAATAATAATTGTATTTCAAGATGAGATTGTTATTAACAACAACTGTCAGAGATACATTATCTTAAGGGACGGTATCGTAAGCATCAGTTTGTCCAGCTTGTCGTAATTCCGATGAATCACACAGGTATGTCCCCTCCAACCCTACCTAACCTACTACCTACCGAGGGCTTCCATTATGGTTGGGTTTTAATTTTTTAAATATATTTTATTTGTAGATTTTACTTAATTTAACGTAAATTTAATATTTTATTTTATATATTTATACAGCCAAATGAGAATACTACCTATATAAATACCCTATAATAATTGTATTTTGAAGGTGATAGCGTTGGATATATAATTAGTTAAGCAGTTATTTTCACATAGATCTATCTAATAATTATTATATTACTCCAAAGAAAAAAATATTTTTTTCATTCGCAACCCTCGATCTTGATAATGCATGGTTCTCTTTAATTTTATCTCATAAGTTATAAATAGTCCATCAACACGCACTGAATTATTGCGGCAGATTAATTGGTCCGTGACTCTCAGAAATTAGGAGAGGACTGTACGCTACACTGGGACCTAATAGCTTTAACTTAAATTAAAGGATTTTTGAAAAATGAAGACAAGCGAAACCCTTTATTTTATTGTAATTTTAAATTTAGTTTGACCTGGTTAAACTTAGCATAGAATGAATAAATATAAATTATACAGTTTTAGGAGTTATAGGTTCATTTTCTACTATAAGTTTGTTTGGATTGATACCACCCCTTTTCCTGCTGAACGAACGAACCTCCTTGTCGGCTCCGTGCCCTGCGGCGTAGGGCTTAGTAGCCCTGACTTGGTCACCGATGATAAACATTGGGTAATTCACTTGACGTCTATTAAAGTGCCCACTCTGAGCGCACTTGGCAAACTCACGCTAAATGCATGTTGGAAGACTGCAACTCAAAAATGGTTCTCACATCTAACTGCTCTAGCAAAGGTGGAGTCGTGGATAAAATGAGTGTTCGTATGGCGATGCACCTCTTTTCCGATCCTCCGCATCACTGACAGGTCTGCACAAATGATGTGGTGGTGGTGAGGTTGCAGGGTAGAGTAGTGTCAGTTTTCCGAATCGCTACTCTCACTACCCTGCGTTGCTGGTCAGTTCCGACGATGGGGTCTGGATGTGCACTGGTGCTTCCAAGTGCCTGACTTACCTGGTCCCATAGCCTCCCCTTGATGAATTCGGAGCGTGGTTATAGAGGTAGTAATGGAAGATGTATATGAAAGTGGTCTGAAGATGAGATCCTCTAGAGTTGCTACAGATGTGTGCGAAAGCATCACGTGGCCCTTTCAATACGCGTCGAGGGTGGCACACAATAGGGTTATGTCGGACTCGTACTGATATATGCAAGCACGTCCTTACGCTCATGATGCGGGTCATGATTTTAACATTTCCCCATGAAAAAATGTAAAGTAGTCCTCGGAGTAAACTTTTATACTGGATGTACCCATGGTCACGGGGCGGTACTCACTCCCGCAGTGACCATGGGTGCAATAAAGTGACTGAAAAGTCGGGAATTTATAAAGTTAACCTAAGTTCTAAGTCAAATTAGCTTAATTCCATGTGCAGTAATCGTGTAAATATAAGAAGTTATTAAGTACCATCCTCATGCTGTCAATCAACAGTGCACACACTACACTGCCAGTGTAATATTTGAATTGTAATTCGAATTATACAATACATTTGAATTTGAATTTGACGAATTATTTTTCTTTATTTTCACTAATTGTTCTATTTAGAAATAAAATAATGCTACTCTGATTCATTTAACTAACGAAACAACTAACATGATATTAAATTTTGTGTTTAATTTAAACTAACTGGTATTTTCGGCTACCGTTTAATTAGATGAATATTAAACGCAACATGTTGTGAAAATGTGGTCGAGTCTTGAACCACCATTAGATTTGTTACAGAATTTAATTAATTAATATTAATGAAAACACATTAAGATTAAGACGATGTACGTATGAATGTAAATAGTTCATTAATACTGTTGATCGAGTCTTGCTTTTCGGTCTCTGGAGTTGTGTGACTCTCAAGAAGTATTAAGTAATTTTTTGAATTTCCCATTTTTTGGATTTGTACGAATATACAACTCTAATAATCAATACATCAATTTACAAACCGTTATAAAAAAGTATTTCAAAATCTTTGACTTAGTCACTCATCTCTATATATTATATCTATATATTATACCAGTACGCTGAACTGGCTATATCCTACAAAAATATTGTGCTGATTCGAATTGATACCAGGAGCTAAAGTTGATACAATTTGCAAATGACTGTTGTTTCGCTCAAATCTTCTAAGTATGTTTTTATGTTATAAACAAAAAGAGTTGTTGTGTTGTTAGGTTATGTATCATGTTACTAACGTTTACGTTTAAAATTTTAAAAAGTATTTTTATTAATAATGATAATGTAAGTTCGTTATCTGAAAGGAAGTGAAAAATTAAAACTATTTGATAATATAGGATCTTAAAACTCTGCCACATATCTTATTAAATGTAATTACTGACATGTTTGGCTTTAAATTAACTATTAGAACGTTGACGAGTTCTTTGAGGACAATACTTATCCAATGTTTTTTTCTACCTATATATGTTTACAATAATGAAAGTAGCTGACAACGGATAATTATCAAATATTTATTAATTTACAGGTCAACTGAACCTACGCTAAAACTGTGATTAAAAAGCATAAAACTTGTGAATTGGCGTCGATTTGTGGTAGGTGTCATTCTTTAATGCAATTTTAATTGTACTTATAGATATTGTTGAAATAGGCGTAATGTATTGGAAGCTTATGTACTCTATTACGAGGACTACATAAATGGTTATCAATTAATCCTTTACAAAATTATATTTTTTTATTTCATAGTTCCCTACTCTAGTTTTCCCTGCTCATTAGACTTTTTTCTCTAATGAGCAGGGAAAACTAGAGTACCTCTTGAATGGACCATACATAATCATTGTTTAAATCCGGAACAAAATCTCTTACGAGCATAATATATTTACCAAAAATGTAGATTCATGAGGCAGCGTAGATTTTTGTTTTATATGTGGTTTGAAGACTCTATCTAAAAAATAAGTATTATTTAATAAATATGTTTATTGTACGCCATTATGTTAAAATGATACGTAGATTGAATGGAAGGCCTGGGTGTAGAATTTTTATCGATATATTTGTCACACATTCCCATCTCTGTTATTAGTTCCATAGATGCTCACTTCTGTTTTGTTGTCACAGTGTATATACAGCAAGTCCAGCGTACTCGTATAATGGATGTCAGTCTTAGCCCATTCAACCCAATATACGAGTAATGAGCCTAATGCTACGAACAAAAAATTCTGTCACTTCTTATGCGGGAGAGGAAACACTATTTAGGCAGTACCGCACTCAATAAATTTTTGTGCCATTTTGGCGCAAACTAATCTAAATCTCCAACACTATTACATTTTACGCACACATGTAGGTTAAATACATCAACACAAATAAAGTTAGGAGTGTAAAACCGACAAATTAATTGCGATGCTACCATATCGATATTTTATATCGATCATTTCCCTAAGAAAAAGAGAAAAACTCCAAAGTGCCAAAGAAATAGGAATACATACAGACTCAAAAAAAACATTACTCTCTTTCTAGGGCAGACGGGTAAAAAGGGGCTCAATCTCGCCGCCATCAATGGAGTTATTTATTTCAATTTTAAGTGATGATGTAAACCAGAGCTCGACAGTTACGGGAAACATGGTAAGGAAAGCTGAAAGTTTAGAGAATGAAATATTTTGAGGACATGTAAATTTCAGTCCTTTACACGTACTGGAGATGTGTAACGGACTTATCGATCTATAATCTACATCAGAAATTAGAAGAGTGTCAGCCTTAAGTCGTTACAGGCTATAACTTCAGTTTTACTTATAATACAGAAATTGAATAATAGATAATGGTGTCCCTTCACTTCTTTTTATATCACTACCCTAGCATCTCAAAGCATCTTTCTTATATGTAACAACTACAAAATAAAAAAATGGGGCTACCAACCTACTAAGCATATTATACAATACTGTTGGACTTTTCGTAGGCTGTAACGGTATCATATTTTAAATCGTGATATTAATTCAATTTTAACAAATATAGGAAATGGTCTGAAAGAAATATTTCGGGTTCCTTGTATTACAGCAAAATCCTAAAAATATGTTAGAATTAAATAAGAATAGAACCTTTTATGTCATAAAGTTTATAATTGATACTTATAGAAAGTCAATCTTATACTTAATATACTACTGGTTCAAGGCACACCTCTGTTTTGGTAGGAACCCTAACGGGACTTTCTTTTTTTTTTGATAAAATGATATATTACAATATTTTAATATCTTACATTACCAAAAACAAAAACAAATTACGAGTAAAAATGGCTTGGTAGCAATCACCTCCTTCCCAGGGGTAATTACCACCATAATATAAAGTTTTAAGTACTACGAATTCCACAAAAAATCCGAAATGTATGCAATCAGACGCTTGGAAACTTTCGGTAAATGAATAAATAGCGCTATTTATAATGCCGATAATAGCCACAAGCTTCCCTTGATGTAAACCATTATTTTTAACTTAACTGCCATTAATGTTACCTCATTTCCTTTTTTCTTTTAATATAACGATCTGTATGGGGGCCCTTCTCCACTTTGTTTTGGATTACCCACCCAAGCGTAATTTGTTTTATTTTTTTACAAAATGCGTGATTTATTTAGTTACGCCTACATTTCTTAACGACGTCGAGTAATTTTACTTTGAAATACTTTCATGACGGTAATATTTTATAATAAATTTAAATTAATTTGGTATCGAAGTATAGCCTACACTTTATAATGTTAATTTCGATAATACGCCACTTTACGATACCTACACCTTACGATATGTGATGCTGCTACCCGTTGCTTGTATGGATATTTTAGGTTTGGCGTAAACAAGATAATTATACCGCCATCTATTGGCAATATACGGACATATCTCATGGTCGCCTCTTACGATCCCTACGGGACGCAATCGGTTAATAGGTTTTTACTCATAATGCTACGTAATAAAATAATTCAATCGGTTAAAAATACTGTAAACTATAACCGTGTTGATAAAGTAATTTTTCTATTTCATTCATCATTACAGCCCTTCACAAGTCCACTGCTGAACATAGGCCTTTTCTATTTGCATCATCAAAAACATAATGTGATAGATCCACGTTTGTATTTGCTCCAGGGATAGATATCACGGATTTGCTCCGTGGATAGATATGTGTGTGAAATTTCTCTTTGAAAATCTTTCACATATTATACTCTCTGCCCAGCCGTGTTGCTTTTTTATATAATTAACTATATCAATTAATAGTAAGTCGCTACTGCGATTCACGGATACCTGGAATTAACTAAAACGATAAAAGTAGAGATCTGTTGTTATTTCAGAAGATTAAGGTGGAATACCTCACAGCCTGTAACTTCCCATACCTTTCAGATCAGACGTAGCAGTGCAGCTTGACGACAGAAATACGTTAGAGGGAGAGAAATACATACATAGACGGACTACTAGGCAAAAATAGAATCTTCATCATAGATTGCCTCTTGGAGGAGTTTTACTATAGTTTTCACGCTTAGCAAGCAGTTAGGCAACCGCAGTATTTTATAATTTTACGTGATTATCAAGAAGCTGCTGCTCATCTCCTGCTTCGATTTCCCTCAGTCGCCTCTTACGATATTCTTGGGACGTTACGAGGTAGTGGTTATTCTTACATCGTCAATACATGGTTTACAATAGAGTTTTATCATCTAATAAATTTTGACCGAGTGCTAATCAAAATAATAAAATGAAATAAAGCACAGTTAATCGAAACAATACTTGACCTGTTCGTGCTGTAACTATAAAATACACTACAACGTGGCTTTGCCACGTATATTCGGGATATATGGATCATTAATTTGTTCCAATACTAAAATAAAAATAAATCATTTCTTTTAACCGGTTACCAAAATAAATTTACCTGAACTTTAGTGGTACACATTTTAAAAAAAATTACACTTTTCAAATTTAAATTTAAAAATCACCCCATCCAAAGAAGTATGATCAATTAAAAGAGTTATTTGTAACAGTGTGCACAATTCACTCGGTACTCGTGTATTCTGTAATTGTCCCTTTTCCAAACGGTCTTTTATCGTACGGTGTTCGAACGTTTTTATCAAGAATCTGGCGTAACAAAAAGAAAATAAAGCCTTTGGAGCGTTGTCATTAGTTCCTTTTAACCCGAACTGTAACAACGGTTTGAAAAATGCTATTATTCGATTTGTATTAACTACGTATTGATGTTATTGTGTACAGAGAGTCTTACAGTGCAATTTCTATAACTACACTAACTAAATTAACTTCGCTTGTTTTTTACAAGAAGAATACTACTTATATTTAAAAAAATTATAAGACTAATGATTTATATTTTAAGACCAAAATTTTTCGATATTATGCGATCAAATATTAAAATGTTCACAAAGGGTAAGGCTTTATTGCTTTCAATCAGCCGAACAAGAAAAACAACTGAAATTACGCAAACTTGCGAACTCTTGATCAACAAAGTTCAATACAAACTTGAGACTTACATAACTATACGCCGAAGTATTACTAGTAATTTAACAGATTTAACGAATCTGACGACTCGAAAGATTACATAACAGGATATTTAACCCTTTGCATGCCTGTTGGGTTTAACAGACCCACTACTTCAGAAAATCGTAGGTATCGTTTAAAGCTTCTCGATGTAGACTAGACATCAGTTTACCACCCCTTCCACTGTTATCCATGTTTTCGTGTCCGAATAACATGCGTGTGAAGTACGCGCGGGTCTGAGAGACGCTACCAGGCATACGGAGTCACTTTTTATTATAGTATATGTTTTATATTTTTGTAACTAAATTGTCCAAATAATTGAGAAATGCTGACATGAGATTGTTTTAGAACAGAAAGTAAGGACGAGTCTGATTATGTTAGTGTTCGTTATTCCTCAATAAATGCGAAAATTTTTCCAATTTTGAACACGAAGGATAAACCACCAACCAGAAGAGACAAAGTAAAAAGCTTTAGGTAGTGCAACGAAAGCTCATAATCAAGTCGTAGGAAAAGCTAATTTGTGCCTTCTAGTCAGCTTTCGCAAAAAATCGGTACTCACCTCGGGGAACCAACAGGCCCTCTGCCCACAAAATCTTTTACTGATGTCAAAAGATGTTGCTATTTGTGGCCGGTAAGAAAAGATCGCATATCGAAATACATTTGCAGTGTGTGCAAGTCACATTTGCATGGAGCACGCAAACTTTCTATGAGAAAATTTTTACTTATCTGAGCAGTGAATAATTATCGTTAGCCAGCGTTGATTTTTATTATAGTATTATCTAAATAAAGCGAATTTTTTACTAACAAACTGACTAAAATTAAACAAAGTCTGATTTTGATCTCCGTTTTTAGTATAAAAATTTGATTAAATGTTAATTAGTCCATTTTTCGTTAGTTTGAAAAAGCAATACATTCATTTGATTAACAAATAATTTTAAAATATAAAGCTCTAGTTTGTTTTTATATCCCACGAATATAATTAATATAATTAACAGATACTTGCAGTCCGATATACCTAGAGCATTTATTTATGTAAAACAATGAAAAACAAATTTGAGTCCGTCAGACCCACCAGGCATACTGCGTGATTTCAATCCACCAGTTATACTAAGGGTTAAGCTTGATAATATCATATTTCTATTATATTTTTTTCTAAACAGCCTTTTTCATGTATTCAATAAAAGAGTTTTAAAATATATCCTCATCACCATACAAGTAACAAAGTGGAGCGACCGTAACCAATAGGCTAGTATACGGACTGAAAATCGTAGGTTCAAATCCGGCATTTGGCTAAAGTTAGTGTAGGGGCTGCAGCACGTACATTTTTGTGGCGTCAGCAGTTTACGCTATAACGCTACAATAATGCATTTTGAGCCAGTACGCTAATTGAGCCCAGTAATACCGGTCACGCAGCCTCGCAGTTTCATTTCCCATCTATCATTAAATTAGATTTAGTTGGTTCTGTCAATAAACTATCAATTATCAACTTACCAGGATTGACCATCATTTACTATTAACTACTATCAACCGACCACGTGGGGGTCCCGACGCAGCCCATACAGTTAGAATTATGCTCATATAAAGTGGTTAATGGGAGAATTGGTAATATTAAATGTGTTACTAACACTGACTTAATAAAAATGTCTACACTGCGGGCAACAATTCCTCCTATTATTTTTGAGAGGGTTTTAGTACATAATATAATTCGGCTTCCTCGAGTCAATACCAAATCACTAAAATAAAAAAATGCCTTACACGAACACTACACCTTGAATAACTCGTTTTTTAAAATTTTATCGCGTTTTATTTTTACATTTTTTGATGGTGTGCAGCACCCACGGGGGGGGGGGGGGTCGAAGTTTGTTGACGTTCCAATGTCAAAGTTAACTCAGAGTACCTAATAAAAAGGCTAAATTCCTTATTTAAATGCTTACTTATATAGTTGTACTCTACCGAAGGATAAAAACATCTGAATGAATTCCTCAAATGATATGAAATTTTAACGTTTTCAATCATTGGATGTGCTACGAGTATATAGTGGCGGCGTAAGAGAATCTATTAGCATATATTATCCCGTAAGTGTAGTAAGAGACGACATTTGAAAATGGAACAGGAGATAGGCAGCAGCATCTTCCTGATAGTAACCCATTTGACGAGCGAGGCATATCATTTTTTTATAGGATAGGGCACACACTTCACCTGATGGTAAGTGCTTGCTGTGGCCTATAGACATCGACATCTATCCTCGATTTCAAATCAAAATGCAGATGCGTTGTCACCCCTGAGGACTAAGACAGATACTACCAATATAACTCCAGCAAGGCTCTACCACGTGCAAAGGCTATGACAACTGTGGCTAATATCCCCCTATGAGGAAATCTATGGAGAAAGCCTATGTTCAGCCTCAGCAAGCCTATGTTTTAATAGGCAATGTATGAAAAATCCTTTCTACATGCGTAATTAAAGCAAACCATAAATTGTAACATAACATAAATCAACGTAGTCTAAAGACTACGTTGATTTATGTTATAGCTTTCTCTCTAAAACCAAGTTATAGTCCTTACTGAGTTTTGATAAGGAACGGCCGAGTTACCTCGACACGATGTTTTATTGTGTGATAGCGGATTGAATATCTTGCGGATTGCAGTTATTTTATAAATAAATAAAAAAACGATTTGCAAAAAAGATGATTGTGACGACATTACGGACGCGTTGTCACATCTGAGTACTAAGATGGAATGCCTCAAAGCCTGTAACTATATTAGCTTTCTATACTCTTCAGACTAGAACACAGCAGTTAAAACACTGGTCGAAATGGGTAAAAGTGTGGTGTTTATGATGAACTCTTAGACAGAAAAGGTGAGGAAATTTATTAGGCACCACATTTATTAGGCAACATCCTTCACTGTGCATGCAGTAAATTAAAACTTAAAATTATAATTACCAAGTTTATTGGTACTGACGACGATCAACTCGGGCTGCTCGTTAACTATAAAATTTACGGCGAGAAATTAGCTCCTCAACTATAGCGGCACACCGCCATAATTGCGGTACTAAATACTGGCACTTTAATGCGACTCCCCAAGTCCTGTGTGTCAGTGTTGTTCCTGCTTGCAGGTGAGGTACAATTTGTTATATTATATATGAAGAAAATAAAAAAAAAGTATATTTCTTCCTTCTATCCCTAGTAATTGTAAAATTCATTATTGATTGAAGTCATAGATATGAATAATGCTAAGAAATATGCCTTAAATGCAGTAAGAGCGAACCTCTTTATTGCATTTACAACCATGGCTTTTCTTTACTAGGTAATAAAAACTTCTAGAAGGCAATAGGAGGATTCAGTTAGATTGGGTAGTATATAAAAACGTCGACAGGTTTTCTCCTACTATTTTTACAACAAAATCTGAAGACAAGAGCCTTCAACCAGTGCGTATGCCTGTACAAATAAACGTGGACAATGACAATGATGGTAATGGAAAGAATTGTCTGCCGAGATGAATTCAAAATGTTAATAAAATTCGTAACGAACAAATCTGCCCGAGAACCAAGATTATTGACATAGCGATAGGTAACCTATAGAGTAGACGTTTAATGGAGTAGAAACCGTGCTTTGGCAAACTTAGTGTGAGATGCCAATAAACGTAGTGTGAGTAGTAACGCAGTGTAGGTGACCAGATGAATCGATGATCTCCGCAAAGTGGAATTGTAACTGGATGCGAGTAGCCCAAGACTGAGCCAAATGGAGTGCAAATTGGGGAGGCCTATGTCCAGCAAAAGACTGCCGCAGTCTAATAACGTTGATAATAATGTTATTTTTACTAAAGTTTTTTTTAATTAAAAGGGCAATATTGTTTCAGAGAAAATAAGATCAGATAAGAAAGAACGAAAAGTATAAAATTTTTGTTTATGTGGCTAGGATTTAATATTTGTATAATCTTGATTCAAACTACTTTTACGGATTTTATCGCGTTTATTTATGTTATTTTTAATATCCGACGTTTTGGGTGCTTCCCATCACCCATGGTCACGGGAGACTGAGGTGACTGACGTCCCGATACCAAAGTTAACTCGGAGTACCTTCAGCTTTTTTAATTATTGTCTTTGGTCCGATCTATGCAGAATGAACTATTTTGTTTTGAAGTCTGGCAGTGGTATGCTTGGGTTTAGTTTTAATTTTATTAATTATAGGGTCCTAAGCAGGTGGTTGTACCCAGCCTCCTTCTCTATTGAATTTAGGATGTTTTTTTAATTTCAATAGCCTCACGTATCATCCTTGATAGGAATCGATGTTCTTTAGCGAGGATTTGTGGTATATCAAATCTGATGTAATGGTTGGGGCCGTCTAGGATACGATCGCAAACTGCAGACTTCCCGGAACGTTGATGCTTCACATCAGCTATGTCAGACTTCAAAAAAAAATAGTTTATTTTACGTAGATCGGACCAAAGACAATAATTAAGAAAGCTGAAGGTACTCCGGGTTATCTTTGACATCGGAACGTCAGTCATCTCAGTCCCCCGTGACCATGGGTGATGGAAAGTACCCGAAACATCGGGTATTAAAAATAACATAAATAAACGCGATAAAATCCGTAAAAGTAGTTTGAATCAATGCATAGTGTTCGCGTAAATATAAGAAATCATTATTTGTATAATCTATTATAACATTCAATTTTAATAAATTAATATCCATATTAACAGGCATGATTCAAACAACCGTGTTTCCTCTTAGCCGAAGTCATTCAATAAATTAAAACCTAAAATTATAATTACCAAGAATATTGGTACCGACGAAGATAGACCGGGTTGCTCGTTAACTAAAAAGTTTACGATGAAAAATTAGCTCCTAAGTTATAACGGCTCACAGCCACAACTGCAATACTAAATACTGGCACTTTAATGCGACTCTCCAAATGCAGTGCGTAACATACTTTTCTTTAATATTGATTTGTTTGCCTTGTCAGTTCGTTTTGTTAGTATTGTTCCCGCTTGCAGGTGAGGTGGAATTATGTAATATTTTTTATGAAGAAAAAGAAAAACTATATTTCTTCTTTCTATATTTAGAAATCGTAGCATTTATAATTAATTAAGTTCGTAGATATGAATAATACTAAGACATATGCTTAAAATTCGGTAAAAGGGTAAGTAAACGTCTTTAATGCATTTACAAGTATCGCTTTATTTTACTGGGTACTGAAAATTTCGGGTAGGCAATAGGGTGATTCAGTTAGGATGAGAAGCATTTAAGGAAATTTGTACCATTTATATAACAAAGTCTAAAGACAAAAGTCTTCAACCAGTGCCATCTGCCTATACTCACAAACGTGCACAATGACAATGCGAGTAATGGAAAGAACTGTTTGCGGAGATGAATAACAACGGTTAATAAAATTCATAAAAAACAATTCGGCCGGAGAACCAAGATAACTGACATAGCGATAGAAAACCTGGAGAGTAGGCGTGTAATGGAGTGGAAACAGCGCCTTGGCAAACATAGTGTAGGACGCCGCCTGACCAGAAGAAGCGACGTTTCCTCGTAGTGGAACTGGAACTGGATGTGTGTAACCAAAGATTGGGCTAAATGGAGCGCATTAGGAGAGGCATGTGTCCAGTAGTGGACTGCCGCAGTCTAATGATGATGGTGATGATACTTATAATTTTATATAATATTAGTTTTACTAAAGTTTCTTTTTTGTAGAATTAAAAGGTCCATTTTGACTCAGAAGAATAAATAAGATCAGAGAGAACGCAAAGTTTTAAATTTTTGTTTCAATAGTTTTTTTATATAGAATTATTAATTAAATATAGAATTTAATATGACATACTATAATTCATTATAATCAAGTATAATAAATTAATGACTACTTATATTAATAGTCATACATCAAACAACCGTGTTTCCTCTTTCTTGTGTTCACGGCACATTAACCATATTGACCCCACGTAGCGGATGTCTCCATGTCGCTTTCTCTCTTCTTTTATTATAATTTGTTAGCAGCACCATCTCACGTTACTGAAAATAATTATTTTGTTTAAATTATTTCTATTATTTATTTTATAGCAAAAAATTTTTGTGCATTTGAAATCGTAATCACGGTGACTTGTTGTAGTTCTGACGAGGCAAGTTTACTGAATTATAAAATTGTTTTATGTTTTTATATATTTTAAAATAATTTATATATTATAACTAAGTGCTTTAGTAGTATTCCATCATCTCAAGGTGACGTATTCAAAGATGGTAAAGAGCACTGTCTTAGGATATAACGAGAAGGATGAACACTGCGAAATTATTCCACTCTTGTATTGGTCTTGGTAAACGGCAACCATTTATTCATTGATGTTTATTTCCTTGTTCAGTGAGGAATTTAATCACCGCACGGTATTTTTTGTTCAACATTGTATAGGAAGACGTTTTCCTCGTCTATGACTGAAGGTCACATAAGAAGTAATAAAATAAATAATAAATAAATTTTTTTGCCTCTAAAACACACAGTTACATTCACGTTAAAACAAAAGAACATTATAATTATTTGAGACAAAAGGAGATGGCTCAGCTTTGTCTGTAACGAGATACAGATCTCATACAGAGCTGTTTTTCAGCCACACCCTAGTAATGAATTTATCAAGTAAGTAATGAAATTATCAAGGCGAAATTTCGTATTTGTACCCTCAGGTGGTGTTGTTAGCTAAAATTTTTTTTAATAACCCACATTATTAGCAAATCAACCGCAAATACATTGTACGCCTCTCGTAGTATAAAATAAAGAAACAAATAATAAAATTAAAATAAATTGTAGTCAATGAAATTGATCACTGGTTTAGTCACATACCATATTGTGTGGTATTCCAAATCCGTATTAAAAGATAAAACATTTATCCTTCTATTTCCGAAGTTAGTTGATGGCCATCCTCCTCCCATATAATGGCGGGGGAGTGACTTAGAAGCCGTTACTCGTCATCCATGATAAACTAAGAACGGAAGAACTAACTTGGCTAGCCTGAGGTGGTCGCTCCGAGTGGGCTTGGCGCTTCTAATTCGGATGTATGATGGTGGGCTGCGGTAAGAGGGTATCCTCCCCCCTATCACTGCAGTCGAGTTGAAGTCACAGGGGATAATGAGTGTTGGTTTGATATGATGTTGCACCACTCACTCTAACCTCCGCGAATCTGGCGGGGCCATATCTGAAGGGCGGGTTATCCACGGGTCGCTATCGGCAATCTAACCATCATGGCGCATAATAGTATGTCTTACTGTTGTTATAAAAATATTAGTAGTAATTTTTTTATTACGAACTAGTTCATACATCGAGTTGAAGACAGTAGCATGAGGAAACTTCACTCTCATAATGGCGGCTTTGTTTTCATTATTTACAAAAGTATTCCACAAACAGTACCGCCTGCTGCGAGACGGCATAGCTTCTGAGGTTTAATTGAAAACACGAACAAACACCGAAACAGTTTTTTATGTAAACACACAATATTAACATTTATTATAAGCAAAATTATGAAAAAGTGTCTCTCTCTTTACTTTTCGTTAATTTAAATGAAGAAACAGTTCATTACTTTTATTTAAATTGTAAAATTCAACATTAATGACCAACAAGTTCATACTTATGGATCTTTAATTAATCAAATATTTTACACTCCAACAGAATATGAAAGGGTAAAAATATAAATTAATTTCGTGGAGTAGCGATGCTGTTGCGTAAAATTATATATCTGTATGCATTGACTTGCTATCTAGATTATGTTTTAAGATCATGTCTAGTTCAAATTGAACCTGTCTTCTTCAGCTTCCTCATAAACATTTCCTTTGTGCAAGGAGTGTTCCCCTAAGATCTAAAGCGGTCAGCTTTTATATAAAAAAATAGTACGATGATGCAGACAGTTAACATCCAATAACTCACCTCTCTATTATTAAAAAAAAAGAAAAGGCAATGATAATAAGAAATTTAGATTTTTTAATAAGTATGTTATATTAGATGAAGAGTTAAACGGTTTCCAGGCGAATAAATGGTCAACTCTTACAGCCTAATCTCTAATAAAAACAATACAAGATAACAGACAAAAAGGTGCCAGTTGTGTTCATATTTCTCGATATTATGAGCAAGGATTTTGATCCTGTAGATCATGAGATACACTTGACTATATGTGAGAGGTGTAGTATGGATGGAGTGTTCTGTACTGGATAATCTGAACGAAAAATCTTTCTAATTGACCATAATGCGTAGAAATCAGTAAATTAAATAAAATTCAATAGTTTCATTTAAATCACCTTTTCTACATAATGAAAAAAGCATAATATTTGCATAATAGCTCGAGATTCGTAAATGTAAATTTTATTGTAATAAAATTATGAATTATTTTTACTGTAATGTAATTATTAAAATAATAATAATTTTATGAATCTCACATAATGTTTTACTGTCAATGATGTAATAATAAAATAACAATACAAGTAAAATTCATGCATAATTTATTATTAATATTAATATTAAGTGTATTGCATTGTAAGAGTTCAAGATTTCTTCGTATTTAAATAAAGCTGTATAAGTGTTTAATTGTACATAATATTTGAATTTAACAAGAATGTTTGAACATAATTTTTAACTAATGGTGCAATAATTTTAAAATGATTACGTGTCAGCTTAGTGTAATAATAATTGTCAATTTAATGGCATGCAAAAATGTTTAATTTGCATGCCAATTATGGCAAAACATGTCAGTTCCACATTATTGAATATCCTATATACCATGTTTTTAAGCAAATAAATTTTCTATCTATCTATATATCTATTGAAAAAGAGTTTGACGCTTAGAAATTGGTTTTGGAAATACCGTTTTGGTTCCGACCCAATACGCAACCTCCAGTTTTTTCTTAAAAGTTAGTATTTAAATTTAATAATAAAAACAAATACATTTAAACATTAAGGAATAAATCAGTGCATAGATTAGAATGAATTGCGAATCTGACAATTAGTCTTTATTGTTTCACCTCGAAGTAGTGAGTGGTGGCTTTAAAAACCAGGAACTTTTTTGAAAGTTAACATTTTCACAGCTATAACGCGGTTTCCTAATTAAAAAAGAATTGCATTACGCTTTGTAGCTATAATGACTCTCACGGGAACTCGTTTGAATGAAAAATGTACTTTGTAAGTAAACAAACCTTTTTCTCCTATTCATGTTGTTCAAAGAGGGCTTAGAAAGAAAATTCAATTGAAATATTTTAAGAAGTTTACAGTTGGATATGAATTAGGTTTTTCTCATCTGATTTATTAAAAGTTTGCAATATTCAAATTATTAGTTTTTGTTATTGAAGTCGGGTTTTTACTATTTATTTAAGATTATTTTTTTTTAGCTAGAAAAAACTCTACTTTGGTAGATCCGCTTACGTGCCTCTATTAAGAAGCAGTACACCCACCGTTTTGTTCGGATTTGAAATTTTCATAGAGCCAGTACATTTACAATTTTAGGAATTGCAAATATCAATAGCCTTTTAAAAAACAATTAAGGATGAGTTGTCACCCTAAAGACTAAGAAAAATGCCTCATTACCAGTAAAATTGATCTCCGGATTTCTATACTCACCATATGGAGCAGAGCAACATTAAACTGTTCTTCATTATGTTAAAATCTTCTTCGGTTTTCTTGATGTTTAAAAATCCTACGAAATATTCTTAACCAATCAATAAAATTTATATACGATTTGTTTTCATTTACATTATCACGTATATTTTTTACAGGCCGCCACATTTTATTTAACGATAAATTAAAAAGTAAAATTTGTAGTAAATAATTTCTTTTATTTACGCGAAAATCACATATTGAATAAAACAAATTGTACCGACCTTATCGAGTTTAATTAAAGGTGCTTTTTAATTGCATTGTCGGGTGCTTTGAAATTAATGGGTTACCTGGTAGAGCCATGCTAAATCTGTGCTTGGTGTACATAGCTACAGTTTAATTATTTCAGCAGTATTTCATGCCAACACGCGGCTTGCTACTTTAGAAGTCGCAAGTTCGGCTTTACATGGAATTTTTTTTATAGCGCCTTCAATTTGATGGCAAGAATCGTCGACGAATAAATTTTTTCTGGTAGGCTCAATGCATTAGAGCTGCGAAAAAATATGTATCTGCATATCTTTGCATTTTATATCGCATTTATTACGCACATCGCAACAAAACTGATGGTATTTCCACATCATCCCGATGTTTGGTTATTCCATGTTAGTTGTGTTGCTGTGTTTGATATGGTGAGTGTACATAAGACCCTTTTTACTCTAAACGCGGCATAACATATTAATCATCAGGGTTGACAACGCATATGCATTTTCATTCTTTTTTTTAAATTAGGCAGACAAACGAGCACACAGTCCACCTGATGGTAAGTGGATGCTATGGCCCATAGACATTTTATTGATATTTAGATTGCTATTTATCCTGGATTAAGACTAAGACGGAATGCCTCGTAACCGGTAAAAAAAGTTCTCCGGATCTCTACACTCACCATAAAAAACACAACAGCATTTGGCTGCTATTTTACGTTGATATTCTGTGAGAGCATGGTCCTTCCCCGGTCGAGCCAACCTATTCGTGTTACAACTATATAGCTGCAGCTTGGCTCTACCACGTATAAATTCATAATTTTATACGTGATAGAACCACGCTGCAGCCATATTATGCTCGTAGTACAAATGGGTCGGCTCAACCGGGGAAGGATCACGCTTTCACAGAATAATAGCGTAAAATAGCAGCTAAATGCTGTTGTGTTTTTTATAGTGAGTGAACAGGAGACCCGTTTTACTAGCATCGAGACATTCCACCTTAGTACTCAGGGGTGATAACGCATCTGTATTTTGATTCTTAATCAAGGTTAAATGAAGCTGGAATAGGTGCTTGCTTTTCACCCTTATTATATTAGAAAGATATATGAAGATGTCTATGGGCCATAGCATCCATTTACCATCAGGTGGACTATGTGGTCATTTGTTACCATTTTTATATAATAAATAAAAATGTATATATATATATATATATATATATATATATATATATATATATATCTGATATGTATAGATTATACTTATATGTTTTTCATTCATTTAAGCAATTAAAGACACGAGAGAACCGTGGGAACAAATAAGGAATACAAACTAAGTCTAACCGGAGCTGCTTTTGTATTTCTATATCGTTCTTATCTGGCCGTAACGGCCGTAAGTGGTTAGTTCATTCACTTTACTAGCAGTATTGAATTTCATTGAGTCACGTAATTAACTTTCATTTAGCACAATCTGAACTTCAAGTTCAATTGATATGTCAGTTACAGCTATGAATGTATTTTCTTTTTTAATTGTACTAATAAATGCAGATTTATATTAAGCCTACAATTATTGTCGCAACATGTCACGTGATATACAATATACATGTAAATAGGCAATGACCGTCCTATTAATATACTTCAACGTTGCAGTTCAAGATGCGAACTCCCAATTTTCGGAGCTATAACCATTGCATAGAAGGGATTGCTTAATTATTTTTAACTGTAAGTCATATCATTTTATGTATGTACTAGTTGTCGTCCAGTGGTCGAAATATGACCGTAATTTATTACATTTTCAACTTTTCAGGTATATTAATCATCTTTGTCTTCAACTGTATATTATATAAAACACGTTTATATATTAAATTAACATAGATATCTATTAAAACTGATTATTTAAAATTGAACATAAATTATCACACAAAGTTAACAGCTCATTTAGTTAATCCTTCAGTAATTATTTGTTGGCAACATTTTTGACGATGATCTGTGTCAGATGTTAGCAGTATGAACTTAAATAAGAAATGATATTTTTTTTAAATTTAACTTAATATATTTTGTAAAACACATTAAAGATAAATTCTAACTTTTGCACTCCTTCTCCATATAAACATTGACTATGCAAAATGTCATAATCCCCCCTGCGCGTCTTTACTTTTTTTGCTTTCTTTATTTGGAGTTGGCTGGAGCTTTACTGTGATTTCGTTTGACAATTCAGTCTTTTAAAAGAAGTTCTACGTGTTAAATATATTAATTTCTAAATCTTAAGACACTCATGTCGGTTACCGAAAAGGCTTCTTTATTCTAAGGATCGTAAACACGTTTTCTGACCATTACGTCCCGGGTTAGAATCTCGGTTTGAAACGTAATCTGTTATTGGTTTTTTGTCAACAAATTCTCAGTAGCAGATTAGAGTCACGAAGGCGACGGTGTTTTCAAATCCATGCTTCAAAAAAAAATGGTAAAGCCGTTGGTCCGCTCTGCGCTGGATGCGGTCAAGTAGAAAGAGCTGGCACTGATGCTCAGTGAGGTCATGAATGCTCAGCAAGTGATTCTTCGTCACCAGAGGTGCTGGAACCCGCTTGGGAAGTTCATCACTTAATTCCGCTACCATTTTAAGGGGGGAGAGGGAATTGGGCCTCTGACCACCTACACTCACCAAGCGAAACTCGGACGTAAATCTCTTTTTCATGTTGGTATTCTATGAGGTTGTGGTACCACCTCGTTTTGAGCCGGCCCATCCGTGCGACAGCAAAAGCTGTCTCGTGGCTCTACCACAGTTGTCTGATTACCGTCCCATTGAACTATGAGAGTACGAAATTCACTTGTATTACTTACACTAGGGCACTAGAATCCTGTTTTGCGTGACTAGTCTTCGTGGAGACTGGTCTCCCTGACCAAAATTCGGTTTGGAGTACATTATCATTACGAAAGGTCCTATGGCCAGCAAAATAGCGTTAAGGTACAAAACTGCAACAACCGTGATCACCAATCTGCCGAGTATTATTATTTACTGTTCTACGTATTATATTATATTGTATTGTTTTATATTGAACTGTATAAGATAAATACTGACTGTAAGTAAATTTAACTAAAATTTAATGGACTGATGTCAGTAATAAACACGCATCATCTATGCTAAAAGACAAGATAATATTTATTATATGGTAAGCAAAAGAAGTTTTTCATATTTTATAAGAAAGAGACTATCTATAATAATATGATATTTAAGGTTACAAATACACCGTGTATATTATATTTCATTAAATGTAATTTTAATTAGTTGTATGATAATCTTGCGTCTTAGGATAGTATCACTCCAACTCGCTTTAATTTCCGGGCTGTTTGCTTCGTAGCGTTGGATTAATTTATTAATCTCCAATGGTTGGTGCATTTACATTCAATTAGATTTGCTTATATTATAAACATTTAAGTTTGAAAAGTCTGAAAAACTGAATATGATAGTATTGCTTTTTGGTAAATAAACTGGAATAAATACAATTGAATAAATGTAAAGAATTATTTTACACATTTAATCTGTTTATGGAAGGTGGACAGCAGCATCTTTCTAAACTTAATAAAAATCTGCGGTTACCAAACCGCTTGCTCAACGTGGCAAATATATTGTTCCTACAGGACTATGGACTATAGAGGCTCCGATTCTCGATAGGATAGGATGTATTAATAATTTGTGTTCTTTTTTGTAGGAAAAATTTGAGCTTGACGATTTCGTTATATTTTTGCAATATTTCTCTGGAAGCGCAACTTAAATGGGGCCCACTCTTTGTTATACACATATGCTACAAGAGTTAAAATTCCTACTAGTATCGAGACAATTTTCTAATAAAAGATATCCTCTTTATTATAAAACTGAAGTGAGAAACAAACGTACAGTCCACTTGGTGGTAAGTGGCTCTTGCCACCCATGGGCATCTGCAAGCAAACAAGGCTACAGATCCGTTGTTACCTCTGAGGACCGAGATGGAGTGCCTCGCAGCCTGTAATAATTACATTTGACTATCTATACCCTTCAGACCAGAACAAAACAACGCAAACACTGTTATTTAGACCAAACAATCGTCCTACTATGTTCTTAATTTAGTTGTTGACATAATGTATATAAGATTTTTTATGGGAATATGCGACCGATTTATAAACTAGTTTTTGCAGAATATAGCCATAATACTATTAATTTAAAACCAAAAACCGAAAGAGTCACTCATTGCAAAATGTAAAGAAAAAATATTAGATAAGGTTATTCACACATACAAACGCACGCAAACACACGCATTCACATACGAGCTTACACACGCGATGGTTTTTATATTTAGAGATAACTTTTATTAAATATTTATCAAGCAAAGTAAAAAAAATAAACTCTGTTATTCCTACTTGTATTTCCTTGCCCTCGGATATGAAATATCTCACCTTAATTAAAGACTTGCGACTCGTTGTAAAGTTTTGCGCCATTTGCGGCGGGATTTTAATTTAATTAAAAAATAATGAACCGCTTTTCTTGCTTAATTAGTGTACAAAACGTTGATTTACGAAAACGAGCCCTTAAATTTAAAGAAAGTAGGGAACATTTTACACATTATCAAATAAGTGAAACACGTACCTTAACATCATATTTTTATTAAATATATTACTTTAACCACAGGTTTGGAATAACCACTGTCCTGGGTAAAAATAGCAAGGAAAGCAACAAGAAATTTCGAAAACAATATTATACAATGAAGAACACAAATTGTACAATTATTTCACTTTAAAAACAGCTTGAAAGCAATTACCTCATCCACAGGTATTATTGTCAACAATGCAGGGTGACCTCACATTAGATGGAGTTACATTTTGTTTGTATGTATATAGTAGCGCACGCATTTTCCCATGAATGTATAACAGACTCTTAATGAATCAAGTAACTGGTAGCACAGGAATAAACACACTATAAATTGTAGTTATAAGTGCGTGTGCATGTGTGTATGCTAACTATAATTAATATTAATTTTTATTGAAATGAAAGTCAAACCAATAGTTCACCTGACGGAAGAATGCTAGATATGCATAGTTACAAGAGTAATCATTTCATTAAATAAATCTGAATTTTTAATTATGCAGGCTCTCTATTACTATACAGACCGAAATACGGCAATGCAATGCACTGAAGATCCGACCTAACTTTAATATTTAATACCCTCTAAGTTGAAGGGCTCATTTTAGTAGGTGGTAGAACACCTATTCTGTCTTGGAATCCTATAATACATATACGATAATACGTATTAAACCCTTAAGACAAAGATAAAATCTTGCACTGTAGATGATATACTTATTAGGCACATTTAATAATTGATACACTTATTAGGCGCATTCTCGGTCGCGGTATCAGAAGTCTTGTACCCAATTCATTGCTCTCTTGTCTGAGTATATTACATCAGTTCATTTAATTGTAGATTTTTTGGCAATAAAGGTGGAAAAACAAACACACAGTTCACCTGATGGTAAGTGGTTATCGTGACTTACAGACATCCACATTTCTCCGCCATTTAAAATAAAATGCAGATGCGCTGTCATCCCTCACAGATTCACTCTTCTGATGTTGACTGCTTGCCGACGTTTAATAGCCTACATAATTATTATTAGCAAGATAAATTGCGCACGCAAGCTAAATAAACCTTTATCGCTGCGCGCGAGTGTCCGTATTACGTTGCATCTTTTTCCATACCCACATCATGGCTGCTTTTCCATGTTTACTTAGGGCTGTCAAGAATATATTAAAAACACATGTAAGTAAGTATGTATAAAGCTTATATTATGCATTAATATATGCTCATTTATTTTCTATTTATGCACACTTCTATTTATGGATCTCCTTCACCAAGGCATAGAATAAATAATATGTAGTGCTACTCATACGTTACCAAGGTTTGCCTGGAAGAGATCACTGTTAAGCAATGAGGCCACCTAATTGTACATAAATTTATGTGTTCTGTGCAATAAAGAGAATAAATAAATATATGAATTAAACGTTGCGAAATGGTAAGTAAAATAGGTAGGTACCTATTCTGACTGATCGAATGAACATATTTTTGCTACTATGAGAATTCTGTGCCTAATGCATGCAACGTGCGGGGTCAGTCGTCGCGAATCACGATTTAATAAATCGCTCGGAAGAGATAGGAAGGTAGTGAAAACAACAAATGAACCTGAAATACGATTCCTAAATGAAATGTAATTTATTCTAATAAGTTAAAAATCTTGTAAACAAAGTTTTAATTTCAATGCTTTGTGGTAACTTAAAGTATTTTAATTACAAAAAACATGTAAGTTACCTACTTCAATTTACCTACGTAAATTTGGTAAGTTACCTACGTAAATTTCGACCAATGTTTGTAATGAAGTACTTAGGTATTACTTCTGTATTTAAATAATTACGTAATTCTTTTTGCAACAAGTATTTATTTAACAAAAAAAATGAAATAAATATACCTTTCATTATTCTTAAGTAACTTAAAAAATGATATATCTGAATCCTTTTCTTCGCTCATTATGCACCCATCTACGCAACAATTATAGTAGGGTCGAAGTTTTGCCATTATAATTTATCAAATAGATAGGTATATGATTTTTAAAATCACATTAAAATATTTGAACTATTTTATTCTACAATACTAAACACTAAACAAAAATTACAACGAGTGTTTACAAAAAACTATTTACGTAAACAGCGTTAAAAATACATCAATCGCCCAGAACGCGTTAGCCCCGACTGCGTATGGGCCCTGCCCCTGGGTGAATTGTAATTATTTCACGCAGGTAGCAAGAGTGACAGAGGCCTGGCCACGGGCAATCACGTTCGCCGCCGCGACCAGACAGGCTGAGAGCGAAATGTCTTTATCAAAGTTATCTCGATATTGCTTATTAAGTTATTGTTCTTTGGTTAAAGACATAATATTTGGAAGAGATTGCGAAGTACATGATTTGAATAGGCATCGGATTATAGATGGATAATTCCACAACAAACATATATACCCAGAACTTTTTTTTAAGTGAGTATACCAGAATGAGTGTCGAAACCTTCGATTATATTCTTGTTAACATTCAACCAGAATTGGCGTTAAAAGCCAATACGGATTTTCAGCCCGTACGTCCCGGTTTTTTTCACAGCGAAAACAAGTAAAATATTTTTTTATAATAAATAATTTATTACTTTGCAACCATCCGCTAACTAATTACAATGATGCGTCTTACCTGGATTGAAGAGCACGTCCCGCCCTCCCTCAATTGCATGCACTAACTCCGTCACTACTAGTCCCAGCACCACTACTTCCAACACCACTATTTCAGGTAAGACACACCATCAACGACAATACGACACGTGTTTCGCCTCTACACGAGGCATCCTCAGGTAATGTAGACTCTACGGTGACTGACCGCTAAGTGAGCGGCGAGTTTTTTTTTGCGTCCGAAGCAAATATGAGCAACCCTCCGGAAAGCGAGGGAGGGAGGCGGTGAATGCTCATAGCATACCACGCAGCCGGCTGCGTGGTTATGGGGAGACTTTTACCCACTAAACACCGCCTTTATGGATTGGCTTACCGATCCGACGAGAGATCTCTAAGCCGTATACGAACGCGACCCTCCTTGGCAGAAAGGAAGGCGCAAGCGGCGAAAGCCGCTTAGAAGTGTGCTTAACTAAGGCAGATTAAGAGATGTGTTATGTAGGCTCGGCCTGAGCCGCCAGGAGGCGGTTCAGATCAGCCAAAAGCTTGTTGGGGGGGTCCGAGAGAGAGTTTCTCGGTCTGCGCACACTATAGTGAGTGTGGATAGGGGCTGCATAGGCAGCTGTCTCACGAATGAGATGATTTGGGTGGGACTCTGAGGGTTTGAAAAATCTCTCAGAGAGTGATTTAAGGAACTGCTGGATTGGTGGGAGCTCTAAGTCTCGGTGTAGGTCTGCATTACGGACATAATAAGGCGAGTTAGTGGCCCTGAGACAGAATAGATTTTGAACTATTTGAAGTTCACTTATAATTTAATTTTGGGCTTAGCATGTGCGAAAATGGGGGAGAGCGGCGAGCCGAAACAGCTGCTATTTATACACGCCGACACAACCACTCCCCACCAAAGTAGCGAGTGTAACAACCTAGTAGTAGTAGTAACAAACCTGCAAGTAATTGGTGTGTTATATTTTTTAAATATTATTATTATCGTTTTTATATTGATATTATTATAGTTATTTATTATTATCAATTTTAAAAGTATTATTAAAGATTAGCCTTAAAGATGTTTAACAAAGGTGACACATTATTGTAATTAGTTAGCGGAAGGTTGCAAAGTAATAATTTTTTTTATAGGATAGGGTGACAAACGAGCACACAGTCCACCTGATGGTAAGTAGTTGCTGTGGCCCATAGACATCTACATCTATCCTCCATTACGAATCAAAATGCAGATGCGTTGTCACCCGTGAGGACTAAGATGGAATGCCTCGTTTCCAGTAAAAAGGGTCTCCGGTTCTCTATACTCACCATACGAAATACAGCAGCATTAAGCTACTATTTCACGCTGGTATTCTGTGAGAGCGTGGTCTCTATACTACTAATATAACTGCAGCATGGCTCTACCACGTATAAAATTTATTATAATGGATTTCCGCAAAGTAACGCCTGATTCTATCAATTAAAATATTTTGTATCCTATACTATTCACCACGTCTGCCGCTCGACTCCGTGGCTCGCACGGTACGTGTTCATGCTTTTATTTCAGTCGCCCACCGCGCCGCCAGTCGCCCGTACGTTTCGCTCGGTAGATTTCACCAGTCGCCTAGCCACACGCCGCTGAGCGTGGCTGGATCCGTACATTTCTATACATTTGTTTTAGTCGCTAGACGCCTCGCCATTCACACCGCGTGAATATTCGCTATGGCGAATGTCCCATGGCCAGGTTACACACATACCAACTCGTGCACTTTAATTCAGTCCCCGTTGAGATGGCTAGTCTCAGTTGAAACTTACCGCAGTGATCGAAATTCGGTCTGGACGGATATTTAATAAAAAAATATATCTGGAAACATTTGGCTATATCGTAGACCCAACTAACAGATATGGGTCTACCCATTTATAGTGTTGAATGATAGATCTGCGCTGTGGGCCTTCAATAAAAGAACGTACATATTATAGATGACATGACACACATACGAGCAACACAAACACTCATGCCCGTCGTCCCAGGGGTAAGTAGAAACTACAGACTTCTATTTGGCACGATATACGTAGTACTATTATTTATTCTGTGACGATATTGACATCGGCGACTTTACATCTTTATACCTACGAATACATGCTCGTTGGTCAAAGATACTCTTAATCTGGCCAATATTCAATATAACGATAAACTTTCATCTAAGGCCTCCCTTCTCGACTTTTCCGTCTAATCCTGCAAAATAAATATGCTTTGTTGTACTGTTTCCCCATATATTTTAGTTCTACCTTTATAACATACCAGCTGTACCCCGCGGTTTCTCCCGCGTATATCACGCGTCTCTATCGCGCGACATGATATGACACCTCACTCATTTAGTTCAATCATTTTAGCAAAAAAAATTGCAAAATTAATGGAGTACTTTTATCTATCGGCATATACACGTTATACAGAAAATTTAAATTTTGTCCACTCACCCTCCCCCCCCTATAATTTAGCTTTGTATTGGTTAAAATTTATTAAAATCGGTTCAGTAGTTTCGGACTTATTTGGTACAAACAAACTAACAAAAACATCTCTCCTCTTTATTATATATTTATATATATATATATATATATATATAAGTATAGATTATGATTTTTTTTGTTATTTTTTACGTTTTAATATTTGATTATTTTAAAAATAACTTTTTAGTCGGCAATTTATTTTTTGACATAGACTCCCCTCCCACACCCCAGTGACACACGCATCGCATGGTGCTGGCAGTGTACGCGATATAACGATTTTTCGACGTTACTATTGAATATTTTAACATGGAAAAGTAGTTATTGTGAGATAACTATAATAGTTAGACATATGGTATTGCAGACTTTTATGTAGATATTGATGTCCTCCATAAAACTGTAGCACATCACTTTGCTCTATTGTCAATAGTTTCCGCAGCGTACGCGATATAAGGTTTTTTTTGGTATTTTTTTCACACCTTGGGTTACATTAACGAAGTTTTCATACGGATCCCTAAATTTTTGAAAACGTTCTATCGCCTATGTTCATCAGAAATAATGTAGGATTCTAATCGTGAAAGAATTTTTTAAATCGGTTCAGTAGTTTCAGAGCCTATTCAATTCAAACAAACAAAGAAATCTTTCCTCTTTATAATATTAGTGTAGATGAATTATAAAAAAATTCATATTTTATTAACGCTTTAAAAGTGGTGACAACTAGCAATGTTATTGCAAAATGTAAAAAAATTATTTTGTATCTAAAATAACTTCCAATTTAAAAATTGAAGACTTATTTTTTGGTAAAGTGTACTTTTCTCTACTAAAATATAGCAAAGCCCAAATCTCAAGTGCCGAACTAAAATTCAAGCGTTTTCAAGAACGAGCTGAAGTGGAGAGAAGAGTAGGAATAAGAGTAGGCGAGTAAGCTTCCGTCGAAGTACCAGCAATCTTTATCTGAAAAATAAAATATTCCCGCAAAGAGAAACGCTGGTTGCTGCAATTCTAGTTTTTAGAATTTTATTAAAATGGTTCAAATTGTAATTTTTCAATGAGAGTATAAATTTCAAAAAAAAGATATCAAACAAGTATGCACTACGCTTAGTTCCGCGCTTTATAAACATAATTTTTGATTATTTTGGGTTGTTATCAGAAGGATGTGGCTGTTTATCTTCTGTTTAATTTCCCTGTGTAGCCCTCAACGATATATTGATAGTAGAGGATATTATTATGCCGATACTACGCAGCGGCACCTATTCGTTAAAATATTAAACTGGTGTTAGATATATTCTTTCGCGATCGGTTCTACACCACCAACTTTCCGAATTTGGGCTGCGGCATGAGCATTTTTTGGCAGAGAAAACCATTACTTGAATTTGATCCGTATTAATAGTATATAGTTACGTACAGTAGTCGCGCATACGCCCAGTGAATTAACCAAGTATTCCCGGCAATTACTAAGTTACTACTAAACCTTCCTCACAATGTTCTTTTTGAATGTGGTAGAGAGGCACGCTACAAAAACATTATGATTGTAGCACAAATGGTTCGGCTCAACCGGGGAAGGACCACACTCTCGCAAAATACCATGGTAAAATAATACTGCTGTATTATGTATGGTGAATTTAGAAAACCGGAGACACTTTTCATTGGAAACGAGGCATTTCAGACACTTTTCATTGGAGACAACGCATCTGCATTGTGATTTTAAATGAGAATAGATGTAGACGTATATGGGCCGACATGTCTCGACAAGGCAAATAAAGAAATAAAGGAGGATATGATGTGATTAAAATATCACAATAACATAATTTTGACACAGTGTTTTATATCATCGATCATCTCGATGTATGCGACGCAAGCTTAGCTTTACGACATAATCTTCGCAAAATTGCTAAGATACCTCATAATGGTTTGTCGCACCGCTACCTATTTAATGTCATAATCATAGTACGTCATATAACGTGGGGTTTATAGGTTAAGTAAATGTCAATGAGCCATATCATGTAATGTGTCTATTTCATTGCGTAAAACTGACTGCTTGATAATCATTAAAATAACGGATAACCGTTATTCGATAATAAAAACACCATTTAGTTGTTGGAAAATTTTGCAACTTTTTTTCATAGAATAAAGATATACATAGAGATGACAAACGATCACACAGTCCTGATGGTAAGTGGATGTTGTGGCCCATAAATATCCACATCTGCCCTCGAGAAACAAAATTTAGATGAGTCACCGCTTTTAGACGGAATGTCTCGATTCCAGTAAAAAAGTGTTTCTGGTTCTCTTCACTCATCATACGAAACACAGCACAATTATTCTATTTTACGCAAGTATTTTGTGTGAGCGAGGTCATCCTTTGGTTGGAGTCTGCTTAAAAATGTTTACTATACAACCAGTTTCATGAACTGCCTTACCGCAAATCAGTGTGAAGCACAAGCCGTGTTATGTATTGTAAATTAGGAAAAACATTAATGTATGTCCTTACAAATTTGTTAATTAAAATATCTCTTTATTATCTTGATTGTTATGCCTTAAAATTAAAAAAAAATTAAAATTGATAGTAGACCACAAAGATATGACCTCCTCATATTTGAACAACGATCGGGATCCAAAACAGATTACAGCTATAATCGTATCGTTAGTCGGTCGTCAGCTGCGGGTAATCGAACTCATCTAATATTACTACGTATCACAAATATCACAGCTACATTCGATATATCCTTTAGCAATATTTCGTTTATACCAATAGACACGAACGAAACATGTGTGCCATGAGTTCCGTTTTATTTCTCTTCTTCTTCAGCTGCGGATATTCGGTTTTCTCACTATTCGTTCGTTCTTGCAAACTAGTGGTAAAAGCATAAGTGACTTTCAATTAGAATTCGTGTTATCTGTATGTTACTTTAATCTATATTGATTAAAACATTATTCTAACCTATCTTAATCTCCTTTTCACGTAAGATTTGTTAGAAATTATCACTATTCCATATTCCATATTCCATATCACTATTCAATATCTGAGGTGCCAGCAATAATCAAACTTGGCTTACTCACCCCTGAATATACTAGGGCTAATTCTCTTAAACCCGTATTCAAGAACGACACTATGCGTACGCACAGTACGCTTTAACGCACAGTGGACAAAATCTTGTTTCATTAACGTCACTTTAGTGTTGGACGATACTATGCAACTACTTAGGGCCACCCTTGGCTAAAGTTACCGATTAGCTACTTTAGCGAACGCAGGATTCGAAAAGAAACAGTATTAAAAGTACTTATGCCGCTAATTTCTCCCAATCTTGAGAAACTTACAAAAAGAGGACTTCCAATTCCCTCAGTGTACTTGTTGCTAATTGCACTTAGATTTTATGCCTCAGTCAGTTTTGAAATTATCAGTGGTGATCTTATTAGTGTTAGCCAACCAACCGTTTCAAGAATCGTTAAAAGAGTTTCCTATTTAATTAGTTTGCAAATAAGACGGTACGTAAAGTTCCCAGAAAACAGTGAATATACAAAACTAAAATTTTATCAGATTGCGCAGTTTCCTGGAGTAAGAGGATGCATAGATAGTACACATATTGCTATACATACCTCTGGAGGAAATTTTGCTGAAGTTTTCCGTAACAGAAAAAAAACTTTCTCCATAAACACACAACTCCTGTGTGGCCCTAACATAGAAATATATGACATTGTGGCTGACAGACCAGGTTCAGTCAATGATAATCGCATATTTCAAGCAACTAGATTAAAAGAAAAGCTGGAAGGAGGAGAAATTGACGGCTTGCTTTTAGGTGACAGTGGTTAAGGCTGCAAAACTTATCTATTGACACCAGTTTTACGACCTGAATCGGATGCTGAAAAAAATTATTGTTGCGCGGCTAAGTTGACATCTGGCACTAGCGCCATCTAGTGTCGGGTAACGGAGCGAGGGGAGAGCTTTCCAGAAAATGTAAAAATCACTAATGACAGAAATCACTAATCTTTCAACCGACAGCGCCATCTGTTGTCGAAACGAAGAACTAAGCTTCTGGAAGCTGACTCTCGAACTTTCGGCTCTTTGTCGATTGGTGCGCGTATTTACTTGAATGTTCTGGATGATTCGGTACTAATGTGTATTTATAGGCGCTGCAAGGTGCGATCGGGGAAGTATTGGATTTGGCGAGACAAGCGAAGCTTCGGAGTGGAATAAAGTGAATCAGTGTGATTTTTTGTTAGTGTTTAAGTTTTAATTGGTGTAAATAAAATTAAAGTGTTAATTTAGGTAATTCTATCGGCAATTTTTATTGTCACGAACCTCAAGCTCCTAACATTACAATAAAGCTCATATTAAGACCAGAAATACTGTTGAGAGAACTATAGGTGTTTGGAAAAGAATTTCCCATGTTTGTCAAAAAAACTAGCAACAAATCTGACAACAACACAAAAAATTATAATTGATATTCGATATTCGATTGATAATTTTACTTAAAATAGTGCTACACAAACCAGTTTGCAAAAATCAACATATGATTAAGGTTATGTACTGATTGACATTTGACATTTGAAACTTGAAGCTAGCCCCGAAACCGACCAATCAAAACGTCGAATCCTTCCCTAAGAGTTCACTGAGTGAAGAAATACTTAAGTGTTGACTATGAAACAAGTCTATGGATATCAACACTGTGAGAAATCGGACAATTCGCAGTGAAAACCAATACACTTAAATAAGGGTGGTTCTTGAATACGGGCGTTATTCTGCTACTACTAATTAAAACCGCCATCTTTTATAAACTTGACCGCACTGTACTCAACGGATCAATAGTTCTATACAGCAAGTGACATTATATTATATTATACTCATCACACGGAAACTAATTTACACAGTTCAGCTAATCAGTGTGCCTACACATACTTAATGACAACATAAAAACTACATGAAGATTTATCTAATAGAGGTTTACGGTAAGAGAAAGATGTTTTTATTATTCCTTGCATCATTTAAATTGTAACTAAAATATTGTTTCATTTCCAAGTTACTAAACCATTGATTTTTTATTCAATAAAAGAAAATATAAACAACTTTTACTTATCATGGGGATCTATCCATTCATACCCGCGTAGCGAATACAGGGCTTATTATGTCCATAATAATTTTTTAAATTTGCCTCATGTCACGACGAGGAGAGGCCACCAAAACGCTCCAACATATTTTTTTTTACTTTTTTTAAGGCAAGTCATAACAATTATTCACTGAAGCAAACACAGGCTATAGCAGTGGATTCAATTTGGAAATATACTTTTCATAATGATTTCTTATATTTACGCGAACACTACAAACGATTAAAACTACTTTTACGGATTTTATTACGTTTATTTTTACTTTTTATTTTTAATTCCCGACGTTTCGGGCGCTTTCCAGCACCCATGGTCACGGGGGACTGAGATGACTGACGTCCCGATGTCATTGTTAAACCCGGAGTACCTTCAGCTTTTTTAATTATTGTTTATGGTCCGATCTATGCAAAATGAACTGACTATGTCCTGAGGTCTTGCAGTGGTATGCTTGGGTTTAGTTTTAATTTTATTGATTATAGGATCCCAATCAGGTGGTAGTACCCAGCCTCCTTCTCTATTGAAATTAGGATGTTTTTTAATTTCAATAGCCTCACGTATCATCCTTGGTAGGAATCGGTGTATGTCACGACGAGGAGAGGCCACCAAAACGCTCCAACATATTTTTTTTTACTTTTTTTAAGGCAAGTCATAACAATTATTCACTGAAGCAAACACAGGCTATAGCAGTGGATTCAATTTGGAAATATACTTTTCATAATGATTTCTTATATTTACGCGAACACTACAAACGATTAAAACTACTTTTACGGATTTTATTACGTTTATTTTTACTTTTTATTTTTAATTCCCGACGTTTCGGGCGCTTTCCAGCACCCATGGTCACGGGGGACTGAGATGACTGACGTCCCGATGTCATTGTTAAACCCGGAGTACCTTCAGCTTTTTTAATTATTGTTTATGGTCCGATCTATGCAAAATGAACTGACTATGTCCTGAGGTCTTGCAGTGGTATGCTTGGGTTTAGTTTTAATTTTATTGATTATAGGATCCCAATCAGGTGGTAGTACCCAGCCTCCTTCTCTATTGAAATTAGGATGTTTTTTAATTTCAATAGCCTCACGTATCATCCTTGGTAGGAATCGGTGTTCTTTCGCGAGGATTTGTGGTCTATCAAATCCGATGTAATGGTTGGGGCCGTCTAGGATATGATCACAAACTGCAGACTTCCCGGAACGTTGATGCTTCACATCAGCTATATGTTCTTTTACGCGGGTCCTAATTGATCTTTTGGTTTGTCCTATATAAGAGAGACCACATTCACAATCAAGCTTGTACACTCCTGCATCTTATAGAGGAATATAACACTTGACGGATGGTAGGAACTGACTAATCTTCTTCGGCGGCTTGTAGAATGATCTAATAGAAGCTCGCTTCAAGATATAGCCAATCTTGTCTGTGACACCTCTGACATATGGTACTACAGCAGGCACACGCTCGACTGTGGCCGGCTTCACTCGGTCACTGTGACGTAGGTGCGGGACCCGAAGCTTGTTGTCGTGCAGAACTTGCTTGACGTGCTGAAGCTCGGCGGCCAGGTGTTTACTGTCACAGATCCCTCGTGCTCTCTGTAACAAAGATTCGCCCACGGTAGCTAACTGTGAAGGATGGTGGTGAGATTCACCGTTTAAATATCGGTTTTTATGGGTCTTTTTCCTATTCACAATGTGACCAATGGTGTTATTAGGATTTCGGATGACTAACACATGATGATACGTGAGGCTATTGAAATTAAAAAGCATCCTAATTTCAATAGAGAAGGAGGCTGGGTACTACCACCTGCTTGGGATCCTATAATCAATAAAATTGAAACTAAACCCAAGCATACCACTGCAAGACATCAGGACATAGTTCATTTTGTATAGATCGGACCATGAACAATAATTAAAAAGCTGAAGGTACTCCGGGTTTAACAATTACATCGGGACGTCAGTCATCTCAGTCCCCCGTGACCATGGGTGCTGGAAAGCGCCTGAAACGTCGGGAATTAAAAATAAAAAGTAAAAATAAACGCGATAAAATCCGTAAAAGTAGTTTTAATCAAATATACTTTTCATCAAAAAATCGAAACACCTTCGTTTTATTTTTTATTAAAAAATTGAAATACCTAATTTAATACAAAAAGTTTTCATTCCATGAAAAAATAAAAACGTTATTGTATAGCTGGCAATTTGGCCATTACAATGATAAGCGAAAATTCAAAATTCAAAATTAGAATTTCATTTGTTTATCCTCTAAATGAAATGAATCACTGTTTTGAGACAAATGTGCGTCTACAGTTGGAGACCATTTCACGTTTAAAAACTAAACATTTGCGTTTATCTTTAACGTTTTGTTTTTAATTTGTTAGTGTGACTTTAAGACGTTATTCGTAGACGTATTTCCTAAAACTAATGGATACCTTGCCCACAGAAGCCGCCCAAGTGGTGGCATTGCTGGATTTCGCCCCCCCCCCACATCAACATGGTAGCGGAATTAAATAATGATAGACTACCCCAGGAGGGTACCAGCACCCCTGGAGAACCCCTCGCACAGCATCCACAACCATGTTTCTCCACTTCTGAGCGTGAGTGCTCAGGCTGCCCCGCGTATTCTGGGGGGGGGGGGGGAGGGAGCTAAATTCCGCTCAAGACTACAACTGCTCAGGGCAAACGGAGCAACAAGACCAAGGCGACCCCTGCCACGCTGTCCGTGAATTTCTGCAATATCAGGGGACTTCACTCTAACCTAAACGCCGTCCACTACCATCTCGAGACGGCGAGGCCGGCTCTGCTCTTTCTGACCGAGCCGCAGGTGTCCTCTCCGGCTGATGTCTCGTATCTCTGCTGCCCGGGGTACAAACTGGAACACTCCTTTGTGCCTCGGGCTGGAGTTTGCGTTTACGTCAGAGAGGACATCTGTTCTCGACGCCTCGGTAGATTTGAAGGTTCGGACCTGTCCATCCTTTGGCTACGCGTAGACAGCGACGACCATCCGCGCGTCTACGGGTGCCTCTATAGGTCCCATAGCGGTAATGCCGAAACAGATCGACTCTTCGACCACGTCCAAATCGCTGCAGATTCGTTGCTACAGCAGATCCCCTCCGCAGAGATCGTGATCCTCGGCGACTTTAACGCCCATCACGCCGAATGGCTTGGTTCACGTTTAACCGATCATGCGGGGAGATCTCTTCATGATTTTGCCTTGGCATATGTTCCGACACAACTGGTTACTTCGCCTACGCGGATTCCAGATGTGGAGGAACATACACCTTCCCTGTTGGACCTTCTGCTGACCTCTCACCCGGGCGGATATCAGATTTCCATCGACGCCCCTTTAGGCTCCTCGGAACATTGTCTGGTCCAGTCCTGAAATCACGGTTGCATTCTGCAGGCTGCCGCCATGTTTGGCACTATAGGTCAGCCGATTGGGATGGGATGCGGTCTTTCTTTGCATCCTACCCTTGGGGGCGGGTTTGCTTCTCGTCGGATGATCCCAACGTTGTTGCGGATTCTGTTGCTGATGTGGTACTTCAGGGTATGGAACATTTTATTCCTTCCTCTGTGGTGCCCATTGGAGGCAAATCTCAGCCATGGTTTGGTCGCTCCTGTAAAATAGCATCATGCTATAAGCAGGAGTGCTACCAAGCCTGGGCTGATGCATCAGCGTCCCGGGATGTAAACACCAGCGCTCTAAAAAAGAAGTATAATTCAGCCTCTAGGTCCTTCAAAAGAGTCATTGCCAAGGCAAAGTCAGAGCACATAGGCAGAATTGGCGAGAAACTAGTTCGCCTTCCTTCTGGAACCCGTGCATTCTGGTCTCTCGTCAAGGCTGTCCAGGGAAATTTCTGTCAGCCATCTCTTCCATCTCTGCACAGGGAGGACGACTCACTGGCCCATACCGCAAAGAAGAAAGCCGATATTCTAGGCTCTTTCTTTGCGTCTAACTCGACTCTCGATGACGGGGGGAGTACGCCGCCGGCCATCCCCCAGTGTGAATGTTCCATGCAGGAAGCGCACTTCACACAGCGCTCGGTTCGCAAAGCACTCCTCTCCCTGGACATCTACAAGTCGAGTGGGCCTGACTGAATCCCCCCAATTGTGCTGAGGACGTGTGCTCCAAAGTTGGCACCAGTTTTAACGCGTCTTTTCCGGTACTCCTACTCCCTAGGCGTAGTCCTAAAATCATGGAAGACGGCTTACGTCCACCCTATCCCTAAAAAAGGCGACCGCTCTGACCCGTCCAACTACCGGCCAATCGCCATCACCTCTTTGTTCTCCAAAACAACGGAGTCCATTGTAAACTGCCAGCTCATGAGGTACCTTGAAGATCACCAGCTGATTAGTGACCGCCAATACGGTTTTCGCCGTGGTCGGTCAGCTGGTGATCTTCTGGTCTACCTAACTCACAGATGGGCGGAGGCAGTGGAGTTCAAGTGGGAGGCATTGGCCGTTAGTTTGGACATTGCGAAGGCCTTCGATCGGGTTTGGCACAAAGCGCTTCTTTCGAAGCTCCCTTCCTATGGGCTTCCCGAGAAATTGTGCGATTGGGTCACCAGCTTTCTTGCAGATCGGAGCATCAAGGTCGTTGTAGACGTTGCAAGCTCCGATTGCAAGCCTATTAATGCTGGTGTTCCACAGGGCTGCATGCTATCGCCAACGCTGTTTCTTCTGCATATCAATGATATGTTGCATACCCGTAACATTCATTGCTATGCAGATGACAGCACTGGTGATGCTCTTTACACCGCCCGAGCCAATATTTCACGGGAAAACGTCTCCGAGTGCCGGGACAAACTTGTGTCTGAAGTCTACTCTCTGCTGGACAGAGTCTCAGATTGGGGGCGATTAAATCTAGTCCAGTTTAACCCCCAGAAGACACAAGTTTGCGCGTTAACCGCTAAAAAGAACCCCTTTGTCGTATCCCCTCAGTTTCAGGACACTCCCCTTGTTGCTTCAGCCGGTATCGGAATCCTCGGCGTCGACATATCGATTGACGTGCAGTTTCGTGGTCACTTGGAAGGGAAGGCCAAATTGGCCTCTAAAAAGCTTGGCTTGCTCAGCAGAGCGGGACAGTATTTCATGCCGGCACACCGCCTGCAACTTTACAAGGCGCAGGTTCGGCCGCACATGGAATACTGTTCCCATCTCTGGGCTGGGGCTCCCCAGTACCAGCTCCTTCCACTTGACCGCATCCAGCGCAGAGCGGCTCGAATCGTCGACGACCGAGTGCTTTTCGATCGGCTCGATTCACTGGCGCTGCGAAGAGATGTTGCATCTCTTTGCGTATTTTATCGCATCTATCACGGGGAGTGCTCTGAGGAATTGTTCGGATTAATCCCAGCCGCCAAATTTCGTGAACGCACTACCCGATACCATCCACACCATCTGGATGCTTGGCGGTCCACCACTGTACGTTTCACAAGAAGTTTTCTTCCACGTACAACCTGTGTCTGTGTGGAATAGTTTACCACCGGCGATTTTTCCAGACCGTTACGACCCGGGGACCTTCAAGAAAAGAGCTTACTCCTTTCTAAAGGGCCGGCAACGCACCTGCAATTCTCCTGGTGTTGCGGTTGATCATGGGCGGCGGTAGTCACTTAACATCAGGTGAGCCGCATGCTCGTTTGCCCCTTCTTCTATAAAAAAAAAATCTGGACTTAGTCAGCGTGTTGTAGCCCTAAGCCTGTCATCTGTTCATAGAGTCTACAACCGACTACAGACTGGTATTTTCACGAACTGTTCTGGATCTAGCAGGAATCGGGTAACCTTTGAGAGAGATGAATGATTTATAGTATCAACTTCTTTACAAAACCGGCGCCTTAATGCATTTCAACTACAGCAGCAGCTTCAAGTTGTACGAAGGGTCGCTGTAAGTGACTCTACAATTAGAAGAAGGTTAAACGTGGACTGGTACCACACAAGCCAGCAAATGGACCGAAATTAACTGCAGAGCATCGAAGAATGCGCCTTGATTTTGCACGCGAGAACATAAATTGGTCATACCTCCAATGGAGCGAAGTTCTCTTCTCTGATGAATGTAAAATCATGCTCTATGGTAACGACGGAAGGGACAAGGACTACAAAAGAGATGGAGAACACTTTGCACAATGCTGCATTGAAGAAAGGGTCAGTTATGGTGGTGGTTCGTGGACGGTTTGGGGAGGAATCAGTGCCGATGGTAAGACAGAGCTTGCCTTCATGTCTGGGTCACGTCTACCTGCTTTGAACTGTCATCGGTACATGGAACAGTGTCTAGAGCCTTACGTGATGCCCTATGCACACGTTATTGGTAATGCGTTCACATTTGTGCACAATAACGCCAGAGCCCACACCGCGAGCGTCGTACGTGATTACCTTACCGAAGTCGGTATCTCCATAATGGAATGGCCAGTAAGGAGCCCGGACATGAATCCAATTGAACATTTCTGGTATCAACTAAAGAGGTAAATCTGAGCGAGAGATCCTGCCCCAGACTCACTCGACCAGCTGAAAAGTGCACATTCATGAAGAATGGGACAACATCCCACAGCATGTCATCGTAACTCTAATCCGATCGATGAAAAACCGGCTGGAAGCGGTGATAGGAGCTCGAGGAGGGAACACTAGTTATATAACGTTATTTAATAAAAGTTTTTCAGTTTTTTTTCACTTACATGTGTTGTTTCATTCATTGCCTTCATTCTCCATACAAAATAAAAATGACTCAATAAAGAAAACATGAAACCTATGAAAATTTAATTTGAATTTAGAACAATAACATAAGAATTTGAAAACCTCATAGAACTCACTATTAAGCGACATTTGATATTTATACGTAAATAATTAAAAAAAACTGATAATCTTTACAAAACATAAACTTGAAAGTTGTTTCGATTTTTTTGATGAGAAGTATATTAGACATGTTTTTAGTGTCGATGATTTGTACTCACAAACAATTTTTTTTTAAATCAAACCTGTTTTCTTACAGTACAGCAAACGTTGTTTGTTTGAAAGCTATGTTAATAATTCTAAAAAGTTACATTAAAAAACTTGATGTTACGTACTTAAACAATCTAAATACAATAATGGCTGGACCGGGAGAAAATATGGTTTTATAACAACATATTTATTTCGTTACATGAATTTTATTTTTTCATTTCTGTGGAAAAAGCTATGTACTCCTAAAATGTAAGAAATATAATCTTCTGGCGAAAACTTTTTACGTTATCAACGCATTGATATGCACCCATTACTCTTATTCTTCTTAGTGAAAAAACGTAAACTTCACACAAGGATTTTCTCCCGTATCGTAAAGGCAATTTAAATACATAAATTTCGCATGGACAAACATCCAGGATCGGAAAAAATATTTGCAGGACATTTAAATTCTTGTTCCGTGTGGAAATCAAACCGGCGGCCCTATGCGCTGCAAGTCATTACTAAGCCAATGCGATACGGAGTCGTCTTAAGTTAATTATAGGGAGGATGCCTAGTGCTTTTAATGTCTGAGGATAATTTTAGGGAGGGTGTCTTGTGCTTATAACGTTGCTACACATTACTGGTAGGGGTTGGTTAAATTTGACTATACAATGTAAATAAAACTTAAGAAATAAACTTACAGCCAATAACGGATCTACTTTATACATTTTTAATTTATATTAATCGACCAACAATCAATAAGTTTAAGCCATAAGACATACTATTTTAGATATTAATATCGCTATATATAGGAGAACATGAGATTTTTCTGAATTTCCTATACCTAATCGCCACTTATTACGCCAGAAACAAAATGAAGAACCAAATGCGATTACTTAAATAATTAATGCCACCATGGAGGACGGAATGGAAGACCTTCTGAAGGAATTCAAATACCAGTGTTCCACCCGCTTTCAGAAGCTCCCCTGTAATTCCATCCTCCCCTGGGGCCCTGCCGCTTTTAAGGTGCTGGAGAGCCATTATAATCTCGCTCAGACTGACGGCCGGGATATCATCGGAATAGTGTCGGATAAGACTTGCTCTTGTATCGTTACTCACACTTTTTTTATTATGTGCGAGCAGCTATGCAGGTCTAGGTAAAGACACCAGTATCACTGCGATCTAGAAGATCTATTGTGATCGCTGCTATGGCTATAGTTCACTGCTAAGCCCTATGTCTTCAATGAATCGAAGGAGTTGCTTAGCCGTGAGCAATTTCACTTCTTCTGGTTGGAGTAGATAGTGTCCCAGATGAGTGTTACGTTTGCGCATTAAGGGTCCGCAATCGGTTAGGATGTGTAGAGGCGTTTCTTCCGTTATGGAACAGAACCGACACATCCTTGAGTTGCTTAGTCCCAGAATGGACATGTGCTTTTTAAGACAACAGTGTCAAGTTAAGGCTCTTGCCAGAATGCGCAATTTATTTTTACTTAATCCCAGGGCTTCTGAAGCGAATTTATGACCAAAGCCCGGATTAAGGTTTTAGAATGTTTCAAGCTTGGTGTGACAGACCAGATCTTAAGTGATTTATTGTGATTAAGAGTTTCAAGGGTCAATCGGGCTAGGCTTCTTGAGATTCCACAAAATGGCTCGGGTCCAAATTGTGTGCACTTTGAGCCCTCCCGTGCAAGTTCGTCGGCAAATTCGTTGCCTACGATACCCTCGTGACCCGTAACCCATCTTAAAACGACCCTGTTGTTACAACCCAGGGCGTTAAAACGGTTCACGCAGTCTCCAACTAGCTTTGAGTTCACTAAGTTTGATCTCAGCGCTAGCAGTGCTGCTTGACTAGCGGAGTTTATGTAAATATTGTGGTTGACGTAGTGTTTTTGCAGATTGATTTCCGCACACCGAAGTATGGCGAAAATTTCTGCCTGGAAGATAGAGGTGTATCTACCCCAATTCATACTAAGTTTGAATTTGTGGTGTTCCCCGTAAATTCCAAAGCCTACGTCGAGGCCCATTTTAGACCCATCACACATTAGACCTCACAGATAACCTGGCCATTCAGCCAGTCTTCTCTGGAGGGTTATTCCACTATATACTTTTTATCAAAAGTGTATAGTGGACGCATAATATCTGAGATCATGCATAAGACCGGTGATTCCTTAATTGAGTCGAGCATGGATCTCAATCTGTAGGAGAGCAAGCTCAGACCGCCCTGAGCGTTAATTCTATACAAACTAGCCCTCGCCTCCTTGTCTAGATAGAGATCAAGGGGCGTTAGGCATAGAAGTGCATTAAGAGCCGCTCCAGGCGATGATCGCATAGCTCAGACAATAGAGGCGTAGGTGAGAATCGGCCTCACTATGCTGCTGTACCTTACTATAGGAGCTTATTGGGACGCAAGCCCCAGTTGTTCCCGACCAAACGACTGCACGTACCTAAAGCAATTTTTGCCTTATGGCATACGTTGCTAAGGTGAGAGTTCCTCGTTAGTTTTTGGTCGATTGTTACGCCAAAGTACTTAACTTCCGTGGAAAATGGTACTTCTTTGCCTTTAAGTTTTGGTTGGAATAATTTGTCCAACCGTCTATTTTTGGTATAGGGTATTATAACAGTTTTATCAGAATTAACTGATAAATTGTTGTCCATACACCAGTTATTTATGGTGTTTAGGGCTCTTTGTATTATTGACGATAAAGTACTTTGGCAAAAGCCCCTTGCAATGATCACAAGGTCATCAGCATAACCCAGTGTGTCAATGCGTAGGTCTGCCATTTTGTACAATAGTTGGTCAACCGCAAGAGTCCAAAGAAGGGGTGACAAAAAACCTCCTTGTGGGCAGCTTCTTGTGGTTGCAACCTCAATCGAAGTTTGAAACAGCGCTATTTTTGTCTTTCTGTTTGAGAGCATTGACTTCACCCACCTGATGGTTGTGGGATTAACATTTTTATATGTTAGGCCCCCAATCAGCAGTGATGTGGGGCTACTGTCGAAGGCGCCCTCAATATCTAGAAAGGCACAAAGAGCTATTTCTTTGTCCTCCAGTGCTTTTTCGACCCTGTCAATGACACTGATCAGGGCTGTTTCCGTAGATTTGCCTCTGCGTTAAGCATGCTGGTTGTAATGTATGGGCCTCGTAGCTAGAGCTACATCCCTTATATATCTATCTATAACCTTTTCCAATGTCTTAAGAGGAAAGGAAGATAGGCTTATAGGTCTAAAGGACTTTGGTAAAGCGTAGTCCTTTCTAGTAGCCTTAGGTATAAATAGAACCTTGACAATTGTCCATCGTTCTGGAATATATCCCCATGCAAAACTTGCTCTGAAGATTTTCACCAGATAAGGAAGAAGGATGTCGATACCCCTCTGTAGTTGGATGGGAATTATTCATCCTCCCCGTTTGATTTAAATGGTTCAAAGGAGTCAACAGCCCACTGCACCAGGTTTGGCCTTATTATCTTCGCAGCCCTACGCCAGTCTTCATTGCAAGGCCTTCGTAGGGCACTGAAAGAGTTCAAGGCTGAGGTCTTGTACGACCCTGGGAAATGGGTTGACGCTAGTAACTCTAATGTTTCTGTTTCACTATTAGTGAAGTTACCATCCGGCTTTTTAAGAAATCCGATCTGATTAGGTTTAGCTTTCGATAGCATCTTGTGTAGTCTTGCACTGCAAGGCAAAGACTCAACTTCCTCGCATAGCTTCCTCCACGATGCTCTCTTGGCTTTCCTAATTTCTTTATTATATTCAGTTGGGGCTGCACTATAAATATCCCACTCTTTGGTTTTCTTAGCCCTGTTAAATGGTTTCCTGGTCTTTTCCCTAAGGTCTTTCAGCTAAGAATTCCACCAAGAAACTTTTCGTGTTGAGGTCTTGGTTTTGACGGGACAACTGTCCTCAAAGGCTTCACGGATACCTACGGTTACTGTCTCCGTCGCTAACTCCAGACCTTCAATTGTTTTGATGTTTTTAGAAAACGTTTCCAAATTCCTCCTTAGGCTATCTCTATAGATACCCCAGGAGGTCGCTTTCGGATCCCTAAAAGTAACGGTTTCAAAGGATGGTGATGCTCCAATCACGAACTTAATATGCTTATGATCAGACATCGAGTTTTCGTTACTAACGTGCCAGTCATTTATCCGCCTGGACATTTTATTGGTAGCAAAGGTCCCAGCACTTAACACTTCTTGCCTAGCACGCGTTACAAAGGTTGGTGTACAACCTAAGTTTAGGCTTACCAGGCGGTTGGAGATGAGAAAATCATAAAGTAACTCACCTCTTTCGTTGATGTTGGTGCTTCCCCAGGCTGTGTGGTGAGCATCACAACCCACCACAAGTTCGGCGTTGTGTTTTCGGGCGAACTCCGCCACTCGCCCTTACTCGATGGTAGGATCTGCGTTCTCGCCGGGGAGATAGGCTTAGCAAATGATTACTCTGGCCCCTGTGCATCCCTTGAGATTTATGAAGGCTGTAACCAGGTCATCATTGCAGTACTCTGAAACAGCTAAAAGTTCAATATTTTTATTTTAAATTATACAAACTCTGGGTCTACTGCCTTTGGTATTGACAAGAATCTTACCGGCAGCCGCCGATCCCAGAACTTTACCACTGGCCACCCAAGGCTCTTGTATAAGGGCGAGGTCAATGTTGTCCTCTGCAAAGCAAACCTCCACCACGGCAGAAGCAGCTGCTGCATGGTGAAGATTTGCTTGGAGGACCCTCGTCTTACCCTTGGGTTTAGCCATTTATGGGCGTGGGGAGGCAGGGGTCTTTTCCGCCTGTTGAGGACACGGACGTCCTTTTCCTGCGAACTTGACCCCCGCCTTACCTTTCTTCGAACCGCTCCCACCTCCCCTCCCCCCGGCCTGGACGACATCAGCGGAGGCCGTCGGACCGAGGAGAAATCTGCGCCTTGGGTCTTCGTCACTCTCACCGGTGACGTTTCAGCCTCACCCCGAGAGGTGGAGGGCTGAGGGGATTTGGGTTGGGTTTGGGGCGGTTCGGGCTTCATTGTCGCGTCAGAGCCTCCCCTGACTTTAAAAGTTATCATCTTAAAGCCAAGGATGACTCTGCCGCCTGCCTTCCGAAGAGCCTCCGCCGATGGGTCGTCCAGAGAAAAGGTTACTAGGAACCCATTCTCCTCGTCCCTACGGTGGAGGATTCTGCAGAGCTCAGTATGAAGCCCTTCATTTTGTGCCCTCAAAAGCACAGCTGCCTTTGAAATAATACTAGTTTTAACGGAATTTATCGCGTATATTTAACTTTTTTACCCGACGTTTCGAGAGCTTTACAGCACCCATGGTCACGGAAAGAACTGAGATGTTCAACGTCCAGCTGTCATAGTTAACCACGGTTACCATAGATTAAAATTTTAACTTTTGTTCCGAAAAGTTAAAATTTTGTAAAAATTTTGTTAAAATATAAATTCCGTTAAAACTAGTATTATTTCAATGTGTAGTGTTCGCGTAAATATAAGAAATCATTAGCACAGCTGCCTCCTCTGGAGAGTCGGCTTCGCTGCGGGGTAAGTAGGTAATGCCCAGCGTAGGCTTAGGCGGTACGCCCTCGGGTATTACCGAGAGCTCTGCCTCCGGCCAGGGCTTTAGTTTTCCAATTTCACCCACAATCCAGTCCTAGCTTGCCTTATTCAGGCACGTTAACAGAATCCAACCTGGCTTGTGTGTGAAACCGGAAAATTTTGGGCCTATTCCCGGTTGCGACCCACAGGCCGTCTTAGCGATGGCCTGTGTTAGTGCCCGGTGGACCAGCCGCATCTGCTCCACACTCATAGGATTCGGATTGCGAATTCCTATACGCGCGGAGCCAGCTACGGCACTGAAGCTGAGCTTCTTCTCCTCCGTTGCCAGCTTCACAGTCTTCTTGGGCTTCTCTTTGGGGGACTCTTCCTCAGATTGACTGCGTTTTTTCGCCTTCGGAACTGGGGGAGGCTTGGGCAGAGGAATTTCGTCCCAAGGCTTCTGGCAGAGATAGAGGGTCTCTTCGGCTCCAATCTCAGCTGTTATCAGCCTTCGGTACCTTTTCCTCGCAGCCCCATTTAGCTTATAAGGCCTAGCGAACTTTTTTTTTCCCCTCCCTGGTTCGTTTCCGATTGTGGTTCGGCTGCAAACGTGCCCTGCACTTCATGGCTCGTCCTAGGTTGGGGCGCACTGTTGCAGGGTGTTGGTGAGGCTAAAAGAGCCTCTTCCAAACCTGCAGCTAATTCCATTAAAGGAAACTTCTCACTATCTTTAACAAAATGTCGGTTTTCATCTATTTTGTTCCCACAAGCAGCTAGTGAAATACTTGGTTACCCCCGGCAGAGCCTCGCATGCCGAGGGAAGGGCTAAAATACTACCCGAATCGTCCTGGTCTCGGGTAGGCACCGTTTGCGACTGGACTCCCTCCAGCCACGCATCCATCGGCACGGTACGCATGACACCTTGGATTGGGTTGGGATAGGAAAAGGGTAGGGATAAAAGAAAAGAAAAAAAAGGATCGTTCAAATGTTTCTGTTGTCTGTTTCCCATTGAACCAGATCAAATAACATGCGGCAACCACGTGAAGGAGAACTCCTCAGACTTGCCCTGGGGATCGTCATGACCTGCGCTCTCCCCCAGAGCCGTACGCCAAACTGCTCGCCGGACAGGAGAGCAGAATAGGTGTTAATCTAGTCCTATTTATAATATCAAAAAGTTAGGAGTAGACTAACCCCCGCCCTACTCACACTTGCGTGTGGCTCCAACGATGATGTGTACAGCTGCCCATAGAACCTCTCAATCTCACTCAGAATCTCAGGTGTCCCGGAAACGATGTTGCCATACTCAGTCTTCAGCTTTGACAGTTGGCTCTTTCTGGCAGACAGATCTCTGACAAAGACTTTGGAGCCCTGGTTCCACTCGATCACTTCTTTAATACTAGCGGTATTAAAGTTGCGTACGTCTCGCCGCATGCAATCGGAGATCTGTCTGTTCAGTTGCCTGTATGCTGTCAAATCTGTTGACGATTGCAGCCTCATCTCCTATCTAGCAGCCATGAGATTAAGAGTGTGATCGGGGAGTTTTTGTGTTCTTCTGCGGCGGGTCTTAAAGAACTTAGCTCCGACCGCATGGACAGTTTCCACGAGCTTGTCATTCATATCGTCCACTGCATTGCAATCTTCTAGGCACTGAAAGCGGTTACGTAACTCGAGCTGAAAGGTTTCGGGATTCTGGATTAGAGCACGAGGGGGACGGAGCGTTGACTTCATTAGACGAGACCTCTCCAACTTAACGTTTAGGTTCAGTGTGCCTCTAACCATTCGGTGATCGGTGCCAGTTTTCACCCTTGCGATCACTGAGACATCACTGAACAGTTGGCGTCTGGTCGTCATAATGAAGTCAATCTCATTTTTTGTCGAACCGTCGGGGCTCTACCAGGTCCACATCCTGTGGGGCCGCTTCTGGAAGAAAGAGTTCATCATAAAGAATCCCTCTTTTACCATAAAATCGGTCAGCTGCTGGCCCCTTCGGTTCTGCTGCCCTACTCCAATTTTCCCTAACTTCAGCTCACCGTTTTTTCTTGTGCCTAGTTTTGCGTTGAAGTCTCCCATCAACACCATGTAGTGGGTTTTGGAGGAATGCATGGCTCTGAAAATATCTTCATACATTTCCTCCACCTCCTCATCGGGATGTGCCGAGGTTGGTGCGTAAATCTGTATGACCTTCAGCGAATACCGTTTGGTGATTCTGAGTATCAGGTACGCGACCCTCGTCGCCACATTCCCAATCTTTACAACGTTGTTGACGAGAGACTTGTGGACGATAAATCCGACACCCCCGTGGGACAGATAGTCGCCCTCCCGGTGATGGAACAAGTTGCCGGACTCGAGCATTACCGTGTCCTCCCCCTATCTTCGGACCTCGGATAATCCAATAATATGGCAGCGCAACTTATCTACCTCTTCTTATAGCTCCAGTATCTTTTCGTCAGTCCTCAGAGTGCGTGCGTTATATGTTGCCAGGTCGAGTCGTCGTAGGTGGCAACCGAACCTCCACCGGAGATTCTTAGCACCCCCTGCCCCGCCGTTACCATGGTCGCCACCGTAACTAGGAATAGTGGGGCTGCCGGGGACTGGGGGGCGTTTGTTTGCGTCGTTATTTATGGGGGGATGTTTGCCATAGTTGCCACGCTTAGCTAGCGGGTTGGCAACCGCAGTTTTTTATTACATTATAGTTGTTAGTAGGAAGATGCTACTGCCCATCTCGTGCCTGTCTCCCTATGCCGCCTCTTACGACACCCACGGGAAGATATGGGGTAGTGGATATTCTCAACCGCCATTACACGGCACATTCGAAACCTCAGGCATTTTAAATTATTTTATTAGTTAAAAATTCGCTTAAAGAAACATTTCATTTCATGAAGACTTAAAACATTAAGTAGACTTCAAAGCTATTTATTAAATTTTCAAACAATTAACCCTATTAAAGAAAATTGCATTTCATACGATAATAATTCGAATTAATCCAGAGACAATAGCTACGCTTTGTACAATTGGATTTCTGGTGCATTATATAATGTAACTGATTCCCGTATAATATATCTTATGAATATTAAGTACTCGTTGCTACTGTTCCAAGACAATTAAACGGAAAGTTGCATAGAACAGACATTGCAGAAAATCTATTGAAACACAACTTCCTGAGATTTAACAACAATACTTGATACGAACTATTCATTATTAAATTATGTCCCACACGGTCAGAATTAGATATAATAGAAAATAATATCGTTCCTAGAGCAATAAATTACAAATTAAATCAAATTACTAACATTTAGGGGTTTAATATTTTCCGACAGTATATACACATTCAAGTCTGCAATCTGTAAACATGTACAGGATAATTTAAGCTAATCTGCGTAGATCAAACCAAAAAAATTGGTTGAAACTGCAGTCCATCCCTGGAACTTCCCGCTAATTTTAAATGCAAAGAGATCCAAATTTGACCAAATTATGACGTTGAATATGAAATATCGGAGTGATTTAAAAATATCGTTTTTTAAAAAAATTTCATGAATGATATCTCACGAACGAATCAACCGAATTTTGACCGGACCAGCGGCGGTCGACGTGGTTTTTTTAAGTTACGAGCTGATTAGTTCTTGGAATCGATCGGTAAAGCCGTTTCAAAGTTAATTCAAAGAGATAGTTTTTCAAAATTTTTATTTTAGAGATTTCTCAGAATCTGCTAGTCCGAATTAGTTAAAATTTATAGGAAATCTAAGTTTGATGAATATCTTTGAAAATCCGCTTAGTTTATTTCAATCGGTCAAGCCGTTCAAAGCCGCACACACGCACACACAGACACGCGCACACGCGCACACGCGCACACGCGCACACGCGCACACGCGCACACGCGCACACGCGCAAACGCGCACACGCGCACACGCGCACACGCGCACACGTGCACACGCGCACACGCGCACACGCGCACACGCGCACACGCGCACATGCACACACGCGCACGCGCACGCGCACGCGCACGCGCACGCACACGCATGCGCGCACGCACGCACGCACGCACGCACGCACGCACGAACGCACGCATGCACGCACGCACGCACGCACGCACGAACGCACGCACGCACGCACGCTCGCACGCACGCACGCACGCACGCACGCACGCACGCACGCACGCACGCACACACGCACGCACGCATGCACGCACGCACGCACGCACGCACGCACGATGATATTGGGACGTTAAACACTTTAATGCCCCCGTGACAATAGATGCTGTAAAGTACTCGAAACATCGAAAATATAAAAAAGTTACTAAAACACAATAAATAAATCCCCAAAAACTAGTTTCAGTAAATATTAAATCCAAGTGAATAATAACAGTGGTAGAGCCACGCGGTACTTTCTGTTGCACGTATGGGACGGTTCGAACCGGGGTGGTACCACGAACTCACAGAAGACCAGCGTGAAGTAGCTCTGCTTCTGCATTTTTTCCGGTGAGTGCAGATGGCGGGAGGCCTAATTCCACCCTTCCACCTTAAAATGGTATCGGAGTTAAATACAACACTACTTCAGAAGGGTACAAGCTTCTCTCCTCTTCCTGAGCGTGGGTGCTCAGAATGTCCCGCGTATTCTCAGGGGCAAAATTCCACTCATTAACGCTTATTTCCACAAGACACTAACGCCGTTTCTTCTGCATATCAATGATATGTAGCTAACCGGTATCATTCATTGCTTTACGGACGAAAGCACTGGTGATGATTTATACAGCGGCCGTGCCAATTTTTCGCAGGAAAACGTCGCCGAGTACCGAGACAAACTTGCGTCTGAAGTCGAGACTTTGTTGAACAAAGTCTCAGACTGGGGACGACTAAATGTAGTCCAATTAAATCCCAAAAAGACACAGGTTTGCGCGTTTATCGCTGAAAAGAGCCCCCTTATTGTATCTCCTCAGTTTCAAGGCACAGCATCGGAACCCACCTTATCAACATATCGAGTAACGTGAAGTTTCGTGGTCATTTGAAAGAGAAAACTAAATTGGCCTCTAAAAAGCCTGGCATGCTCAACAGAGTGGGACGGTACTTAATGCCGGCACACACCTGGAACTTTACAAGGCGCTGGTTCGGCCGCACATGGAATACTGTTCCCATTTTTGGGTTGGAGCTCCCCAGTACCAGCGCCTTTCATTTCATCGCATCTAGCGCGGAGCCATTCGGATCGTCGGCGATCAAGCTCTTTTCGATCGGCTTGAATCTCTGGTACTTGCATCTCTGCGTATTTTACCGCATTTACCACGGGGAGTGCTCTGAGAAATTGTTCCGACTAATTCGAGCCGCACAATTTCATCATAGCACATCGCGACAAAACACTCGGTACCATCCATTTGAATGACTGGCTGGTCGCTTCTCTGCGATTTTTAATAAGTTTTCTTCCTCGCACAACTTTCTTGTGGAATCGATTAACACCAGAGATTTTTTCGGACCGATACGACTTAGGGACATTCAAAAAAAGAGCCCTACTCCTTTTGAAAAGTCCTGTAACCCCTGGTGTTGTATTTGTAATCACTTACCATCAGATGAGCCGCATGCTCGTTAGCCCCTCTCCTATAATAAGAAGTTAAAATACATAAATGCTCGCTCGTGTAGGTGTCAGGTCCTAGGTGTTAGTTGTGATGTACTAGCACAAAGCGAGCATATGCTATAGATGATCACGTGCTACTTCAAACACATTTGCGCACGTGGAAACGGTACCATTTTTGTTTCAGCTACAATTTTATTTTATTTTATTTTATTTTATTTTATTTTAATAAGGATAACAACTGCGTATATCACTAAATAACTACAATTTCAAATTTACTTCAAATATGCCAATAACAGTTATCCACATATTAAATATAAAGGTAAGCTATTTTTAAGATAAGAAATTAAACAAATTAAAACAACTTAATAAAATAACAGTAATAAAATTAAGTAAAATTAAGTAATTTTAGGTTTACTAACCCTGATATATTAGGTCTTTCCGACAAATTGATATGTGATTTACTTTTCGAGTTAATTTTATAATTCATTTATTTATATAATGGCAAAATATATTCTATATATCACAAGTATACGTACACACGATGTACATAAATACTTTAAAATATATTAAAATATGTAAATAACTCACTTGACATAGCTACCTAAAGTAAGCACAATTCCAGTAGTGCACTGTAAAAAGCGTGTAGCCATATTCAGTATTTTAGTGTAACTTATTTAATTAATAAATAAAAAGATACAGATGACATGAAGTGAATAAAAAGCGACCAACACAAAACCAAGTGCCTTTGAAGCTACCGTGCTTCTTGCAACAGTCTGCACTACTTCGATTTACACTGCGCAGACGCTTTGGTTAGCGCCATATTTATAACTATTTGATGGTGTCAGAAAACCTTAATTCCAATAAAATTGTTTCTAGCGAAGATGTATGAACTAAATTTATTTCTATTGTTGTCAATATGTATTTATTTATATTCTTAAAATATACTAATAGAATTTAATCTAACTAAAGGGTTAGGTACACACAATATTAAAAATCTATAATAAAGAATGTAATATTAAGAATGGAGGATGTTATTTTAAATATTTTTATCCAACATTTATATATACAACATTTATATAGTTTTTAATCAAGAAAAATTAAAACTAAAAATTTAAATTTAAATTGTCAATTATCTTGAACAAATGAAATTAAATACATTCTAAACTCCCTTGAAATTTTACTCTCTAATTCAATATGTTTCTTAGAAAATTATTAAAAAATAAAAAAAAGATTACTAGGAGAAATAAGTGAAAAATAATAATCTGAATCTGACACAACCTTTGAAGGTAGGCGGCGCGCGCTTCACGATTTGTAAATTACCTACGGAGACAGAGAATAGGTTTCTCTGTCTACGGTAAATTATTTTCATATAGACAAATTATTTTTTATTAGCATCAGTTTCGTTTTAATGATCTGTTAAATTTCCATTGGAGTAATATGTATGTACTTACGTACTAGAACAGCTACTTCAAACAAAAATGTGCGCTACTCTGTGTTCGCGCGGTTGATTTTCTTATCATAGAATAAACATAGGTAGAATTATCAGTAGGTAGATTGTATTGTTATATAGGTAAATTATATCGAAAACAATTTTTAAATTTTGTCATTTATTTTGTATATTATATTTGCTTATTTAATATAATATTACATAATATTATATCACAATTACATTTTAATGATATTTTTATCTCAATATTTTAAAAGGTATCTATGTCAAATATTAAAAAAAAAACATACTATAATATATTCAAATATTTGAAAAAACATTATATAACATAATATACTTATTTAAATTAGAATAAGAGTCATTCATAAATGCTGGGCATGCGATATTTAAAAAAGGACGAATTTATTCCACTTTAACTTATATGTTTCTACAAAAAAGTATATACTAATATATTCGTCCTATAATTAAGTACCCACAAAAATGTCGCATCTGAACAAATTAATTTCATAATCTATATTTCATAACACGAGATGGCGCCTTAGAAATAATTTGTTTCGTTATTGACATATAATACTTTTTTATTGATTACGTATCTTGATAACCGATGAAAAGTAATTCCTTGGTTTTACTGAAATTTCTTGAATTATTTGTGCAATGTCTAAGTACATACGACGGCATATTTTTATCAAGAGATTTTTTTTAAATCAACACAACACGTGACAACATGTGACAACTGTACAAACGCCTAGCGAGTGACTGATTAAAGTGCGGTGTAAGCACCGCAGTTGAATGGAACAGAGTAGCTGAATGCAGTGTCTCCTCTAGTACGTAGTACGTAATAGTTCAATGTAAATTTCTAACGATTATTTAGATAGTTTATCGAATTGTCAATTTATATATTTATTTGTATATTTATCAATTTCAATTCCAATATCAATTATCGAGTAATCATAAATAATTATATAATAGATTTGTAATAACTGTATTATCTTTGTATTATTGTCTCTTTGATTTCTCCGATTTCATTAGAAGGTACAAAATAACTGTTGGAATAAGGACATTATTACTAGGTCAAGGACTATGGAATTTAGACATTATTTATCACAGAACAGCATGAAAAGCATGAAAGCAGGTAAGGCAGCTGGATATGATAGAGTATCACTCGAGATGCTAAGGGCTGGAGAGGAAGTGGTGGCAGGCCTGCTGTACACCTTGTGTAATTTATGTTGGGAATTAAAACGGGTACCGGATGACTGGTGTAAAGCAGTTATAGTACCAATATATAAAGGAAAAGGGTCACAGCAGGACTGCAAAAACTACCGCGGTATCAGCTTGCTTAGTATTGTGGGTAAACTGTATGCTAAGGTGTTAATTGAAAGAGTTATGAAAGAAACTGATGGAAAAATTTGGGATGTGCAAGCGGGTTTTAGAAAGGGAATGGGGTGTACAGATCAAGTCTTTTCCATGCGCATGATTGCGGAGAAGTTTTTGGCCAAAAACCAGAACGTTTTTTGTGCGTTCATGGACTTGGAAAAGGCTTATGACAGAGTGGACAGGAATGTGTTATGGCAAACACTGAACTCATATGGGTTGAGCGCTGGTTTGATACAGGCATTAAGGTCTCTTTATAGGGACTCTAGTGCTTGTGTCAGGATCAATGGGGTCTACTCGGACTGGTTTGGCTTCCAAAAAGGTGTCAGACAGGGCTGTGTAGCTTCCCCTTGGCTGTTCAACCTATTTATGGACCGGTGTTTGCAAACTTTGAAAGATGAAGAATGTGGGTTAAGAATGGGCGAGTTAACCGTCAAATGCCTTTTGTATGCCGATGATCAAGTCATACTTGCGTCATCGGCGGCAGAGTTGCAAATGATGGTTACATTAATGAACTGGGAATTGAAAGAAAGGGGAATGAAAGTGAACGCAAGTAAGACGAAAGTGATGGTTTTTGAAAGAGAAGAAAGCAAAACGGTATGTGAAATAAGAATAGCAGGAGAGTTAATTGAGCAAGTGGATGAGTTTGTGTATTTGGGATGTGTATTTAGCAGGGATGGTAGATATGATAGGGAAATAGAACGACGAGTAAATGCAGGGAATAGAGTGAATGGGGCACTACACTCTATTATGAAGAACCAGAATGTGTCAAAACAGGCACGTATGGTAATTCATAATGCTGTGTTAGTCCCTACTTTAATGTATGGTAGTGAAAGCTGGGTGTGGCAGAAGAAGCACGAAAGTAGAATAAATGCCGTAGAAATGCGGTCTTTAAGGAATATGCTAGGGTTTAATCTGAATGACAGGGTGAGAAATTGCGTGATAAGAGATATATGTAGTATGCAAGATGATGTTGTGACCAGGATTAAGAAAGGAATGCTTCGGTGGTTTGGTCACGTAGAAAGAATGAATGAGGAAAGAGTGACAAAGCAAATTTATATGGCAGATGTGAATGGCCGAGTCGGAAAGGGACGCCCTAGAAAAAAGTTTATCGACCAAATTGGCGATATTTTGAAAATGGGCCACGTTAGAAGTACCCTTAACCGACGAGCATGTATGCGTAGATATATGGATGTAAAGGAGGCGAAAGAGGTATGTCAGGATCGTGCCAAATGGAAGTCCGTAGTCTCTGCCTACCCCTCTGGGTGACAGGCGTGAGTGTTTATGTTATGTTATCACAGAACACTATTACTTATTTATTTGTTGCCGATGTTGCCGCATGTGGCGGTGTATGTGAATCCATCACGCATTTTATCCCTTGGGTCTAACAAAATGTGACTATGGGTAATGCCATAAAAGTTCTTGTAACTTCAGATAGATGACGCTATAATCTAGCACGTCTGACGTATATTACCCAGATCGGCGAAAGGCAGCAGCTATGGAGTGTAGAAGTAAGGAGTACCAACTCCCATGGTAGAATAGTTGAAAAAGTGGCCTGCTGTAAGGAGTAAATAATAGTTCAAAAGCTCTCCACAACAGCACTGGAGTAGCTACTGAAATGAAATAAACTAGCAGTTGTCGACGGTTTTAAGTGTGGTGCTAAACGGCTCAGTAGTTCTAAAATCTAAAATAATTTTATTTAGTAAATATAACCTCAAAAAGTCGTCTATCCCACTAATATTTTCGGCACGTTCTTTAAAATTTAGCCCGTAGCTATAGTGACGCCACCCTTATTTAACGGTTTTCTATGGACCCTTTTTAATACACAGTTTGTACTACTTACTTCTACACTCCACAGTAGCAGCGTTAAAAGTGCGAGACGTCTAGCACTTTAAGCAGGGCCTTTGTAGTAAGAACATTTTTCTGTTCTATAGAAACTGGCATTGCATGTTTAGATCCACAAATCCACAACTCCCCAAAGGACGGCGCTGGAGTACGTTTACGTCCGGAAATGCCTTGTTTTAATTAATTAAATAAAATTAAATGATCGTATCACATTGAATAAATCGACGTGTTAATAATGTGAATTTAGATATTTTGTTAAGATTTAGCTGCTTTAGTATATATTATTTGTTTAATTGAAAGATGTAATATTGGTGTTTTAATTTCTAAACGTAACTACTCATCAAAATTTTGTTTATTTTTGAATTTGACATTGGCAACAGCGTGACCACTTTTAGTAGATTTCTACTTTTATTAGTAGATTTGAATCAAATAAGACGATAATCTATTAGGATAAAATGTATTCTTTGTAGAAGAAATGAGAATCACATCGATAGGTTTTGGTATTAATACGCTATCAAAGAATATTAAGGTTAAAACCAAGCGTCCATGTCCAAAAAGTTTTAATTTTAGAGTTGGTAACACAAGAAAGTGATTTGGAATTCCCTTATTATTGAATGAATGTTTCTGCGGGCATACCATTGAATTTAAATTTCCGTTAGATAAAGACTATTTTTATGAAACAAGTCCTTCAACTTAGATCATTTTAAGCTGCGTCTATAATAATAGACAACACAGTTTGATTAGTCGTTTTCGTTCAATTGTATTATTTGCTTTCGCCGAAATGAAGTGAAAATTGACAATGACAATTGAAATAATACTAGTTTTTACGGAATTTATCGCGTATATTTAACTTTTTAAATACCCGACGGTTCGAGAGCTTTACAGCAACTTAAAAAAAACTTAAAAATTAAAACTTGCTTGACGTGCTGGAGCTCGGCAGCCAGGTGTTTACTGTCACAGATCCCTCGTGCTCTCTGAAACAAAGAATTACCCACGGTAGCTAACTGTGGAAGAAGGTGGTTAGAATCACCGTTTTTCACCGAACTAGCTTCGGGTCCCGCGCCTACGTCACAGTGAACAAGTGAAGCCGGCCACAGTCGAGCGTGTACCTGCTGTATTGTCATATGTTAGAGGAGTCACTGACAAGATTGGCTACATCTTGAAGCGCGCTTCCATCAAAACGTACTTCAAGCCGCCGAAGAAGTCAGTTTTTACCATCAGTCAAGTGTAACGTCCCTCTGCAAGATGCAGGAGTGTACAAGCTTGATTGTGAATGTGGTCTCTCCTACATAGGACAAACTAAAAGATCCATCCAAACCCGCGTTAAAGAACATAGAGCTGATGTGAATAATCGACGCTCCGGGAAGTTTTGCAGTCTGTGAACACTTACAGGATCACCCCGTCACTACATCAGATTTGATAGACCACAAATCCTCGCTAAAGAACACCAATTCCTTCCAAGGATGATTCGCGAGACTATTGAAATCAAAAAACATCCTAATTTCAATAGAGAAGATGGCTGGGTGCTACCATCTGCTTGGGATCCTATATTAAATAAAATTAAATCCCAACCCAAGCATACAACTGCAAGACTTTATGATACGATAAGTTCATACTGTGTAGATCGGAACAAAAGTTAAATTTTAATCTTGAGTAACCGCGGATAACTATGACATCTGGACGTTGAACATCCCATTCCCCCCCGTGACCATGGGTGCTGTAAAGCTCTCGAAACGTCTGGTATTTAAAAAGTTAAATATACGCGATACATTCCGTAAAAACTAGTATTATTTCAATGTGTAGTTTTCGCGTAAATATAAGAAATAACAATGACAATTAATACAAAGATATTAATAATAAATTATTGATGAAATGTAGGGTTTATTAACAAATGTGTTTTATTTTAATTCGTATCTACCCAAAAAGGCTCAAATATTACTCTAAAAATTAGTAGATTTTAAAATGCGATCTAGTAGATTTCAGTAGAATTTAGCAGTGTCTTTGGTAGATTCCCTTATTAGAAAGTGGTCACGCTGATTGGCAATTGGCATTTTGTTTTACTAGCGTAAACATAGATTACTGTTTACTGTGTATATACTAGAGAGGCGTAATGGATTGTGCTTTGAATGTTTTGGATTTTTGATATTTTTCCTATATTTTCTTACGACTTGGCTATTCTTGGACTCCGATTATCTTTGCTTATTACGGTGATAAACGCATATGAAAGGTACTTCGATTATCTCTCCTCCGGACATAGGTCGTATAGTTTAGTGAGAGCCGCGAATAAAATTTGCTGTGTTTCAAGATGTATTAAAAGTCGTGAGTAAATCAAATTATTTACAGTTTCTACCAGTCAATATATTATTTCTCTTCCTATTTTATATATGTCAGTGTCACCTTGGGCAACAATGTGATGCCTAGCGCAGACGCAGGTAGCCCAAGAGTTCTGCATCACTTTTCCACCCTTAGAGCTAATACTTTGCTATATATATATATATATATATATATATATATATATATATATATATATATATATATATATATATATATATATATATATATATATATATACTTATAACACTACTCCTTTTACTAATGTCATTATACTTTTCAGAAACACTTCTAAAATATTACATATTTTTTGTAGGTGAAGATGGCTTTGTAATTCACAAATTTCCGTATCCTACAAAAGATCCAACATGCTTTTGTACATGGGTTCAAGCGGTTGGTGGAAACCTGTGCTTAGATGATATATTTAAGTACCGAAGAATTTGTCATACACATTTTGAATCCAAGTACTAGACTAGGAATAAAATATTGCAATACCAACATTGCATATGAAAGGTTAGTAAAGATTTGCATTTAAATTGTTGTAATGATCTATTCTTAATATTGTGAATGTTAACTGGCCGCAAAACTTTTATTTTTCAAAGTTTAAGAAGATATCATCGCGTCACTGTCCCTAAACTAATACTGAGCAATAAGAGGACGGAACGATGTCCTGATCCGAGACCTAACAGTGCTGTGTTTATAAGGCATTTTGACTTTTTAGCCCCTAGGCTATATAACAAACTCAATAGATGTCATTACATAAGATTACCAAATAACTGAAGTGAAAAGCAAAATTACAGACTGGCTGAAAAATTTTGATTATGATGGTACGGAGAGACTTCTTTCTTTGGACGTATCACACGCTAACACAGGCATACGCACATATGCGCGCAGACATACACGCACGCACGCACACACATACACAGTTTTTGCAAGAATGCAAAAACTACATTTATTTTCTTTTATTCCCTATTTAGGGTTCCGTAGTCAACTAGGAACCCTTATAGTTTCGCCATGTCTGTCTGTCCGTCTGTCCGTCCTCGCTTAATCTCTGTGACCGTTAGCACTAGAAAGCTGAAATTTGGTACCAATATGGGTATCAATCACCCCGACAAAGTGGTTAAATAAAAATTGGAAAAAAATGTTTTATTAGGGTAGCCCCCTTATATGTAAAGTGGGAAGTGATTTTTTTTTAATTTCAACCCTAACGTGTGATATATTGTTGGAAAGGTATTTAAAAATGAATAGGGGTTTACTAAATTCATTTTTTGATAATGTCAATAATTTCGGAAATAATCGCTCCAAAAGTAAAAAACAATGTGTCCTCCCCCCTCTAACTTTTGAACCATAAGTTTAGAAAATATGAAAAAAGTCTGAAAAGTAGAACCTTATAAGGACTTTCTAGGAAAATCATTTTGAACTTGGATGGAAACAACAGTACCCACTACCAGGAGCAGTTGCAGGAGCGCGGAGCGCTGCTGGAGCGTGAACATAATGGATACCCACCTTTAAACTCATAAGTGGGAACACTTATTGTGACGGACGGGCAACTACGGAACCCTACACTGAGCGTGGCCCGACACGCTCCTGGCCGGTTTTTTTACTGTCGTAAATTTTACGTTTTATATAATAATACTTGTAAATATAATATAATCAATAAACATTATTAATATACATAGTACATGGATAAACAAATTATAGTAATATAACTAAGAATACTAATAGTAAGGAAACTAGCCCCTAAATTACAGGTCTTATATCCTACCTAGTTAAGGGGCTAATGAATACTGTAAATTTTGTGCATGTGATATGTTTATCAATAAAGATTATTATTATCTTCATCTTTCCCTTATTAAAATTAAAACCTTTGTAACGAATAAATCATTAAATCATCAAACGTTAATGAAGGTGACAACCTATAAATTTACCACTGTACCGTTAAGTTGGTTCAGAAGATAGGTGGGTTGTTAAAAATAGTCAATACTTATGGCAAAATATTTCATTACTTCCGCTCACGTACAAGTTTAAGTTTAGGAAGGGGATCACTGGCCTGCCGTAGGGAGGCGAAGTCCCGGCGAAGTTTTTGTGGTCGCAGACAGCCATGTAGCGGAAGGGGTCGACGGTAACCCAGGTCCGACAGTGATGATAGCCGTTGGCAGGATAGTAGGCCAACAGTCCGTTATCACACTAGGGAAACTTGCAGTAGCATTGTATGCTCCCTTGACAAGTTCAGCGCCCCTTCTAGGAAGTTAAAAATTCCTAAGCGCTAAGCAGCCCCAGCAGAAGAGATAGGAGTTCGGCAGAACAGTTACAATGCTTAGATACTATTGTTAAAATAAATAAGAACTCACCCCAGCGGGATCAACTGCACTTTGAATGATTTAAATTTTGAATGTAGGTAAGTTCAACGGTCGTTCGTTTAGGCCATGAAGGTTGTTTAGGATCAAGCGCGTTGCGAACTTCAAGCAGTCTCAGGTAGAAATAAACGAGCAATAACCCGAACCCGAACGGGGACTCGTGCGCATCTCCGAACTTTCTGAGTACATATTTTACTTTTTACTATGTGAGCAACGGTTTAACGGTGCGCGGATTAAATTAACTGGGTATTTTAAGGTTCCATAGAATAATATTCTAAATTTTATAATATGTAATTTGTTTGTTATTATTTTATAATTAGAATGTATTTATTTAAGATTAATAAGATGAATAATTATTTGTAAGGGTGTATACAGATGCACTGTTACAACGTCACACAGCTAGGCTCATGCCTCTTCTCATGTCTGTAAGGGTTTTAGGGCAAAGAAATATCCTGTTGGCTGGTTTCACATGTGATCGCAACATTTTTTTTAATTTCTCTAACATGCCAATTTCCTTACGCTGTTTTCCATCACCGTCGAGCACGTGGGAATTCAGCACTTAAATTTCAACTAACAAATTTTTTTTGGTGTCGTCGCACCCGGGTTGCTCGCCTACTGTGAAAGGGGAATGCCCACTCTTCAAAGACACTTCGGCCATGAGTGCCCACATATAAAAGCATATAGATATGATAATATGCAATTAAAACAATGAAATGGTAAAGGAATTGCTTTAAAAAAGTCGGGGTTTTGAAAATATTTGAAGTTTTTATTTTCAGAAATGCAGTTTTTTAACAACTATTTTTATCGATTTTATCGCGTTTTATTTCTTTGATTTTTAATTCCAGACGTTTCGGGTGCTTTCCAGCACCCATGGTTACGGCAGACTGAGGTGACCGACGTCCCAATGTCAGTGTTAACCCGGAGTACCTTCAGATTTTTAATTTTTATTTATGGTCCGATCTACAGAATGAACTTACTGTGTCTTGAAGTCTTGCAGTGGTATGCTTGGGTTTAATTTTAATTTCATTAATTACAGGGTCCTAAGTAGGTGGTAGTACCAAGTCTCCTTCTCTATTGAAAAAAGAATTTATATATTAGATATTATATAGAATTTATATAATAAAATACACTTTACGACTAATAGCGATGACTTGCAATTCTAGCCCTAAGTAAAGATCAGCTAGGGCTTAACTTTACTCCTTCCATAATGCTGCTCCTCTGGTTATTACAGAGTTCTATCCGGTAGCAACCATTGAATCTTATATGCTCACCATAATAGTAGCGGGTTTGCTTTAATTGGTATGCGACACAAGCAATTATAAGTCGCTGTAAGTTAAAACAGGAAATTCCCTAACATTTTAAAGTCTTTATTTATATTTCAAAAGTCTGCCTGCCCTAGCTCTATTTAGATTGTTTTCCCTAGCATACTCAGAAAAATCATTATTTGTCTCCATATTTTGATGAACTATTTCAAGTATTTGAGCCGCATCATCCCTGTCCCTTATTTTTGTGTGAAATTTATTAACTATAGCAGAAGCCACAGCAGTCTATCATCAAATGTGTAGAAGCCCTGTTAAAGTAATTTTGATGAAATATTTTAAATTCAGTTTTAAAAATGCCATTTACCACCTCTACTACCCATATCGACACATAGTCACGGCTCTGGATTTATTTGCATATCTCAGTTAGCTTGTGCTGTATTGTTTTGTTATGCTTTAGAGAATTCGTGGTAAATCAGCTGGAAATTAACTTCTTGAATTATCATAACATGATTCCATTTTAAATGTTATGTTAAAAACAGATAAGAATAGTTAACTTGTGCAGAAGCGTTTTGTTATACTCTAAAGAATTCTTGGTAAATCAGCTAGTAATTCCCTTGTTTAATTATCATAACTATAAATGTGAAGGTTGTCAATGAATTCAACCGAGCCTATAACAACGGTTGTTTTAGTTTTTAACGGTTGACTGCCGCTTTTGATGACTTGAAATGGATAAAAACCTATTTTGCGCAATAAGTTTTTTCTCCCTGGTAATGAATAAACCACAGAAACCCCTATAACGTATAATAGTCCTTTTTTTAGATATAAGTAGCACATTTTAAAGAACCGCAAAAATAACTTTGTTATTTATACAAACACTATGAAAAACAAAATAATGTGTTGCTGGCGATAATGATAGTGGTATTTTGACTCGATTTAAAATATATGCTTGTTACTACTGAACTCTTCATGGGCCTGCGAGTCCGACTCGCACTGAACTACTTTTTTTCAACATTTAGTTTTATTCTAATAAATAGTTTTTTCGTTTAAGCGGAGCTCTTTTACTTTAGATTTATTACCTCTTTATCTATAATAATCAATCTGAGTAAGTAAAGTATGTAAATACGATTCTTAAATTGTAAAAATAATAATTGGATTTGAACATCTTAGGTAGGTATTTAGTTTTATTTATTTAGAAAATATTAATCTCACAATTATTCATTGTAATAATATAAATTTATGACACAGCTAACGCCCTCATTAGCAATGTAATGGTGAAAGAATTTTCAAAATCGGTCTAGTAATTTTTGAGATTAGCCAAAAAACGTATTCATTGAAAGTAGCGCCCTCTATAATAAAATTAACCCTATATTAGATATCTAAAATTATTCACAACAATCTAGTGGTGAAAGAATTCTCAAAGTTGGTCAAGTACTTTACGAGTTTAGCGAATAAAATATTCTTTGATAGTAGCGCCCTCAATAATAAAATGCATCCTACGTTTTAAGCACCATAGCAAAAAACGATTCAACATAGCCTAACCCGCACACACAGTAAAAACCTAACCATCCTTTTTCGTCTGTAGTCGGATAAACAATTGGTTAATAACGGTTGCGTATCGACTGCTTTGGATAAATATCCATTGTCAACGGTTATTTTAAACCTATATCATAACATCGTAATAATTTTCGAAAAATTATACAAGCATTGTAATAATGACACCATAAGTAATCGATCGAAAAGGGGAATCGATTTTTTTAATGATTTTTGTGATTGGCAACATTTTTCATTTTATTCACAGACTAATGAATTACGTATTTATCTAATTTTATTTTTATCTTTTCGGTACTTTTAATTTGTGCAAAAATATTTCCATTGTTTTAGGATAAATGAATACCGCGATTTATAACCATAAATAAAGATATATTTTTTTAACAAATGCACATTGTTGGGCGTTCCATGGCCGAATATGGGCAATGCCCTTTACAGCTAGTGCTTAACCCTTGAGCTACCATGGCTTTCTGAACTACCACAGTTTACATAATGGTTTCTTATATTTACGCGAACACTACACATTGATTAAAACTACTTTTATGGATTTTATCGCGTTGAATTTTACTTTTAGTTATTATTACTTCAAAACATTTTATTCATTCAAAATTTACTAGAAATTTAGAATTGTATATATTCATAAAATGTAAATACTCGCAGATTATTTAAAATTCATTTTTCAAATTACGTTTGCAGTTTTTTTTTTAAATGTCCTCACTCGAAGATTATCTGTGAATAGAACTACGTACAGAGAGTCGTTCAAGTTTTGGGGATTAATTGAAAAACAAACAAGCTCGACAAAGGAAACAAGATTGTACTCGCGTATTGACTTATTTATACGGGCACATATTTACGTAACTTTGTCCATTTTAAATAATGCCCTTTCACATACTAAAGCCAGTTCTATAAATAAAATAAAAAAATGTTTTGTATTGCCAGTCATAACCGATTGCATATTATATAAAAAACAAAAGAAAATCTTTCTATATTTTATAGGGTAAGAATGACACACGAGCACACAGTCCACCTATATCTATCCTCGATTACGAATTAAAATGTAGATGCGTTGTCACCAGTGAGGACTAAGATGGAATATCCCATTTCCAGTAAAAAGGGTCTTCGGTTCTTCACACTCACCTTAAAAACAAAATAGCATTAAGCTGCTATTTTACACTGATATTCTGTGAGACCGTGGTCTTTCCTCGGTCGAGCTGACGTATTCGTGCTATAACCATAATATAGCTGTAACACGGTTCTTCGATGTATAGATCTTGTTCTTTTATTATATACAATCGACTATGACTGTTAAAATATGCGTAAAACATGGAGATACGTCATCGTAAAGTGAAATCGCAGGATGGGTTGATGCGGCAGCGCAGTGCACGTCAGTCCACTCCAGAAATTGATTTCGAATTTAATTTTCAATTCAATTTGATTTCGAAAGCTTACTTCTGAACCAGTTCGAATCAATAACACGATTCAGATACGATAAACGTTATAAGCGCCGTTAGGCACATCCAAATTTTTTTTCTACCCAGAGATCCTTTTTTAGTAGATTTAAAATTCACTACTTTAATATTTTTATTCTATATATAAAACAAACGTCACAAAACTCATCGCATTTTTGTCTGGCAGTCTCTTCTCAAAAAAAAAAAACACAATAATTGATTGTTTGGCCTGTCCGGCATCTAACCCGAGAATACATGGTCAGCACTTAGGAGCGCTAGATCAATGAGGCAGGATTTTTATCACGAAATGGAGTTTTCAAAGTCACACTTAATTAATCTTTATTCTTTCACGTTCGTGTTATCAAAAGCTATCTAAAGTTTAGATCAACCTTTGAACTTAACATTCAAAGCGCTACATTTAAGGTTTCTAATTAGACTTGGTTAGCGATTTGTGGCTTTCGAGGTGCATTAACAACTTAGAACATATTCAATAAACTGCTTTGTTGTTTGAAAATAAAATGTTGGAAATCACAAAAAGATAATGTATTATCCTTAAAAATAATATTTTGTAATTAGGAATAAAATATGAGACATATTATTAAATATATAAATTTTATAATTTTGAAACTAAAGTAATAAAAAAAGATAACCGAGCTAAGACTAAGGAATGAACAAAAAGCGGCCAAGAGCGTGTCGGGGCACGCTCAGTGTAGGGTTCCGTAGTTTCCCGTCCGTCACAATAAATGTTCCCACTTATGAGTTTAAAGGTGGGGTATCCATTATGTTCGCGCTCTAGCAGCGCTCCGCGCTCCTGCACCTGCTCCCGGTAGTGGGTACTGTTGTTTCCATCTAAGTTCAAAATGATTTTCCTAGAAAGTCCTTATAAAGTTCTACTTTTCAGATGTTTTTTATATTTTCTAAACTTATGGTTCAAAAGTTAGAGGGGGGGGCACATTGTTTTTTAATTTTGGAGCGATTATTTCCGAAATTATTGACATTATCAAAAAATGATTTTAGTATACCCCTATTCATTTTTAAATACCTTTCCAACAATATATCACACGTTAGGGTTGAAATTTAAAAAAAAATCACTTCCCTCTTTATATATAGGGGGGCTACCCTAATAAAACATTTTTTTCCAATTTTTATTTAACCACTTTGTCGGGGTGATTGATACCCATATTGGTACCAAATTTCAGCTAAAAAAAGATATCTCGTTTTCTACACTCACCATAAGGAATACAGGAACATTAAGCTGCTATTATATAAAGTCGTATTCCGTAAAGTCGTGGTACTTCCCCAAACCATTCGTGCTACTACCATAATATAACTGCAGCGTGGCTCTACCACGTATTTTTAAATCAGGCTGCGAATGCTTTGTCACCTCTGAGGATTTATATAAAATACTAGATTTACAACACTTTTTCGTTTAGCAGTTACAAACAAACAATTTTTAAATTTGATTTGGAAGAATTAAAGTTCACTCGTAGTAGGAACTAAGTTAAGGCAAGAAAGGAAGGCGAAACAGAAAAGTTTCACTGTTTATAGAGTTTATAAGTTTGTTTAGTGTTATTTTTTATTTTCTTCATTCCCTTTTTTTTTATAGGATAGGGTGACAAACGAGCACACAGTCCACCTGATGGTAAGTGGTTGCTGTGGCCCATAGACATCTACATCTATCCTCATTACGAATCAAAATGCAGCTGCGTTGTCATCCGTGAGGACTAAGATGGAATGCCTCGTTTCCAGTAAAAAGGGTCTCCGGTTCTCTACACTCACCATACGAAATACAGCAGCATTAAGCTACTATTTCACGCTGGTATTCTGTGAGAGCGTGGTCCATCCCCGGTCGAGCCGACCCATTCGTGCTACAACTATACTACTAATATAATTGCAGCATGGCTCTACCACGTATAAAAAACCCCTGTTTGTAAAATGTCAATTTAACACGAAAATGTTAGAAAATACTTTCTTTTATTTAAATAAACGAGCATTAGCTATGCTGCAGCTATAGTAATGGTATAGTTGTAGCACGATGGGTCGGCTCCACTTGGAAAGGACCACGCTCTCACAGAATACCAGCGTAAAAAAGCAGCTTAAACTGATGTGTTACGTATCGTAAGCGTAGAGAAGCGGAGACCTTTTTTTACTGGAAAAGAGGCATTCCATCTTAGTCCACACGGCTGACAACACAAATGCATTTTGATTTCCAAACGAATATATATGTAGATGTCTATGGGCCACAACAACTACTTACCATCAGGTGGACTGTGTGCTTGCCACATTTATCCTATAAAAAACTACTTTCCATCCGTTCATCCGTTGTCCATAACAGAATTATAATAAAAAATAAAAATATCAATTTCTTTGCAACTTTCCGCTAAACATATAAAATGATGTGTCTTACCTGGATTGAAGCGCACCTCCCGCCCTCCCTTAATTGCATACACTAACTCCGTCACCACTAGACCAAGCACCACTACTCTCAACACCACTATTCCAGGCAAGACACACCATCGACGAGGATGTCACCGTGTCTTGTCTTGCCTGGAATAGTGGTGTTGAGAGTAGTGGTGCTTGGTCTAGTGGTGACGGAGTTAGTGTATGCAATTAAGGGAGGGCGGGAGGTGCGCTTCAATCCAGGTAAGACACATCATTTTATATGTTTAGCGGAAAGTTGCAAAGAAATTGATATTTTTATTTTTTATTATAATGGATTTCCGCAAAGTAACGCCTGATTCTATCAATTATAACAGAATTATTACGACGGACAGAATGACGAAAACGATTAGAACTGCGCATTACTTTATACAGTTTTTTTCTTTTTTTTATAAAAATATAGTAATCTTACTAATTAACATTACTAATATTATTCCTTTTAACTTTGCTTGTGTAAGGAGTGGTTCACGACAGTAGTCAAATGGCGGATTCGAACTAACGACCTTTTGAGTTTGCGATCCGCGCCCCGCCAGTAGGCTACTGTCGCTTTTAAACTTGAAGGAGTGTGGAAGTTTTAACGCTTATTATTTATCTTCTTTCACTCTTAACAACATCATAGATCATAGACATAGATCCAATGACACAACGAATAAATTCGATTAACGTCAAGTTTTGCACACAAAATGGTGATTGCGTTAGCAGATATAATGCAGTGGTAATACAAAGCCGCGGCATCGGTTCGGATGAATTAAATTCTTAATATATAAAAAATGGCTATACTGCTATCTCTCGGACTCCATGAGTTATCCCTGATGGTTCGATTCTTCAAAATATTCACGAAACAATAAAAAAAACAATTATTTTTTTTAATATTTGGAATGAAACTAATTTAAAGGATTTCATAGCGCTTAATTTCAACTTTTAAAGGTGGCCTTCTTCTCACCTCGAGGAGGATCACGTGACCGTAGGTTCTGTTAAGTGCCCACAATTCTGGGAATTAAAAAAGGTAAAATTCATACGCGTAAATATAAGAAATAATTTTTATGTTTTTTAGAGCAACATGAAAACATTAAAAATTATTTGTCTTATTTGAATGAAACCCTTGCAATTTTGCTATTGATTATTTTATATTCATCTAAGAATATTTTTTCTGAAAAAGATTGCGTATGTTTCCGTGGACAAAGTAAATGATTGAATAACCAGCCATACAAAAACATATTATTTTTTGTGATAGGTAGTCAAAATGTCACAAATTTATCGAAAATCACTTAAAGTGTATCTTATTTTTATGACTCGGAAAAAATGTGTATGTTAAATTGTTAAGCGATAAGACGCCATTCATTCATTTTTATTCATTCATTTATATCCTATATATTAAACGAGCAATTCTTGTATATAAATATATATATATATATATATATAAATATATATATATATATATATATATATATATATATATATATATATATATATATATATATATATATATATATAATCGGGATCTCGGAAATGGCTCCAACGATTTTCATAAAATTTAGTGTCCAGGGAGTTTCGGGGATAATAAATCGATCTAGCTAGGATTTATTTTTAGAAAATGTCTTTTTGTCCGTGTTTTTAGGCAATGAAAAACTGCTACAATATCGTTAGAATAAGAAGGTAAATTCTGACGGATTGTTAGTGATTATAAATAGCTTAATTGGTATAATGGTCGGTCACAGAATCTTAAAACCCCGGTTCGAGCCCAGACTGACCGACCGACTTTTTTTATTTTTTTTTTTCATGTTCTTTTCTTTTTTGAGGAAATCTATTTTTTCGAGCCCTTTTTTTAGTATTTTTTAAAAACACGAAAATTTTAATTAAAATAATTGCACTCATGATTTTTTATTCAAATAACCAGTTCCGTTTTTTCTGTTATGTCGCTAAGATCAAAAAATATTATTTATATTTCATCAGTATGTAATTTGTATCTAAATATAATTTCCAAAACACACGAATTAAAAAAATCGAGCGAAAAATACCGAGCAAAGCTCGGTCAACTGGGTACTGTATATAATATTTCATTTATTCATTTATTATTTATGTTTAGAAGTCGGTCTGCGTAGATACCACCCCCTTACCTATTTCTGGTACCAAATAACAGTATCTAATTACATTTTTGTATTACGATCTGAAGGGTATTTATATATAGGAAGTCTATATAATTAAAGGTTGTGAGGTTCCATTTAAGTCCTCAGAGGTGAAAACACATCTTTGTTATTTGTTTGAAGTTGGTGAAGTAGACACCAGTCAATCAGTACAAGTCTAGATTAGCCTCCAACCATCAAAAATAAATAAATCAGAAATAAAGAATTTATTACATGGTTTTATTCCCGATTAGACTTTAAATTAACTGCTTGTGAAACATACATGAGCTTTAAAAATAAATGCAACGGAACTAGTCTATTTGTAGGAACAACGACGTAAAAGAATCAATGACCCGTTTCATCCCGTGAGCATCATTGAAGTAGGTAGACTATAAGAATAATCTAGTTCATGTGGACAGATAGTTGATTTGTATATACATAACTGTATATACAGATACATATACGTCACGCTCGAATGCCCGAGGGGATGGGCAGAGATCCACTCGGATAAAGTTTAGCAAGAAAAAAATGGGTATAGGTGGCTAAATCATCGCCTACACAATTACAAACCCAATATCCTATTAGTCCCTTTCACGACATGCTGGGTAGTAACACAGTTAAATCATACTTTGTTGTTACACAGATTACCCGCTGGTAATCTGTGTTGTTGTTATAAGGCCACCTAAAACTAAGACATATAAGTCCCAGAATAACATGGAACCTGGACCCAGATATTAAAATAAAACATGTTGCAAATAGGATGTTTTATATCTATATGCTGTAGACAGCCTGTAAGATATTTCATCCTAGTCCTCAGAGTTGATAACGCATCTATAGTCTTCTTTGTTTGAAATTGGCTGCAGATGTCCATAAACTACTCCAGCCACTTACGACTTTTCACCGTTCACTTCTGCAACATAAATTTTCTTTGTCACTCTTTCCACATTTATTCCACTAAACTACCGAAGCGCTTTTTTTTAAATCCTGGTCACAACATCATCTTGCAAACCACACTCTGCTCTTATCATACAATTTCTCACTCTGTTACTCAGATTCAGCCCTAACATACTTAACGACCGCATTTCTACTGCTTTTATTCTACTTTCATACTTTTTCTGCCACACCCAACTTTTACTAACATACGTTAAAGTTGGAACTAACACAGCATTGTACATTGTCATACGTGTATTTTTGACACATTCTGACTTTCCACAATACAGTATAGAGCCCCATTTACTCCATTTCCTGCGTTCACTCGTCGTTCTATATCCTTATCATAACTCACATACCTGCTAAATACGCATCCCAAATATACAAACTCATCTACTTGCTATCTTTTAACTTTCTTCTCTTTCAAAAACCATAACTTTTGTCTACTTGCGTTCACTTTCATTCCCCTTTTTTTATATGGTCTCTTTATTTATGTAATTGATCATCGGCTTAAAAAAAGCATTTGACGGTTAACTGCCTAAGTTGCCGCATTCTTCATGCAAGTAAAAATATTCTTACACAATACAAAATAGATCGTCGTTCTGTCTACAAAATGTGACCATTAAGGTCAATCTTCTCTGTAATGGGAGAGACTAATGTCCAGCAGTTGAATTTTAGGGATTGATAAAGAAGCAAGAATAAAATGCTGATAACTAATGATAATAATGTCCTCCAGACTAAATTTCAGTCCCGACAGTCTAAATGGAAACCAGTCATTTGCGCAGAGCGGGATTATATTTCCAGAATTTATTCTCAAGCATAGGTTTACTCTCTATTCTTTTACTCTAAGAGATGACACGGTAAGAGGACACAATCAAACGAAACGGGTACGGAGGCATTAGCTCTACATATTTTTCGATACACGGAGATAAAATGTAGCCCATTTCCTGATTCCAGGCTACTACTGATAGTTTCTTGACTGAATAACTGATTTTGGCCAGATACGGGACTCGATCCCGGAACCTCACGATCATTAACCGCCATTATGAATACTAGAGACAATCGACCTATAGCCACTGAACTCTTTAACACTTTAAAATAATATTTATTATTTATCTGCACTAAAAATGATATAAAACTTAAATATATCTTCTACTTCGTCGCCTTTGAGTTTCTAATTAAAAGAGACTTACTTTGCGTTTTGCAGTCTTAATGAGAGAACTCGCTGGAACTAAGGAACGTATTTATAAATCCTTTTCTATTTACCGATTCCGCTGTTTCTTTAGAATCTAAGCAAAGTTCGTGTTGCAATGCGAAACTCATTTAAAAATTGTAAAACTTCTTAAAAATAAAATGAAAATTCGTTAAACACTGAAAATTATTGTACAGAGCTGAAAATTTAGTTTTTAACTGATTATTTATTATTTCCGTTCTTTCCATAACTTTTTGAAATTCAAAATTGCGATTGATAAAAAATATTGTTTATAAAAGAAGTTTTATAATTTTAAATCATCGTATTTTGGAAAAATTGGTCTGGTTCAGGCACGTATAAATAATGAATGAGGAAAGAGTGGCATTTAATTACGTTGCAGAATGGTATGGCAGAGTAGACAAGGCATGGCAGACAAAGGCATCCTAGATTTTATGGATTAAATTGGTGATATTTCGAAGAAGAGCGAAATTAATACTATCCTTTACCAACGAGTACGTAAAGTAAAAAGTAAAGTAAAGTTACAGCCTATATACGTCCCTCTGTTGGGCACAGACCTCCCCTCATTTCTGAGAGGGTTGAAAGAGTACGTATGAGAAAGAAATGAAACAGGTGTGTCATCATCCTATCAAATTGAAGTCAGTAGTCATTCGGTGACACGCGTAAAAATTTATGTATTTGTGTGGATAAAAAGACAAATGTCTTTTAACAAAGCATTTTTATGAATGCCAAAATATACTATTGCTTTGGATTGTAAGTCAAGAATAGATAAAACACTAAAACAATATAATCCTTTGATGATTTCATGCTTGACACATTATTGTATTTTCCGACTTATGAAGACGAAGCATCTTAATTTTACGGTAGTCGTTGACTGTGTATAATTCCATTTTTATAAGAGATTCTTTATTTAAGTTAAGTTAAGTTTTTTTCGTGTATCAGATAGAAAAACGATACATCTGACATTGCGATGACTGCCGCCATCAAGGAAGGGTACTGGTGACAAATGATTTCCCTATGATGGAATGGAATATGTCTATGGGATCGGAGCAGAGGATATGCTTTTATGGTGGAGAAAACTCTTGTATTGTAACTGAAGATTTTTTATAACAGTTTCAGTCAATATGCAATTTAATAACGTATGAGATCTTCCTGAAAATTTATTTATGCATCCCATCTAGAGTTTTTTTTGTATTGAATAAGTTTGATAAACGAGCACACAGTCCACTTGATGGTACTTGGATGCTGTAGGCCATAGACATCTACATCTAATCTCGATTAAGAATTAAAATGTAAATGCGTTGCCACTTCTGAGGACTAAGATGAAAGATCATCTCCCTCCCTTACACAATTATGGACTTTATTACTGACACCACTAAAAACTCCACTACTTTCAACACTGCAACATTAGAAAATGAACAAATGTCGATAATACTACACATACTTCACTTCTAAAGAGGCATCACCGGGATAATTTAATTCGCGATAGCTAACCGCTAATTTTAATTTAATTAAAAACACCACTTTACCCATCGCGACCGATTTAAATTGGTATTGCGGTTACAGTACACGACTATGCTTGCTAATTTTAAATGCCAACCGACTTGAACTTTGTTCAAATTTAAATAAATTTTTAGAATTATTCTTATTTTTATTTTTATTAATTTCCTCTTCAGGGTTGTCTGGAAGAGATTGCTATGTAGCAATAAGACCGCCTTTTGTTTATCCCTCATTATTTTTTAATGTTTTGTTGGTGTACAATAAAGAGTATTGTATTGTATTGTATTGTATAGAAACAATATATTATATACATGTGTTGATTTTCGATTCTGGGTGTGTAGTGATTGTCTCTATAGCCTTCTTTGATACTATTCTTAGACTATTTACATCTGTTCACATTAATCATCCATATATCGGGTATGATTGACTTGATTATAAAATAAAGGCAAACACGCGCACAGTTCTCTATGTTTCAGTCATTGGATCACGGGATAGGATAATTAATAGTTTTACGCCATTACTACAATATTATAACAATTTTAAGTAGATAACTTCTTATAAGTAATTCAGATCCATCAGCAAGGGGGTAGTCAAATATATTCAAGTGACCTGAGTTTTGTTGTTTTTGATGCTTAGTTGTTACGAAAAACTGTGTTACGATACAATTAGTCGGAAAATCTAAAAATATTTCTAAGACATCTTATATCTATTAACATGTTTTGTATAACATCTTAGAAATTTTCTTTATTACGACCAAAATGAGTTTTTAGTAATTTAAAAAATATCGATTTACTTATTAATTTTAAAACAATAATAATAATATACTAAGATACGATAATAACATTTTTATTCTTTTGTTTCAGGTAAATGAAGACAGCAATTATTCTTCAAAAAGTACTTATCACACCGTTGTATTTAACTACATCATGTTTTTTTAAATCTCGCCCAAATGTTGTTAAGCATAAACCCGACCTATGTATCACTGTTATCACCACGGCTTCTAAAGCTTCATACGATATGATTTGAGTGTGTCTAATCAATGTGAGAAACCAAAAATTTTATATTATTATAACACTTTTTACAATTTTACATTTTAAATTTACAAACTTTAAAATTACACATACAATATAGTACTGATTTTTAAGTAATGATCTTAATCCACAGCTCGAAAATACCGCACGGATAGACTTTAGCCTCCATAACCGAAAGGAGATGTTGCCGTAATCCCCTCTTTTTATAGACAAATTTGCGAGCGCATTATAAAATAGTCCTTGTTCCGGTCTAAGTATTTTGCGTTTGGCGTAGTAGCGGTGTAAGAATATCCACTACCCCATATCGTCCCGAGGGTGTCGTGAAAGTAAACAGTAGGAAATTGAAACAGAAGAGGGGCAGCGTCTTCGTAATATCAACCAAAAATTACAAAGCTCGGTTGCCAATCTGCCTACCTCGCGTGGCAATTAGTACAAAATCTCTCTGAGATGACCTATGGTCGAGCCTTATAATCAGCATCGGAATTAGATAGACAGTAACCGTAACGGTCAACGAGATATTATGTTTCGCCATCTAAAATTTTTAATCAAGATTGAAATTTATTTTTACACATTAAATGTTCTTTATCTTAAATACTCGTTAAGACTCTTGGCACCAATTTACCTTTACATCAAATGTAATGAATTCAAAGTTCCAATCACATTATATGTAATTACCATTTTTTTATTTAACCTAAATTATAATATATAAGAAAAAATAAGTAAAAGCCTATATCCGTCCACTGCTGGGCACATTTCTCCTCTCATTTATTAGAGGGTTTCTATGCTACAGTGCTCCAGTGTGTTGGTGAAACTCGTTATATGGCCTTAAAGTAGTAGATATGCAAAATTCCTCAAAACGTAAAGAAATTAAAAAGAAGGCAATGATATAATCATTTTTTTAAATCAGCACTTAAAATTAAAATCAACAGTCAACTACAATTACATATAGCTTAAAGGTTTCCATAACTCTGCAGTCAGCTATACTTACAATAAAGCTTGTGTCCGTGTGTTGACATGACAATTTATATTGTTAAATTACTTATAAATTTATAAATTATGTTAAAAACTTAAAATTATATTGAAATAAAAAAAATTAACTGTAACTTACGCGAATTACCGACTTTAAATTAATACAAGAAATTACCCCTAGCTCGAGGGATATTTGCTGAAAGAAAATTCTTTATTGCTGTTATATGGCCTTGAATTAGTAGGTATGCAAAATTGCTCAAAACGTAAAGAAATTAAAAATAAGCATATGATATTGTTACGAGCTTGAGGTTCGTGACAGTAAAAATTGCCGATAAAATTACTTAAATTAACACTTTAATTTACTTTACACAAATTAAAACTAAAAACACTAATAATTAAACACACTAATTCACTTAATTTCGCTCCGAAGCTTCGCTTGTGTCGCCGAGTTCAACTCTGTCTCGATCGCATCTTGCGCCACCTATTTATTTAAATTAGCAAAATATCCGGAATGTTCAAGTAAACACGCGCAAGGTACCGAGAGTTCGAGTATAGATTTTCTAGAAACTTAGTTCTTCGGATGGCGCTGTCGGTTGAGAGATCTGTGATGTCATTTTCTGCAACGCTCTACTCGCTCTCGTTCCTGACACTAGATGGCGCTAGTATATCGTCGACTGGAGCGCGTAACACTGCCCCCTCCTAAGATATGCTCATCCCGAGCATTATCGGTCCCATGATAACGCGCCAAGCGATCCACATGGACGATCTTAGGAGTCCATCTTGCGCCTTTCTGTAACGGCTCCGCAATGTCAAGGGCTGTCCTATCCCGTGGTGCACCAACATTGTACAATTTCGGTGCTCCTCTACTACGTGTCTGAGGTCCGCGCACGGCCGCACAACTTGTACATGTACGACACCAATCCTCGACATCGTCACGATAATGGACCCAGTAAAACTGTTCTCGGACCTTCAGTAGAGTTCGTTTAACTCCCAGATGGACTCTTGAACGACCATTATGGCACAGCTGTAGAACATTCGGCACTTTAGCTTTAGGGACAACCATTTGCAAACGACAGCTGTCTCTTCGACCATTGTCCCATTTACGGCACAGGACTCCATCCTGAAGCAGCAAGCTGTCCCATTGGGCCCAATAGCTTTTCGTGGTTGAACTCATCGCTGAGACGTCCCTCCACTTAGGCTTGGTAGCACGGGCCTTCATCCATCCCAGAATCGGCTTGATGTCTGGATCCTCCTGCTGTGCATGACGTAGGCTGTCCTTCCACCCGTTGCTGAGGTGGTCTGTCCTGAGCATCCTCACGGATACCACTTCCTTACTCTCTTGCCTACTACAATGGTTGCAATCTTCAGGAAAAGGTCTTCTTGACAATGCATCTGCGTTGCCGTGAGATTTCCCGCTGCAGAGTCTAATAGGAAAGTCGTATTCCTGCTGCTGCTGGGCGGTGCTGTTAGCCGCACTTCCTTTCTGAGACCGTTCACCTTCCCTTCCAAGGGTGTGCTTAGGGCAGCTGGACCGAAGGTGGCCCCTTTCCCCACAGCCATAGCACCTAGGGCTGTATCTTTTATTGTGGTCGCGAACCGTAACTGCTGTAACCTCCCTAGCGTGAGGTGAACGATGATCCTGTCGCCGCCAGGCAGTGCCGTTAGCTGCACTACCCTCTCGAGGTCGATCAACTCTCCTTTCCACGGTTCGCTTAGGGCAGCTGGATCGAAGATGGCCCTTTTCCCCACAGCCATAGCACCTAGGGCCGGATCCTCTGTTGCGGTCGCGAACTGTAGCTGCTGCAACCTCCCTGACGCGATGGGAACGATGATCCTGCCGCACGGCTTCTACCTCCAGTGCATGGGCCAAAGCGTCCTTAAGCGTCTCGTGGTGCCCGAGCCTCACAGCAGCTCTGACTTCCAGGTCGCGGATGCCGTCGATGAATTTTTGCACCAGGTTCCCTCCAATGAGCGCAGGTACAGACTGGTATGCTTTACGAACCATCTTCTCCACCTCAAGGGCCCACTGCTGCAGGTTTTCGTTGCTGCGTTGCACGCGATCTTTAAGCTGCGCGCGAAAGACGTGTTCCAGGTGAGCGTCACCATATCTCGCCTTCAAGGCCTCAAGAAGCTGCTCATAGGTCACTTTCTTACCGAGAGCTTCCAACACAGTTAAGGCTTGGTCGCGCAGGCCTAGGGTGAGTGCAGTCATGGCTTGGCTTTTATTCCAGCCGTTCGCCTCCATGACGGCCTCGAACTGGATTTTGTAGGCCGATCAGGAAGAGGTCCCGTCGAACGGCGGCACTTTGAATCCACGTAGCGTAGGTGCTGCAGCTACTACGGGAGCTGTGGTTCCATCCCCAAGTTTGAGGTCGTCTAGCGTTTTCGTCACGTTTTAGCTTCCTTGATTTGGGTTTCAGCTTCCGACAGGCGGTTGTCATGTTGAGCAACCCTATCCTTCACCTCCTTTATATCTTTCCCAAAGGTAGCATGAAGGTCTGTTCTTCCGACCGACGGGCCTGTTCCTCCTGTCGGCGGGCCTGTTCCTCCTGTCTGCTCTGCAGCGGCTCTTTCAACTGACGGACCTGTTCCTCCTGTCGGCGAGCCTGTTCCTCCTGTCGGCAAGCCTGCTCCTGCAGCATCACCATCAGAGCACCTAAGTCAGGTGCCGCAGATGTAGGAGCCACCGACGGGCCCGCAGCCGGCGGCTGGCCCTCCGACGTCTGCGTCGTTGCACCACCAAATCTTCGTTGGTCCGTCTCCTGCTGGCGTTGACTTCGGGTACGGACACCCTCCGTTTCCTCCTTAGGTAAAATCGGCATGATTTTATCCCACTTCTGACACCAATTGTTACGAGCTTGAGGTTCGTGACAATAAAAATTGCCGATAAAATTACTTAAATTAACACTTTAATTTACTTTACACAAATTAAAACTAAAAACACTAATAATTAAACACACTAATTCACTTAATTTCGCTCCGAAGCTTCGCTTGTGTCGCCGAGTTCAACTCTGTCTCGATCGCATCTTGCGCCACCTATTTATTTAAATTAGCAAAATATCCGGTATGTTCAAGTAAACACGCGCAAGGTACCGAGAGTTCGAGTATAGATTTTCTAGAAACTTAGTTCTTCGGATGGCGCTGTCGGTTGAGAGATCTGTGATGTCATTTTCTGCAACGCTCTACTCGCTCTCGTTCCTGACACTAGATGGCGCTAGTATATCGTCGACTGGAGCGCGTAACACTATGATCATTGTTTTAAATCTTAAAATCAACAATAACTATTATTACTCATATCTTAAGGAAGGTTTCCATAACTCTGCAGTCAGCTATACTTACCATAAAGCTTGTGTCCATATGTTGACATGGCAATTTATATTGTTAAATTACTTATAAATTTGTTAAAAACTTAAAATGATTTTGAAAGAAAAAAAAATACTGCAACTTACACGAATTACCGACTTTAAATTAAGAATTCAAATTACCCCTAGCTCGAGGTATATTTGCTGAAAAGAAATTCTTTATTCCAGTACCGTCTAGGAATGCAATTTTCACGGTAAATTGACATCCGCAGAAAAAGTAACAAAAATAATTCCATTCCATTTGTTGTAGTAACGTAAACTCACGGGCTGAGGTCGCAGACCGAGAAATGAACCAATTTTCTACCTTTCAACTCTATTTACCAGTGTTGCAAGTATGTGACCACCCTTATATTACACTATAATATAGGCTGCGAGCTAAATAACTGATACAGGTACACAAAAGAAAAATATTCTATTATTATTTCAAAACTATTATGATATTATGATTATTGATATAAATATTCTAATATAATGTATATTTGTTTGGGTTGTTTTGTTTGCCGAGGCACAATTTGATTATTTTTTACAATGGGGATGTAAGAGAAGGATCTCGCTTTTAAAAATGGCTGCGTATTTCAACAGAATATTAGCACATTGGCAAATAGATGAGATTCTCCGCTGCTATAGAATGAGTCAGGCTCTCAGCCAGGCACAATATTAAATTAATTATATAATTGAAAATACTACTAACACTTAAATACGATTTAATTTTTACTTACACCTATAAATGTAGAATAAATATTCTTAAATTTGAATTTGAATACATAAATCTCAATCCAATACAAATATCAAAAGCTACGTTTCAACGGTATTTAAGACTACGCTCTCGCTTATGGGCCTGCGCTCACAGATGGCGCGACATGGCACGGCGTGACAAGGCACACCTCCGTATGCCAAAAGATCCTGTGGTATCCCGTGGCACACCACACAAGTCTAGACGCGCTCGTTTATCGAACGATCGTGCGAGTCGCTTATATTGCCGCTACAACGGGCTAGATTCAATCTTTAGCAGGCACATTCCTATAACAATATGAAGTAACTCATGCGTTTCACGTGATGCAGCGGCGTGCCGCGGCATCCCATGGAATTCCGTGACGTACCGTAGCATGCCGCGATGTCACGCGAGATATTTGGATCTATTTTTGTTGAAATAAAAGAATGTCAGTGCTAATTTAATTAAAATAAGGTCGAAAATTTTTTTCCATGAAAAAATCACTTGATAGGCCGTGTCATGCGGTGCCGTCTGTGTACGCATAATACATACATAATCAGCGTAAAGTAGTGACATAAAGCGGCTGTATTTTGTGTACGGTGAGTGACAAGATCGGAGATCCCTTTTTGACAGACTTGAATCAAGCTTAATGCTCAGAACAGTAATTGGAAAAATTCAAAAAAAACCAGTTGATCTGCGTTGAAAAGTTTACTGAAAGAAAGCTTTTCTTTCCTTTTTTGTATTTACAGATGCAATATGTAAATATAATATAGCTTATGTCCCTTCAACAATTAGGACGAATCTAATGACAGCTCACATATTAAGGTCCATCAAGCCGTTTGTGCTAGAGAGCGTGCCAATGAAATAAACATACGAACATACATACTCTCGAAAAACATTACCTTACTTCTAAAGCAATCAACTAAAAAGGAGGGTTTTTAAGAGTATAATTTATTTTATTTTTATTTTATAGAATAGAGTGACAAACGAGCACTTAGTCCACCTAATGGTAAGTGATTGCTGTGGCCCATAGACGTCTACATCTATCCTAGATTACGAATCAAAATGCAGATGCGTTGTCACCCGTGAAGATTAAGATAGAATGCCTCGTTTCCAGTAAAAAGGGTTCTCTACACTCTGATGATGGAGAGAATCACGGATAAAATATTGCATTGTATGAGTCTTTACCTATATTTGTGTGATACATATCATAATTGTTAAATTTTATTATAACATATATCTTACATAATACGGTATAATATAAGATAAATAAGCAGCATAAATACTTTTACGGTTCTTAGAGCAAGAAGCTCCGAAAGAAACACATTCGCTTTAATGAACCTTCAAACTTTAGTTCATAAACATACTTAATATTATGTGTCTCTTAACTTTTACGTATATCTTAAGTCTGCTGATGGCATTTAGTAGTTACACAAAGTGCAGAACCTTTACGAGTCGTAATACGGCTTTGTGTGGAGAAAGCCGTAAAACTGGGTTGATTCAGTCGGATAAGATAAGACGACTTAGATATAAGATACAATGATCTATATTAAGTTAGATAAATAAGAGAAACATTGTAATAAATTTGCCTTTATGTAGTAGTAAGTATGATAAAGGTCAAAGTCAACTGATGGTAAGTGGATACTGTGACTCGTAAAGGCATATATCTATCTTCAATTAACAATAAAACTGCACACGTTTGCCAATTCTGAGGGATGGAAACAATTAAACTCCAGTTGATCTAATTGTCGTAAGCGCAATTGCTTATCGTAAGGTTTTCCGACGAATGATTGGATGAACGATTCATTCATTCATTTCTAGTGAGCCGATCATTCAATTAATATTTCACCTTACGAACCAGGTCATTCGGATCGATTATTCAAATAGATCGTTTCGAGTTTCAGTATTCTATAATCTATGAGACCTGCTCGATAATGTCGTTCGTCGGACATTACTATACTTATACTCTTTGGTCATAGGTCCTGTCAATCCTTTGTTCCGGAACGATCAAAAGTGTAAACGCAATCATAAATACTTTGATGCAACCTGAGTCAAATGAACGAATCATTCACGACTAACACATATCTTTTACTATGAATCTCAAACTTATAATTAAAAAGCCATATATTCAAAATAACAAATCATCTACGTGAATATTATAGTGATACATGTCTGCGCCTAAATACCAATGCCCCGATCACATTATGAAAACCAGAGACCCTTTTTAATGGTGAGGTAATTACATCGTAGTCCTTAGTTCAGTCAGATGATAGATGTATGTCTATAAGTCAGAGTATCTACTTACTCTCAGGTACTTACCATAGAGTAAATACGGGCATATATAAAATATAAAAATGACTTCAAAAGGGCTTTAAAACATTTGCGAATTTGTATAATATAACCTTTTTCTTTCTCTTTTTACAAAATAATGACCATTAATAATTTTCTCCGTATCGTGAAGGTTATGTAAACTGTTTTGTTTTATTTATTAATTTACATTTTAAAAATAGTGTATATGCTGGCTTACAGTATGCCCAAAACGTCAGCATGCTAATTAACAAATTACAGTTTTAAATAATAGTAATAATATAAGGTACATGTCAAAAGATCAAATAAATTGTTGAATATATTATGTCCTATAGATCAAATAAATAACAAAAAAATACACGCCGAATAGATTATGTAGAATTTAATTTAAATGTCAAATAAATTAAGCAAAATATAGTTGTCGAATTGATTACATAATATTAAAAGAATGTATTACATTATGTCAAAATTGGATGTCAAATATAGAAGGGCTTTATTGTGTACTATACTGTTGCCCTAACTAACAAATTTATTTCTAACGTTAGTATATATCTACGCCCTAACCAGAACTAGAGCATTTTTTATTAATATGAAGTGACAAACGACCTCATAATCTACCTTACGGTAAATGGCTACCGTAGTCATAAGTACTTGCAAACAACTTCAAAAAAAGAAGTCAGAAGTCTACAGATGCATTGTTAGCCTGGCTCTTCATATCCTTAGATCGGAATTCCCACCACCTGCTAATGGCATGGTAGGGCCACGTTGCGGCGTACTATGATTAGAGAAGAAATGAATCGGTTCGATGAGGGAAGGACAAAGTTTTGCGTCGATTACCGTAGTAATATTGCAGTACTACTTTGTTTAGTAAGCTAAACCGGAACCGGAGAGCTCTATTGGTAATGGCATTCCATCTTTCTTACTGTGACTCATCTTCATTTTGATTTTAAATCGAGGATAGATAAATTTCACAGCATCCCATTTATTACTATGCGGAATGCGTGCACTGTCTTTATACATTTCCTTAAATCATAGGATCTTTAGATATTCACAACTGTCTTGGAGACTTTTCACTTCCACTTACTGACATCTTGTATCACTCTAATTAATATTAAATTACAACGAACAATATCGTACGATGTTGGAAGACGAAAGTTTCACAATACGTTAATGTTTATTAGTGCCGTATCACTATTCCACTAAACGACGTTAAATTAAACACTTTGTCACGATTATCTACAGAGCCTGGCACTCGTTCAGATCTCAACTGTTATAACGGCAAAGCCGAAAAATAACAAACGTCTACTTAGTATTGAATAAAATAATTTTAGTCAATAGAAATTACAAGAACACTTATTGAAATTTAAAAATACTTTTACCTTTCGTTTGGATAAAAACCTGGTGAGAACCAGTAAGATACGCAGCCGGAGTGTTTTACATTTATATTGCAGCGAATTTGGCCCCTTTTTACATTTTAATTTTTGGTGGGTATCGTGTATTTAAAAAAAGTTTTAATTAATCTTAATAAATACACAAGCTTCTAAGTTTTTTCTTTTGTGTACGCTTTAATACTGTATATAGTAACCATTTTATAGTAATTTTTATAAAATACAACTTGTTTTTTTTAAATCGGTTAAAATTACAATCTTCACACAATGTTATAAGGAATTCCTTAATTTAAAAATAGTTTCCTTTCCCTCATAAAAGGTAAGCGCTTAAAGAATATTTGGTATTCCGATGCCGTCTTGAAATCAAATTTCCACGAGGGAGTCGACATCCGGAGAAAAACTTACGAAAATATTTTCATTCAATTTACGGACCGTAGCAACGTCTACTCATCTTCAGAGGCCACAGACTTCCAATTGAAACGATTTTCTACCTTTCTACTCTATTTACCGGTGTTACTTATATTTGACCATTCTTGTATTACATTATGATTGTGTTCGTGAGTAAAATATCCGATAAAACTAGAAAATGAATGTCCAATGCCCATGCAGAATTTTATTATTCTTTATTAATATGGATTTGAATCCCAGCCATACGAATCATTGTTTTTTATTTACTATAGATGTATTTGCCAAATTTTCCTTTATTTAAAATAGGTCTTTATAAACACATTTTAGAATTAAGGAATGCTTCAACTAGTCCCTGATTCGGGGGAAGAAGCTGCACGAAAGGAAAGAAGTAAAGTATTTGTTATCCCAACAGTTACGAATTATCATTATGAAATATATACATAAGTAAGAAAATAAAATAAAAAGCTAATTAATAAGAAAACTCATTATGTCCCCGCTACATTTACCTCCCATTTCGATATCGTTTTCTTGTATTGAATACATTTTGCGTACGCTTTGAATTTATGCAAAGGCAAATCAGTAATATTACAGGGAAATATCTACCCAATATAATTTGCCAGCTTTAGAAGTCTGTATTTTGTTAACTACATAATATTAGTATGTACGTAGGCGGTCCCATAATGAATTGGCCTAACTATGAACCAATGAAGGAAATGAAACGAAACCAATTTTATTTTTCAATATAATCACCATTAATACTAACACACTTCTGACATCTGCGATTCAACATCTCTTAACCTTTATAAAAATAATCACATTTTTTATCCTCAAAATGACTGAAGACGGCCGCCTGCAACTCTTCATCGCTTGAAAATTTTGTTCCTCCTTCTCCTCTTCTCTCTCTCTCTCTCTCTTCTTCTCTTCCCTCCAAATTTAAAGCGGGACTTAAGTCCCGCTTTAAATTTGGAAATAAATAATATTCGGACGGGGCCATGTCTGGACTGTAAAGTGGATGTTGAACTTCTGTGAACCCGCATTGATGAACTGCATCCTTCAAAACACCAGCGGTATGAACAGGGGCGTTGTCATGGAGCAACAGGACACCTTTAGACAGCTTGCCTCTTCGTTTTTCCTTTATCTTGTCTCGTAATTTATATATTAAAGAAGCATAATATTCGCCGTTCACGACTGTATTACGTTCTTTAAAATCCACCATCAAAATGCCTTGAAAATCCCAAAATATTGTGCACATCAGTTTTTTAGTCGATTGCTGCACCTTTGCCTTTCTAGGGGGCTTTTCACCCTTATAACGCCATTCCATTGACTCGCGCTTGCTTTGTGGATCATAATACAAGATCATAGTTTCATCACCAGTCACTAGCCGCTCGATCACAGTCTTTGGATTTTCGCCACAAAGATCCAAAAACTGCGAAGCGCAGCGCACTCTTTCCTGTCTCTGTACCGCTGAAAGAAGTTTCCGTACCCATCTTACACTCACTTTTTTCATGTGAAAAGTTCATGGATCGCGCGATGAACGGTACTTTTAGAGAGCCCAAGCCTTGATGCAACTTCTCTAATCTTCAAACGGCGGTCACTCAGAACCTCCTCTTCGATAAGAGCAATCGTTTCGGGAGTGAGCACTTCCACAGGTCGACCGTCGTGGCCAAAGTCTTCGACGGTTTCTCTCCCGAGGCGAAACTCTTTCACCCAATTTTTCACTGTGCTATAGGAGGGGGCAGACTCCTTATACACGCCATCCAATCGTTCTTTTATTTGGGCAGGGGATAAACCTTCTTTAAACAGAAACTTTATGACACTTCGATACTCAGTTTTCGACATTTTGAAAAAATACGCGACTCTCGTTATTCAAATGCCTGTTAAACTAAGACTAAGCATTTCATGTCGATGCATGTTTCTTACATTAAGTGCACGATAAACGTACTATTTAATGCAACACAACATGTAGCGACATGTTGCGTTGAACTATATCAGGCCAGTTCATTATGGGACCGCCTGGTATGTTATTTCATCAATATTGTATGTTCGTTATGTTGATTAAAACTTATTATTTTCTATTCTATTCTAAAAAAAGACTATCAGAAAGAGGAGAAGTATCGTTCTGATAGATCATGGTGTAAAACGTGAATGACATCTGGTATACTGTAATCCTCTATCCTGTAATCAAGAATAACAATTAAGGAAAATCGTTACTACACTTGGAGTATGGTGGTCTTTTACAGACTGACAAAAGAGACAAATAAATCATAATATTTTACTTAGCTTTTTGTTCTTTATAAATTCATATAAAGGTTTTTTTTATAAAATAAGAGTGGCAAACGACACAGCCCACATAATGGTAAGTAGATACCACGGCTCGTAGACACCTACATCGATCCTCGATTAAGAATCAATACACACAATATGCGTTGTTATCCGTGGAAACTAAAACGAAATGCCTCGTTACCACTCATCATAGACAAACAGCACCAGTCACCATACGAAATACTTCTGCATTATGCTGATATTTCGCGCTGGTATTCTGGGAGAGCCTATTCCCACCCTGATCGAGCCGAACCATTCTTGCTACAACTATAATATAGCAGCAGCGTGGCTCAACCACGTGTGCCTTTTATATAATATTTCACGTCATAGTTATAGCAAACTTATAATTTTAGTAAAATTAACAAGTTAAGAATAATAAATTTGGAGATTTTCTTATGATATTATGGTGTTATAAGTCCCAAAGAAATTACAAATTTTTCGGAATAAAATTTCATTTGGGCGCTAGGTTATCTTATCTTATATTTTTACGAAGCTATCCAATTTTGTTCGTATAATGTAAAAGAGAAAAACTTAATTAACCTGAATGTCTAAAATGTCCACAATTGCAGCCTCTTTTCAATGTATAAGTGATAAAATAAGATTTCAAGAGATATTTTTCTAATTTTATTATCTGAGTGTAAAATGAAACGATAATGGTGAAAGTATCGCTTTCATTTTTTATTTTACATTATTTTTTATATATTAGATTGCCTCATTGGGGAAAATTATTCTGTGTTTAACACATCTCCAAAGAAAATGTTTTGAATTGTTATCAGGAAGATATTGATGATCTCCTTTTTTAATAATTAAAACTAAACCTGGCCCCACACTAAGTTTTTCTATAGTATCATAGAGGCAGTTTACATACATAAATTGTAAAATGACAAACATTTTACAACAGACCCAAAACAATTATTTCCAAAAAATACTTGTCCGGTGCAGGATAATCGTACCTCGCGATCCTTAGCGCTGCAACTATACCACTCAGCCATGGTGCCATCTCCTATTTTATTTCCGTATAGGTAGTGCTCTATTTCTATGTTAGCCGTGTAGTGTTGTCGTAGAATCCATCTACATATGTCAACCCATATGATCCAACTGAAGCAGAAGACAACCAGAAAATTAAATCAATAAATGTTTAATTATAAAAATAAAAACATGCCAAATTAATTAGTGGTAGATTTGTTTCCTGTTTTTTTCCAATTATCTTTAACTAATTAAATTATCTCTCCCAGATTGGGCGGATTTGAAAAGAAGTAAATTATCCTTCCAGAAATAGATGTAAGGTAAAAAGAATTCCCGGCAAAAGGGCTCGAATAACATCCGGGTTTTTATTTCGTGATACGACGATTCAATCGATGTCGAAGGCGATGTTGTTCGTGAGACACGTGAAACATTGTTTCATTGAGTTGCCATGGAAACGAGGCGATAGGTATGAACAAAGGGAGTCCGAAGAGGGTTCACGGAATTCAAAGTTGTTTCTCAAATTTACATAATTTTGTACAGTTGCTACCATGTTATTGGAATAGTTGTTTGTCCTAAATATTTTACCTTGTGAGTCGTATATTACTACAATAAGAACAATTAACGACAGTAATTTCAAATAAAAAATTAAAACGATTTTAAATATGGAACGTACGAGTTTTTTTATTAAGCATTATTAGAACTATGTTGAGATTTTATATGATCGCTTGGGTTAATATTCTTGTTTTTAGTTAAAATAAAAATGTTGAAAAGTCTTCCTTACACAGTAAATACTAAAAAGTCTAAGCTATAACATTTTTAGTTTGTATACCGTTACTCTTACTCTTACTCTTACTAAGTCATAGGGGGTATAATTGTCATAGATAGAGAGAGAGATAGATATATAGTCACGCTTGGCAAGCAGGTTGGCAAACCGCTGTTATATTTTAGTCTTTATTAGGAAGACACGTCTGTCCATCACCTAATTTGTTTCACTCTGTCGCCTCTTACCACCTACGGGATGTTATGGGGTATTCTGCCACTGCCACTAAACGATAGAGACTGTATATAAAAATCAAATACTGAATGGTTCTCCGCCGTTGTAGAAAAATTTTGCAGATTGATATAAGATCGCAGTACCAAACGTCTCTCGACTTAGATGCTTCATAAAAAGGGATCCATATCCAACAGCGGACTTTTAAATGCTGACTGAACTTTCTATTATTTAAAACCGTATATTACTCACGTAATAAAAATTATACTACATCTATTTGCCATGTAGTGGTGATGAAAGTGAATCCTAGAAAGTGAACCCACTACCCCATATTAACGTAGGTGTTGTGAGAGGCAACCGAGGAAAGCTGAAACAGAAAACAACCGAATAATAAAAACTATGGTTGCCAACTATTTTGCTAAGCGTGGCAGCTAAGGCAGAGTAATAATCAAAGTAAAAGGCCTGCCTTCAGCTTTCATCAAAGTGATGGATTGCATCGAAATGAGAATGACGTGTTGCCTAAGAAAGATCTCGGATCACACTCTGATGTCTATACGTCTATACGCACTATTGTAGAATATATACTACAATAGTGCGTGATAATATGCTAATTACTAATATCTTACCAACTATATATACATGACTACGTGACACACAACACAGCATTGGACTTTTGTTAAGCTTTAAAGGAAAAAGAATAGATAATTCATGACATATCCATATTTAATAGATAATCCATGAAAAAATGTACAGTATAGAATGGAAATTATCTTTGGAATTTTTGATCACTTTCTGAATGCCCGTTGAAAACCTTTTGATTCAAAAGTAGTTACGCAAAAATGACTCTTATTAACTATAATTTTTAATCTCATTATTAACGAATTATATTTTGATAACAATTTACTTAAAAAAATATATTGTCCAATTCTTTTTACATATGCTTTAAAAACATATATATTACATAAAACCGACTGCTTAAAGCGTAATTAACTTCTAAAGATGACATTCAGCAAAATTAATTTGACAGATGTCACTGTTAGAAAGGCATGATGAACAGATTTTATCTTATCAAAACATGGAGGCGAGCTACACGTTGCCGTCTGGATAAAGGGGAATTATTTTTGATTTACCTGACTACCCGGGCGCAGGTGAATAGGGGATTATGAATGACAAACAACGTGAAGGCATAACCATATGTGAACGACGTGTAGTATACGTACACATTTATATTATGTCATTATGCACCGTTACACCTCGACGGAGGCAGTCACGGTAAAATTTCACAGTACGCTACCAACCCGAGTTTTTTATTTGCAGTTTTAAGTGCAGCTCGAGAGTGAAGGAAACATCGTGAGGAAGTGTAAAAATCTGAAATTAAAAAAATGAAATACTTCGAAGACATGAAGTCCGCAAAAAAGGATTGGGGGCAGGGTGATTGACAATTTCTCGCCCTATTAACTCTGAACATATCATTTAATACTTGTATCACTAATAAGTTACATATTGTTTTTAAGTCCAATTATAGATCCACGTCTTTATTATCTTTACTGTGTAATAGAATTCATCATTTCATTTCATCCCGTGGTAAGAGGCGACTATAAAATATGTATATATATATATATATATATATATATATATATATATATATATATATATATATATATATATATATATATATATATATATATATATATATATATATATATATATATATATATATATATATATAAGATGTTTAGGTTTAAATATCCAGGCTGACAACTGGGAAGTTGCAAGATATCTTTTTTTATTTATTTATTTTTTCTTGGAAAAGAGTGACAAGTGAGCAGACAGTCCACCTGATAGTAAGTGGTTGCTGTGGCCCATAGGCATCTACATCTATCCTCGTTTGCGAATCAAAAAGAAGATGCGTTGTCAGCCTTGAGGACAAAGATAAAATGCCCCTTTTCCAGTAAAAAGGGTCTCCGGTTCTTTAAACTCACCATACGAAATACAGCAGCATTAAGCTGCTATTTGACGCTCGTATTCTGTGAGAGCGCGGTCCTTCCCCGGCCGAGCCGGCCTATTCGTGCTACAACTACACAGTTAATATAGCTACAGCATGGCTCTACCACGTAAAAGTACGGTGATCACCATTTCTCCTGTCAAGTATGACATTTAGACAAATCTTCCCTACAACGAGAAATGCCAATGATTGCATATTCAATTAAAATATAAAAAAAATAATGAAAACATCCTGAGAAAAACCAGCGTGTCTAAGATTATAATAATATTTCGAGGATATGCACTCAGCAAATAACAAATAAATAAAAAACACGGCCGTAGCGTCTCCCATCGTCTTATGAAAAGAAACTGTGGTTGCTAATCCCACCGCCAATCGTAGCGAATATGGGAATAATTCCCTAAATTATGGGGCAAATTACGGAGGGGCATATTTTTAGCAGCGGACTTTTGATTACGACATTGGTAACGGTAAAAATTGAAGAACCACGACCGACTTTATCCTACTGATAAATTCCACTAAAATTATAGTTGACGTTTGTTCACTAATGTAATGCGTACAGAAATACTTTTATACCAAACTTCATAGCAAATTATATTGATTATAAGAGCAATTAATATTATGAAAGAAAATAACACAAAAGTTTTTTAGGTCAACCATAAACCACGACTTTCATATTTTCACCTAAACATAGCGCTAAGAGCTTCCTTCAGAATGTATGTGCTTCCGCTTCCTCGTAAGAATAGTAACCAAGAAACTTGGAAGCAGAATGTCAGATATTTTTTATAAAATCCACTTGCCTTTTCCAGAATTCAAAACAATATCATCGATGTTCTAATTTATATGTATAAATTAAAATAACTTACATTAACATAAGTACGTACATTCGCATGTGTATACAACATAATATGACGCAATTAAAGTCATGTATTGTTCTACTCTATTACTATATTGGTAACATTTTAAAAGAAATAAGTTTTCTGAGCCATTCAATATTTTTGATGATAAAATAATATCCAATTTGGTCTGAAGGTAAGTAGAGCTGTTATCCATCGAGTCGTGTAATATTCTTTATTTTATCCGCAAAATCAGTTCTTTTCGTCAAAGGAAACCTGCTTGTAACTATTTTCCGTATGAAGAAATTCCTATTAAGGCTTGAGCGCTTTGAAATTGCATATGAAATCGGTATTCAAAGCTTTGTATACATCTAACAACTTTCAAGGATATGATCTACGTAATGGTTATGTATATAAATAGTAACACATCTATCTAAAAAACCTTTAGCTTCCTTAATAATTTCTTACATTTACTTAAAAACTACATATTGAATGATACTAATCTAACGGATGACATCGCATTTAATTTAACTTATTTTAACTCTCGACGTTTCGAATGCCTTGCAGTATCCATGGTCACGTGGTAAGGATTGCAATATTTGTTTTTTTTTTATAGAAGAGGGGGCAAACGAGCGTGCGGCTTACTGGTTGGTAAGTGACTACTGCCGCCCATGAACAACCGCAACACCAGGGGGAATTGCAGGTGCGTTGCCGGCCTTTTAGTAAGGAGTAATCTCTTTCCTTGAAGGTTCCTAAGTAGTATCTGTCCAGAAAAGTCGCCGGTGGTAAATAATTCCACAGACAAGTTGTACGAGGAAGAAATCCCCTAGTAAAATGCCCATTGGTGGACGGCCAAGCATCCAGATGATGAGGATGATAGTGTGAATTTTGACGCAATGTTCCCCTCCAAGTGACCACGAGAATTTCAATGCTAGCTAAAGCAGTAAGGGTAGACTATGACGATGAAGCAGTAGTACCACGTGGCAACATTCAATAACGAGGCTGTATTACATACCCCGGCTGCAAACATGTATTATAGATGTATCGCTACAAGCATCAATCAAAATCTCCTGTCGTCTCTACAAATGAAGGAACAAAATTAACAACGACTTAAGTAATTTTACGAAACTACTTAAGTGATTTCAATTAGATTAGACTTTAGAACCTAGTGTTGAAATTATAAATTTTATACAACCGACTTTACAACTGAATTAATGTATTCGAAGTCAATTAAATAAGCATTATTAAATCCCAAATCTTAAATTAGGATGCCAAAATAAAATAATATCTTAGTTTAATATGCCAAATTGAGGAGATACGGCAAAGGAGTTCCTTTGAGCGGTTAACGTGCAAAGTTGTGTCTTCTGGGGATTGAATTGAACTAGATTAAGTCACCCCCAATCTGACTTTGCTAAGCAAAGACTTGACCTCAGACACAAGTTTATTCCGGGTACTCGGTGCTGCCGTCTGCATAGCAATGTATGTTACTAGTTTGCAATATATCACTGAAATGTAGAAAAATCGGTGTTGGAGATAGCACACAGCCTTGTGTGGAATACCAGCGTTTACAGGCTTGTAATCAGAGCATGCACCGTCGATAACGACCTTGATGTTCCGATTAGCAAGAAAACTAGTGAACCAATCGTACATTTTTTCGGGAAGCTCATAGAAAGGGAGCTTCGAAAGAAGCGCTTTGTGCCAGACCCGATCGATGACCTTTGCTATGTCCAAACTAACGGCCAATGCCTCACCCTTGAACTCTACTGCCTCCGCCGATCTATGAATAACGTAGACAAGAAGATCACCAGCTGATCGATCACGACAGTAGCCGTATTGTCAGTCACTGATCAGCTAGTGATCCTCAAGTTATCTCATGAGCTGAGAGTTTACAATCGACTCCATTATTTTGGAGAACAAGGGAGTGATTGCGATAGGCCTGTAGTTGGGCGGGTCTGAACGGTCGCTTTTTTTTCGTGTGAACCAAAGCTATCTCCCGAGAATTCGGAACTACGCCTTGGTAGTAGGAGTATCGGAAGCGACGCATTAAAACCGGTACCAACTTCGGAGTACACGTCTTCAGCACAAAGGGAGGGACTCCATCAGGCCCGCTCGACTTGCTGACTTCCATTGAGAGGAGTGCTTTGAGACAAGTTGAACGCAAGAAGAGATGATTGATAGAAGTTCCCTTGGACATCCTTGGCGAGAGACCAGAATTCACGGGCTATCGAAGGAAGATGAACTAGCTTCTCGCCAATTCTGCCGATGGGCTCAGATCTTGCGTTGGCAATAATTCTTTTGAAAGACCGGTAGGTGGAATTCTACTTCTTTTTAACTTTTTGCTTTTTTTTTCGAGACGTCGAAGCGTCAGCCCATGCTCGGTAGCACTCCTGCTTATAGCGTGATGCTATTTTACAGCAGCGACCAAACCATGGCTTGGATCTGCCCCCAATGGGCACCACAGAGAACGGAATAAAAAATTCTATACCCTGAAGTATGACATTAGCGACAGAATCAGCAAAAACGTTAGGATCGTCCGGCGAGAAGGAAATCCCCAAGGATAGGATGTAAAAAAAGACCGCATTCTATCCCAATTGGCTCACCCATAGTGGAAAACACGGCGGCAGCCTGCAGAATGCAACCACGACGTTAATGTGACTGGCACCACTCTCCGGGCAAGACAATGCACCGAGGAAAGGGGCGCCGATGGAAACCTGATATCCGTCCGGATAGGAAGTCAGCAGAAGGTGCAACAGAGAAGGTGTATGATCTACCACATCTGGAAGCCCTGTAGGCGTAGTAACGAGCTGTGTCAGACCATATGCCAAAGCAAAGACATAAATAGATCTCTCTGCATGATCAATTAAACGTGAACTGAGCCATTCGGCGAGGTGGGTGTTAAAATCACCAAGGATCACGATCTCTGCGTATGGGATCTACTGCAGCACGAAATCTGTAGCCATTTGTACATGGTCGTTGAGTCGGTCTGTTTCGGTATATCAGCTACGGGACCTATATAGGCATCCGTAGACGTGGGGATGGTTGTCGCTGTCTACGCGCAGCCATAAGATGGACAGTTCCGTACCTTCAAGACTGTCGAGTCATCGAAAACAGATGTTATCTCTAACGAATACGCAAATTCCAGCCTGGGGCACAAAGGAATGTTCTAATTTGTACCCCGGGGCAGGAGAGATACGAAGCATCAGCCAGAGAGGACACCTGCATTTCAGCCAGAAAGAGCAGAGCCGGCCTCGCCGTCTCGAGATGCACTACCGTCTGCGTTGGCGGCGTTTAGGTTATGAAGTCCTCTCATGTTGTAAATATTTACGGATAGCGTGGCAGGTGTCACCTTGGTGTTGTTGCTCCGCTTGCCCCGAGAAGTTTATGTCGCTAGCAGAATGGCGCCAGAGCACTCCCGGTCAGAAGGAGTAGGATAACTTGGTCTACTACTACGCTACCGTATAAGAGGGGGGGGGGGGGGAATTGAGCCTACGGCCACCTACACTCACCAAGCGAAACGCAGAGGTAAGGTCGTGGTACCACCACGGTTTGAGCCGGCCCATCCATGCGACAACAAATGCTGCCGCGTGGCTTTACCACTTTTGCAAAAATGATATTGGACATATAATATATGACAGTATGATAAAAACTTATATAAATATACACACAGGGCACACTAAAAGTTGTGCGCTTCTGGCCACTAATAAACTTTTACATTTTAAATGCTATATTTTTTAAAACATAAGAAACGCATTTAAACATTCCCATTAGATTTAGTTATACATGTATATGTAAGTCACTGATGTAAATAATATACTTAGACGTAAAAACAATAAATAAACAAGTCAGTCATATCCGGGTGAACAAAAACAACAGTTATTAGGTTTTTTTTTTCGAAAACTTTCAGTGTAGTCAGGAGTCGTCAGGTATACGTCCTGCGCAGATGTCTAGTCTCCGTGGGGACTGGCCGCCGTGCCTGGAAGAGATTATGCCTAGACATATTTGTGTTGATATATTTTTGTATGTTTCAAGGCTACTAAGTATAAATGGGCTGGGTTTTGGAGTTGAAGGGCTTTCTGAAATTTAGTATATTTTTGTTTATTTTATTATCATCATTACAGCCCTTCACTAGTCCACTGCTGAACGTAGGCCTCCCCCAAGGAATGCCACAAAGTACGGTCCTGAGCCACATGCATCCATCAACTTCGTGCATGTCTTACCAGGTCATTTAATGGGGGGTCGCCCTACACTACGCCTACCAGTGCGGCTGCCACTCGAGAACCTTCTTTCCCCATCGGTTATCGGTTCTTCGACATTTATGGCCGGCCCATCGCCACTTCAGCTTACTAATCCGTGGGGCTATGTCGGTTACTCTGGTTCTACTGTGGATATTGCTGTATGTTTGTATATTAGCTTTTTTAAAAGTGATGAAAATTTGTCTCTATCTCTGTGTCTCTTTTCTATTATTAAAGATCTGTATTTATATTATAACAATAGAACAAAGAAAATTATATGGTTGAAAAGAAAATTTTTAGGTTTACTTCTATTATTTTTCACGTTGTTTTGTTAGACATCTTAATTCACCTCCCTTACCCCTTGCCTCTTTATCATGGGTGCCGTAAAGCGCAGTATTTAGGTAAATTTATAACAACAATAACATCAACTATAAAAGTACAACATGTATATTGATACATGTTGTACTTTTATAGTTGATGTTATAGTTAACGATGTTTTTAAGTCTAGTGTTTAGAAAACAAAGTTCAAATCAGTAATTACTTGCCTTCAGTATGAGCATTAATTACTTAAGATATTTTTATAAATTTATATAATATTTAAAAAAAGAAAGAACTGAAAATCTGGATTTTATTTAGTATATATTTCGGAAATTCTGTTAAACGTCTAAGTCTGGTGTTTAGAAGACGAAGTTAAAATGAGTAATTACTTGATTTCACTTTGAGTATTAATTACTTAAGATATTTTAAAAAAGTTTATTAATATTTAAAAAAGAAAGAACTTAAAATCTGGATTTTTATTTATTATATAATTCGGAGGTTTTGCTCCCCCAAACATTATGTAATTTATTTTATCATAATGAGTTGTGAGATTCGGTGCCCGACGTTTAATATTTTGTGCTTCTAGTATGACATGTTAATTAATTTTTAATTAATTGATTTTGTTTCAATCATATTAAGTAAGCATGTTTTGTTCTAAAATTTGGTTTCCGTATAAAGTTAAGTTGTGTTTGCCTCAATTCCAGCAATTCGTAAGGCGTTTATTTTTAGCGATTTAAAGTATTCAAGGTTAATTTTTTCATATAACAAGGGTGAGAAACGAGCACAAAGTCCACTTGATGGTAAGTGGTTGCCGTAGCCCATAGACATCTATCCACAATTACGAATCAAAATGTAGATGCGAATGCCTCCTTTCCAATAAGAAGGGTATCCAGTTTTCTCCACTCACCATACAAAACACAGCAGCGTTAAGCTTCTATTTAATGCTGGTATTCTGTGAGATCGTGGTCCATCCCTTGTTGAAGCGATCCATTTGTGCTACATTTATAATACTAATTTAGCTGCAGCATATTATCTCTACCACGTAAAAAAACACATCCCCAAAATCTCAATATTTTAGATGAGGTTTTATGAAAGTTATATATAAGTAGATGGATCGATCCAAACACTAAATAAAACGCAAAGTCAGGACACTGCTTTGAAGCATAGTACATAACATTCAACAAGTTAATTCAATAAGTCAGCTGGCGATGCAAAAGAAGTGATTCTTTGGTCCGGTCGTTATTTATTTTAATGAAAGTATAATTTATAGTCTAATTTTTAATTTTATTTTTTTTAAATTTTAGTATGTTACATTTATAATATATACATATATATATATATATATATATATATATATATATATATATATATATATATATATATATATATATATATATATATATATATATATATATATATATATATATATACATGAGATATAATAGAATATATATTTACCATAAAAATTAACCATAAATAATCCACAAGAGCCGTGATAGCTCAGATGCTTAACGCTCGCTGTAAATATATCAGAACGCGAGTAACCTGGGTTCGATCCCCGCCGGCACCAATGAAATTGTTAATTGCAATTTTAAGTGCTGGTTTACCACATGCTCGGTGGTGTAGGAAAACATCGTGAGGAAACCTGCATGTCTAAGGGATAAGAAAAAAAATATTTCGAAGCATGTGAAGTTCGCCAACACGCATTGGGGCAGCGCGGTGGACACTTCCTTGCCCTAAAACCCTCTCAGAAATGAGGGGTCATTGTTTTAATTCTCACTTTTATATTTCCGCGATATCTTTCAGATGTACATAAATATTTTATGTAGAGTCATATTAAATATATGATTTTCAAGTCACGTACAGTATACGCGAGTGGTTTTGATTTATTCACAGACATGAGTGTGGCGGCGAACTTAGTGTAAGGGGAAAGTGGAAAGAAAATATTAAAATACGAAGGCCTGTGCCCAGCAATGGGACGTATATAGGCTGTAACTTTACTTTTTTTTTATGTTTCATGTTTAGTCGTATTTATTGTAAAGAGGTTATATTAAAATCACAGGCTTCCTCCCATTCTTAAGAGGGTTATTAGTTTGCAGCACCGCTCCATTGCGTGTTAGTGACTATATTAGGTATTTTTTTTCATAAAATAAAATAAGTATTTATAAATTAAAAAATATTATTCTCCTAAGTGTTAAAGTATAGTCATAAATTTAATTCTGTTGTTTTTTTATGTCATAGGTTGAATTTTTTTAATCCGTATTTATGTCGTAAATATAATGTGTGAATATGTCCTCATGTAGTCGTTCAGATGTTACATGATTGATTACTAGTCGATGCACCAATTTCATAGATTTTACATGATATAACTACATGCTGACTTATCCCGCATGTGATGCATTCGAAATTCAGAGCGAGCACTTAGTACATCAATTTTTGTATTTAAGAGTAGGAGAGTTACTCTTACTGTTTTCAAAGTATCGGTATTATGCGTCAACTAGGTGTTTGGAAGCAAATTTCACTCAATTCACCAGCGATATGAAAAGAATTTTTGAGAGCAATAGTTAGTTATGCAGCTATAAATTATTATCAGCATACCATTCCAGTAGAAAAGGAAATGAGGAGAAAACTTCCTCAAAGCGCTTGTTTTACGTCCGCTTCCAACAGTATCCAATGACTTGGAAAATGAATTTCAGATGTGAATTCAAGAAAGTTCTACAAAGTAAATGCAATGAACTGCGTTTACATCGCACTACAAAGGTAGATAAGTGTGTCCTTTTAATTAGGCCAATGTAAACGGCAACTTTTTTCTAGATATATTTTTGTAGTATTTGATGTTATGAAACGTATAAAATTATAAGGGAAAAAATATATAAAAATTAATATTTGTTCGTATTTTAAGCGCTGCTATAGCATTCATCAGATAATGGTAAAACTTTGTCAACAAATTGCTTGCATTTTCACGCAGGTAACAGACATAACTGGTAGGTGGGGCTGTTGTAGAATCCAGATATTCGTTTATTTAAGCTGTAATGCTCAATGAATATTAATGTTGAAATTTTTTATACCTTAATGTTTATTTAATTATTCTATTTGACAATATTAACCATTAGCACATAATATGATTGAATAAAAGTTTCTAAAGATATAAAACCTCCCGCATTTACGAGGAATTTTGTATACAGTGTACTAGGGAAAAACACAAAAATTGATTAAAACGCAGTTTTTTTATCTAAAATATTATGACCCTATTTAAAAGCTTAATGGAAATTCGTACAGGGTTATTTTTCAAAGAGTAGCCAAATTTTAAACTTGAGTTCAAATATATAAAATTATAAATCGTTATTGCAGTTTTTGAAAATACGAGTAAATGATGCTTTTGCTTTTATTTGAAATTGTGCCAGATTGAATGTGATTTTTGGGCACCACCGTTTTCGCCTAACACCGGCATTCACTTGAACGTGTACGTGTGCAGTAAACTCAGTAAAAATAGTGCATTACCACGCATTTTGAATTCAAAGGAAAAAGAAAGGACAAAATATTTGAGAATTTTTTAATTAATTTTTCTTCACCATCTATCTATATTACCTATTCTGAACCTACCTAACCTAAAATGAGAATAGATGACAGGTAGCAGGCTAATGTGATAGCATTTAATTGTGTCGTTGATTTCATTCACCAACGTTAACTTTACATTATAGGTATTCGTGTTTATTTACAAGTAACCTTATTAGGTAAGAGAAGGCAAGCAGTGTTATAAGGTTATAATAACTTCTGTCGCCTCACAAAGTCTCACAGACCCAAAAATTTATGTCTACCTTCTGTGTACTAAATATCGGGAATTTGTCAATAAAACAAAAAATACAAATTATTCATCTAAATTTATTTTATCGCCTTCAAAGTAGGCCCCATTGCTTGCAATACAACATCTCCAACGCTTCACCCAGTCTTCCATACATTTTTCATAGGCTATTTGCGGTATGGCCTTTAGCTCATTCAGCGAATTTTTTGTTATGGCTTCTATCGACTCAAAACGTTTTCCTCGAAGTAGTAATTTTAACTTGGGAAATAAGAAAAAGTCAGACGGAGCCACATCAGGTGAATACGGTGCTTGGTCGAGTACTTTTGTTGAATTTTTCGCTAAAAACTCTTTCACTATAATGGCTGTGTGTGATGGTGCATTATCATGGTGCAGCATCCATGAGTTGTTTTGCCACAAATCTGGACGTTTTCGGTGGATACTCTCACGCAAACGCTTCATGACACCTAAATAATATTCTTTATTCACTGTTTCTCCCTTTGGAAGGAATTCGGAGTGAACCACACCACGGTAGTCAACAAAAACTGTCAGCATCACCTTGATTTTGGAGCGACTTTGCCGCGGTTTTTTAGGTTTCGGCTCGTTTTCGAGACGCCATTCTGAAGACTGTTGGCTTGTTTGCATGTCGTACTCATAAACACATGTCTCGTCGCCAGTTATTATACGTTTCATAAAGGTCGGATCCGTAGAAGCTCGGGAAACCATGTCTTCAGCGACATGCTTTCGCTGCGCTCTTTGAACAAAATTGAGCTCTTTTGGAACTAGTCGAGCGGCGACGCGTTTCATGCCTAAAATGTCAATGAGAATGTTGTGGACGGACTTAAAAGATATGTTCACCTCACTAGCCAACTCTCTCAGACTCATACGTCGATTTTCGAGCACTAGCTTCTTGATTTTGTCGATGTTTTCTTTGGTCGTAGCGGTTGAAGGTCTTCCAGAACGAGGCAAGTCTACTACTAGTTCTCGGCCTCCTTTAAAAGCGTTATACTATTCATAAGCCATTGTTTTCGATATACACGATTCGCCGTAGGTATTTCGCAACATTTTTAGTGATTCCACCACATGAAATATCATTCGAAACACAAAATTTAAGGCACACTCTTTGTTCAACAATATTTTCCAATGTAAAAATCGCCGAGAACTCAAAACTATGACCAACAAAAAGTGTACGTTAAAACAAATTAAATAACAGATCCCGCTCAAACTTTGCGCGCTAAATCAGTAAATTGCTACCAATATGCAGTAAAAAAATTAGAACGACCTCTTTTACGCGGGTCTTTTTATTGACATATTCCCGATACTTTTTACACAGAGTAGTATAACACTTGAATACTACTAAACAATATAAATTTCTCATAATCGCATTTTCCTACACTTGCATTTTCCAACGTTATCAATTATAGAAAATAGTAAAAAAATATTATAAATTTGTAGAGGTTTTTTTCTTAAATCATGAAACGTCGTCAAACAACAATATGTCTTGATGTTTTTACTCGCTATACAGTAGCTTGACGTTTATGTATATATGTATCTAAGTTGTATTTATACATATAATGAAGTTTTGGAATTCATTTTTTTATTTATTTTAAAAACCAATAGAAATTTCACAATTGTTAAGACTTAAAATATATAAATTAAATGTAAGGCCTGTTAAAGGTTTTTCAGTTAAATAAACAAAATATATTATGGGCGGTACTAATTAACTATTATATGTATTTGTTATATTATGTATATACCATTCTAATTATATATAATCTGTTCACAGATATGTGTTGATTAATTATTTATACTAATTATACTTTTGTATATGTGTATGAGGATGTAATATTTTGTTATATTTATATTATATATTTCTCTGCAAAATATTTAAATGTAGTTAAATATCAACATGTATAACATATCAATTTATTGATATATTACACCTGTTTATTTATTTATTCTTCTATACTGTTACACCATTGTCCAATTTTCACCACTAATTCCATAAAGGATAAACAATCCAATTCAGAAATGTTTATATTAAATGATTCAAAGATTGTAAATATTTCATATTATAATTATGTTAATTTATGTAGATGTACTATTTACTTATTTTGTGTAGTAAAGGCACTAAATAAAGTAACGACCTGGTAAGACATGCAGAACGTCGAAGGATGCATACGGCTCAGGACCGTGCCCTGTGGCATTCCTTGGGGGAGGCCCACGTTCAGCAGTGGACCAGTAAAGGACTGTAATGATGATCGTCATGATTTTGTAAATCAAAACTATTTACTCATTTTGCACTTCGTTTAGAATCCTAATAGCTTTAGCTTTAAAGGCTGGTTTACCAAAAACAAAAATATCTATATCAATAAAGATCTCATTGTATGTCCTGACTAAGTGGTTTATGGGCGCATTACGTGCATAATTGGTATAATAGTGGTTAATATAGCATATAGCGCCATATTATAGCGCGCTATCTCTTCATAACACATAGCGCGTGTTATGCAAGTAGTCGCCATGGCGCTATTGCGCTATGGCGCTTTGGCGCTATCAAAAATATAAAATATATCTAGCGGCAATTAGTTCTAGCAGCAGCGCTGTTGGGAGAGGACGTGTGACGCAAATTTTGGTATCGTAGCGCGCTATTCATCGCGCACGACCTAATTTAATGTTAGACGTTGTTTAGTTAGTGGATACTGTATATTTATAAATGATCAAAGTACTCAGTTGTGATAAAAGAAGCCTAACTAATGTTTTTAAATGTAAATAAAATATAGATACAAATATATAATAGTGTATGTAAATAATTGATTTTTATAAATACAATAAATAAACTTTTAAATACACCTTTATTTGATTTATAATTTATATTAAGGTTAAAAAAATGTTTACGTCAATTACAATATAATAAAGAGTTATTAATTTTATTTCGAATTTAAAAAAATTATTCTATTTTAAAAAGTACATGACTTAAAAATATTTTTAGGGTTATAGAAAGAAGTAAACCTGAAAGTATTAAAAACCATGCATTGGTTTTTCTTTACCGCTTTATTTTATTTTAGTCTAAAATGCGACTTATTATATAGCACGCGATAGATAGAATAATGTTCTTATATAGCACGCGATCTATCCAATGAAAGACATGTAATGTAACGTGCTAAGAGATATACCGTTCTGTATAACTTAACGCGCTTACCGGCCTCCTACACGCTTTCTTATAAATAGCGCGCTATAACACAGCGTATTTAATAGCGTGCTAGAGGTAAAGAGGTAACAGCAAACGGCACATGCAATAAAGGGGGCAGCCGATGGCGGTAATGACGCGACGGTACCTTGTATGTTATACTTGCCATCAACTCAGGGCAGTCTATGTCTCCGGACAATATCATACAAAAAATATACGTCCATTAATTTACGTCTGTTTTCGAGTGTCAATAAATTTTAGGATTGACAAGCATTTTCATAATTGATTTTTTCTGTGTACTTTCTATTCTATTTTTATAGGTTGTGTATTGAAATGACTTAATTGGACTGGAATATTCTTGTACACTACGAACATAAGCATTGTACATAACTTTAATGGCATTATTATTTTTAAAAGGCTTGCAAGTTCTCATTACAAATCTGAGATTTTTAAAAGCCTTGTTAACAGTTCTATATTTTATATTGAATTAACTTCAATAATCCGTAATTTTGTATAGTATATTGAAAACTAATGATAATACGTTAATTTCATGTAAATGACCAATTATACTCACTATGACCTTAATGAATTACAGATCTGAATTTCTCAGCTCATGATATTATTTGAAATAATTTCGTGTTCGCTTCGTATTCATTTATCATTTCATTCAAAGGTAATTGAAGGCCTAAATTTATTTTGGAAACGCACAGTTCTTTTAACTCGTATTTTTTAATAAGTTACAGACATTTACAAAAATAGTTAAACCAATAAAAATTATATTAGTATTATTTAAAATAAAATCAATATGTATTTACTTTTGACAAAACAAAGCAGTATTATTTTTCTCGGCTGAAACAGGATTTTCGCAGTATCATCCATCAGCGGACCCGCTGACCGCTATACCCGTATCGGATGTTCTGCTATAAATACAGAAATAACGACCTCTGCGATTTACTGCCTATATTAGATGAATGGTCTTTGCTGAATGCAGATATATCTTTGTAACTTAGTGCGAATTACTCGATAACCATTAAGCTAATTTATCAAGTTTTTGTTTGTTTCAATGAAAATTATTTTAATACTTTTATAGATTATGTACTTTTGTTTAATGTTTATTTAATAATTTATTTAACCTTTCAACTACAACATCCAAATTTATTTAATGAACCACAAAATGGGTCATGGGTGACCCTAAATAAAAATTATTTCTTACAAAATATCAAACTTTAATAAACAAATAATTTGCATTAACTTAAACAATTATTACTAGTTTTTTTTTGGATAATACTGGGATGCTTAAGGAAAAAAATGTAGTAAAAATCTTAAAATCTAGATACATTGATAACAAATAGGTAACCCATGTTGTGCACATATATTTTTGGAGCACTTAACACATTTATCTCCGCCCCTCCTATTTTTGGCTCTGGTGCATAAATTGCAGCGTGAACTTGGGCTACTAGAGCGCTGTTTTCTTCATCTACTCCCAAAACATGACGCATTATCACTTTAAGAGATTAAGGCAAATTTTTACCTCATCAAGGTGGCGTTTCACGTGGGGCTGTACTAATTGAAGGCTTTCTGAGAAAGTTATTTCTTTTCAGTTTACAGCTGCGAATGTTTGCCTTGAGTATTACATTTCAATTTATACCTCCAGCATCAAGCATGCCGTAGAAAAATCTTAGCGGCCACCTACGTGTTTTTCTTGCTGTTGTCTTAGAATTACTTAATTGGTGAAACGTGTCAATGCCACCTTTCGTGGCGTTATAATCCAGTATTATTGCGGATTTTTGTGTATTAGGTTCAATTTTACCGCTGTTGTACATCGTAGAAATCAGGACAACACATTTGGTTTTCTTCAAAACATGAGATATTAGTGTGATATTTTTGTCAAACGCAAATACCGAAGTAGGGACATCTTTTTTCTTTGCTAAAAACTTTGGAGGTATTTCGGGTTTGTTCTTTCGCAGCTTGCCTATCATTGTTAGTCCAATATTGCGTAACTCATTTGCAAGTTGAATCGAGGAGAACCAGTTATCCATAGTGATGTTCCAATTTATATGATGAATAGGTTCCGATAGCTTCAAAACATAATATGATGGGATAGACTGTCCTGTAGGATATTTTGTCATTCTACCTACATATGGAATTGCAGATATCATGTAAGCAGTCTTAGCATCACACATCATTAAAAATTTCATGCCATATTTATCACGTTTCTGTGGCATATATATAATAAATTTACATAGACAACGGAAATCAAGTATTTGTTCTTGTACTGTTACATATTCCGACGGAGTGTAGTGCTCACGGCATGTTACTTGAAATTTGTCTCACACTTCACGCAGCGCTGTAAAATTATCATTGACTTTCCTTGTTTCACGTGTCTCATGATTATCAAATCGCAAGTAATTTACCAAGAATTCGAACCTGTTCTTTAATATTATGGCCCTGAAAACAGATGGACCATCCAAAATCGACCATAACTCGGACAAGTTTGTTTAAGCTTTTTTATATAAACCACTAAGATGCATTAATCTAAATAAACCCGTCCACTCCAATTTATCAGTTTTAGTAGTGTAACGCTGGTTTTTATGGTCTCAGAAATTCTGTCAAATTGTGCGTTACAAAAATATCCAATATTTCATTTGGAAAAATAGCTTCGACGGTTTTTATTCGGTTTATGCGTCGCGAGCGATACTACTAGTAGTGCGTGTATTAGCAAACGTAAACGGAGTTCTTCGCCAAGTATAACCATTTTTGCCCATACAGAAATCAGATAGAAGAACATCATCATCATCAGATCCAGGTTCAACATCAAACAAATCTTTTTCATCGGAGTGTGCGGATATATGCTCAATTTCTGCAGTTTCATATCCAACTTCGCCCGAAGAACTAGAGGTTTCACCTTCATATTCTTCCAAAAGTTTCTCTATGTCATTAGTTCCAAGGGCTCGTGACGTTGAGGCAATATTGAAAGACTATATGTGAAATAAACGTGAAATTACACAACAGTTAATCACAAAAAAGTTTTTCTAACTGTAATATCTCCGAACCTAATGAGTGTGCGCACCCTACCATGCGTCACGGGCCACTGATTACCAATTACGGAAGGTACCTAGACGCACATTGTTATAGGTGCAAAACTCGCTAAATAAAAATAAAAATACTTTTGCGTGGGGTCACCCATGACCTCATGTTCTGGTCCTAGGGTTAATATTACGCTTATTTGTAATGTTTATACGAGAGAAACCATCACCCATATTTGTTCCGTAAGTAGTTAAAAGAAGCAAATGTGATGCGTCAGAAATATCTTATCGCTTCCGATAGATGGTATAACTATCTTACCTACGCTAGACGTAGAACAATTAGACCAGCGATGTGGAGCAGGCGTCCAAGATGCAAGGTGTCTAGTGCTGCGTCCATCATTCCACCTGCCAAGGGTGATTATTAAGATAAACCCTCCCAAAATCGAGAGATGCTAGGCCAGCAGTAGCCTTATGTACGTGGTACAGCCACGTTGCAGCTATATTTTGGTTGTGGCACGAATGGAAAGGCTCAACCGGGGAGGGACCACGCTTTCACAGAATAGGAGCGTAAAATAGCAGCTTAATACTACTGTGTTTCATATGGTGAGTGTAGAGATCCGGAGACCTTTTTCTACTCGAAACGAGGCATTCCATCTCAGTCCTCAGGGGTAACAACGCATCTGCGTCTTGATTCTAAATCGAGGATAATGTTGATGTCTATGGACCTAAGCATCCACTTACCATCAGGTGGACTATTTTTGTTTGTCACCCTTATTCTTTCAAGAAAACTTTTACTAACCAAACAAGAAAAAAAGGAGTATTCATCCCTGACTATAACATGGTTTTGATTATTGATCATTCAGACAGCGGAAGTATAACATAAAATCAGTGCAGTGCGGGCTAATGACGAAATAAAATGTTAGCATTACAAAAGTCTGTATATTATTTCCAAATCCGTTGGGACATTTACCGATTAACGTCAAGGTAGGACGCTATATGACTGCAGCAATAAAAGTGCGAAGGTCTAGAATTGCGGTAGGCAAGCCGCCTGCAAATCGTGACTATAGCAAATCCTCCTTACAACGGTAGTATTGTAAGTAGAAAATTATTTGGGGGAAAAGATATTTAAATAATAATATTTAAATAAAGTTTGTCACAAATATTATCTTAATTTTACATTTAAATCTGATATAATTCGACACCCCAGTGGACTAAGATTGAATGTTTTACATATCGTTGTAATACTGCTAGGTTTAATTTAAAGTTAATTTTACAGTCCTTTTACATTCCATTGATGGACACAGACCTCCTCTCATTTCTGAGAGGGTTTAAGGGGAAGAAAATGTCTGCCACGCTGCCCCAATATGTAGTAGCAATCTTCACATGTCTTTAATATATATATATTTTTTCGTATTTCTCAGACAGGCAGTTTTCCTTCATAGTCAAGAATGTGGTAAATGAACACTTAAAATTGCAATTAACAATGTCGATCGATGACCGAGATCGAACCCGGGTGCCTCGCGTACTGTGAAATTTACAGCGAGCGAATTAAGCCTCTTAGCCTTTAAGTTACTACGCCTGTCCGGGGAAAACCCATCAAACAAAACACCACAGCACACTGCTGTCTGATGGCTGAAACAGCTAAGAGTTTTGTATCACCCTGAATTCAATGAATGAAATTATAGGCAGAAAAGAAGACCTTTCATAATTGTTAATTGGATCCTTACATGTAATTCCGATTTTATAGTACGAAAAAACATGCACGATCAAAAATAAAATGAAAATCAACGTTAAAAAAGATTGATTACTCCTGCTATTACAAATATATAATGAGATAGAGCTACGCTGAAGTTGTATAAATGCATGATGTCACGCAGTGGCTTAACTTCAATTGCGGCGTTGAGAAATGTGGGTTCTATTCTTGCACGCAACAAGTAACAAATAGTTGTTCTAGGTCTGGATGTTGGCGGTTGTGCAATTTATGTTTGTAAACTGGAGAAAATTTTAGTGTAGTATCGTCGCAACAGTCATTTTTAAAGTATAAAAAAATACTATCGACGCCAAATAGTATCAGTTGTGTAAGTAATAAGTGGCCAAATAGTATCAGTAATAAGTGAAAGTGGTAGGTATCCGAGATCATCTTTACTTAAAACGAGACATTCGTCTTTGTCGTTATAAGTGCCAAAGCACCTGCGTATTAATTATAATATGATAATAGATGCATGTAGATATTGAATTATATTTCAAAATACATTATTTCAGTGGTAAGCACGTACCACTGAAATAATATATAAATACCTTTTATTAAAGACATAAATTTTAGTTTTATTACTGTAAGTACTTTAAACTAAAAGAACAACAGTACAAACTATCTTATTTGACCCAAAAAATGTGTTCATAAACAATACGTATAATGAAATCTATGTTTTGTAAAATTGCCAAGTATATTTCATTAATAAGTCTCACGTAATATAAACACGGATGAAACGATTCCCTAGGATGCTGTTTTTGAATAATGAATACAAATTACTTTTTGTCGCAATGTTCTTAGATGTTGCGACAAATGTAAAAATGTCTGTGTAATTAATAATACTGAAAATGTATTAAAAATATAGCAATGTTGGTAAATTATAAAGAAAAGGTTTTCGTGTGAAAGGCATTTTTTAATATTTATCGGCCACTTGCTATCAAGGAAAACCTTCCCATTGATGGTTTAACTATCTAATATAACATATTGGAAGTAGATAGAGGAGAGGATACTTGACTATAAGGGGACTAGCTCTATAGCTTAGTACCCTTAGCGTCAAGTAACTTGAGCAACACCTAGTTCCATTTATGTCCACTAAGGGCACTGTTCCTGTTTATGTACAATTTATTCGATAACGTTAAGTAAATATCGTTTTCCTATCGTTTAAATTATGCTGCATTCGAACCAAATATCTTGCCACATCGTTTGTTGTGTGTACAGAAAAGAAGTGAAATAAGTTGCCGGCATCCGTATTTCCATTCGATTACTATGTGGGTTTCTTTAAAGCAAGAGTGAATAAGCTTTACGTGGTAGAAGCCATGCTGCAGCTGTATTAATCGTATAGTTTTAGCACGAATGCGTCGGCTCGGCCGGGGAAGGACCACGCTCTCACAGAATACTAGCGTCAAATAGCAGCTTCATGCTGCTGTGTTTCGTATGGTGAATGCAGATAACCGGCGACCCTTTTTACTGGAAAAGAGGCATTTTATCTTAGTCCTTAAGGCTGACAACGCATCTGTATTTTGATTCGCAAACGAGGATAGATGTAGATGACTATAGGCCACAGCAATCACTTACCATCAGGTGGACTGTGTGCTCGCTTGTCTCCCTTTTTCTATAAAAATAGAAAAAGCTTTTGATAAGTCAGTGCGCTTTACCATCATCGGCTGCATCATCACCTACTATCAGGTATGATAATAGTTAAGCAATAACTTACGATATTAAAAAGTGCTAAGGGCGCGGAACATGCTGAATAAAAAACAAGGCTAAAATAATATTATGCTAAGCAGTAGTCTTGAGATGGGCATTAATGGCGACGCTGAACATAGTTATGATAAATCAAATTAAAGTTTTCTTATAGTGAAAATTAATGATCACTGAGGCAAACAAAACAATACCAGCAAGAGTATCAGTCGATAATAGCAAATCTACAAACAAATCATTGCGAGTTATTACCATTGAATACTGCTGAATACCAGTTGAAATTTTAGTGTTCATTATCTCGAAAGTAGCCTTTTGAGGACTAGATTGCTTTGCGTAACTACATCCAATTAATAAAGATCTTTTAATTACATCACTAGTATTTCTTTAAAACATAAAAGTTTTAGTAAGTAATTATTCATAAAATATATTTTGAAACTAATTGGATATTCTTTAGAACTTTTTCTGAACTTTTTCACCTTCAACATGGCTCTTGAAATTAGAAATCACATTTCACAAGCAACTGATAATTTTTGTAATAAAGTTTAAGTATTTAAAACCAACTGCCGTCAGAAGAGAGTTTCTTTTATAGAATAAGGGTGACAAACGAGAACACAATCCACTGATCGCACAGATATTTTCCATATGTCTTTGTCGAATTGTGTCTAATTATGACTTAAAATGATGCGTTGTTACCTCTGAGGAATAAAATGGAATGCCTCGTTTACAGTAAAAGGGATCTCCGGTTCTCCACACTCACCATAGAAAACACAGCATTTAGCTGCTATTTTATGTTCCTAATCGGTAAGCCAGAGACAAAACGATATATTCAAAATGTGTAGTTATAATTTTTTATTTAACCTCTCAATCGCCATAAAAATCATATGTAGTCGAATGCGCCCTTCAAATCCCGAGCGATCGCATGCGACCGCACCCACCCACAGAACTTAAAACAATACTTATATTTAGAGACTACATTTCTGTGAAGAAGTTTGGCATTATAACTATACAAAATTTTCTATCCTGTGCTCTAAACAAAAGTCAGGTTTTAAATTACTTCATTACAAAAAGATATTATTGTATTTTGGTAACAAAAAAACATACCTAGCGAATGTAGGTAGCGTGAAAATCACATTTCTTTCAATACATATTACTCGACATTGTTTACGTAGAAAGATAAAGTATATTCACACAAAAACTTTCATTGCAATTTTATAATAAAATACTATACTAAAACACTAACAAAACACTAGAAAAATCTAAAAATCAACACAATAACATTCACGCGAAAATGGCGTAAGAAGTGAACGTAGATTATAAATAAATGTACATAGGATAACAATTTTTTATTGCACTAAAGGATAGAAAATTTTATATTGATTATATAATGCCAAACTTCTCTTTAGAAAAGTAGTGTCTATATATAAGTTTTTATGGGTTAAAGTGCTGTGGGTATGTGCGACCTCATGAGACCGCTAGGGATTTGACGGAATATGGCCGCGGTCTCGTGAGACCGCTAGGGGATTGAGAGGTTAATTACAGTACCTATATTCCTCTTTCGGATTGGACAAGATTTATTTTACATATTGTACATAAAGATAAATTATATGCATCTAAATACATAGTAAACTGCTTAAAGGGACCATACGGTGTACGTAGAAATAGTTTGGATCGGCGCCCATTCGGTGCTTAAATTTTCCGAATCAATATAGCTCGCCAACATGATGCATCAACTATAAAGCTAATAATGAGTAAATCTCTTTGTTTTCTGCTCCGTAAATAAAATGATCTATGAATAACTTCTGCAATTCGGATTAAAGGTTTTATAATAAATGATTTGATCTTTATAACATTTTAATATCTATTTATATTCACTTATATTTTTAATCACACAAAAGTACGCACAAAAACGTCCATTTTAACGTCAATGGCAAACTTTTATAAGTTACGTTTAATATAAATAGCTACATTTTTATAGATTGTGCCCGTTTCTACAAAAATCTTAGAATTGTGAGCACTACGAGTTTCTTTGCAACATTACACTGAGCCAAACCTTTTTAGTTGCATGATACGTGCCCTGTCGCCTTACACTATCCTAAGTGTAATCGTTTTTCTTATTCATGATATGTGTTGAATAGTCTTTCTTTTTTTCAAGACTATAATTAATTGTATTAAGACATTTATTATAGTGATGATTTATGTTATGGCGCTTAATTATTTAACTTCAATCGAATATCGATTATTTCCAAAGATTTTACTTGAGATTACTGAAATTAAAAATAAAACTAACTTTTATATTGAAAGCGGCTGCGTTCTAACATTTGTTTGCTTGTTATTAATAAAATCGAACTTATTCTGCGCATCAAACGGACCAAAATTAAAATCTTAAGGATCTTCTCAAACATTTCCTGTCCCATGGACGCTGAAAATAATCGGAATGTCGGGAATAAAAAAAATTAAGCGCTATAAAATCCATAAGTAATTTTGGGTGATTTCTGGATCTTTACAACAGCACCATCTACCGGATTCCATTGTGACTCTAAGCCATCCCTGGCCCCCTTCAAACACACAAAAAATATCATCAAAATTAGTGAAGCCATTTTCAAATATAAGCGATTCTAACTGAAAACAACAGATTTTTATATATAAAGAATATGTAATATCCTTGACACATACTACGCTTAAAGCTATTAAACATAGACAAGCGACACGTGTAACATCTCGTAAGTTTGGACTTGCGGCCATTCCATAAATTTTGTAAAGGATATCAGGTTTGCCAACATGAGCCATCTACTGTAAACCTAATAATCTCAAGCATTTGTTTTACTGAATTGCTTGCATAGAATTTTTATGACCATGAGTTTATATATGCGACAAAGGTTGTTCACAGGCTACAGAAATCTCATAATTATTGAGAAAAAATAGAGAAAAATTTCGTTAGAAATTTTTTATGAATCAATTATACTATCCTTTATAATAAATAGAAACAAACGTTATACCTTGCGTAAAACCATTTCAATAAAGATTTTAAAAATAAATTTGCTAAAGTAGCATATATAAATTAAAATGACCTGTCTTAGAAGTGCATTATCCCCGCCATGATTCATTTCAACTCCACTATACTAAGAAAGAAACACCACCGTCAAACACATGTTTCGGCTCTTAGTGAGGCATCATCAGGAGAAATAGAGTGTGCGATAGCTTATTGCTAAGACCGTTTTTGTCTTAATTTTGACAAGTTTAGTGGCGAATTCACGTGTCGTGTTATCGGCGGTGGTGTCTTTTCCAGTAATATGGTGTTGGGATTAGTGGTGACGAGGACAGTACACGCATTTGAGTAAGAGTGGAAGGTAATCTTCAGACTAGATAAAACACATAAATTTTATATTTTTGCTCGGAACTCAACTAACAAATTTTTAAAATATTAACCGCCCTTTGTTTTTTCTATACTTTCAACAATTAATACAATTATTTCTTTTTTAATATTAGGGTAATAAATAATGATAGCGCTGTGACATTGAACGGAATCCATCCTGGGGCCATTTATACGTGGTAGCGCCATGCTGCAGTTACATTAGTAGTATAGTTGTAGCACGAACGGGTCGGCTCGACCGGGGAAGGACCACGCTCTCACAGAATACCAGCGTCAAATAGTAGCTTAGTGCTGCTGTGTTTCATGTGGTGAGTGTAGAGAAACGGAGACCCCTTTTACTGGAAACGAGGCATTCCATCTTAGTCCTCACTGGTGACAACGCATCTGCATTTTGATTCGTTATCGAGGAAAGATGTAGATATCTATGGGCCACAGCAACCACTTACCATCAGGTAACTGTGTGCTAGTTTGTCGTCCTATACTATATAAAAAAAATCACCCCATTTTGTCCCGTGGATGTCATAAGCGAATACTCTGTATGAGGCGTCTGATTGTGCGATGGCGAACCCGCCTGCCAAGCTTATAAGTGATTAAGGCAAATCTTTCCTCCAACGACAGAGGCACATGTTCAGCATTAGACTTTTTTTGGATGATGATAGTGAAGAAGATAAAGCATAAGCTTATTTCGATTTTTAAGGCATTTTTATAACTGGTCTTCAATAATTCCAAATTTTTTATATTCATTATCATCTTTATAATTACAGAACTTCCACTCCACCGTCCACTGCTGAATGTTTAACCTCCCCAAGGAATGTCACATATCACGCTCCTGATCCACTTAAATCCATCGATATTTTTCATGTCTTACCAGGTCGTCAATACAAATAGTGAGGGTGGCTCTATACTTCACCTATCGTAACCAGGCTGCCGCTCGAGAACCTTTCTTCTGCATCAGTTGTTGGTTCTTTGAGCTAAATGGCCACCCCATTGCCATTTTCATTTTTTTGTAACGATACCTTTTGCCGCCGGTATGGATACCGTTACACCACCATCTATCAAATGCCATGAGATGTTTCCGCGATTCCTGTTATGACACCCACGGGATGAAATGAAGAGATTGATTTACTTATACCGCAAGAACACACGCGTAAGTATTATTCTTACAATGTATGAGCTAAAGATTCTAATATAACACTTCTCAATTGTGTATTATTAAGCGTCTTCTGTATTATTAAGCTTTCTATATTATATTTTAGGTGATATAACAGAATGTGTAGCACACTGGCTTAGTTATCTCTTGTCTTGAAGTTACCCTCATTGTAATCCGATGGAAAGACGGATGCCGGCAAATTATTTTACTCCTTTACGTATTACCAAAGACAAAGCAAGTCATTTTGCTCAACTATTCTTTTATATTGCAGTGAAGTCGCGCCAACCGTTTTGATTCTGATGTTTTGTGAGATTAACGTTTTTTTCTTCTTTTAAAGTTCTTGTGATTAACAATTACCCCACCCTATGTCAGGGGGTGATGTAATCGAAGACTGAATAACGCATTGACTTAATAAAAATTTATTTACCATTGTCTTGAGATAGCCACATTGTAATCGGATAGAAAGACTGATGCTGATTAATTATTCTACCTATTTTCCGTAAAATCGTTACAGCCTACCAAAGATCTCTGCTAAATATAGCTTAACTATGAGGAAGGATCATAGTTTGTTTCAACTTTGGAAAATATCCCACATAATGTTCGCATTAGCCAAGACAGTTTATTTTCTTTTAGTTGTTATTAGCAAGACGCTGCTGCACATCATCTGGTTTGATTCCCTCTGTAGCCTCGTATGACACACATGGGACGATGTGGGGTAGTGCATATTCTTAAACCGCCGCAAATACAAGGTGCGCATTAGTAACAAAGAATAAATCGTTTGGTTTTGCTGTGACGTACTTTAACTTCATAGGACGTACAATTTTAGTTACTAAAGGTGATTTGTAGTACGGTATAAAAGTTATAAAAAAGATACTTCAATCTGTCCAATTGGCGAACGCATTAGAACTAAAATCAGGAAAGATTTTAGATAAAACAACGTTGGTAAATGCACCCGCAAAGATTCCATAATAAATCCCATTTTAAAATTATATCAAATGTAAAGCCCTATCGATTTTTATTTTATGTTATAGAAAAAGAATTTATTACCAGTTATTTTTACGAGCCAATACGACTTGCGGACCTTCAAGAAAGGAGCCTACTCTGTCTTGGAGATGTTCCTGATGGAAGGTGATCACTTACCTTCAGGTAAACCTTTTACTTGTTTACCTCCTCTTCCATACAACAAGTTTCATGAATTCATGAATTCGTATTTATGTTAATCTTATGAAAATATAAAAATGAAAAATTAAAGCACTCGTAGCTATCCTCGAGAAATCTTTGTGGGTGTATATACGAGTACCAACCCTGATTTATCTAAAACATTTTCCGCTTTAGTACTAATTTACTTGACATTTCAGGATAATAAGGTAGTTTTGTGATTTTTTATCGAACAATATTTTATGATTTTTGTGTCTGAGCTTAAATAATACTTGTATTTAAAATGTTAAATGTAAGTGTAATATTACAGTTCAGTAGATTTACAGCAGTTAAAAAAGTATAAACGTAAGTTTCCATTCACATTTTGTTTTCTTAAACTAGGCTTGCAGTGACTAAAGCTGAATCGGCTGGCAAGTATTTTCATTATAAACAAACCCAACCAGAAAAAGGTTTGTGTCCTATAAAAACAGGTAATACCAATAGATATTACGCCGTATAGATGTTATTTCCAATAACTTATAAACGACGCTGTTTTTTTATAACAAGATATAGTTTACGCATTGGCAATTTTAGTAATTTTACTTTCTCTGGTACTGTACAAAAATTAAAAAAACCCTGGCCTGGTGATTTTAGGTATCATGATATGATGATTGTATAAAAAATTGTAATAAAAAGCAATGCTGTCAAACACTTTCAACGATACCTTCACTAACGACGGTGGTCAGATTTTTAAAAAATTGCGGTAAAAAACCTATACTAAAAAGGTGTTACAATTTTTTTTACATATTCTTTATTGGACATAAATTAAGTAATATTTTATGATATGTTATAGTATTGGTATCTATACCTACATAATAAATTTATATCTGCTGATCCTTACACCCGCATTGTAAAGCTGCTATAAATACCGGGAACGGCCGCCCCATCTAAAACCGGTCTTAGATGAATGAGCAACACGTGAGCATAGAGAAATATTTACTTTGATTGCATGTGAATTATTGAAATTAAATAAATCTGAAGCTAAGTTCATATAATTTTGTTGTGATATGTTACGCTACTATGAATCGTATTCGAGTTGTACCGTAGTAGGACGTAATTTCGAGCTATTATTAATGTGACGAAGATTTTCTTTTAGTTTATTTTTTGTAATATTTACAAATATTCTTTAATATAAAAACTCTTGGTCCATTCTATGAATAGATTATAGAGTAGATGCATTTCACTCGAAAATTCATTAAAGATACAACAATGCAAAACATGTATGTGAATCTAGACATACCATAATAAAATAACATATACGCCACGTCCCACGGCACAATAAATATCTGTTTCTCCATGATACAAATATTTTATTAAAATAAAGTTACGCGAGACAGTAAACTATTGAATAATGAAAATAAACAGAATCTGATGTCTTCTTGTCAAATTTTGACGACGACAAAATTTATTACTTGTGGTAATTTAATTAAAATTATGGATATGTCGCTGGCAACTAACTTAATTAGCCGTTATATTAACAGCCTAGCTTTTTTACTAAACGGTGCCGTTCATTTAGCAGCCTCAGCGACACTTGGTTTAGGTGTGCATGGGGTGCATTTATTTTGTTATATTATAAAAATGTACGTAGCTTTTGCCGCAACTTAACCTTTTTTCTTCATCAAATACCTACGCATACCCGCCTTGCAAGACAAGAGCTTTTGTCAGACTCACACCAACTAAAACTCCATGGCGTTTAACCTTCGCCACATGTTGACAGGGCCAGGAGAATGCTTTCGCAAACATCCGCGGCACCACCGGTGCTGGCCGCCTCATGGCAGCCCCTCGTCGGAAAGGGACAAATTCTCCCCCATCTCCTTATTCACCAGAATACATGGCACGCCTTTCTCGGCGGCTTCCAGCCGTATCTTAAGCGGCTGTGACTGATATTCTAAGATACGTGCAATGTTGTATTAGACGCATCAGCTGAATATCATTAATCTCGCTAGTTGAACGACGCCGTTAAGGAAAAAGGCTAGGCTGTCAATTGAACGACTAATTAAGCTTCCTAAAATGTTTATTAGTAAGACCATAATCACAATCAAGCTCTTAAATACCTACATATTACACAGGGATATTACACCTGACTGATAGTAAAAACTGACAAATCTTCTTCGGTGGCTTGAAGAATGTTTAAATGAAAGCTCGCTTCAAGATGTAGCCAATGTTATCAGTGATAACTCTGATACCTAAAATGTTTATAAATTCTGTTATACATTAAGATGCATAATATTATTTTCTTCAAGGAAAAACACACGTAGGCTTTAATTATTTTCTTTATTCGTTACAAAAATAATAAACGTACATAAATAAAAATTATTTTATTTACGAAACAAACCTTATATCACGGCACTGCGTATTACATAAACCTTCGCAAATAGCCCAAATGCTCCGCGTGTAATAAATATTTCGGCCTATTTTATTCCGGTCAACAAATACACGTCCGTCCCTTGTTTAATTCCATTATGGATGTGTAGTCGTAGGACAGTTTTTTTTACGTATTATTTAACATGTTGACGTGCACAACTTCGCTAAGGACGTGACGTATTTCTGCTGAGATATTTACGCAAGAAATATACCGTTTCTTAAAGTTGTAATTTTTAAACGTTATTTTTAATAAGAAGACAGTAGATGCTGCTCTTTTTCATTAGATGATCGACTCCACAGAGTCTGTAATTCATTCTTGGAGTGATGTATACGCTTTAAGAAAAAATTCCCAGAATATATACAAAATCTGACTTCCGTCAAGTTTAAAATCTTTATTAAACAAAAAATGTATAGAAAGGATTTTTATAATATTAAAAGATTAATGGATGATAATAACCTCTGGAAATGAGGTGATAGCTACAAAGCTCTGTCTTTTTTTTTAGATTAATTATTGTGAAATATTTAACAAAGAAGACAAATAAACTAGAAGCAAATGCATTTTCGTTTTTATTCTGTTTCTATATTCACGGAATGCGTTTCTCCCAAATACAATATATCTCGTTTGGTACACACTTGACATCCTGCAATATAGTGATTTTGATCATGAATGGATTTGTTGTCGACAGCTGTTTTGTACACAAGACAGAAAAGAACATCTAAATGTAGTATGATAACCGTCGATAAAACTCAATACAAGCCATGCGGGAAGGGGGTGAGGGAATTAGGCTTCCAGCCACCTGCACTCACCAGGCGGAATACAAAAGCAGAGCTACTACTTCAAACTGGTATTCTGTATGGTTGTGGTACCACCTCGGTTCGAGCCGGCCCATACTTGCAACAGCAAAAGCTGTTGCGTGGCTCTACCATTGTTAAAAATATATTTTATAGAATAAGAGTGATAAACGAGCATACAGTTCATCTGATGTCAAGTGAATACTGTGGCCCGCAAACGTCTACATCTATCCTAGATTAAGAATAAAAATGCAAATGCGTTGCCACCCCTGAGGACTAATATAAAATGGCTCATTTCCATTAAAAAGGGTCACCGGTTCTCTACACTCATCATACGATACACAACAACATTGAGCTGCGATTTTACGCTGCTATTCTGTGAAGGAATGGATTTTCCCCGGTTATGCCACGGGATGCCATTACTCGTGCTAAAGCGATAATATAGCTGCAGAATGGCTCTAAAACCTATAAATGAGGTTCGAACTTAGTCGTAAGAACGAATTTCTAACCCATTACTTTTTTTTCGTTATTTCTATTGTGTGGAATGGAATAATTTGCCAGTATTTATTTTTCTACCTCCTCAAAATGTGGATTTTATTTTTATTTTATATTAATCTGGTGTCACTGTTATTCTTTTTTTATAGAATAAGAGTGAAAGATCAGATGGTTAAGAATTAAAATATAAATGCGTTGTCACCCATGTGGACTTAGTCAAAGGGTATACTTGGTATCCACTTAAAGAGGTGACGGGTTCTTAACACTTTCCACACGAAACATAAGAGCTGCTGCTGAGCTAAGCTGCTATTTGACGCCGCGCCGGTATTGTGTAGGATTGTGATCCTTCCTCGGTCGAAAAAATTATCAAATAAATGTTTATATTAGATTTAAAGAAAAAACTGATGTTTAATCTGTTAATACATAATTGTTTTTGAATACTTTGATAGGTACTAATCATGTTAATGGCATAAAAGAAATACACAAATAGATAAAACTTATTATTCCAAAGTGGAAGTGGTAAACGTGTTATGCAGTGAGTGTTAGAAAATCCTTTACCCAGTATCATACACTTGCTTTCATTAATTTAGCTTTAGATGGTATAAACAATCCGTTTACGTTAGATGTAAACGAAATAAGTAAATAGGGACAACACCGTCCAGTGCAATACATATGATATTGTATGATCTCGTAAGTAATAAAATATTACCCTGTGTAATAATTTACTTGAAAACTATCTCCTTGACGTTGCATATGAATGATATGTGGACGACATTACATAGAGATTGTATCGTCATCGACTATCTGCTGAGATATAATATAGTACCCGGATGACCAACCTTTGCTCGTTTTTTTTTAATACATTTAGATACAAATTACATGAATAATATTTTTTAATCTTATTGAAATAATAGAAAAAAACTGAACTGGTTATTTGAATAAAAAATCATGAGTGCAATTAGTTTAATTAAAATTTTCGTATTTTTAAAAAATACTAAAAAAGGGCTCGTAATAATAGATTTTCTCACAAAAGAAGGAAACTTGAAAAAAAGGAAAAAAAGTTGGCCCCAAGCGGGACGTGTACCAAGACATTAAGATTTCGCGACCGCTCGATATCCACTTGAGCTATTACGATGATTAACACAGTGTCAACATTTCATCATCATCATCATTACAGCCCCTCACAAGTCCACTGCTGTACATAAGCCTCCCCCAAGTAATGCCACAAAGCACGGTCCTGAGCCACCTTCATCCATCGACTTCCTGCATGTCTTACCAGGTCGTCACTCCATCTAGTGGGGGGTTGCCCTACACTACGCCTACCGGTACGAGGTTGCCACTTGAGAACCTTTCTTCCTCATCGGTTACCGGTTCTTCGAGCTACATGGCCGGCCTATTGCCACTTCAGTTTACTAATCCGTTGGGCTATGTCGGTCACTCTGGTTTTACTGCGGATATCCTTATTTCTGAGTCTATCACGCAGAAAAATTACGAGCATAGCCCTCTCCACAGCACGCTTGCTCAACCATGAGCGTCCTCATACGGCCAGCAGTGAAGGACCACGTCTCTGATCCGTAAGTCATCACTGGCAACACGCACTGGTTGTACACTTTAGTTTTCAGAGATTGAGGTACACCTGACGAGAAGATGTGTCGTAATTTCCCGAACGCTGCCCAGCCGAGTTGAATCCGTCAATTGACCTCTCGGTCGAAGTTGGACTTACCTAATCGGACTATTTGTCCCAGGTAAACGTACTCGTCAACAACTTCGAGCATAGTGCTCCCATCAACTTCCGGCATAGGTGTGACATGGACATTAAACATGATCTTTGTTTTGTCCGTGTTCATCTTAAGACCTATCCGTTGGGAGACACCATTGAGGTCATTGAGCATAGTGCTAAGGTCCTCCAGCGATACTGCCATAAGGACTATATCGTCGGCAAATTGAAGGTGAGTGATGTACTCGCCATTGATGTTAATACCGTATCCTTTCCAGTCCAGTAGCTTGAAAACGTCTTCCAACGCAGCGGTGAAGAGTTTCGGGGATATAACGTCACCAACAAGACCACCGCACTTCTGCTCCGCGCCTCCGGAGTACTGCCACCATGGAGGACGGAATTGAAGAGCTTCTAAAGGACTTCAAGTACCGGTGTTCCACCCGCTTTCAGAAGCTCCGCTGTAATTCCATCCTCGCTTGGGGCCCTGCCGTTTTAAAGGTGCTGGAGAGCCATTCTAATCTCGCTCAGACTGACGTCCGGGATATCATAGGAATAGTGTCGGGTAAGAAATTAAATCTCGCACATTGATTTGAATTTATTAACTTGGAAAATTGAGCAGGAAAGCGTTTATTAACTTTATAAAAACTCCAATTTATACAGTAGGATACAGTTAAGTAGTCCTTCCTGAGGACTATAATGAAATACCTCACAGCCTGTAATTATCCTTTTTTTTTAAAAAAATACTGACTCTAAATACCCTTTAAACTGTGCCACAACTGTGGCAAGATTGCTGCTGAATGGTAGATATTGCAAAAAAAGTGAGCTACTTAAGGTTTCTACCTTTGCGTTGAAGTATTAATATAAGTATTATTTATTTTAAATGGTTATATGCTATCCACTGAGTCGTGTAATATCCTTTGTTTCATCCAGAAAATCAGTTGATTTTGTCAAAAGAAACCAGCTTTGTATCCATTTTCCGAATGAGAAAACTCCTTTAAGTTGGAACAGCTTTGAAATTGAGCTTTTTGCAAGTGAACGGACTTGAGTACAGGCAACGGTTGAATTCTAGAATGGAATATTTTTTATCAGTATAAAACAATAGTACTTTTTAAACAGATTACTTATTTTATACCGTGTTAGAACTATGATGCAGCTATATTATAGTTGTAGCACGAATAGTTTAGCTTGAACTGGAGGAACCACGCTATCACAAATTACCATCGTAAAGTACCAGCCGTCTCTACATTCATCATACCAAATGATGAATGTAGAGACGGATTTTTCTAGACATGAGACATTGCATTTTCGTCATCAGTGGTGACTAAGATGCAATGCGTTTTAATTATTAATCGAGGATAGGAGTAGACAGATGTCAGTGGACTACAGCATCTATTTACCATTACGTGTGGACTAAGTATTCGAATGTCACCCTTATTCTACGAAAATGTCATTTACGCTTTGGTCACGGGTTCGAAAAAAAACCTCTAGGCTCTAGCTGTAAATTTCGCAGTACACGAGCAACTCGGGTTCGTTGCCCGCCAGTATCAATAAAATTGTTAAACCCTCTCAGAAATGAAAGTAGGCATGTACTTAGGAGAAGGACGTACATAGGCTGTATTTTTACTTTTCTATTGTATACAAAATTCTTGCATATTTTATAGAATTTTGTTGTAACTTGTAGAAACTCCTCACTTTTGTCTGTCCCTGATACTAATAGAATGTACATTACTATTTTAATTAAACTCTTTTTGTTTTAATGTCATCTTCATCATGATCATCAATACCTAAATATCTACTGATGGACATGGAACCCTCCAGTTTCAGCAAGGATTTGGCATAATCTTTACGATTGGCTCATCTAACGTTTCGCAACTTTGACAGCTCTACCCGTGGTTGGTCGGAGTATTTTAAAAAATATCACTAAAAGTTTTTACTAGCAATCCTAGCTTCGTATGAAGGAGATCTATTAATGTTGCCTTATTTAGATTTGAGAGAGACAAAAACCATTAACTTTATCGTACCACGCTCTCACAGAATACCAGCGTAAAATAGTAGATTTATGTTGCTGTGTTTCGTATGGTGAGTGTAAAGTATCGGATACCTTTTTCCTGGAAATGAGTCCTCCCATCTTATTCCTCACGGGTGACAACGCATCTGCATTTTGATTCGTAATCGAAGATAAATGTTGGTGTATATGGGCCACAGCGACCACTTACTATCAAGTGGACTTGTGCTCCTTTGTCACCCTATCCTTCAGCAGTACGGATGCACCTCGGTTACAAAAGTTAGCCAGATGCAAAAAATTGCAGCCAAAAGAGGTTGGCTTCATTCAGGATTACTTTATTTATCCTGCAGTCGTTGATATGATATTAACAGTTTTGCCATGAATAAATTGAATGAACATAAGTTTAACCAATCGCAATCCGCAGCATTTAGTAGTAACCGGCTAACGAATTTACGTTGTTAAAGTTTTTATGAATAAAATGTGCAGTAAACTAAATTTTATATACCTATATTATGTGACATATATACAATAAATTAAATAAAATTTTCACTGTTTACATTCATACTGCCAATGTATGTTACGTACACATAATATTTTGTAGTGAAACAGTACCAAAGTGTAAGGATTATCGCTAAATTGTTTTAAAACTTTTCCTACATTCTGACGGATTGACTGAATGAGCTGCTTTACAACATACAATTTTATAACAGCAATTTGAAATGCTTTTATCTTGCCTGATAATAAATAGTTTTTATAAAAACAACTTACATGCGATGAATTCAGAATATTTGCCTGTTTTGTATTCTTTGAGAAAAGAACCTCAGTAATGTTCAAAGTTAAAAACATAATTAAATGCGGTCGAATTTTGACCACTGAGCGACCACAAGTATGTATGTATAATTTTATGAAGACTTTTTTTAATTTATATCCCTGAATTTTAATATTTCTTACAAATTAAAACATTCCTCAATTATTTTCTCCTATAGCGGAACAGCTAAATGAATGCAAATCCTAATTGAATGATGTTTACAAGGTTTCCCTTTTAATATTTTGATTTATTTATAGGTTGATTGATACTTTCCTTAATAGCCAATTAATTAACTTGGACGTTAAATGGTATTCAAGTATATTAATTTAATTAGTTTTTGATTACTCTATAGATTTTTAAATTATTGGAAACATTTCTGTTTTATATTTTCGGCCGATATAATATGTATTTAGATGTATGGGATTTTTGGTATGCTTATTATTTTATCTATTTATATAAATAATTTTTTCACTTACTTTAGTAGTTTCTTTTTATTACAACAGGACAATAATTTGTATTTTCCTTTTTATAATTATTTTTTTCTCGTGCATATTGGCAATAAAGTGAGTACATAGGTGCCATAAAAATACAGATCAGTATCTTAATATTAAATGTATGTCTAATATTATCTATGCTCCTTAATAATATAATAAGCTGCTATATTAATTAACGTTTTTATTTTTTTTACGATTATAAACGTATTATATTTTTTCTCCAACTAATCATATTAGGTACGGTATTAACACATACATTGTGATTTTGTGTATAATATTGTGTGCACACAAATCGGACAGTCTAAATTAGCTAGCCACCGAAGCGAACAGAATATCTGTTATGTCGTCCTCAAAAAATTAAATAAAAACAGTGGTAAGAAGTGCGTTAAATATCCCAAAATGTTATTTATTACGTGCGTAAATAGTAGTAGCTAAAATATTGTTTAAATAGTAGATTTTGATCAAAAACTGAACGAAAATGAAGGTAAATTTTAATAACTTCTCGCGAAACAAAAAAGTAATGAGTGTCTCCAGTATCTCAAATTACTTGAGTCCGGAACAAAACACTTAAATTCACCATTCGCTTCTCGAGTAGAGTTGTTTTCCAATAAAGCCGGTAAACTTACGGAAAATTTAGAGATTAAGGTTGAAAATTGTAGCGAATATTTAAAAAACCCAACAAAAATAAAAATCGCTTTCCTAAAATAAATAAATCCAAATTTTGGAATATTATTAATAGTTCAAAATTTAAAACATCTAAAGACATAATATATAATAACACATGTAATAAGATACGTCAACAAAAACTATTAGATAACTTATCATCGGCAACAAAGACATGTTGACATGAAAGACATATTGGTAAAAAGTTAGCCAGTGCAAATTACGCCTTATTTAAGCTTAAGCCCATTATTGGCAGGAAAATTCCTATATCCGTCTATTTTGAGTATTGTCACACAATTATTAGCTACGTGATTACGATTTCGGGAAATGCTTCAAAATTGAAACAGTACTTATTAGTAAAAAAAGTTCGATTAGAACTATACATGGATTGCAAATATTGACATGAGTTAGAGCCTATTTTCAAATTGCAAAAATCATGACTATCGTGTCGTTATATATTTGATTCGCTTATAAAAGTGCACCAGCAAAAAAAATTTACTATCAAAGAAGATGAACGTACACAACTACAATTCAAGAAATCGCTAAAGATTAGTTATTCCAAGAATCATATTAGTCAGGGAGTTCAAACAAGGTCTTGCAATAAAAACCAAAATGTACAATGAATTGACTCTAGAAATAACAAGACACGAACGAAATGTTCATTTTCTGACTTGATTAACAAATAAAATAATGTACTGTGAATGAGCTGTATTTTAATTTTTAATTTTAATAATCTAACAAAATCTTATATAATTGGAATTGTAATTTTGACTCACCAATGTTAAGTGATGTAATGTAATGGCAAATAAATAAATAAAAAATAAAACTACTTACTAAAATAATTTTATAATGAGTTTGCTGCCGGTATCCCATAAATAAATAAAATAGTATAAAGTGAGGAGTGTCTGGCTAAGGAGTAGAAGGACAGATTTCTCACCGCCATTACCGGATTCGATATACCGATATAAGGAACTGCCGACGCGCTACGATGTGAAGCCCATATTTGATGAACGATTCTTACGTGAATAATGGCAGATATTTCAGAGATTGTGTGTGAAACATTCAAAGGCGGCTTAACCATTTCCGATTTTATGTGCAATAAATTCACCGTAGATATATATCACTGAAATATGTTGTAATAATTCTGGCACATGTGTTGTTATATTTTAACACTACAGTAATTTTAGTCGACTTCGAAAAAAAAAAAAACAATTCAGATTACAATTCGACTGTACATTTTTTGTAAGTGTATAACGCGATATCTTGATCAATTATGAACCGATTTTGATAATACTTGTTTTGTTTGTTTTGTTTTGTTTGTTTTGACACATTCCACTGCTAATAGTAAAAAAAGAGGATGAAGTTTTCAATGTTATTACATAAACGACATTGATATTGCAATGTTTCTTAGTCCACTCAAAAGCGTTTATTTAAAGGTTAAAGCCTCCTGCAAATAATTAAAAACTACTTAAGTTGGGGCTTTAATTTTTCGGTTCAATATGACTTAGCATCGACTTAAGAATTTGAAAATTTATTTTCCTTGTTATTTCTTTGAAGTCAGCTTTTATTAATAGAAATTGTTAAACGAGTATTCGCTTAAAAACCCAAAAACATTTCAATTTTATTTTTGTTTTATTATGAAAGCGCTATTAAACTCTTTTCCCATTTCGAAACTGAATAATGTGCTTCTTTGCTTCTAATAGTTTTATGTATTCATTCGTTTATTTCAGCCTATCAAAAATCAACTGTTAAATATAGGCTTCACCCAAAGATTCTCTCACAGGAGAAAAAGTTTTCATAGTCATAGGCGTACTTGCCAGGATGTTTTGCAACCACAGTTCTTAATTATTAATTATAAAGTGATTATCACCTAAATGCTTGTCGATCTCCCATTTCAGTATACCTCTACCATCTTTTACGCCAACTACCGGATAAAATGGGAAAATTCTTTACGTTACCACTACACGTCAAATTAATATATCATAATTTACATAAAGATAATTTTAATATTTTAAACGTAATAGGGCCATGCTGTAGCTATATTATGTTGTAGCACAATGGGGCGGCTCCACCGGGGAAGGACCACACTCTCACAGAATATCAGCGTGCAATAGCAGCCTAATGCGTACGCGAAAAGAGTCATTCTATCTTAGTCCTCAAATGTGAGAACAAATATGCGTTTTAATACCTGATGGAGTGTTGGAGGATAGACGGTGGGGAGCCAAAGCAAACACTTACCATCAGGTAGACTGTGTGCTCGTTTGTCTGCCCTATTATATATAAATAGTTAGGGTAGCAGCTGCAAAGGCGCGAGAAGTCTGATCCTGCGATCGTTAATCCACTTGCAAAGACATACAGTGAACTCCCGGTAATCCGACAAACATTTTGCATGGCTGTGTCGGATTTGTCGGATTGTAGTTACTGCCTAAGATCCCTATAGTCCGGATTTTTTTTACAAAGAAGTATCTTATTGTCCGATAAATTACAGATCCAATTATAAGATTCTATATGTTATATATGTATATGTAGCGTCATGTCGCGTTCAAGCGACAGTAGCCTAATGGCAGGGCGCGGACCGCGAACTCAAAAAGGTCGTAGGTTCGAATCCGCCATTCGACTACTGGCGTGAACCACTCGTAACACAAGCAATTTAAGTTTACCACGTTAGTAATGTTTATATAGAATTGTTAATATTCTTTAAAAAAATTACTTTTAAGTAAAAAACATACTTCATTGTGTATGTCAAATATAGTAAATTAAATAACACAATAGCTTACAGTAGCAGTAAAATAGTGCACTTTAACACCGTACAACTTGCTATAACCAAGTTCGAAATTAAGAAAACAAGTAATTCGGTGCTGTTACTGAAATTTAATGATTTACGATATCACTATATATAAATATAACTAATCCTTATTTAAGTAATAAATACATACCTTTATTATGTTTGTCCTATTTATTATTATTTGTGCTATACAAAACTATTTTATACAATTTTAAACTTTTTGGCACCTATTAATAAATAATAATAATTTTACTTACATGTATTGAACAGTTTTACATATTTAAATAAAATAAAATTAGGGATATAGAGACGAAAATTGCAATCACATGCATATACACACGACATAGCTTCTTATAGGTGTGTGTGACAACCGAGCATATAGGATAGTATTTGGATATGGTAGTCTATAGACATTTACAACTATCTCCAACACAATGAAAATTCCGCCTCATTATCGGGGTAAAATGGGTCACCGGTTTTCGTCATTTACCATACGAAACACATGAGCATTATGCTATTTTTTCTATACAGTATTCTGTGCAATATAGCAGAGCTATTAGTTGCTTAGATATTATAAAAATAAGACTACAAAACGAGCCCACAGTCCGCCTGATGGTAAATGGATGTTGTGGGCCACAGACGTTGGCATTTATCATCTATTTAGAATCAAAATGTAGATGCGTTGCCGCCCCTGTGTACTTAGACGAAACTCCTCGTTTCTAGTAAAAAGGGTATCCAGTTCTCTACACCCACCATACGATACTTAGCAGCATGAGACTGCTATTTTACGCTACTTTACACATTACTGTTACAGTTCTTGAAAAGTCCACTCCTGATCATAGACCTCGCTAAAATTGCTTCATAGAGTAAGTAACTCTCTATCTGCTTCCCACAGCTGACACGCTTGGTAGAGGGGTTCGGTAACCGCAGTTTTTTTTTATTTAGAGCCGTATTAAAAGGATGCTGTGATATCCAGTAAAATAAATATGCAGACAGCTAATTACTGGAGTAAAAGTGATCCAGGTTCTCGTCATTCATCATACGAAACGTAGCAACATTATGCTGTTCTTTCCCTATGGTATTTGGTGCGAAGTGACTAAGTTAGGGTCAGGGTGACAACAAAGAGTTATATGATAAATAATTTTTGACTCATGCAAATAATATAATAACAAAACTTAGGAAGGAAGGCTGGGTACAGTTTTTAACCTTTAGGCCACAGATTCAAGTTCCGACCTTTTAAGAAAGTTCTTAATAATTTTTTGTAGGATAAGTTTGACAAACAAACATACAGTCCACCCGATGGCAAGTGGTTACTGTGATTCATAGAAGTCTACATCTTTTCTCGATTAGAATCATAATACAGATACGTTTTCACCTTTGAGGTCTAACATGAAATGCCTCGTTTCCAGTGAAAAACGTCTCTAGTTTTCTACCGTAACCATACGAAACACAGCAGCGTTAATCTGCTATTTTACATCAGTTCTGTGAGAGACCGGCCTTTCACGGTTGAGCCATCCTATTCCCGCTACAACTATATTATTAATGTAGTTGCAACATGGCTCTACCACGTAAAAATAACTTTAAATTTAATAATGTAATTAATGCAAAATAGAAAAAAATTGAGCCTAGCAGCTGAAGGCTACATGCGCCGTAAATTTCACAGTGCGCAAGCAGCTTGGCATCGATCCACGCCGGCACCAACGAAATTGTTAATTTTCGGTGGTGATTTCAAGGTCGTATGGAGGTTACCTCCATGTCTAAATAATGTAATATTTCTATCACATATTCTATCCATTCAACCATTACTGATAATGCAGCATTTATAAAAGTCCACTGCTGAACATAAACTTCCTTCATATATTGCCTCAAGGGAATTTTGCCATAGAAGTTACGCTTGGCAAGCGGACTTAGTTTTCCCTCTGTCACCTATTACGAGACACTCAGGACGATATCGGGTAGTGGAATACTTTACATATTATAAAGTTTGAATCATTTACTATCGCCGATTGAAATAATACTAGTTTTAACGGAATTTATCGCGTATATTTAACTTTTTTACCCGACGTTTCGAGAGCTTTACAGCACCCATGGTCACGGGAAGGACTGAGATGTTCAACGTCCAGCTGTCATAGTTAACCGCAGTTACCATAGATAAAAATTTTAATCTACCATAGTGACCATGGGTGCTGTAAAGCTCTCGAAACGTCGGGTAAAAAAGTTAAATATACGCGATAAATTCCGTTAAAACTAGTATTATTTCAATGTGTAGTGTTCGCGTAAATATAAGAAATCATTATACTATCGCCGATTTATCCGGACCAACATAACCATTTATAAAAGGTCGGCAACGCCATTTCCCTGGGGTTGCAGTTGTTCATGGGCGGCTGTAGATACAACTCTTTTATAAAAAAATCCGATGCGCACTGAAGCACTTACTTTAGTTGTTCTAAAAACCGGTAAAAATGATACCAGTGTCCAACAAAGAGACCAATTTTATTTTACTTCAGAAGAAAATAAATTACAACAAATAAGCATTACACTGTTGCCCACAGGCCACTTCTATTTATGTCTTATTAATATTACTAAAACTGCAAAGAGACTGCTGAGCTTCGTTTTTTTTTTCTGATTTTGGGAAAAAGCCCAGTACCAGTTTTAAATAGTGTAAAAGATTAAACTTTTAAAGAATTTAATAACGTTGTTTATTTTAATAAAACTCTAATATTAACATAAATATGCGAACACTGGTAAATTCATCAACATATTGTAGGGCAATGTAGGCATAGGTTGTGCTATCCGTTGGGAAATCCCAACTTATCTCCTATGTGTGTACTCTTTGTGAGATACGATGCTCACCAACGGAGGATAATGTTTGTTTTATTAAGATACGGGCACGGCCTTTCGAGATTAGAAACGTGTAGTTTTAGAAAATTCTAATAACCATTATGTTTATTTTTTAATACGTGACGTATTATGCCTTTTGTCTACAGATATTTTTATTTTTTAAATTTATTGACAATTTTCAAAATTAAAATCAGCCGTGTGAGTAATTTTTTTCATTTCGTTTCATCACCACCGCTACCATCATAATAGTCGTAACTCACAAAGGCCTCATATATAGTTAGATATACTTAGGTCTTCCCAAGGAATTCCAAAAAGTACGGTTCTGAATTATTTGCATCCATCGACTTCCTGTATTTCATAGCAGGTAGTCACTTAGACGTAAAATTTAATTTACTTATTTATTTATGCATCCAAAGTCAGGTATATTATTAGTGATCTAACCAAAATGAAGTTTGTTAGAGAGTAAATGAAAAAGGAAACAGGTTCGGAAGAACCAATTTAAAACGAACCAGACGGGCTGGAACGTTCGATAAAGAAACAGAAGGGAGGAATCGAGGCTTCTCTCGATCCGGCCTCCTATAACGCCTACGTTGGGTTCGGGAACAACGTATGTGATCTCCGCAACGGAGTAACACACTAGGGCGATAACCTCTTTCTTTTTCAGCAAGTAGGTTCAGACGGGGATTACGGGTCTTCCGAAGTCGTCCCGGTCCCGACGCCTTAATTCTTCGATGTGGACTGTATAACTTTAGGGATGAATTACTTGGGAATAAAACAGCAATTATCTTCAAACCGTTCCGTGAGAGAGTAACCACTTTTCCCTATCACTTCCCTACACCTTTTCTTCTTGACTGCTGGTTTTTTCACTTTTCCCGAAGGATTTTCTTATTTTTTCGAACTAATTCCCCGAACTATTTCCCCGAACGAACTGCAATAAAACCCGTTCACTAAGCTACCCCCAGAACTATACGCGAAAGTGAGCCGCGCCATTCGCGTGCCTGCGCAACTTAACAACATGAATTTGTACTATTACTCTCACACGTTTCACTTAATTTCTTTATTCACATAAATCATACACAAATACAAGTTATCTATTTAGATAGCACAAAACAATATCTACACCATGATATATATTATTTTTTCGTATCACAAAAATCCTTTAATTTATAAAACAAAATATGCCTATTTTAATCACAAATTCAAAATCCGAACTTCTTAAATATTTAACACAGAAAGTTAAAACAATGTTTCCCACTTGAATTTATACATATGTTAACTAATACAATAGTTTAATTTACATTTTCTCTATTTATTTCACTATTTAAAACACTTTTAAATTTCTTATACAAAACTATCATTATTTCACTTATACACAGGAATTTTCACATAAAAATAACACAGAATTCACCTTTTTAGCACGTATAATCAACCTGAAATGTTTTACAAGTCATTTTTACATAAATTGCTGAAATTACGAACATTTTAAATTTTTACATATTTGGCCTCCTAGGGGCGTGGTCAGCGTGCTTCCGTGAACTCACACTATTTGAACAACTAACTTTGCACGGCTCTCGGCTATCAGAAAAAATGAAAGTCTGAAATACACTAATTTTTAACAATATTAGGTAAATAAGTGCTTCTACATAATTTTCAAACTGTAGGAAATTATCTCTGATAAGATTCTTATCAGTTATCATGTTTCTTATCAGATAACAATACAAGTGAATGTTCTCATTAATCAATCATAACAAATAGGCATTTGTTTTCGTACAAACATATCAAACTTATACAAGACAATACTTATGCAATTAATTTCCGTTAATTCTGTTTATGCACAGAGTGATCATCTCGACCGGGGAACAAATCCGGTAACATAATTTATAACATAAAATTCCCTATATGAATTTATTGAAAGATATTACTTAGAAAACAGTAAACTAGTCCGGCCTGGGAGTCGAACCCAAGACCTTCATATCATTAATTCGACATTTCTTTAAGATTTAACTAAGCATTTTCTTATCAGAACATTTCTATTGGACAATGAGTCTTTGAAAAGTTATTCGTCATCGGTTGACTTAATAAACTGAAATATTCTTATAGGCGCGTCGCCAACAATCTCCCCCCCGTGCGTTAGCACCATCATTTGGGAGGCGTCGCGGGTACCAGGACTATTATTCTGGATGTAGGTCTCCTCAAGATACCTGTGCTAGTAATGACGTCAACCACTCTGGTGTGGCCGTCTGGTCCCGGTAACGTTCTTCTAATTTTGCCTTTCGGCCACGTATTTCGTGGCAACGAATGATCTATTATCAAAACAATATCGTCTTCTTTAGGTTCCATGAACTTTCCGTTATTACCTGTTCGCGGTATTAAGGTAGGCATGTATTCCTTCAGTCACCTTGTCCAAAAATGGTCGGCTAACCTCTGTGCAGCTTTCCAATTGAGTTGACCCGTCAGATGCTGCTCTAGAAATAATCCAGGTGGTCGATCACCACATGAGCGTCCCAGAAGAAAATGATTGGGTGTCAAACCCTCTTCAGGACTATCCATACTGAATGTTACCAGAGGCCTGGAATTTACTGTGTGCTCTGCTTCTAAAAGCAACGTATGTAGAATTTCCTCTCGTGGGCTTCTTTCTCTGAGCGTAGCGGTCAACGCAATTTTAATCGATCTTACTAACCTCTCCCAGGCGCCACCCATGTGCGGTGCTCCCGGAGGTATAAATTTCCATTTAATGTATTTCTTAAATGACTCATTTTCCATGCCCTCATGGCATTCTTCGCATGCTTTCAATAATTCTTTATTCGCAGCTTTGAAATTTGTCCCGTTATCGCTGTATATAACGGCTGGTTTTCCTCTTCTGGCGATAAATCGCCTCAACGCCATTATCATTGACGCTGGTGTCAACGAGGCTGCTAATTCCAGATGTACTGCTCTGGTAGTCAGACACGTGAATAAAACACCCCAACGTTTTTCGTGTCGCCTTCCTATAGTCACACTCATAGGACTGAAATAATCCACAGCTGAGCATGTAAAAGGTGGTTCATGATGAGTTATTCTCTCCAGAGGAATATTTCCTTGTGGCACGTTCTGCGGTTTTGACCTGTATGTCCTGCACCACTGACAATGATGTGACACACTTCGTACTACATTACGTAAGTTCAAGACATAAAATTTCTGGTTCACCTCATTGATCACCGTCTGGTGATTGGCATGTCCAAAATGATGATGAACTTCTCTAATCATCATTTTAACGATTTCGTGTTTACCGTCCAATATGACGGGTTTTCTACTTTCCTCGGTGAAATTAGACTTGAAAGGTAAACGTCCATTTAAACGGAGTAAGTTATCTTCTCCTATTTCCATAGATAATTTACTTAAGCGTGAACTTCTTTCAACACTTTTGCCTGCTTTCAAGCATTTTATTTCTGAACAAAAACACTCGTCTTGAACGAACTTCCAAATTAATAATTCCGCTTTTTTCAAGAGCGCTATGTCCAATGCGCCATCGAGTCCTTTAACCGACTTTGCTAAAACTTTGTTGGAACACATAACCGACTTTTCGGCTGCGTCGTCGGGTCCTTTAACCGACTTTCTTAAACTCTTGAATTTTTCTACCGCTTGTAAGGTGCGTGTAGTTGCCCCAAGGAATTTCTTAAAGCTGCTAAATCGTCCGTAGTCGGGTAGACTTAACGGTTCTTGCTTTCTTAACGCATTTACGCCCTTTGGCGATTTTTCTTCACCTGTTTCTAAGCCTTTTATGGTGTCCACTTGTTTGGGCCATAAATCAGGACTCTTCCTGAGGAATTCAGGTCCTTGAAACCAGCGATGACTTACATCGAAGGTGGAAGGAAAATTTCTAGTGGCGTCGTCTGCCACATTTTGTGACGTTGGAACCCATCGCCATTCACATGGTTTACTGTGATCTTCGATCTCAGCCAATCGATGAGCAACGAATGATTAAAACTACTTTTACGGATTTTATCGCGTTTATTTTTACTTTTTATTTTTAATTCCCGACGTTTCGGGCGCTTTCCAGCACCCATGGTCACGGGGGACTGAGATGACTGACGTCCCGATGTCATTGTTAAACCCGGAGTACCTTCAGCTTTTTTAATTATTGTTTATGGTCCGATCTATGCAAAATGAACTAACTCTGTCTTGAGGTCTTGCAGTGGTATGCTTGGGTTTAGTTTTAATTTTATTGATTATAGGATCCCAAGCAGGTGGTAGTACCCAGCCTCCTTCTCTATTGAAATTAGGATGTTTTTTAATTTCAATAGCCTCACGTATCATCCTTGGTAGGAATCGGTGTTCTTTCGCGAGGATTTGTGGTCTATCAAATCTGATGTAATGGTTGGGGCCGTCTAGGATATGATCACAAACTGCAGATTTCCCGGAACGTTGATGCTTCACATCAGCTATATGTTCTTTTACGCGGGTCCTAATTGATCTTTTGGTTTGTCCTATATAAGAGAGACCACATTCACAATCAAGCTTGTACACTCCTGCATCTTGTAGAGGAATATGACACTTGACGGATGGTAGGAACTGACTAATCTTCTTCGGCGGCTTGTAGAATGTTCTAATAGAAGCTCGCTTCAAGATATAGCCAATCTTGTCTGTGACACCTCTGACATATGGTAGTACAGCAGGCACACTCTCGACTGTGGCTGGCTTCACTCGGTCACTGTGACGTAGGCGCGGGACCCGAAGCTTGTTGTCGTGCAGAACTTGCTTGACGTGCTGAAGCTCGGCGGCCAGGTGTTTGCTGTCACAGATCCCTCGTGCTCTCTGTAACAAAGATTTGCCCACGGTAGCTAACTGTGAAGGATGGTGGTGAGATTCACCGTTTAAATATCGGTTTGTATGGGTCTTTTTCCTATACACAGTGTGACCAATGGTGTTATTAGGATTTCTGATGACTAACACATCTAGGAAAGGTAAGGAATTATTTGCCTCTAACTCCATAGTAAATTGAATTTTAGAGTTTATGGAATTAAGATGTTCTAAAAATGCAGTTACTTTGTCTGATGGTAAAATTGTGAAAGTATCGTCTACGTACCGCTTGTAGATCCTTGGTGTAACAGGTGCAGTAAGGAGGGCTTTCTCCTCAAAGTCTTCCATGAATATATCGGCGACAATGGGAGATACAGGTGAGCCCATCGCCACACCATCTACTTGCTTGTAAAACTCTTCCTTCCACAATAGATAGCCAGATGTAAGGCAATGTCTTAGTAATACTGCATATTCTGCTGGCATGTTATTTTCCTCTAGTTTCCTAGTTATAATTGAGATGCAGTCTTCAACAGGTAGGGATGTAAATAGAGACTGAACATCAAAACTGACCATGGTTTCATTGTCAGTAAGATGTAGGTCTTTTATCTCACTGACAAAATGGTATGAATCCTTAGTGTGTGCTCTTGTGTGTCCTCTGAGTGGTGATAATATTTTAGCTAAGTATTACTCTCAATACTTAGCTAAAATATTAGCACCACGATAATATTTTAGCTAAGTATTGAGATGGCGATGGGCTCACCTGTATCTCCCATTGTCGCCGATATATTCATGGAAGACTTTGAGGAGAAAGCCCTCCTTACTGCACCTGTTACACCAAGGATCTACAAGCGGTACGTAGACGATACTTTCACAATTTTACCATCAGACAAAGTAACTGCATTTTTAGAACATCTTAATTCCATAAACTCTAAAATTCAATTTACTATGGAGTTAGAGGCAAATAATTCCTTACCTTTCCTAGATGTGTTAGTTATCAGAAATCCTAATAACACCATTGGTCACAGTGTGTATAGGAAAAAGACCCATACAAACCGATATTTAAACGGTGAATCTCACCACCATCCTTCACAGTTAGCTACCGTGGGCAAATCTTTGTTACAGAGAGCACGAGGGATCTGTGACAGCAAACACCTGGCCGCCGAGCTTCAGCACGTCAAGCAAGTTCTGCACGACAACAAGCTTCGGGTCCCGCGCCTACGTCACAGTGACCGAGTGAAGCCAGCCACAGTCGAGCGTGTGCCTGCTGTACTACCATATGTCAGAGGTGTCACAGACAAGATTGGCTATATCTTGAAGCGAGCTTCTATTAGAACATTCTACAAGCCGCCGAAGAAGATTAGTCAGTTCCTACCATCCGTCAAGTGTCATATTCCTCTACAAGATGCAGGAGTGTACAAGCTTGATTGTGAATGTGGTCTCTCTTATATAGGACAAACCAAAAGATCAATTAGGACCCGCGTAAAAGAACATATAGCTGATGTGAAGCATCAACGTTCCGGGAAGTCTGCAGTTTGTGATCATATCCTAGACGGCCCCAACCATTACATCAGATTTGATAGACCACAAATCCTCGCGAAAGAACACCGATTCCTACCAAGGATGATACGTGAGGCTATTGAAATTAAAAAACATCCTAATTTCAATAGAGAAGGAGGCTGGGTACTACCACCTGCTTGGGATCCTATAATCAATAAAATTAAAACTAAACCCAAGCATACCACTGCAAGACCTCAAGACAGAGTTAGTTCATTTTGCATAGATCGGACCATAAACAATAATTAAAAAAGCTGAAGGTACTCCGGGTTTAACAATGACATCGGGACGTCAGTCATCTCAGTCCCCCGTGACCATGGGTGCTGGAAAGCGCCCGAAACGTCGGGAATTAAAAATAATAAGTAAAAATAAATGCGATAAAATCCGCAAAAGTAGTTTTAATCATGTGTAGTGTTCGCGTAAATATAAGAAATCATTATGAGCAACGAATGGTTTAAAGGCGCGAGGATCTGACTTAATCCACGCTAACACTGTACGTGAGTCTGTCCAAAATACTCTCTCGGACATCTCGTACTTGCTCTCTTCACTAGCCGAGGCAGCCAGCCTGCTGCCCATAAGAGCTGCTTGCAATTCAAGCCTTGGAATCGAAATTGGTTTCAATGGCGCTACTCTTGCCTTTGCGGCGATCAGCGTAATCCGCCTTATTCCTAGCTCGTCCTTGGTGACGTAATACACCGCGGCAGCGTATGCTTTTTCACTAGCATCCGTGAAAGTGTGTAACTCTCCCTTGCCGACGCCTTCAGCAACGGGTCTAGGTACCTCTAAATGACCTAATTTCTTCACTTCCGATATCCATTTACAAAATAACACGTGTAATTCGTGTGAAACTTCTTCATCCCAAGAGATGCCTGTCCTCCATACTTGCTGGATCAGCGACTTCCCTTGAATCGTTATGGGTGATGCGAGTCCCAAAGGATCGAAGACTGACATCACAGCGCTAGTTATCTCCCTCTTCGTAGGCGGTCGTAAACCTTCCATCACCTCTTCCGGTGTGTTACGAAGACTTGTGGAGAAACTTATTATATCCCGTTTGATATTCCAAATCAAACCTAACGTGCGCTCTGTGTGCTCTTTATCTCCCAAAGAAGCACTGTCGCTCTTATATTTATTTTCCATTTTACTTAAAACTTCGGGTCGGTTGCTAGCCCATCCCCTCAGTTGGAAAGAAGCATGTTTATGTAATTCATACATATCGTTTACTATCCTTTCGGCCGTCGTCACGTCGGGAAATGCCTGTAGATAGTCATCCATATAAAAATTGCTTTCCGTAGCGGAAGCTGCTTCTGGATAGATATGTGCGTTGTCCTGCGCATTCCTATTCTTTACATATATAGCGATGCATGGTGATGATGCCGCTCCAAATATGAGTGACGTCATTCTATACTCTTCCTGTGGCGCGTCACGATTGTGCCGCCATAAGAATCGAAGGCTATCCCTGTCTTCATCCCGGATTTTCACTTGCAAGAACATTTCTTTAATGTCTGCCATTACTGCCACGCTTCCTTCTCTGAATCGTAGCAGGACTCCGAACAACGACTTCAATAAGTCCGGTCCGGTTAATAATGCATCATTGAGACAACGTCCGCCCGTCTTTGCGGCGGCGTCGAAAACTATCCTTATTTTCCTTTTTTATGGGTGAGTCACTGCGAAGTGAGGAAGGTACCACGTACGTGGGGAAATGGGAATATGGTTCGCTTTCTCTGCGTAACCATTAACGATGAGATTTTCAATTTGCTTCTCATATTCCTTTTTCAACTCGCTATTTTTGTCGAGCTTTTTTTCAATATTCAACAGGCGACTTTCAACCTGCGCTCTATTCGACGGCATGCACTCATTGTCTGTGCGCCATAACAAAGCAGTCTCGTACCTATTATTAGGTATACGACGTACCGTTTTGTTCAAAATACTTAAAGCTCGTTCTTCTGGGTCGTTCGCGGGCTTTCTAGCCGACACTCCCAGAGATTCCAAACTAAAATAATCCTTGATCAATTTATCCATATATTCCTCCTTCTTGGCGGAAATGTGGTTAACGATCTTGATCGGTTTAATACCACCCGATATGTGACCATGTAAAACCCATCCAAGTTTGGTGAGCGATGCTACTGGTAGGTTCTTACCTCCTGAAATTAATTCACGAGTAACTATGAGATGCCAATTGTCCTGACCAATTAATATGGTAGGTTTGGACCTCTCATACATCAACTCATCCTTAATCGGTGTCAAATGAGAACACCGTTGCAATAATTCTCGGCTTACCGACTGAGGAGAAAGGTTAAGTGACTTAATTGTTTGTACACTTATCTCTTCCAAGTCGCTCGAGTAAATGCCTTTTATCTTAACGTTTAAGCGATACGAACTGTCGTCGTTAATTCGCTTACCTCCCACGGCTTCGATACGTAATCCCTCTTTACGTCCGCGAGGCGCTAATTTCTGAGCCATACACTCCTCTATGAGTGTCATGGTCGATCCCTCATCCAGAAGAGCTGTTGTCTTGACCTTTCCTCTAGGTCCATACAACTCGACCGGTATAATCTTTAAGTATGCACATGCCAGTGCATTCACTGTACTAACAGTGGTAATCTGAGCATCTTTACCCCCCTCGTCCCCTTGTGGCGAGGTTTTTTCATTGGGGTATCGGTGTAGCATTCGATGATGTGACATTCTACATCCCTCTACACCACATTTTTTCGCTTTGCACTCTAACCTCCTATGGTTAGGTGACAAACATTGGAAACATACTTTCGCTTTTTTGACCGCTTCCCATTTCTCGCGAATATTCATGTCCTTAAACTTGTAACAACTCACTATAGAGTGCTCCTTGTTGCATATAACACACTTATGTGTTACCCGACTTACAGGCTTACCCTGGGTTGTCATAACCACTTGTCGGTTGTGCCCTTTATTATTTCGGCGTTCTAGACGCTCGCTCGACTTCGGTGCATATAGCGCTCGCTCACGGCACAGCTGCGTACACCTCCCTTTGCAGTGTGTACAGTTTGCTTCCTGAATTCAGGGCGCTTCCTTTTTTCAGGCGCATTTTCATTGTTTAAGGACGTTCCAAATTGTTCACTCAATAAATTTAAAAACTTGGCCATCTTCTGTAACTCTGGCTCCAAAGGATACTGAGCTCGATATTCAAACCATTTAAATTTAATCATAGTTCCGAGTTTCTCCACTATGCGGCTCACTAACTCCGGTGAGTACAAATACTGTGGTTGATTCAACGCTTGTATCGTGGCAACCACGTTCGTAATACGACTTGCAAAAGATCCTATATTCCGGCAATCTTCTGCCAATCTTGGCATACGCTTTACATTCTCGATTTCGGCTAGAATGAGCATCTCAATCCTACCGAATCTTCTTTCGAGAGCGTTCATTATTTCTTCCGGTTCACACAAAGTAAATAACAGCGACTTTACCGCCTCTTTAGCGGTGCCCTTTAATGCCCTCCTAAGGCGTGCAACATTTTGCACCCCTGAAAATTGGCTTCTCGTGTCTTCAAACACCGTTTTGAAAATTATCCATTCACCCGGGTCTCCATCGAACACCGGTAATTCCTGGAGGAAATGAAGCTGGGAAGACTTATCTTTACCCGCTATTTTTATTGCACTCACAATCGCTTCGGTCAATTCTGACACCTCACTCGCGTGTGTTTTCTGTGCATTTCCTTGGTTGCGCTCGATCTCCGCCCCTTTGTGGCGTGATCCTTTACGCGCTTCCTTATCAGTAATATCAGATTGTGCTACACTAACCGGCGCGCTCATTATGGTCTGCTGAACCCAACTCCTTACGAAAGGTTCCACCTGAGTATTCCGCTCTTCATCATCCTCACTCGAGTCGATCTCCTCTTCTCGGTTGAGTCGTGCCAACTCCAATTGAGACTTGGCTAAGGCAGCAGCTGCCTGTGCTCGTTCGAGCTCTGAGCGTTCGAATTTAATCCGCGCCTCTAATTCGGCTTTCAGCCTCGCCGATCGCGATGACCTACTACCTCTCTGTGACCCTTTATCACTAGTGTGCCCGATTACTGTCCTTGACGATGCCGCTTCTTCGGTCCTTTGACCTACTTTTTCGACCACCGTTTCACTCCTGGATATAACGGATTGTTGTGCGGTGCTGGCCTGCGTACCACTGGTGTCCGTCCTGTTGCTTGTCGTTGCCACGGACGTCCCTGTGTCCCACGTGCATGTGGACGTGTCGGTGGTGGCTCCACTTGAAGGAGTTGCTCCATTTGACGCAGTAGCTGTGGTCGCTCCAGATGGTTCCGCTTCTTTAGCTTTTCTTGAGAGCCCTGTCCTTGTCCTACTCCCTTCGCTTCTCCCTGTCTGATCTTGTGCCTTCTTCATCTTGCAGGAAGGTGATTGTTGGCCTACGGTCCCTAACTGTCCCTACGGTCCCTACAACCCCTTACCTACAACCCTTCTACACCCCAACCTAACACAACTACCCCTCCCCCCTCCTTATCTCCCAACCCTACAACCCTACTACCACCCTAAACGCCCTATCAGCCCTATCAATCCTGGACGGGGCCTACCGAGGTGAGCCGTCCAGGGATGGAGTCGTGCAGGAATGGAATGGAGGAAAGGTTTAGGAACTGTCCCGCCAAGGAATATGACGAAACAGTCGAGCGGTAGTGCAAGCGCAGTCTCGCTCGAGAGAACTGCTCCACCCGAAGGTGTTGTGCCAGAGCCCGACCGTTTGGCACCGTTAGGTGGTCGGGATGTATGCTGTGCTCGCCGCCCAGTTGCCGGTGACGCCTCGTCCGAGCGCCCTCCTCCGGCCGCGATGCAGCAGGTGCCCACGCGCACCCTCGCCTGGCAGCAGCAGCGGTGGATGCTTCTTCCTGCACCCTGATGACCCGACAGGAAAATGCCGGACACGGTCGTCCGACAGGAAATGCCGAGCACGCTTGCCCGACAGGAAAAATGCCAAGCCCTGCTTGGCCACGATGAGTGCCTTCACAAGACACCTGCGCCCGGCTGCGATACGTGCCCCATGTGAGCACACGCCCCAGGCCGCAATACCGGTTTTCTTTCTTCCGGTAGTTCCAGGTCCAGACCTTTAGCGCTGACGTCCTGGTCTTCTGGCCTTTGGTCCTATTGCTTCAGCTCAAACCTCCGGCTTCCTTCAGTTGCTGATCTTCACTCGGCTCCGAAGGTCTTCTTTTCCCACAACCAGCAGTCCACAGCTGGTTCCTTGATCCAGCTGGCGGGGTTCGGGTGGTCCTTTTGATCCGGCTCGAAGGACCAATTGAAAAAGGAAACAGGTTCGGAAGGACCAATTTAAAACGAACCAGACGGGCTGGAACGTTCGATAAAGAAACAGAAGGGAGGAATCGAGGCTTCTCTCGATCCGGCCTCCTATAACGCCTACGTTGGGTTCGGGAACAACGTATGTGATCTCCGCAACGGAGTAACACACTACGGCGATAACCTCTTTCTTTTTCAGCAAGTAGGTTCAGACGGGGATTACGGGTCTTCCGAAGTCGTCCCGGTCCCGACGCCTTAATTCTTCGATGTGGACTGTATAACTTTAGGGATGAATTACTTGGCAACAGCAATTATCTTCAAACCGTTCCGTGAGAGAGTAACCACTTTTCCCTATCACTTCCCTACACCTTTTCTTCTTGACTGCTGGTTTTTACACTTTTCCCGAAGGATTTTCTTATTTTTCCGAACTAATTCCCCGAACTATTTCCCCGAACGAACTGCAATAAAACCCGTTCACTAAGCTACCCCCAGAACTATACGCGAAAGTGAGCCGCGCCATTCGCGTGCCTGCGCAACTTAACAACATGAATTTGTACTATTACTCTCACACGTTTCACTTAATTTCTTTATTCACATAAATCATACACAAATACAAGTTATCTATTTAGATAGCACAAAACAATATCTACACCATGATATATATTATTTTTTCGTATCACAAAAATCCTTTAATTTATAAAACAAAATATGCCTATTTTAATCACAAATTCAAAATCCGAACTTCTTAAATATTTAACACAGAAAGTTAAAACAATGTTTCCCACTTGAATTTATACATATGTTAACTAATACAATAGTTTAATTTACATTTTCTCTATTTATTTCACTATTTAAAACACTTTTAAATTTCTTATACAAAACTATCATTATTTCACTTATACACAGGAATTTTCACATAAAAATAACACAGAATTCACCTTTTTAGCACGTACAATCAACCTGAAATGTTTTACAAGTCATTTTTACATAAATTGCTGAAATTACGAACATTTAAAATTTTTACATATTTGGCCTCCTAGGGGCGTGGTCAGCGTGCTTCCGTGAACTCACACTATTTGAACAACTAACTTTGCACGGCTCTCGGCTATCAGAAAAAATGAAAGTCTGAAATACACTAATTTTTAACAATATTAGGTAAATAAGTGCTTCTACATAATTTTCAAACTGTAGGAAATTATCTCTGATAAGATTCTTATCAGTTATCATGTTTCTTATCAGATAACAATACAAGTGAATGTTCTCATTAATCAATCATAACAAATAGGCATTTGTTTTCGTACAAACATATCAAACTTATACAAGACAATACTTATGCAATTAATTTCCGTTAATTCTGTTTATGCACAGAGTGATCATCTCGACCGGGGAACAAATCCGGTAACATAATTTATAACATAAAATTCCCTATGAATTTGTTGAAAGATATTACTTAGAAAACAGTAAACTAGTCCGGTCTGGGAGTCGAACCCAAGACCTTCATATCATTAATTCGACATTTCTTTAAGATTTAACTAAGCATTTTCTTATCAGAACATTTCTATTGGACAATGAGTCTTTGAAAAGTTATTCGTCATCGGTTGACTTAATAAACTGAAATATTCTTATAGGCGCGTCGCCAACAGTAAACGCTATTAAAACTATGTCTTATAATGCACCATAACCTAAAATTCAAAAACAATTAATAATAAAACAAATCAAAGGCTACTACAAATAATTAAAATCTTAAAAATAATTTGCTTACATCCGTGTAATAAAATGATATGTGTTACCTAATCAGTAGAGCGCCTCCCACACTCCCCTTAATTGCGTGTAGTTTTCCTGTCACCACTAGCACTTCCTACACCACCACACCAAGAAAGACACAAAACGGTTGATAATAAAACACGTATTTCGCATTTGCACGAGGCATCCTCAGGTGAAGTAGACTCTGCGGTGGCTGACCGCTAGGTCTTACTGCAATTGAGGTGTTGCGGATACACTCGCTGAGATATACTATTTTGGGAATAGAGAGTAACCCTACCTCTGATAGTCCCGTCAGGCTATAAGAGGAAGGGCCTTCTAATAGTCCAATGGGACAGTAAGCCTACACGACCGGAAAGTGATCATGCGCAGGGCCTACGACTTTACGCGCTTTCCATTGGTAGGACGCTATCACAGAACATAACCGTAAAATAGAAACTTAACGTTGCAGTGTTTCATATCAATAGAAAAAATATTTACCAGAAACGAGGCATTCCATCTCAGTCCTCGGGAGTGAGAACGCATCGGTCTATGAATCACAACATCCATTTACCGTCAGATGGACTGTATGCTTGGTTATCACACGTATTATAGAAATACCAAATCCTTTAACAGCAATGAGAGTCACATAGTTACCAATAAATATCGTAGCAATGTAATTAATTCCCTACGTATAGAAAGCAATCAGGTCACAACTTTGTGACAAGACTTACCTAACTGACTGTTGCGACATAGAAACAGCTTTTACCAAACCTAATAACATTGGTTCTAATTCGTTTACCGCGATCAATAATTAACAAAGACTTTCTGAGAAATTCGAGACTTTAAGTGTTCAGGTTTAGGTTTAGTGAATTTTTATTTATAAATCGCTAGGGAACTAGGTGAGAGGACACTTTTTCTGACTAAGAGTCCATCTGAGTAGGTACCAAACTTTTACCTATTTATGACGTCAAAAAGATATTCCTATCTGAAGGGTCGGTATAATTGCAGGCTGTGAGGTATTTCATCTTAGTCCTTTAGAATTGACAATATACTGCCTTTTGTTTGAATTTGACTCAGGTGTCCATGTACTGCAGTAACACCTTACTTTCAACTTTCTAAAAGCTGCACAAGAACTTTCAAGGACATAGACAGCAACTCATTTTCATTTCTAACGTTTCACAGCTATAACTACAATACTCGGACTTCAAATATCTCAATCTCCCCCGTGACCATGACTGCTCTGAAATACCCATAATGTCAGGAATAAAAAATATCAGTTAACTTATTGAATAGTTTTCTCGTAAATACGAGAAAGCTTGCGTTAAAGTTAAAAGAGTGTAATTGATATTAAGGAAACTGGATATTATAGATAACTAACTGGTAGAAAGTGTTTCAAGGCTGGTGAGAAGAAATTAGGGTGTTAATACTACTTACAAGTGTATAAAGTAACAATCCATTTTTGTTCGAATCAATAACAATCCCTATACAAGTAAATGTCCTTGTATTAGTAAAGTGATGACGGCATTTTATAAAATTTAAAAATACGATATCCATTCAGAACTTACGCACATTTATTTCATGTCAAATTAATGTGTGTATTTTTTATAATTATCGTTTACTTTTAACGTATTTTATTCATAAAACTGTGATTTTTAATGTGCATAGTTTGTACTTGTATTTTATCTAATGAATAGCTTTTATCTGAGGAGTGAAAAAAAACTATAAAATTAAATTATAAATGAAATATAAAAGCACTACGTGACGACTTTTTCCCGCCAATTAGATAACAAGATGACAATTTATGCCGGAGTGACAAATGAGCTCACATTCCACCTGACGCATGACGGTATGTACTCATATCTTTGATATATACGCAGTAGTATAAGTCTATGACTCATATGATTGATTAACATTTGAATCCATTTTTTGAAGAATCAGAATAAATGGTCGTTATTACATCTAAAATACTTTGGCCGTTCCAATTCCCTTATTATTGAAGCAAAGTTTCGTTTTCAGTTACGATCCTTTTCATTAAATTTCCCCATTTTAAAAGATTTTTGCTTTTGCCATTTGTACGCTTTACCAATGTTAATTTTAACGTCCAAGTGATTTGTGATATGAGAAATAAAAATAGTAATGATTTATGATATTTTAGCTGATTTCGCAAAAGGAAAAGACTCCCAATTTGACAGTATTTTTACAAACTTCTTAACATGCTTGCTTTGTATATAATTATTAGAGAACAAGACAGAATAATTAGAAAACAATGACAAAAACTAAGAGTAGTCATCAGTCGCACAACCAGACCTATAAAACGAACATTTCACGTTTTTACAGAAATTAGGTCACAAATTACCGTTACCATTACCGATACAGCCTATTAAAACCCCCTCTATGTTGCCTCATAGAGGGATATTTACCATAGTTTTCACGCTTGACAATCGGGTTGGCAACCCGCAGTTTTTTATTTTTAGTCGTTATAACGAAGACACCGCTACCTACGATACGGCACCCACAGGATAATATGAGGTAATGGATATTCATGCACAGCCACTACACGGTTATTCACAAAAAGTCACAGATTAAGCCTTATTAAATTAATTTAGTCGTGTGGTGACGGCGTACGTGAATACAATACCCCATTTTGTCTCATGGGAATTGTAAAGCCTCATTTAAATTCAGCCCCTGCCACTGCTTCTCGCGCTGCCGGCAATACTTCGCTTAATACTGCCGTAGCAGGATCGCGGGAAGTGTGTATTTACACTCTGCCCTACCACTCACATCACTTTCGGCTTTCGACTATGGCAGACGTCGAAATAATTACAGCGTTCGCGCTGTGTCTTCTTGCAATACAAAATTATGGTAATAATTTAAAAAGATATAAAGTTCAAAAGAAGATAGGTAAAAAATTTATTTGCTTAAAAACATGGTACATAAGATGATCAATGACGTGGAACTGACATGTTTTGCCATAATTGGCATGCAAAAATGATATGAAATACAGCTCATTACACAAACCCAATGTTACATTTTAAAATTATTGCATTGCTTAAAAGTTAGATACAAACATTCTTTTTGAATTCAAATATTATGTACAATTAAATACTTATACAGATTCTCTGTATTTGAATTCTTATACAGTAAATTGTTAATAAATTATTAATTGAATTATTACATTATTGTTACATAAATAATATCAAATATTATATGAGATTAGTTAAGCTATTATTATTTTAATAATACAGTATAAATTAATTCATAATTTTAATTACAAGAAATCTCAGGCTATTATGCAAATATTACCATTTAACTTATTTTACATTTTAATAAATAAATAATCAATATGAGTTACTAATCGTTTTTAGAAATAAAATGTCAATGTTCATTAATTCCTTAAACTAAATTTAATATTAATACAATAAATTTGACGAATTTATAATTAATTATGTACATAGGTACTATGTTATCTCAAAAAGAAAATTCGTATTCGTAGAAGATGATGAATTGTGGTTTTTATCGTTGAAATCCCATATAGTTTTTTCTGATTCCAGCATTTCTAAAAACTTCATTGTATTTTGATTATTCCACTAGAAAGGCATTTTGGTAGATCGTACTTATTTAATAACAAGACGGCACGCACGTCCGTCATCCAGGCGCTTGGCGCGAAGTGAGCGATGGAGCTGAATGTGAACACTCACTGCCGCTCGTGCTGCCCGGCCTTTGACATCCGCACGAAAAACCGACATTTGAGGGAGCGTAGGGCAGTGGCAGCGGCAGCGGCAGTGTCAACGCGAGTAGCCTGTTTACATACTGCCCTGCCCACTGCCCTGCTCACTTCCCCGCCCAACAGGGCTGAATGTAAATGTAAACATAAGACGTAACTGTGAGAAATATCAATGTGATGTATGAATGATATATGATGTGAATAATATCACAACTTGCGTTAAATGCAACTGTAACATCTCATTTAAATCAAACGTGAATAAACGAGACTGCAGACAGCAGCGTGAAAGGTATAATACTTCTGGTACCGTGACCGTCAACCCAGCTGCCTAGGTTGACCTTCTTTAGAATAAGGGCAACAAACAAGCACGCAGTCCACCTGGTGGTAAGTGTATGCTGTGGCCCATAGACATCTACATTTGTCCTAGATAGAGAATCAAAATGCAGATGTGTATTTACCCCTGAGGATTGAAATGGAATACTTTGTTTCCAGTAAAAAAGGTCTCAAGTTCTCTACACTAACCATACGAAAAACAGCAGCATTAAGCTGCTAAATTACGCTGGTATCCATTCATGCTACAACCGTAATATAGTTTCAGCATGACTCTCCCACATATAACGATTGAACAAAACAAAACAATTATTTCAATACTGGTAGTTCATGTGATAAAGAAGGAGTTAAAAGACATAGAACGGAATAAAATAAAGACAGTAACAATTAAATAGGAAAAATTTAATTCCATCAAGTTCATTATGGAATACAATAAAAAGTACTGTAATTCAAAACATATAGTTATTTACTACCCGATACCAGGATAACTCAACTTATGTAAAAACGTAATTAAAACATACCTACTACTTTTGTACGTATTTTTTTCTTTGAATTAAATAATAAAAAAACTAAACTCAGATAAGGGAAAAGATGCTTTCTATTCCCTTAGGCATTAATAGCACTTAAAATAATCGTTTGTTAGTTTACGCCCACGGTTTTTTTTTTATTTTTTTAAGCCCTTGCTTGACTACAACTCCACCTAGTGATAAGTGGTGATAAAGCCAGCGATGATTATTTGCAATGTGACGCCTACTGTAGTAACATTATGACGTTTTCTAACTTCTGTTTATAACGTTTTTCGCAAAACGAAGCAAGCCGTTTATTTCGAATATACGGAATATCGACAAAGATGTTCCACGCAAGTGAAGACCCATGGGCTGCCTTGTTGTCCGATGGTATGTCCGATGTAATTAAACCTTCCCAGGTTTAATTACATCGGACAAACTTTAAAGTTCAATTTTATTTATTTTATGAATTATACTTTGTGAGCAAAGTTTTTAGGTACTAAGACTACTAAAGTCATTTCTCTTCTCTCGTCTTGCTACAACAAGCGATTTTATGATTGTTTCCAATATTATGTACTAGCAACAACGTTTTATCGGAAACAAGTAATTTAGTATGACTAGGTACCTCCATGGTAGCACGTAGACCTCCTGGTAGAGAGTACTGGTTGACAATAACCCTTGGGAGTGAGGTGGTCGCTTCCAAGCTGTTTCTTAAATAAGTTTTGTAAGTAGTTTGTAAAATGTGCAAACTGTTTTCTATTTCTGTAATTTTACTGTGACAAAGTCCCCTGGGTTTCTTGCTGAATTTTTCCAGAACAGATATTTTTTTACCAAACCAGTGGTTAAGTAATAAATGACGTTCAATAAGAATTCCTTGTAATTTATATTAAATAAAAATATATCCTATTATTGTATTCTTTTCTGTAACGTATAATAACTTACTATACGTAAGTGCTTGACATGCGGATGGATATTTTTATATAAAGGGGGGCATACGATCGTGCATCTCACATGTTGGTAAATGACTAAAATTACCCTTGCAAACTGCAACACCAGGGGAAACTGAACGTTTCCAGTACCTCACGTTTTACATTTTTAACGCTGCTACCTGTAACCGGTATGTAAATGTAAATGTAATTAATTACCCATACCATAACAATAATTAAAAAAGCTGAAGGTACTCCGGGTTTAACAATGACATCGGGACGTCAGTAATCTCAGTCCCCCGTGACCATGGGTGCTGGAAAGCACCCGAAACGTCGGGAATTAAAAATAAAAAGTAAAAATAAACGCGATAAAATCCGTAAAAGTAGTTTTAATCAAGTAGTAAGGAGATTAAAATAAAGGAATTTGATTATCCAAATTTTTATTTATTAGGTCAAAGAAATAAATATTATTTTTCATTTTATTTTCTTTCATTACTTTCATATCACTGAATTCAAACCATATCGTCTCCTACTTCTGTTATAAAATCTATTATATTGTACGAGAAAAATAATTCCATCCATAACAACCGTTCAGAAACGCACTGACCGCGATACACAGGCTTGATATCCAATAAATGAAACGAATATAACGCATTATCTATAGGATTGATGAGATTTCCACACAAATGGGAGCGTTTCTTTTTTATTTTCCTGGAATTCTCCTGAGAAAAGTTAAAACACGTTAACCGTTAACCCAGTTAATATAACCTGGAGAGACTTTGTGAAAATCCATTGTATTTAAAATGAGGGTAGTTGATAAATGAAAACTTAAAAAGGTAGATTTAAGTATTAAACTCTAGTTGTGTAAGTTATGTAAAAGGGTAGGTGCCTATTGTATTTCGTATATAAAAAAGTTACTACTGAAAATTAGAGCAAGGGTGACACTCAGGTAATGTACTAAACCTAGCCTTTTTAGTATTGAAGACCATTGACTTATATATTACTAGCGTAAGGACCGGGCCGACCGAAGAACTAAAACGGACCAATGCATTGGCCCTAAAATTACAGTTTAGGGCCAACGCGATTCGGTCGACAGTAGTGCGCGCGCAGGACAGATTTGCCTGTCACAAATATGTCTAGTTGCGTGGTAAAAGAATGCAAAAATTACGATACAAAGATAAAGAAAAAGATTGGATATCGTATCATCGGTAAATAACCTTATATTATATTGTTACAATTAAATTATTATATAAACGCATTTTTAAAGTTTTATTTTACAGTTAGTTTTGTTAAGTTACCAAGATTAGGCCAGAGTTGGATTTAGAACCTCAAAATATTGTATGGAAAATTAAAATATACTATTTAAAAATATATATTACGTTTGACGTTTCATGTTTCTTTTTTCCCATGTGCCGGGATTTTGGCTTCACGCGTCTAGTTTATTTATACGTTTAGTTTTTTGACGGTTTTATTTTTATTTCTGTTTAATTTTTGTCTGAAGAACTTGGTGGAAGTTAAATTTTGAATATTGGTACCTAATGTATTTTATATTCAATAAGGGTAAACGAAAATAGTACAAAAGAAAAGGATCGATCGAGCATCAATTGACCAGAATTGACTAATTCTAATTTTATTTAAAAAACGCGGTACTTATGTACAATACAGAAATTCTCTATATAGTATGGTTAATATTAAAATTAAAAAGAACCCAATAATAATACAAGTCGACCTTGTGGGTAAAATTATGGTATTTTCGCTTAGTATTATTACGATACTATGTACTACAAACTATGAAATAATGTAATAAAAATGTACAAATAGGATAATTATACTACGAAATCCGACCCTAGTTGCGTCGTGTTTTGATGTGACGTTTGTATTATGACAGATGCGCTACTTTTTCTTGTATGAAAAAGCTATGAGTAAAATATTTAGATGGGCCTATCCTTCCTTTTGAAATCATTGCTAAAGACTTAATACCACAGGCAGGTAAGGCAGGAAACCCGTAGTAGATACAGGATTAATACCATAGATAAGTGGATTTTTTTATAATTGATAGTTTCTTGATTATTACAATCTTTTGATTTTGTATATAAAATTTTTATAACGATTTTTTTAATCAGCACGAAAAAGTCCTTAGCTGAATCCTCTATATAAAAATCCCTATGATCTTGTTGTAGAGGTTTTGCCTGTCAAAGGTAATGGTCACGCTTGGTCGGCGTAAATGTCACAGAACAAGACGTATCGCACCATTAACGGTATAGAAATAACCCAGTGATATAAATGAAGATACACTCTGTAGTTTATTATCATCATTATCATTCACTTGGTTCGTAATTATTGACATCTCAGTAGCGAAGTGGCAATAGGTTTAGCTACGGTGCTGCGGCCACCAGTTGTAAACCCGACCGAAAAAATGTTGTGGCCTATTGGCAATAATGAATGCTATATTTATTTTATAAGTTCCTTAAATTTTTGGTCATATTAAATTCAAGTCCTTTCCTAGCAGCGCATATTTATTTGTTTATTTATTTATTTATTCTTTTTTGTACACCACAATACAGAAACATCAATATAGTTAAAACTAATTAAAGTATGTACAATAGGCGGTCTTATCACTGAAAGTAATTTCTTCCAGACAACATTTGCGTAGAGGAATGATGCAAACAAAAGTTGCAAATAGGGGAGAGAGGGGGGCATACAAAATAATAATAATAAAAAATAAAATAATTCATACAAATAAAAGTAAGTGAAAGTTATATATAAAACATCATATAATAGATTAAATGAAAAGAATAACAGAAAGGTAAAGTAATATATCTAATAGCGTTCTAAATAATACGATTTAACAAGAATTTTGAAAGAGTGAAGAGATTTAGCACGACGAATATGGAGAGGTAAGGAGTTCCACACAGCGCATCGCACAGCGGTTACGGTGAAGGATTTCTTGAAAAAGGAAGAAGAGTGCAAAGGTGTAGAGAGAGAGAAAGATTGATGGAGGATCGAAGGAACCGATTATGGGTAAGAGAAAGATACTGGAAAGGGTTTTTTAAATAAAGAGGAGTAGAAGGATTAAACAGTACACTATACAACGCGGAGAGAATGTGAGTATTCCTGCGAAGGCGGATCGGGAGCCATTTGAGCTGTTTGCGAAATTCGGGGATATGATCATATTTGCGAAGCCCAAATATAAATCTAATGCATAAATTTTGAACGCGCTCAAGCTTATTAAGCTGCTCCTCGGTAATGTCAAGATAGCAAATATCAGCATAGTCAAGGATAGGCAGAAGAAGAGACTGGGCGAGCGTAACTTTAGTTGCTGTGGGAAGGAAATTACGTAATCTACGTAAAGAGCTTAACGCAGCAAACATTTTTCTACTGACCTCATTAAACTGTGAGGTCCAAGACATACAGGAGTCAAGATACAACCCTAGGTTTTTAACCTTGTTACTGTATGGGATTAGAGTGCAGTCTAGTATAATAGGGGGTAGGGAAGACCAGTCAATTTTACCAATTAATCTAGAATTACCGATGACAATGACCTGAGTTTTCTTAGGATTAATCGTTAAACCATAACATTTACTCCAATTCGAAATACAAGTCAGATCAGCGTTAATAGTGTCAACTGCTTTAGATAGATCTTCAAGAGAGGACTGAGTATAGATTTGGAGATCATCAGCATACAAGTGGTAGGAAGAGGACAAATTATGACTTATAGAGTTAATGAAAATTGCAAAAAGGAGAGGAGACAACACGCCACCTTGTGGTACGCCAGCAGCTGTAGTAATCCAGGTGGAAAAAACCTCTTGCACCTGAATTCGCTGTCGGCGACCAAACAAGTAACTTCGAAACCAGTCAACTACAGTTAGAGATATGTTGAGAGAGCGTAGGATGCTTAACAAGATATCAAAATCTACAGTATTAAATGCGTTACTAAAATCAAGCAACGTGAGAATAGTAAGCTTTTGTTTCTCCATACCATACCGAATATCATCAGTGATTCGTAAAAGTGCAGTAGTCGTACTATGGCCAGGACGGAAACCGGATTGCAAGGGATTTAAAAGATTGTGTTTTAAAAGATAGGTGCTTAATTGATTGGGCACAAGACGTTCTAGAACTTTGGAAAAGAAAGGCAAAATAGAGATAGGTCTGTAATCGGAAAAACTATAGGGATTTGACTTTTTCGGAAGAGGAACTACAAATGCGTCTTTCCAAGCTGAAGGGAAAAAAGCAGAATTCAGTGATTTATTCAGGACAGACGTGATTATAAGTAAAAGGAGATCAATGAGAGGGATGACCATTTTCCGACTAATGCAGTCACTACCAATCGAATTTGAATGGATGGACATTATGGCTCTCTTAACATCACAACTGTTAAATTGGCGAAAATTAAAAGCAGGGGTGTCCGGAGTGGGAGCTTTTGAAAGAGAATCTAAAGTATTATGTTTTGCTTTATCGTTAATGCAAGACGAAGATGAGAAATGCAAATTGAGTTGATTGAGATCAAGGTTATGGTGTGTGAGATTTTGTCGTAATTTCCCAACTCCTAAAGACTTAAGAAATTTCCAGACCCTAGCAGGATCAGGATCTTGTACTGATTCATGGATATGGCGTCGTTGTGCTTTTCTACACAGATTGTTGCAACGATTCCGTACTAATCTATACTTCTCTCTATTCAAATCGCTAAGGACTGACTTGTATTTAGCTTTGGCACAATTTTTAATGTGGATGATTTTTTTTATATCATCGCATATTTTTAATGATTACTTCTTTAAATATAATACTATGTGCTGTACATTCGTTCGTATGTCATGTTTATGTGTAATTACTCCATTAAAACGCTTCAGCATTAAATTATAAATTTTTTTGCGGGGTTACGTTTTTTTAAAGTAAATAAAAACATAAAATTTTGTCTTCTTGTCTGATGAGGTGTGGTGAGTCTGCCACTACATGACCTTTTTGTAAAATTGTGTATTGTTATAATACATTATTTTATCAAATTTCTTTTATAATATCTCAGAAATAGTAATGTAATGAAAAATTCAGTAACTTCGGCAACCACTCTCATTTAAATGATTTCATGAGGAGCTGTTTTTAATAGTGGTATATTATATTTTAAAATAATAAGAAAGCTAGCACTCGGGTTTATCTCGGGCAAAAATTAGGTAAGTTGACAAAAACCGATACGGACCTTACCACTAAGCCAAAATGAAGAATACGGCCCATATAATTTAATGATTTCTCATTTTTAAATAAATTATTTTCAGTTTTCTTTTCTACGATCCACTTCTGTGATAAGAATCAAGACCTTCTTTAGAATTTCCCTGTAATATAATAAAGGAAATCGCTTCCAATTGTCACCGTACACGATATAATTTTTTTTGCAACCTAATTTAATCTGAAATCTACTTCAAGAATGAAAATTTATCTTTGTGTATTTCTCTTCGTCTATATCATTAAATTGAATAAAGCTATAACATTTTCTATGGTAGAGTTAAAATAATAACTTCTAAATACATCAGTGACAGACGAAGGTACAGACACTAGAGTGATTCCAAAAGGGATCCCTTTTACTAAATTTGCCACAGAAAACTAAATACAGGGTGAAAAATAAATACTGTACAATTTATATCTTTGCAATATTATAATTATTCAATTTTATTTTTTAACTTATCTTTAAATAAAATGACGATTACAATTAAAGAGAGATGTATAAGCTAAGAACTTTTACGAGATTAAACATGACAACTTCATACTAGATGTGGCTTGTGTAAGTAGAAAGGATGCAGTAAATACCTCTCTCAGTGAAAAGTGGCATCAAATGATACTTACACAAGTTTACTTACTATTAGCTACACAAGTTAACTTATTACTAATAATTAGCGAGTGACGAAAATTATTGATTCGAGTTTTATTGGCGGCGATTTAAGTTTTACTCCGAATAGGTACATTCAAGATTTTTATGGTGTCGATATAAAATTTAATAATCTCGACTCACCGGCGTAGTAACCGCAAAGCCGAACGTATAAGTTTTTGCTTCCTTTTTTAAACGTTAACGCCAATACTTACCACATCAAGATTTTCTTCTGTGTCGTGAAAGAATTCTATACACAAATTACACAGGGATAAACATCCAGACCCGAAAAAATTATTTGTAGACCATAAAAATATATTTACCGTAAGGGATTCGAAACCGTCGCCATTAGTGGCATAATAAATTACGGCGTCATGGAGCCGTCTGTAAGTAAGCAATTGGCAAAGGGCTGGTTACGAAGTTCAAAGTAAGATTATATAATATTTCAAAGAATATTGGATTAACAATTTAGTCGATAGTCTAATGGCGAGTGCAAACTATGAGTAAAAGTAAATTTATTTTATTTATTTATTTATTTTACAAAAACTAAAATACATACTAATCAAAGTTCATAAATACAGTGCAACACACACCTATATAAGATTTTTCTGCACACTGCGGTTCGCCGTATTTCCATCGTAAATAAAAGTAAAGTATACAGCCTTTATACGTCCCACTGCTTGGCACAGGTCTCCTGTCACTTATAAGAGGTTTTTAGGGCAAGAAAATGTCCACCACGCTACCCCAATGCGATATATATATTTTTTATTATTAACTCACACATGCAGGTTTCCTCACGATGTTTTGCTTTACTGCCGAGCACATGGTAAATCAGCACCACAAATTTCAATTAACAATTTGATTGGTGCTGGAGGGGTTTGAAACAGGATTGCTCGCGTACTTTGAAATTTGAAAAAACAAAGAAGATTGGACTGTCATACAAACAATAAGAGTGTTTATCAGTATGTGCCTATTTGCCACACTAAACAATCCATCTGCGAGAAAATCAAGTTGTGTAACACATAACCAGACGCGTTTTCGAAAAAGAGATTGGTGGAGTCATGACATAGCTGCATCATAAATGTGTTGCCTCACCAACAATAACCACACGGATAAACATTACTGTTATAGTTCATAAGTGACGAGAAATGCAGGCACTTTTTAATTATAACGAGGTATTTCGTTATAATAAAATTATTTTTTACGGATTTTATTTTATATTCGGACATATTGCCGAAAATAAGTAAAAAAACGCGATAAAATCAGTAAAACTGGTTTTATTCCAGTGTGTAGAGTTTGCGTAAACATAAGAAATCGTGAGACATTTCATAATAATTCTCTTACTACTCCTTGATTCTCAACAATGTATAAATACAGGTGCATATAAGCCACAAGACCAACTTTTTTAATTTGTTTAATATAGGAAAAATACAGAAAATCACAATATAAACATAACAAAAACCCTACGAGTTAGTCTGGACGTTATACATAAATTATTTAATAAGAAAAAAAAATACAAAATTAACAGCACGAATTATGGGTATTTTTTTTACATACAAGTGGATATGAATGAACCGGTACATAAGCAGCTCGGCGCAGGCGGCCAGCCGGCTGATGCTACTTGAGTGTGTTATAGAAATGGCTGTTTTGTTTATCGATATAATATTAAATTAGGTTCGTTTTCATTAAAATTAGACTACATGTTATTAAAATAAAGAATAAAAGTATTGCTTATATTTATTTTTATAGTTTTGTCCCTTATTCCTAATCCGCGTAATAATATCTTTTCGGTTTTCGATTCTAGTATAATCTGATATTGCACTCGCTAGTCCACATTTGGCCCTGCAACTTGTATAGTATTCTCATATTATGTTATCATGCGACTTTAAGTCGATATTTATATCACCTAGTAAGTATAAATGCAAGCGTTAAAAACATTATACAACAGTTTTTTCAATTCTTTGATAAATAAGTGATTGCTTTCTTTGGACGGTCTATACAATTAAAAAATAAGTACCGTGTAAAAAGTACCTATTAAAGATCCACAACGGTTAAGTGATTACTTTTTATATACATTTTTATACATAGTAGAGTCATGCTGCATTTATGTTAGAAGTATAGTTGTAGCACGAATGGTTCGGTTCGACCGGGGAAGGACCACGTCCTCATAGAATACCAGCGTAAAATAAAAGCTTATTGCTGCTGTGTTTCGTATCGTGAGTGTAGAGAACCGGAGACCCTTTTTACTGGAAACGTGGCATTTTATATTAGTCCTCACGGGTGACAACACATCCGCATTTTGATTCGTAATCGAGGATAGATGTAGATGTCTATGGGCCACAGCAACCACTAACCATCAGGTGTAATGTGTGCTCGTTTGTCACCCTATCCTATAAAAAAAAACCATAACAATGCCGCCACCTCTTCGCTGTTCAGAAAGCTTATAGTACATTTCATAGCTACGAATGTTAAATAATTGGACAAGATTACTGCTTTTGGAATTTCCTACCTCTAATATTACATTAACATCAATTTTAGACGAATGAATGATTTGTAAAACAAGACGAAAAATTTTCGATCAACCTTTCGTTACCATCCCTGCCCTTCAGTCTCTTTACCGTTGACACTTGATGTTTCTCTATGTTTAGCTTTGAGGCTAGTTTTCTTAAAAGTTTTCCCAAGTTCTCGTCTTTATCTTCGGGAATTTTTGTTATTTCCAGTACATTATAGAACTGTTTTTGTTACATATTTCTGATTATTTGTTTCATAGCATTAACTTTTAATTCCGGGTGGGTATTTTGATTGTCAAGTACACGTTTTTCTTCTTCAAGTCTTTAACTTTCGCAGTTATTATTTACAGTGTAGCATTTATAGTATACATTTTTTCACACCATGAGCTTAACGATTCGTTCACAGAAGCCAATTCCTTCTTCCCTGCTTTCTTTACCTTAAGTGAGATATCACAAAGTAATTTACTCATCGCTGTCGAACCGCTTTCGCCACTTACCTTCAGGTGGTTGAGCTGCTCGTTTGCCACACTGAATCATAAACAAATAATGAAATCAATAATCCCTTTTACGGTCGAACTGTAATGAAATCATTTAATAAAATCCGTTACAGCCTCCACAGATTGCCTCATAGGCGGAAATTTGCCATAGTTGCAACGCTTGGAAACGGGTTTTCAACCGCAGTTTCTTTGTATTTTTAATAGTTATCATAAGACACGGCTGCCTGTTTCCTTCTGTCGCCTTTTAAGACACCCACGGGATGATATAGTATAGTGGATATTCTAACACCGCCACTAGGAAGTAATCAAAAAACATATTGAAAAAAAAATATGTGTATTTAAAAAAAGCTTTTTGAACTAAAGTATGTAATTATTAAGTGATATTTTTGAATTTAAAGCGTACATTTAGTACCTACTTGTTTTAGTAACACCAAGATTTGATAAAACAGTAATTTGACAAACGGAAGTTCATTTTAAACGTCGAAGAAATAAAAAACTTTACCTCATGAACGTTTTTTTATATATTAAAATAAAATATCTTGAACAACTTTCTTAATAAAGACCGCCTAAGCAATGAAGTATTGCATAAAAATCCTAGAGCATTCTTTAAAACCTATAAATAAAAAAGTTTTCAAACATACTTAAAAGCTGTCGGTGCGGTCGTGTAAAAGGTTTTATCTCATAAAACTGATAGTAGCAATATCCAAACTTCGAGGGCTCTATTCAAAATACTCTTGTGGATTCTAAATTCTTTTTCCATATCAGGAGATGAAACCCTAGATAGAATTGAAAAGTCGATTTAACTTCGACCTTTTTTCCTATCTGCTTCAGTTTGTTACTTAATCTCATAAAATATTTATTTTATCCAATAGTATGTCATAGTATAGTTTGTCATAAAGAGTAAAGTTATTAACTACATATAACTCAAATACAGTTACGGATGCATATGGATCAGGACCAAAAAGATTAGGTCCCGGATTTGTGTAAAGGGCTATGGCAGACTCCCAAACAAATTATTGTTGACATTTTTTATTGCGTTTTCAAATGAAAAATATGTGAATGTATAGACTTTGATATTATAAATAATACTCACGCCTGTCACCTAGAAGGATAGGCAGAGACTACGGACTTCCACTTGGCACGATCCTGACATACCTCTTTCGCCTCCTTTACATCCATATATCTACGCATATACGCTTGTCTTTTAAGGGTACTTCTAATTTGGCCCATTTTCAAAATATCGCCAATTTGTTCGATAAACGTTCTTCCAGGGCGTCCTATCCCGACTCTGCCGTTCATATCTGCCATATAAATTTGCTTTGTCACTCTTTCCTCATTCATTCTTTCTACATGACCAAATCACCGAAGCATACCTTTCTTAATCCTGGGCATAACATCATCTTGTAAACCACATTTTTCTCTTTTCACACAATTTCTCACTCTGTCATTCAGATTCAACCCTAGCATACTCCTTAAAGACCGCATTTCTACAGCATTTATTCTACTTTTGTGCTTTTTCTGCCACACCCAACTTTAACTACCATACATTAAAATAGGGATTAACACAGCATTATGAATTACCATACGTGCCTACACATTCAGATTCTTCATAATAGAGTGTAGTGCCCCAGTCACTCTATTTCCTGCATTCACTCGTCGTTCTTTGACCTTATCATATCTACCATCCCTGCTAAATTCGCATCCCAAATACACGAACTCATCCACTTGTTCAATCAACTCAAAAACAACTAGTCAATTTAGTTTTAAATTTCGTATGATATTTTCTCTAGATTTCTATAGGCCGTAAACTAGATTAGATAACACATAGTAAATTATTTTATTGATATCCGTAAAGGTGGCATAAGTAGACGCTTAATAACTCCATCACCAAATTTTTCGTCAATGTCCTTTGTAACTTGGTCAGTATTATTGGATTAGATAAAATTGAAACTACATGAGTGCTTATGCCACCTTATTCACGGAGACTATTAAATTGGTTGGATTTTAAATTACTTATTAAGACATACATCTTCAAAAAATCAAATATTTTTCTTCTGAGCAAGAATTAAAGCTCGCAATCTTATTTTAGCTTTATACCGGCGTAGCTCGCTGCTTGACCTTGTTAACCGCCCGTTGGGAAATCTTGGACCGTCACCCACATATTATATATCTTGTATGAGATATGATGCTCTCGAATGACACGTTACCATTGTCTTTGTGAAGGGCCCGTTTCGACTTTCGATTCGATTCGTTAAGATTAAAGGCCTTCTTATGTATAGAGAAAAACACTAATATTTCCTTCCATATTACATTCTATCGTTATTTTTATTTAAAATGTTACAAACAAAGCGAATGAAACCATTAATTTTGTTAATGTATTAAATAATTTATGTCATATATATTAATTATAGTTTTAGGAGACCTTATAAAGCCATACCTAGTTCTTTATATGTACCTAATAAGCTAAGTATAGTACGTACTTACCTTTAAGTAAAAAGGTTCTCGAGTAGCAGCCTCGTATGGCTAGGCGAAGACCTGGTAAGACAGTCGACGGATGCAGGTGGCTCAGGACCGTGCTATGTGGCATTGTTGAGAGGGGCCTATGTTCCGCAGTGGACTCGTGAAGGGCTTTAATGATGATGATGATGAATAAGCTACTACTATTTAACAGCGTGATAGAATCATGCCGCAGCCATTCTACGGTCGTAGCATGAATAGGTCGGCTTGACCGAGTAAGGAGGACAACACACTCACAAAATACCAGCAAAAGTTCTACTCTAAGGCACTTTAATGTAGGCCTATCATCAGTAGTGGATTTAAGTGGAATGTAATGAATGAATGAATAAAGAGATGTATAAATGAGTTAACGAACACAAGAGAAAATCCGTAAATTCTGCCCTAATGAATTATCCCTTCGTGCCGTGCGTATGTTCAGTTTGTTCATAAAAAATATAAGACATTTAAACATATTTAACAATTTTAAGCTTGACTTTATTCTGGCGTATATTCCAATAACCTGTGCATGGGCAGGGAGAACACCAGAAATAAATTTCTTTAAAACCAGTAATAAATTTCTTATGCTATCTCATTCACTGATAGAATATTCATTTGGGATTCACTAAAACGTAGAATAAAAAGTACTATCAGCCATTTTCTTGCGGAATTGGCATAGTTAAAACTTCATTGTAGAGGAGCGAAATGAAATAGTTAAGTATGAAGTTAATTTTATACTTGAAATGTATATAATATTTTCTCGAAAGTTCTTATAAAGCTTTTCGTATGTCTCATTCTTATATGTATTTTAAGGAACTTATAACGTTAAATGTTAATTTATCTTCGGCATGCAGTTTCAATAATCTCCCACTCATTTTCTCTAGTCGAGAAGTAGTTTATTATATTTTCGAATAGAAGATGTGATTAGATACTTTTTAAAAAAATTATTCATTATCATCATCACAGTATATTTATTATATGTTCGGCAGGAGAATAACAGTCGTATTTTTTCTTTATTTAAATTTGTTTTTTTTTAATTCTTTTATACTACTGCTGTTAATGCAGTTCTTTTCTTTCTTTTAACTTTTATATATGATTTTATTCTTTCCATATATTTTTGTTTATTATTTTTTCCATTTTTATTATTTTTTTATATTTTTTTGTTTTATTATATACAATTAGGTTCGTTATAAGTTTTGCTTACTGCTATTATAGTTTTATACATTTCTACCTCTCTTATTAATCTACTAATCTTCGTGTAGCTTTTTGCTAATACATTACCCTACATAAGCACTGTAACATTAAAGAAAACACTGAAAAATACATTCCTATGAAAAGTATAATGTACTACCTGTAATAAGTATTAATTAAAGATGGTGATATTTATTGTAATAAATATACCTAAGATAAGTATGTATGTAACAAAAAATACATATTAATGTATAACAAAAGAGCGCCATTATCGCCAACAAACTGTTGCACAGTTTGGCGATGTTTATTATTATTTTAAATCTGTGTATTTTATATTAATAAAGATTAAAAAAAAATACTAATAATTTTTTTTAATTGAAATTTCATTATTCACATCAGAAATATACTATTGCTAATCCACTCATTGGTTTCCGTCAATCACAATTCGCTATGTCTACCCCACGGAAGGATATGGGATAGTGGATATTCGTACATCACGACTCCACAGTTCATAACTAAAGCTTATTTGCAGGCCATAAATACAATTGTCAGTTCTTGTAATATATCAGTTAAATGAATATGTCCGTATTTTAGTTGTAAAAGTAAGAGGTGACAAACCAACACACAGTCCACGTGATGTTGAGTAGATTGTGTGGCCCGTCGATACCTACATCTATCCTCGATTAATAATAAAAATGCATTGTCCCCCCTAAGGATTTAAATGAAATGCCTCGTTACTAGTAAAAAGGATCTTTAGTTTTTTGTCAAGGTCATATCACGTCAGTCTCTATAGCAATTTAGCCAGCGTGTTCTTTGCGTTTTTTTACATTTAAAATGTGGTTTTAGTGGCTTATGGTGTCGATTTATCAAGTGCGTATGGCTGGGAAAACACGATACCTTTTGAAAATATCAATTGTTCAACTAAATCTAGTTTTTAATCCCTTAATCTATCATCATTTCATTCCATGGCTTCCCAAGTCATGGAAAATGTAAATGACTGTTTAATTTTGTTTTGTTTAGCCATAATTATTTTTTTTCGGCCGGTGTTTGACCTGCCTTGTGACAATATATTTTAATACACTGATCACTGACTCACTGCGGGCTCGGACGCCGTCAACCGTCATGAGTAGGTTACTGTGTCGTTTGTTTACACTAGCTCGTGATGAAAAATATCGATCGCTGTAGAAATACAAAATATTCCAAAAACCGAAAAAAAAACTAATTTTTACGACAATGCGTGAGTACAAATACTCAAAAATTAAAGTAATATTAACGTTAAAATCTGGCTGTTTTAAGTTAATTCTGTTAAAAGTTTTTTCAATTAACGGTTATTAAGAAAAATTGAATCTCAATAATAATTAAACAGTAAAATTAAAAAAAAAAAAACTATTGTTGATTGAGATTTTTTCTACATTTTATCACGACTATATGAGAAATATGAGTCGTGCACTTTTGGATTATCCAAACTTTTTTATTGACGTTTGACATAAAATTATCGGAAAATTAGAAGTAACAGTAATAAGGTTATTTATTAAAATTTGTTTGCACTTAAATACTTTAAAAATGACGTATAACATGAGCGCTTAAGGCATGCACATTTGGATTTATCAAAAGTTATTGTATTTTTCAGACATGCAGATTTCTTCATGACGGCGAGCGCTTAGCCTCTGAGATACTATGGCTTATAGTTTTTTTTTAGATTTTATCATTAGACAACATAATATGTATTTAAGAATACCTTTGTTCTAATATTTTAGGAAAATCTGTTGTTTCGTGTAATAAAAGTACTCCCAATGTCGCATTCGAAGCACACCACGTTTAATATACTTTCATAGTTTGTTTTTAAAATAAAAGCTCTCTATTTATTAAACTTTCGAGCAACACGCGAACGAAGTCCAGTGCGTAACCTAACTCATGTTACCCTATGGGAAATCTTGACTTGTTTTACGGGTAAATGAATCACGCCTTACTAAGTAAGCTTTTCTTTTAGAAAATGTTAAGGAATGTTTTATAAATGGTGTTTCCTTTTTAAGCCTAAGGTAAGTCTCGTTTATAAAGTTAATTTTTTTTATTTTAAAAGTTTTTATGCAGCTTTTGTCATGTGGTAGTCGTAAGGGAATTCACTTAATCTTATCATCAAGTTGATTTTGTACGTAGCGAGAGACCTAAATGAAATAGAAGATGGGCAGCAGCACTTTCCTAATAATAATCTAAAATTATCGAGTTATGAAACCGAGAATGTTCTATATTCGATACGTATGATTTCTATGTATACCAATTTCTTGGAAATGGATTAACCCATTTAAATGATTATTTTTAAGTAAACAGGTAATGTTTAAGTATTGGTCGCATATAAATGTAAATTAAAATTGCATAACTAATGATGGCAAAATAGGTAGGAAAATTTTTAATGTAGTAGTAATTTTTTAGACGACACTTCAGTTTTTTAGAAGCTGCGACCAATCAACAGGGTAAGAAGTTTAAACTTTTGATAAGGTCTAAAAAGTACTTTAAATCTAAAAATATTTTTATAGCTTAAGGGTAACAAAATATCACACATCCCTCATGTTAAGTGGATACTGTGATCCATCTGTGAGACATCTACATATATCCTCGATAATTCCATCGTAGCCCTCAAGGGTGACAACGCATCTGCATTTTGATCCGTAAGTGAAGATAAATATAGTTGTCTATGAGCGCTAGCATCCAAATACCATAAGGTGGACTATGTGCTCGTTTGTTGTGTGTGAAAAAGTGAAAAGGTTCTCCGGTTCTCCACACTCACCACATGCAACACAGCAGCATTGAGCTGCTATTTGGCGCTGCTCTTCTGTGAGAGCATGGTCCTTCCTCGGTCGAGCCGACTCATTCGTGCTTCAACCATAATATAGCCGCTAAATGGCTCTACTACGTACAAAAGTATTATATAGTTATAAAAGTATTAAATAATTTCTTGATAATAACGTCTGAATTCGATCTCAAGACTTCAAAGAATTAAAGTCCCAACTTTATACGCTAATAAACGTTTATTACTTCCTTATTTTTATTTTTTGATGTCGGTTTCACTTGGTATTAAAAATTTTATTTGTATTATGTTTGTTTTCTTTTCCTTTACCAGCCTGTAAAAGTACATGGTCATTAACTGCATGCTGGAAATGACCATTCTCGTTTAAGGAAGATCTTCACTTCTTTTACTAATAAGCAACTACTAATAGGCAACTCAAATACGAGCTCTGACTATTTAGCAAGTTCGTTTAGTTACATCAGCACAACTTCAGCGCAAACATGATGTGTATAATTAACATACTTAAACCGAAAAACTAATTGAGAATGACTGCTGAATGCGGACTGCTGCCCATTTCCTGTTTTAGTAGTGAATATTCCCATTTAATGAAGGATTTGATTTCTAATACTACTTTTTTATTATATTTAAATATTTTTATTAGTATTTGTGTAGTTACTATCAATAACTAAACACACTAATAAAAGTATGGCTTCATTATGACATAATTTTGTAGTAGTAGTGTTACATCCCTGTGCGTAGGAAATTACGTAAAGCCTTTGATCACTCTGGTCGTGTCGGATTACTGTCCCATCGGTGTATGAGAAGAAGAGGGTACTCCTGTGTTTGCGCATACACAGGCATTATAATAAAAGAGGAGAACGGAAACTTTGGCCTACGCAGATGGTTATATATTATACGCTTGATTTATACTTTATTGCACTCCAAACTAATCAAGCCATACACACAATTAAATTATATCAATGTTGTGCAGTGAGTGGGTGGTGATAAATAGTTTGTTATCGCCCACTTAATGCACAACATACGTATGTCTTAAGTTTGACCATTAATTTGATCTAGGCGCTTAAGTAAACACGTCCATTTTACTTTTCCTTTAATCCCTTTATGAGAAAATCGCAATGTTATTATTTATACATAGTATAACCTCTATTATATGTATAACGTATAGATGATGAGTTTAGAGAAGGACCACGCTCCTATATAATACAAACGTAAAGTAGCAGTTTAACGCTGCGTTTTTTTTTTATTTTAGGAGTGATAGGGACGCGGGGATAACGAGGATTTCCTTCTCAGTATTCAGGTGTCAGAACTAATACTGTATTATGCATAGATATAGAAATAAACTGAGTATTATGTGTGTTTGGAAACAATGTAAAATAAGTGTCTAAACGCATTTAATTCATTGGCGGTGATATATTTACAATTGCTCTGTTGATAGATTTCTCACTCCCAGTACATATCAAAATAATAAACTTTTAGGTTGTGTTACACACATAAAACGTAATAATATAATTTTATCGTGTAAGTGTTTAGTAGCAGCGGGAAATGATATTAACATCCGAAAGCCTAGTAACTGCCCACGCATCGAGCGATAAGCAGTTCATATTACAATTCATACAAAAACGAAAATATGGAAGTAATTGGGACTGGGATTTGTTTTGCTTTTACTTTGATGTAAATATTGATCTTCTTATTTATGGTAAGTATATATTGTTTCCCATTTTCCTCTACTGTCTAGTTATTCTCAGGGGTAATCTATTTTCACTGAGAAAATGATCTTAAAATAATTTGTTCAAATATGTAATTTCGCTGCATAAGAATTTTTTCCCCTCAGGTGCCTCGAGGTTGGATGTATTTAGTATTTTAGCCTATCCCAACGTGATCTAAATTTTTGAGATGGGGAAAAACTCAGACAACACATTTAAGTAGTTAGAAGGTTCAATAGAAATAATAATGTTTGCTTTTTGATCGATCCTCGTTGGTCGTCATCCTGGTGGTCGTAAATACGATTGGAGGTCACGGTTCGAGCCAAAAATCGGTCATTGGGTTTTCCTGTGAAGAAATTATGAATTCTTAGTAGCAGCCTCCTCGGGCTACTAGTAAGAATTAATTTATGAGTTGGCAGTGTTTGACCCCCTTGTCTCGAAGTACAAGAAAATCCGTAGGTCCTACACCTGATCCCTCTCCGTCTCATCACACTATGAGTGTGAGGAAATAGAGAGTGCACCTTTGCTTACGCAAACATTTGAGCCGTATAATAGTGTTCTGCGCCGATGGTTAGTATCCGTTGAGACCGGTCGCCGTAATCGAAATCCGGTCTGGAGGACATTATTAATGTTTGCTTGTTCTTTTTTTGTAAATATTGCTATTGATCAGTTTTCGATAGCCTGTTTTTGATAATATTTGGGCTATTGAATAGAAGTTTTGTTTTTCTATTAAAAAAAAACTAGCTGGATCGACAGATAATTTACCAAGTACTCGCCAGGGTGTTCTCCTCTTTCAAATACATCACCTCCCAAAACCGAAGATGGCACAGGTAATCTCTCTGATGTATCACAACCAAGTATATGTAAATGTAGTCGCCAACAAGAAGTGGTCTCACGCTATCAAGGGGCACAATCGGTTCCAAGCAACGAAAAAAAAAAGGATACGCCGCGTTGTGACCAAAAAATAATGACGTTGTTGATATTTTCACACACTTTCTCAAGGTTGTTACGATTCTTTAAAATAATTAAGTTTACTTTATTCAGTCCTATGTTACTTGGTATCATTCAAGTCTTTTATTATTCCTAATGATCGTATCTTAGTAATTATCGTTGCACTATATTTATCTTCTTAGTTTAATTGATTTAACTAAACTACTAAGGGTTTAATATTGTTTACTATTTACTTTTTATAATAAGAATTTTTTTTTATAATAAGTGGGTAGAAAAATATAAACAAACTGTTATTTTGTTACTTTGTAAAGATAAAGATTATTGTTGTAATTACGACACGCCAAGTACAGGCAAAGGTATTATACCTTGCATCCTAGTGTGTTTTAATGTTTCTAAAATACTGTTAGCAAATGGATGTTATTTTATATCATGACTCAATTTTACAATTTTTACTATATCCCTGTTAACTTTGATTTCAAGAAATGATTTGGATACACAGACACTAACAAATTAAACGTTTGATTTTGTTTTCGTTGGGAAAGATTAATTGTGGACTTATTAGTTTAATGTTGATGTTTTGTTATATCCTGTTTCTGTATTTACTTGTTTAATAGTGTATTTCAATTTTCTGTTAATTTAAGGTTACTTTTAAAAACAATGATTGTTATCTTTATCAGTCAACTGATGGGATAGAGCAGTGATAGTGGAGTAGTTGATTTTCTGGTTTATACGTATAGCGTTGTAGATATTTTATACTTAGACTTTGTTCTATCTCTTAATATATTTAATATTTTATTATTTATTATTATCTAATACACATATTATATATAAATCTATTTAGAAGTTAATAATGTCTGATGATGAATCTCTTTATTCCATTTATAGTTTAGATTCCTCATACGCCTCTGGTAATGATCTTACAGATAATTTACTTCCCTTACGCGATCAATGAAGTAATATTTTTCTGCCTCATAAAAAATATTTTATTGTTTGTCATATTAATGCACAGAGCATTCCAAGTCATTTTTCCTACTTAGAAGAAGCACTCTCACTAGACTGTGTCGATGCTATCTTAATATCTGAGAGTTGGCTAAAACCATCTATTATGTCGACTTTGTACCCATTACCTAATTTCATTCTTATACGCAATGATCGGACTGAGAAGGGGGGAGGTGGTGTCGCTATATATCTACGAAAAAATATTCCTTATAAAGTTATTCTATCTTCCCCCTCCCCATTTTCTGCCACTGCTGAGTTTTTATTTCTAGAAATAAACATTATGGGTGCTAGGGCAGTTTTAGGTGTTGTATATTGTCCTCCTTCTGTGGATTATTTTACCTCACTTGAGACGGCTCTTGACACCATTGGATCTGAGTACATACATTGCATGATAATGGGTGATTTCAACACTGATTTGTTAAAAAATACTTCTCGCTCCCAAAAACTTCGATCAATCATTGAATCAGTCGAACTCTGAATTCTCCCATTGGCGGCAACTCATAGAAATACTGACACTCATGATTCGTTGATTGACTTCATCATTACTTCCTCTTCTGATCATGTGATTCAGTTTGGACAGCTCTCTGCTCCTTGTTTCTCACGTCACGACTTGATTTATTTTTCATATAAACTTAAACCTCCAAAACAGAAACCTATTTTTCTGCAGTTACGCAATTTTTCAAGAATAAATATTGAGGGTCTCAGGAGAGACGCATCTTCAGTTGATTTTGGCCCTTTGGTGGCAGCTTCTAACGTCGATGATAAAATATCCTTTCTAAATAATAGCATCCTGAATCTGTATAATATTCATGCTCCGGTACATTATGTAAAAGTTAAGCGTCCTCCTGCTCCCTGGATGACGAAAGGGGTACAAGTGGCAATGGCACGGCGAGATCGGACTTTCCAGAAGTATAAAAAGAATCGCTCAGAAAAAAATTGGTCTAACTTTAAAACACTAAGAAACAGATGCAATCAGGTGGTAAGAAATGCTAAACGCCGCTACATTCATGACAAAATAACTAATTCTTCGCCCATTGAGTTATGGAAATTCCCCAAGTCTATCGGAATTAATAAAACTAATTCTCCGGAATATGTCGCCTCTCTCAATTTGGATGACATTAATCGTCACTTTGTTTCTATTACTTCATTGGACCCTCAAGTCCGTTCTCAAACTATTGCTTCTATAGAATCAATGCAGCGTCTCCAGATCCCTGATTTTTGTTTCTCACCTGTTACTCAGGATGAAATTAAAAAAGCTCTGTTAGCCATCCAAGGCTGTGGGTTATGATGAAATTAGTAAGCAAATGGTGTCTTTGATTCTTGAATACCTTCTTCCAGCTATAACACACATTATAAATTATTCTCTGGACTCAGTTCAATACCCTTCTGCATGGAAAAAAGCTTTTGTAGGACCTCTTCCTAAAATACCTAATCCTGTTTTCCCTAACCATTTTCGTCCTATTTCAATTCTCCCATACCTTCCTAAAGTTTGGGAAAGTTCTCTCTGGTGTGAACACACGTGGGAAGTCTGCAGTTTGTGATCATATCCTAGACGGCCCCAACCATTACATCAGATTTGAAAGACCACAAATCCTCGCGAAAGAACACCGATTCCTACCAAGGATGATACGTGAGGCTATTGAAATTAAAAAAACATCCTAATTTCAATATAGAAGGAGGCTGGGTACTACCACCTGCTTGGGATCCTATAATCAATAAAATTAAAACTAAACCCAAGCATACCACTGCAAGACCTCAAGAAATAGTCAGTTCATTTTGCATAGATCGGACCATAAACAATAATTAAAAAAGCTGAAGGTACTCCGGGTTTAACAATGACATCGGGACGTCAGTCATCTCAGTCCCCCGTGACCATGGGTGCTGGAAAGCGCCCAAAACGTTGGGAATTAAAAATAAAAAGTAAAAATAAACGCGATAAAATTCGTAAAAGTGGTTTTAATATTTCAAATTTTTATTACTATAATTATGTTCTGCATGAACTGTGGCGAGAGGTTCACTGTTATTAAATTCTTCATCACTTTCATCTTGAGAATCGTCATCACTGCTTTCTTCACTCTCAGAGCCACGATGAAAGGTGCATACAAATATCCATCTTTACTTCTGTATTCTTCTTCAAGTTCCTTGACGTGGGCACAATGATTGCACCATGCTTCGACGGGAATGGAATTAAAAGCTTCCTGTACCATTTCTGGCATTTGATTGGCTGGTTTGCCAATGTTTACCTCAGCTACTTTGCGTTTCATTGATGCCCAGATCATTTCAATAGGATTGAGGTCACAATGATACGGTGGTAAACGCGATATCTGAAAAAGAAAATAAGCAATTTTAAATAAACCCATAGTCATTTATTTTAATAAAAAATAACAATTTATGAAGTCACTCTACTAGTAGATTTAGTATTTAAGTCATGATTACCTTGTGACCCAATCCTTTTAAAATAGCATCAAAAGCATACACTGGTTCGGGCTTATATCTATTGACAATTTCCAACAATTGTGGTCTTGTTTGTGACTTGAACACCAAACATGTATTCTCTACAAAACCTTCATTACCTCCGGCATGGACAATAATAAATCTTTGTCCTTTGGAGACAGGCTCTAATACTTCATCTGAAATCAATCGTTTGTACATTAACAAATGCAAATAACCCTAATTAACTAGACTATAAATATTATGAGATAGTTAACGAAACAATACCTTCATCATCATCCTGCCAACATTTACCAGCTGTATGACCGGGGTGAATATATGTCTCATCTAAGTAAACAACTGGTAATTTTTCTGTCTCGTCATTACGCTTTATAGCCTGAAATAAAATAATTCTATGTTACTCATGAATAAGTGTGTCACTTTAATTTAAAATACATTATGAATAGAAAATAAATGTACCTACCTAAAGATAAAGAGCGCGCCAAGCAGTTATACCGTCAAGTTCCATCAGTACTTTTCTATTGCTTTTAGTTTTTTTATATCGAAAACCAATCTTTTTTATGTGCTGTCTGAGAATTTTTCTACTTACCAGTGAATCCAATCTCTTCTTTTAGTAGACGAAGCAACTTATTCACTGTTGGTATTTCTTTTTTACAAGAATAAAACTCATGGATCTTTCGTCTAAGAACACTAATATCAAAATTGTCCATAACAATTTTATCCTTCCTTGTTTTTCTTTTTTTCCCCGGTGTTACTATTTTACTTGACGATTCTTCAGCTAATTTCCCTTCATTTGTAATTCTTGCAACTGTTCGTAAATATATACCTGAAATCGTATTTATTTTTATCAATTTGAAGGAGAAAATATATCTCATAATATGCCTGCAAAATATGACCACTATCCTTGGTAAATAAAACGAGCAAACTAAGGATAGTATGTATGGCATCACTTACCTGTAGCAGCTGCAACGCGCTCATTTACTCTTTCAAATGGAATAACAGGGGCGCTAGATTGCTTTTCCTTCATAAAAAATCTCTTCACATTTAGCACCACCTCTCTAGTACCACTTCTTATCAATTTCGGCATATTTATAGATTTATAAACGGCACTAAAAGCAATGAATAACGGTATACAACAACGACTTGAGCCGGCTGTCTAAACTGACATTTTGCAACATGGCGGCAATGATGGCGTTTAGTTCCGATTATAGCCACGTGCCAAAAGATCCATGCAGCACTATAAGAAAGGGCTTACATGAGCAAAAATTAACAGTGGTGGTGCTTATTGACTTTTCAAACGCTTTCAACACAGTGGATCATGGTATCCTCCTATCCATCCTTAAACACCTTAAATTTTCATCCCTAGCCTTGGAATGGTTTTCTTCTTATATTCGCGGTCGCCAGCAATCGATTCGCTCAGGTCAGCGGTTTTCTGCATGGGCTGAAATTGAATCTGGTGTGCCGCAAGGCGGAATACTTTCTCCTATTATGTTTTCCTTATTTATAAATTCTATCTCCTCAGTTTTAGATTGTTCGTACCATCTGTATGCGGATGATCTCCAGCTCTATGTACAGTCAAGCTTAAACAATTTTAAATTTGTAATACACAAATTAAATGATAACCTGGAAGCCATAAGAGAATGGTCATGTAAATATGGCGTTTCTGTTAATCCTGCCAAATGCAAAGTTGTAATATTCGGAAGTTCGCAATTATTGGCTAAGGTTGATTATGGATATCTCTCTCCTGTATTTAATAATGGAAGGTTTATTCCATATTGTGATTCCATAAAAAATCTCGGCCTGTACATGGATAAAACTATGACCTGGAAATTGCAGATCTCTGAAGTTAGTCGTAAAGTAGTTGCTACCTTGCGTTCCCTTTATCGTCTTAAAAATTTCCTACCCTTCAAAACCAAGCTAACGCTGGTTCATTTCCTTATTCTACCTATTATCGACTATGCCGATGTATGTTACCCAGATCTGTCAGAAAATCTTCTAAACAATCAGCGTTCAAAGCTTAAATGGCTACCTATACGTCAAAGGCGATGCTCTAGAATTTTACCTGTACTTTATTCAATTTTAAACGATCCAAGGTCGCCTTCTTATCTTAAGGATAATTTTCATTTTTTTCATCCGATCGACGGTCGAAGATCCCGACAGTCAAACCGTCTGAGGTTAAGGATGCTGTGGAAAGCATCAGCAGTCAAATTTTTTCAGGTCGTCTTTTACGATACAAGCTATACAACTTTGGAACACCCTCCCCAACGATATTAAGAATGCCACAAATAAAAAAGCTTTCAAAGTTCTTCTCCGAAAACATTACCTGAAGGAAACTACTAATTAACATTATTTTTCCTTAATTTTGTCTTTATTTTTGTTGGCGACGCGCCTATAAGAATATTTCAGTTTATTAAGTCAACCGATGACGAATAACTTTTCGAAGACTCATTGTCCAATAAAATGTTCTGATAAGAAAATGCTTAGTTAAATCTTAAAGAAATGTCGAATTAATGATATGAAGGTCTTGGGTTCGACTCCCAGGCCGGACTAGTTTACTGTTTTCTAAGTAATATCTTTCAATAAATTCATATAGGGAATTTTATGTTATAAATTATGTTACCGGATTTGTTCCCCGGTTGAAATCGTCTTTCCAACGATGTAAATTCAAAGGAATATTAAAGTGAAGTTAGAGATCGGATTGGTTCCCCGGTCGAGATGTCACTCTGTGCATAAACAGAATTAACGGAAGTTAATTGCATAAGTATTGTCTTGTATAAATTTGATGTTTTGTACGAAAACAAATGCCTATTTGTTATGATCGATTAATGAAAACATTCACTTGTATTGTTATCTGATAAGAAACATGATAACTGATAAGAATCTTATCGGAGATAGTTTCCTACAGTTGAAAATTGTGTAGACGCACTTATTTATTTAATATTGTTAAAATTAAGTGTATTTCAGACTTTCATTTTTTCTGATAGCCGAGAGCCGTGCAAAGTTAGTTGTTCAAATAGTGTGAGTTCACGGAAGCACGCTGGCCACGCCCTTAGGAGGCCGAATATGTAAAAATTTAAAATGTTTGTAATTTCAGCAATTTATGTAAAAATGACTTGTAAAACATTTCAGGTTGATTGTACGTGCTAAAAAGGTGAATTCTGTGTTATTTTTATGTGAAAATTCCTATGTATAAGTGAAATAATGATAGTTTTGTATAAGAAAATTAAAAGTGTTTTAAATAGTGAAATAAATAGAGAAAATGTAAATTAAACTATTGTATTAGTTAACATATGTATAAATTCAAGTGGGAAACATTGTTTTAACTTTCGGTGTTAAATATTTAAGAAGTTCGGATTTTGAACTTGTGATTAAAATAGGCATGTTTTGCTTTATAAATTAAAGGATTTTTGTGATACGAAAAAATAATATATATCATGGTGTAGATATTGTTTTGTGCTATCTAAATAGATAACTTGTATTTGTGTATGATTTATGTGAATAAAGAAATTAAGTGAAACGTGAGAGAGTAATAGTACAAATTCATGTTGTTAAGTTGCGCAGGCACGCGAATGGCGCGGCTCACTTTCGCGTATAGCTCTGGGGGTAGCTTAGTGAACGGGTTTTATTGCAATTCGTTCGGGAATAAAACCAGCAGTCAATAAGAAGAAGAAAGAAAAAGTGTAGGGAAGTGATAGGGAAAAGTGATTACTCTCTCACGGAACGGTTTGAAGATAATTGCTGTTTTATTCCCAAGAAATTCATCCCTCAAAGTTATACAGTCCACATCGAAGAATTAAGGCGTCGGGAACGGGACGACTTCGGAAGACCCGTAATCCCCGTCTGAACCTACTTGCTGAAAAAGAACGAGGTTATCGCCCTTGTGTGTTACTCCGTTGCGGAGATCACATGCGTTGTTCCCGAACCCAACGTAGGCGTTATAGGAGGCCGGATCGAGAGAAGCCTCGATTCCTCCCTTCTGTTTCTTAATCGAAAGTCGAGTTCCGCTTGGTTCTTTTTCACTTTTCTTCTTTTTTACTTCAAATATTTATTTCATTATATATTATTCAAACATTATATATATATATATATATATATATATATATATATATATATATATATATATATATATATATATATATATATATTATCATCATTGCAGCCCTTCACAAGTCCACTGCTGAACATAGGCCTCCCCCAAGTAATGCCACAAAGCACGGTCCTGAGCCACCTGCATCCATCGACTTCCTGCATATCTTACCAGGTCGTCACTCCATCTAGTGGGGGGTCGCCCTACACTACGCCTACCGGTACGAGGCTGCCACTCAAGAACCTTTCTTCCCCATCGGATATCGGTTCTTCGAGCTATATGGCCGGCCCATTGCCACTTCAGCCTACTAATCCGTTGGGCTATGTCGGTCACTCTGGTTTTACTGCGGATATCCTCATTTCTGAGTCTATCACGCAGAGAAACTCCGAGCATAGCCCTCTCCATAGCTCGCTGAGCGACCTTGAGCGTCCTCATACGGCCAGCAGTGAAGGACCACGTCTCAGATCCGTAAGTCATCACTGGCAACACGCACTGGTTGTACAATCTAGTTTTTAGAGATTGAGGTATACCTGACGAGAATATATGTCGTAATTTCCCGAACGCTGCCCAGCCGAGTTGAATCCGTCGATTGACCTCTCGGTCGAAGTTGGACTTACCTAGTCGGACTATTTGTCCCAGGTAAACGTACTCGTCAACAACTTCGAGTATAGTGCTCCCAACAACTACCGGCATAGGTGTGACATGGACATTGAACATGATCTTTGTTTTGTCCATGTTCATCTTAAGACCTATCCGTTGGGAGGCACTATTGAGGTCATTGAGCATAGTGCTTAAGTCCTCCAGCGATTCTGCCATAAGATCTATATCGTCGGCAAATCGAAGGTGAGTGATGTACTCGCCATTGATGTCAATACCGTATCCTTTCCAGTCCAGTAGCTTGAAAACGTCTTCCAATGCAACGGTGAAGAGTTTCGGGGATATAACGTCACCCTGTCTTACACTTCTCTGCAGTTGGATAGGTTTCGAGCTCTAGTTCTCTACTCGGATAGCCATCGTAGCCCTACTGTACAAACACTTCAGCACTTCGATATACCGACAGTCAACTTGGCACCGCTGGAGGGACTGTAGCACCGCCCAAATTTCGACGGAATCAAAGGCTTTCTCATAGTCCACATACGCCAGGCAAAGTGGCAGATTGTACTCATCAGTTTTCTGTACAATCTGCCGCAGGGTATGTATGTGGTCTATGGTACTGAAGCCTTTTCGGAAACCGGCTTGTTCGGGAGGCTGGAAGTCGTCGAGTCTGCGTGCGAGACGATTCGTAATGACTCTCGAAAACAGCATATAGACGCGGCTCAGAAGGGAAATCAGTCTGTAGTTCTTTAAGAGAGCGTTGTCGCCTATCTTAAAGAACAAGACCACCGCACTTCTGCTCCACGCCTCTGGAGTAGTGCCACCATGGAGGACGGAATTGAAGACCTTCTGAAGGACTTCAAGTACCGGTGTTCCACCCGCTTTCAGAAGCTCCGCTGTAATTCCATCCTCGCCTGGGGCCCTGACGGCTTTAAGGTGCTGGAGAGCCATTCTAATCTCGCTTAGACTGACGTCCGGGATATCATCGGAATAGTGTCGGATAAGACTTGCTCTTGGATCGTTACTCACACAAGCGTGTGGCTCCAACGATGATGTGTACAGCTGCCCATAGAACCTCTCAATCTCACTCAAAATCTCAGGTGTCCCGGAAACGATGCTGCCACAATCAATCTTCAGCTTTGACAGTTGCCTCTTACTGGCAGACAGATCTCTGGCAAAGACTTTGGAGCCCTGGTTCCGCTCGATCGCTTCTTTAATACGAGAAGTATTAAAGTTGCGTAAGTCTCGCCGCATGCATTTGGAGATCTGTCTGTTCAGTTGCCTGTATGCTGTCAAATCTGTTGACGATAGTAGCCTCATCTCCCGTCTAACAGCCATGAGATTAAGAGTGTGATCGAAGAGTTTTTGTGTTCTTCTGCGGCGGGTCTTGCAGAACTTAGCTTCGACCGCATGGACAGTTTCCACGAGCTTGTCATTCATATCGTCCACTGAAATGCAATCTTGTAGACACTGAAAGCGGTTACGTAACTCGAGCTCAAAGTTTTCGGGATTCTGGATTAGAGCACGAGGGGGACGGAGCGTAGACTTCATTAGGCGAGACCTCTGCAACTTAACGTTTAGGTTCAGTGTGCCTCTAACCATTCGGTGATCGCTGCCAGTTTTCACCCTTGCGATCACTGAGATATCACTGAACAGTTGGCGTCTGGTCGTCATAATGAAGTCAATCTCATTTTTTGTCGAACCGTCGGGGCTCGACCAGGTCCACTTCCTGTGGGGCCGCTTCTGGAAGAAAGAGTTCATCATAAAGAGTCCCTCTTTCTTCATAAAGTCGGCCAACTGCTGGCCTCTTCGGTTCCGTTGCCCTACTCCAAATTTCCCTAACTTCAGCTCACCGTTTTCTCTTGTGCCTAGTTTTGCGTTGAAGTCTTCCATCAACACCGTGTAGTGAGTTTTGGAGGAATGCATGGCTTTGGAAATATCCTCATATATTTCCTCCACCTCCTCATCGGGATGTGCCGAGGTTGGTGCGTAAATCTGTATGACCTTCAGCGAATACCGTTTGGTGATTCTGAATATCAGGTACGCGACCCTCGTCGACACACTCCCAATCTTCACAATGTTGTTGACGAGAGTGGTTGCGCGGAAAAAACCATTGGATTATTATATTTGACGGTAGAGGTGCCAAGTCGCTTGTTCCTTTCCGAAAAACGATATCATTCGTACCCTCCTATCGACACATCGGGGTGGTGGACTGGGAGGGGCAAGAAGATGATTCTAGAATGTCACGTAATCATCGGAGCCGAGGACATATAAGGCACGCGCGACCGTTGCGCGGCCTCTTTCCGTCACAGTCGTCGTTGAAACCACACCGCTAGTAGAAACCGCTTTAGCCTGGAAGCAGTCGAGCTCCAGGAGAACCGCCTCACCTCGTGTGAGATATAGTCGCGCACCGCCTCTCTCCGGAGTGTTCCAGAAGAAGTTCCAGAAGTTGCAGCTATAGTGCTCAACAGGATAGAAGAAACCCCGGTGAGTCAACATTCCTTAATTTAGCTCCTGCCTTACATAGTTTTAACCAGCTCCAATTTTTTTGTTCTCCTAATAAGGCAGGATTCCTTTTCAGCGATTTGGCACAATAATAGTTTAGTTTTAGTGAAGAGCGAGTGCATTATACCGCATGCTATAGTAGTCGCCTTTACGTAAGCGTAGAAGCATCCGCATATACAGTCCACTTTAGTTAATATCTCGCCTAATAGGTTTAAGGTTCGACCGGGGAACTAGACTTCGGCAGCCTTAAACACGTGGCTCCACCATTTTATGGTCACTCCGAGCAGGATTTTGGTCGAATTGTTGTATTAATTAATTAGATAATGCACTCCAATTTATAGAATAGACTTAAATAGTGTTCGTTTAAATTTAAATTTTGATTAGGTACTCGCAAACAGAATTATTCGTTTTATAGCGCTCGTATTTGATTAAATTTAAAGCCTATTAAATAATTGAAACCGTGTAATAGGAACCGTTTGATACGCTTACCCACAATCTTGATAAAATTATTGAGTCTAGCAAATGACGCGTCACCTCGACTCGCTGCGCAGGTGTTCGATTTAATTACGTAATACGGCATACCGAGTGTCCATCCTTTATTGTTTGTGCGTTGTGAGATTAATTGTGATTGATATAACTTTATTATAATAGTTTAAAATGGCAGTTAGTGGAAGTGAAATCAAAATTAAAACGCTTTATGCTAAGAGGGACATACTCTTTTAGCGTATGCAGAATATAAGTGATTATATAAAGAACATCCATATAGAAGCAGTGCGGGAAACTTTTTTGACCGAAATCGAAACGATAGATTCTTTACGAATAGATTACGAAAAAATATTAGACCAAATTAATCATTTGGAATTACAAATCGACCCGAAATACATAGTGAACTACCAACCGCTGCTGGCATTCGAAGATATGTTGTGTCGCGTGAAAAGAATTGCGAGATCCCTATCTCAAAACGAAGCAAAGCCGGAAAAACAGGTACGTCCAAGCGACTCGATTAGGTTGCCGCCAATAGATATTCCGGTATTTAATGGTGATATTAAGACGTGGCCCTTCTTCTTCAGTAGTTTTCAAAACAATATATACAATAACCCATCGTTATCGGACGCCGAAAAATTATATTACTTAATCAGTAAACTTAGTGGCAGGGCACAGTCGATCTGCTCTGGTTTTACACCTACAGCAAACAATTACTTATTAATATTCGAAACGCTTAAAACTAAATATGAAGATAGGAGAATGCTGGCTTCCGAATATTTGAACCAGATATTCGATCTTAAATCTATATCATCCGCGAACATCAACGGCTTAGAGCAATTTCTAGATAAATTTGTGGCATCGGTGGCTGCACTTAAGAATTTGAAATTTAATGATCTTATGGACGTGGTGTTTCTCCATATTGCACTGAAGAAGTTGGACCCCGACACCGTGCGTGCGTTTGAAATGGAGCATCGTAGCTCGGAGATGCCTTCCTTTCATTCATTAGCATCGTTCGTGCGAGATCAAATAAAGGTGATGCAGCGCTCTCCGAACGTAAAACAGGAGATTAAAAGGTGCGTCGACCGTAGACAGACTCAACCATCTAAAATAGCAGGGTCGTTAACTTACGTAACCGCTACGCCAACATCACTCCAGCATACTTGTTTAGTATGTAAAGATAGACACGGTAATTTATATAATTGTGCGACTTTTCGTAAATATTCACCAAGCGAGCGTTATAAATTAGTAAAGACAAACAACCTATGTTTAAACTGCTTAAGCGATAAGCATTTAGTTGCAAAATGCAATTCGAGTTCCGTATGTAGCAAGTGCGCCAGGAAACATCACACGCTATTACATTTTGAAAATAGCAACATAGCGGCGTCAAGTAAAGCGGATAAGGAATTCGCCCCTACTAAGGTCAACGATTCTAGCGGTCGACCTGGTGATGTCGCTCTGTGCTCATTGGCAAATATGGGAGCACAACCTCCTTCAACCGTGTTACTGGGTACGGCACGTATTTTGGTTAGGGATTCGCGTGGAAATGAACAAAGCGTCCGTGCACTGCTGGACAGCGGAGCCCAAAATAGCTTTATAACGCGACAATGTTGTCAGCGCTTAGGCTTAGTAATAAATAGGTCACTTTCATGTCCTGTAATTAAAGGCATCGGAGGCACTAGTAAATCGACACAGGGATATATAAATTTAAAAATTTATTCTCGGATAGATCGTAATGTTAACTTTGATATAAATGCACTAGTAGTAGATAGGGTCACTGAACGGTTGCCAACCGTTTCGGTTGACACCTCGGCAATGATTGAATTTAAGAATTTGAGTCTGGCGGACGACACTTACGCCGTTCCTGGAAACATAGAAATGCTCATTGGAGCATCGCTTTTCCCTTATCTTTTGTTAAACAATAAGGTCAGGGGCAACTCCTCGCATACCGCGCCTTACGCACTGGAAACCGTATTGGGCTATGTGATCCTTGGCTCCGCCCCCATCATAGATAGCATTTCGGCAACATCCTGTTGTTGCACCGTCGCTGTAGAACCTCCCGAATTATTGACTCGCAATTTTCGGGAAATAGGGGAGGGGAACATCCCGCTTTTACTTAGCTCGGGTAATAAATTATGCGAAGGGTCGAGAAGCCAGACGTTAGAGTCTGTTGTTAGTAAACCTGTTGTAGTTTCGTCGCAGCCGAAGGGAACGCCGAGTAGGGATAGCTCTGGAGCTAGGTTTACCGACACCGCGAACAAGGCCCATATTAGCAAGATTAGATCGCCCCGCAACCCGTCAGGTGACATATTCAGTGCTCGAATCGATCTAGTTAGCGGAGGCGCGCGCGGCGCGGATCGAGGTCACGGTCGCGGCGCATGGAGACACCGAGCCGCTGCGACAGAAAGCGTGCCTCACTGGAGGCTACGGAATAGACCTGCTGAGGCCAATCTTGATTGGCGGAAGGAAGTGAGACTTCGCGAGCAACAAGCCATATGCAGTGTTGTTCCGAAGCGTTCATCGCATAGTTTCACCGCTTATTAATAATTATAGCTTAGTCGCTTAGAAATTGCATACTTGTGATTGGATAGTTTTATTATTTAAATATTAGTTTGTCGTTGATAGAATTATATATTGGTATTTCCTTAGTGTTTGTTTAGCTTGTTGGTGTTCCGTAAAATTAAAAATAAAATAGTATAGTTTGGCCGCGCCACAGCAATACGCTGTGTTATATTTAAATCATTTTTGTCGTTACTGTGTAGTCTTTGTAGTTTAAAAGTCGATAAGTAGTGTTTGTTCGTATATCGTTACGTCCGATTACAACTATGCTGAGTCGCTAGTATTACGTGAACTTCAACGTGCGCACTTCTCTGAAGAAATTAGAAGATTACAATCGAATAGAGCTTGTAATCGCGCCTTTCAACGCCTTAAGCCATTTTTACAGGATGGGATTGTAAGGGTGGGTGGACGCTTGTCCAACTCGCAATTGAGTTTCGACCAACGGCACCCTATTGTTTTACCGCGTAAAGACCATATCATGAACTTATTAGTCGATTACCATCATAAATTGAACTCGCACGCTGGCCCCGACTTGTTGATGTCGATTTTGCGTCAGAATTATTGGATTCTTTCTGCACGTAGTTTAATACGCAATCGGGTGCACCGATGTATAGCTTGCTTTCAGGCACGCCCCAAGCCGTCATTTCCGGAAATGGCGGAACTTAGATCTTGTAGAGTAATACAATCAGTAAAGCCCTTCACGCACACCGGGTCTGATTTCGCTGGTCCGTTTAAGGTCACGCTCACTCGCGGGCGTGGTATAAGATCCACAAAGGCTTACGTCTGCATTTTCGTATGTCTAACCACTCGAGCGGTGCATATAGAACTCGTTGGTGATCTAAGCACAGCAGGCTTTATGGGTGCATTTAAAAGATTTCTTTCCCGCCGTGGCCCTGTAAGTAGATTGTATTCGGATAACGGTACGAACTACGTCGGTGCAAAACGTATTTTATCGGAACTACATGAGCTCTTAGCTAGCAAATATTATAATTCGGAGTTCGCTCACATTCTAGCCGAGAACCGCATTGAGTGGTCTCTGAACGTCCCAGCCGCGAGCCATTTTGGGGGCAATTGGGAGACTAATATCAAGAGTCTAAAGAGTCATTTATACCGAGTAATAGGAGATCAAATTTTGTCCTTCGAAGAGCTAAGTACGGTGCTCGCTCAAATTGAATGCGTAATGAATAGTCGCCCACTTTGTCGTACGTTGTCTAGTGACCCCTCGGAACCGCTGGCTCTAACTCCAGCACATTTTTTGAATTTAACGCCTTTAAAGTATTTGCCAGCCGCAGGTATGGATGAGAACAGACTTAGCATTTCCGCACGCCACAAATTATTAGATCGGTTAGTGCAATCGTTTTGGAAGCGATGGAGGATGGAATACTTGCATACTTTGCAGTCTCGGCAAAAATGGAACACAGCAACTGAGCCTTTAGCTGTAGGAACTGTAGTTGTGCTCACCAAAGAGAATACGCCGCCTCTCCACTGGCCGTTAGGAATTGTCGAAGTGGTCTTTCCCGGTTCCGACGGAGTAGTTAGGATAGCTCGCGTTAAGACCACGGTTGGGTCTTACTTGCGTCCGGTTGTCCGTTTGTGCCCCCTGCCTCTTCCATAATTTAAATTAGCTTTCTAGATTAAATTGTAGTTGAATTTAAGTAATCTTAGCGTTAGTTAGTTATTTTGTTAGTGGATCTTAGCTCTAGTTGTATTAGTTAATTTTGAAGGAAATCCTTCAAGGGCGGGGGAGATGGTTGCACGGAAAAAACCATTGGATTATTATATTTGACGGTAGAGGTGCCAAGCCGCTTGTTCCTTTCCGAAAAACGATATCATTCATACCCTCCTATCGACACATAGGGGTGGTGGAGTGGGAGGGGCAAGAAGATGATTCTAGAATGTCACGTAATCATTGGAGCCGAGGACATATAAGGCACGCGCGACCGTTGCGCGGCCTCTTTCCGTCACAGTCGTCGTTGAAACCACACCGCTAGTAGAAACTGCTTTAGCCTGGAAGCAGTCGAGCTCCAGGAGAACCGCCTCACCTCGTGTGAGATATAGTCGCGCACCGCCTCTCTCCGGAGTGTTCCAGAAGAAGTTCCAGAAGTTGCAGCTATAGTGCTCAACAGGATAGAAGAAACCCCGGTGAGTCGACATTCCTTAATTTAGCTCCTGCCTTACATAGTTTTAACCCGCTCCAATTTTTTTGTTCTCCTAATAAGGCAGGATTCCTTTTCAGCGATTTGGCACAATAATAGTTTAGTTTTAGGGAAGAGCGAGTGCAATATACCGCATGCTATAGTAGTCGCCTTTACGTAAGCGTAGAAGCATCCGCATATACAGTCCACTTTAGTTAATATCTCGCGTAATAGGTCTAAGGTTCGACCGGGGAACTAGACTTCGGCAGCCTTAAACACGTGGCTCCACCAGAGAGACTTGTGGACTATAAATCCAACACCTCCTTGGGACAGATGGTCGCCCTCCCGGTGATAGAACAAGTTGCCGGATTCAAGAATCACCGTGTCCTCCCCCTCTCTTCGGACCTCGGATAATCCTATAATATTCCAGCGCAACTTGTCTATCTCTTCTTCCAGCTCCAGGATCTTCTCGTCAGTCCTCAGAGTGCGTGCGTTAAATGTTGCCAGGTCGAGTCGTCGTAGGTGGCAACCGAACCTCCACCGGAGATTCTTAGCACCCCCTGCCCCGCCGTTACCATGGTCGCCACCGTAGCCAGGAATAGCGGGGCCGCCGGGGACTGGGGGCCGTCTATTTGTGTAATTATTCATGGGGGGTATATCGCCATAGTTGCCACGCTTGGCGAGCGGGTTGGCAACCGCAGTTTTTTTGTCGTACAGTTGCTGTTACCAGGAAGATGCTGCTGTCCATCTCCTGCCTGTGTCGCTCTGTCGCCTTTTACGACACCCATGGGAAGATATGGGGTAGTGGATATTCTTAACCGCCACTACACGGCATTATATATATATATATATATATATATATATATATAATATAATATAATAATATAATATTCCACAACCATCACACAACGCCATCTAGTCCCAAGCTAAGCAGAGCTTATGTTATGGGTACTAGACAACTGATAAACATACTTATATATTTCTAAATACATAAATATTATAGATAAATTAAACCCAGACACAGAACAAATGACCGTGCTCATCACACAAACATTTGTCCTGGGTGGGAATCGAACCCACGACCTCCGGCATAGCAGTCAGGGTTACTAACCACTAGACCAACAGGCCTGTCAAATCTAATATATAAATGTCAATTCTAAAAAATAATTCTAAAATATAATTTCTAATATATATATATATATATATATATATATATATATATATATATATATATATATATATATATATATGTATGTATGTACTATTGTACGTATATTGATACTATATGTGTGTATATTTAAATGTAATGTGTATGTATGTAATTTGCATATATGTATATTTTAATGTATAAGCACTTATTTACGTATAATGGTCGCACCTGCCAACAATTATCCTTGCCACCCAGGGTTGACTGGCAGAGAATGCCACATGGCATTAAGTCCGCCCTATGTACCCTTTAGCTTAAGGTGTTACGTGTAAGTTTATAAATAAATAATTTAGCCCTTTCCGATAGATGATGCAGTATCTTTCATTTCGGTATTATCGAATAACTTCATTAAATCGTACGAATAAGCACAACTATAATTGTACACATAATATGTAAAAAAGGCAGTCTGATCCGTGAGAGTTATTTTGGATATAGTAATATGATTCTGTTCATGTAATATACAGTTACATTACGGCAACATTTTAACATGGCATTGTCGACAACAATGTTGCCAGGTTATGAATTTTCTGAACTTTAAGCAAAATGTATTAAAACATTTATTTAAAAAAAGACATTTTTATATCCGTTAATAATATAATCTATCTATCTATCCTGTGGCGCTACAGCCCTTTGTGGGCCCTGGCCTCCTCCACAATATTCCTTCACCTGTCGTGACCTTCGACTCCCTGCGCCAGTTGGTGTATTTACCTATTCTTCCCAGATCCTCTTCCACATTTTCTACCCAACATTTTTTTGGCCTGCCTTTTGGTCTCTTTTGCTGGGGAGTCCACCTGGTCATAATTTTCACGGCCCTAGAATCCGGAACTCGTTCTAGGTTGCTCGCCCATCTCAGCAGCTGTGACTTTCAGAACCTGACGATGGTCTCACGTCCTATAAGAGTATCAAGCTTGTTATTCATGCGGCTGGCGATACGTGCCATCACATTCTCGCACCGGTCCAAATATGTTTCTGAGGTTAATAATATAATAATACCCTTTTATTTCAGAAACAATATCCATATGAGTTAGTAACAAAATATAAAATCTTGGTCCCTACGATGCAGTACAAAAGCAAGGTAGCCCTAACAGTGCCCTGAAACTGTTATACTGCACTCTTAGACCGCTGTGTGTCTTCTGTGTGTAAGGTTACCTTTAGATTGCAGAAATATGATTGAAAATATTAATAAAATAGTGTAATTTTAACTTCATTCATAATAGGATGTATTAATTTGTTTGTAATGTCATTACTATCTTCCTTTGGGACCGGACAGGTTTTTTTAACTTGGTGTAGGTGTGTTTGCCACTGAACTGTATTCACACGGCTGGAACAAAAGTTCTTGACTGCGGAAATAATACCTAAAGCAATTTTCACATAAATTAAAAAGGATTTGATCTAAAATTATAATGTTGATAATTCGTTCTAGAATAATTTATAATCAAGCTCAACAAAACAGTTATTTGTACAAAGGAATGCAAATTAATGATATATATTAATAGGCAACTCAAATATGAGCTTTTTATAAGCGTCAGTAGCCTAATGGCAGGGCGCGGACCGAGAACTCAAAAATGTCGTGGGTTCGAATCCGCCATTCGACTACTGGCGTGAACGACTCGTAACACAAGCAATTTAAGCTTACCACGAGTGGTTAAGTGGAATATTAGTAATATTTATATCATTGTTAATATTCTTTAAAAAAATACGAGCTTTGACTATTTAGCGAGTTAATTTAATTACATCAGGACAACTTACACCAAACTTGATGTACATATTTAACATATTTAAAGCGAAGAATTTGTTGACAATGGAATAATCTCTATCAACGCTAGCCCCAGTTATGTATGATTATTGTTCCTAAGGTACTGCATCGAAAAACTTTCTCGTTTTGTTTGACACGTTGGCATTGCTGTAGGGTCGCTGATTTGAATCCACATGTGTTTTATCTACTTTATCATACATGTCTTCAGCTACTTTATCAGCATCAGGTTTGATAGTAATTAAGCACTATATTTGTAGTAAAAATACCCGTGTCTAGCAGTGCTAATTTTGTGATAATTTTTACTGACATTCAAACTAATAGTTAGATAAACATTAACCACAAGCATCTACATCTTTCCTCTATAAATAATCAACATATTGTAGTTTGCATTATAACCCCTGAGGACTAACAATGTTATGTAATTACCAGTAAAAATGTCTCCAGTTCTCTACACTCACCAGGCATTTTGTAATATCGTAGTTCTTTCCCGGTAGAGCCCATCTATTTGCCATATAAAAAAATTTTAAATAAATAAAAATGATACTACGTTTAAAATAAATAAAATTTCCCCAAAAACAAATATTCTGACATAAAAAACTCTTACATTGTAATTTGTTACCAATGACATAAAAAATTGCATTAATAAAATAAATATCAGAACTGAATAAAATTCTTATAATTGGTGAGTATTTTTATTACAAACGTTATGTAATAAAGTCCTGTGGTTACAATTATATATTTATTTAACAAATGAATCACGTAAAGAGAGGGTTGTAAGGACATAAACATTGTTTAAATTATACAATATTTTTTTGAAATCTACGGTATTGTTTTGGTCAAGGACTTGTTGACGTTGCGCCCTTTTTCCCGCCCATCTTTGGTAAAGAAAAGTCCTTAATCGTGAGCGCCCTTTTGAAAGAAAGGGTATTGTTTACAAGTGCGTTCTGGGTTTGTTACTTCTATTTACATATTCCATTCATTGTATGTAGGTTTATTATAGTTTTTGCTTAGGTAAAGAAACACATAGTCCTGCTGATGGTAATGCGGCTCTACACAATTATATTTATCCTCGATTAAGAATTAAAACATAGATACGTTGGAATGACTCGTTTCTAGTTAAAGGTTACCCGGCTCTTGTCATTCTCTATACAAAAACAGCAGCACACAATATAAAACAATTTAAAAATATATCAGAACAAAACACAAAGAATTATTGTTAAAACTAGAAAGTCAATTTGAAATTCAGTGATGAACTAATTCATATTTTATTTCGAATTAATTCCATTAATTTTCAGTTTAATTTTGATAAGTCATAAAAGTAAAGATTCACGGCCTAGACAAAGACGCACCTTTCTCGTTCCTACCGTTGTCATAAAACAATAATAGGTTTATAGGGTGTGGTAATTACAATAGTTCGGAGCATAAACATCCATATATATATATATATATATATATATATATATATATATATATATATATATATATATATATATATATATACATTATGTAACATTATTAACGCACACCCTCAGACACCCCAATTAGTATATTATGTTATAATCATATTATAATAATATTTTATGTTATAATAATATTTTTCTTTATTTTTATTGAATGACAGAATTAGTAATAATACAAATAAAACTGTACTCTTAAAAGTCGTATTGCCATATGTTACGGTCCATTTCAGTTAGTTTTGACTGTACAGATTTAGTGTGACTGTAATTTACGTAGTTTTAATTATTTTTGGGGTGAATAATTATATATATATATATATATATATATATATATATATATATATATATATATATATATATATATATATATATTGTGATTAAAAAAACCGACATTTAATGGTCAGTTAAACAAAATTGAAAAAAGGAAAATAAAAGTTATGATATTGGCGACGTGGACCAGGTTTCATTATCATTTGTTTATTTCTATTGACGATGGTTTCATAAAATTGTGACTCTGACTCGTAATAATTGTGCTTTCTTTAAAAATGTTTATACGTTTATACGTAGTAGAGCCATGCTGCAGTTATATTAGAAGTACAGTTGTAGCACGAATGGGTCGGCTCGACCGGGGAAGGACCACGCTCTCACAGAATACCAGCGTAAAATAATAGCTTAATGCTGCTGTGTTTCGTAAGGTGAGTGTAGAGAAACGAAGACCTTTTTTACCTAGAAACGAGGCATTCCATCTTAGTCCTCACGGGTGACAACACATCTACATTTTGATTCGTAATCTAGGATTGATGTAGACGTCTATCGGCCAGAGCAACCACTTACAATCAGGTGGACTGTGTGTTCGCTTGTCACCCTATACTATAAAAAAATGTTTGGTTTGAAGTGGTTCAAAATTGTGTTGTGAATGTCTGTAAAAGTGAAGTGAGTTGCGTAGTATGCCGACTGTACATTATAACTTTCTTGCAAATTAATGAATAACCTTATCGTAAAAAAGGTTAATTTAGATTTCCCAATGACGAAGAAATTGATGCAATTATTGTACACCGATAAAAATATCAAAATGTAGAGTTGTTTGTAGTCTGCAATTCAAGAAAGAAGACTTTAAGACGAAAGTTTAGAAAAAATTAAAATTAAATATTAACTGTGCAACATTATTATACTACAACGGATGCGTTGTTTAGTTCTCCAAAGCCCGTTAGTTCATTTGATTGTGTAAATAGACAAGATGAGGAACTTTTAAAACGTGTAGTCTATAAATATTCTATCTTAGTCTATTAAATTAGCGATCGTGCAGCTTTTCGACAAATATTATATTGTTTAGCAATGTGTAGTCAATATTCAATTACAATCGCATTACATAGCGTCTCTTTTTAATACGCACAATAACAAACATGTTTATTATGTGGTTTAGATTTAGTCAGTGATTTACTTATAAAAATATAACAGAAAACTAAGAAAAGTTAAATATAATGCACTATCCACTTTAATAAATAATACCATAGCAATCACACTCTTTTCCCTCCGGAAAGCGGGGGAGGGAGGCAGTCAATGCTCAGCATATCACGCAGCCGGCGGCGTGGTTATGCGGAGACTTTTACCCACTAAACACTGCCTTAAGGGATTGCCTTACCGATCTGACTAGCGATCTTTAAGCCGTAAACGGACGCGACCCTCCTTGGAAGAAAGGAGGGCGCAAGCGGCGAAAAGCCGCTTAGAAGTGTGCCTAACTAAGGCAGATTAAGGGATGTGTTAAGTAGGCTCGGCCTAAGCCGCCAGTAGTTCAGGTCAGCCGAAAGCTTGTTGGGGGGATCAATCACGCTCCTTTTATTTCATAGTTATACCATTAGAAGGTCTAAAAGGTAAATAAAATAAAGTATAAATACACAAAAGCTGCTAGGTAGTTACTATTTTGTCCGTAATAATTTTAAATTATGGACACCCACTTAAAAAGAGATAAGTCCCTTATAAGAACCTCTTCTTTTGAGCTGTACTTACTGCGAAGTAAACCCACTTGAAATAATGATTTTATGACAAAACACGACAGATCGCTAAAGAAAAAACAGGTAATAAGAATAGTTTCTATCACAAAAAACAATGTCAAATATGGTCCATGAATTAACACGCATGAAACCTTTACAATATTTACTAGTTTTTTTTTTAATAATTTACATTACAAATATTTGAATAGAACGGACACTTCATAATTTCGAAAATGTTTTAAAAAGTAATTCACTTCAGTCTTATTCCCCGGCGTTATTTTTATTGGTTTATTTTGTGGTTTTTAATAGGCGAAGGTATTCTAGATAATACAGCCAAATCTTTGTGACAGCGCATTTAATAAGAGTTTGAAACAGAGAAGCGTTACAAAACTCAAAAATTCTCAGCACTTGATCTAATAATAAGCTTTTTAGTTACAAACAGAATAAAGCTATTAATAGCGATGTGTGAAACGAGCGACATCGACACTGACGGTCGATGAATTGACAGATGACAACATTTGACATTTTTGATAGTAATGCCACTCGCACGACGCATGCATCCTGTGTAAATAATTTGCATTTTTTTTAATATTCTTGTTGTTTTTAGTTTCGTAACGCTGTATGTTAAACTTTTATTATTATAATCGAGCTGTCATAAAGACTTGGCTTTATGAGCTACAATACCTTCGTCTGTTAAAAACGCAAGTGAATTACTTTTTGAAATGTTTTCGAAATTATGAAGTGTCCATTGTATTAAAATAAATTTAATGTAAATTATTAAAAAAAGTAGTATTTACTGTAAGATTTTCATGCGTGTGGTCATTTTTTACAGTGTGTTTCTATTGTCCTAATTATAACCGAAAATCTGAAAGAGTTTTAACTTTTTAAGAATTCTCAAAAGTGTCCGTGGTTTTAATTTAATTTCAATCGAATGCACCCATTATTTAAAATTTAAAAAGTGAATTCATCTCCCTGTTGGTTTTTAGGCCAACGATGTATGGACGCCGAACAATGTCATTTAAAAATAAAAACATTACGCGTACTTGAAAAACTATAAAATACTCTATAAAAATAAAACGTAAAATACAATATGTAATAGTTGTTATCAAGTAACTTCGCCAATTGAATTTCGAAACCTTGAATTTAGCGCTTCCATGAAAGCTCAAAACTTTTAAAAGATGACAGTATATCGCAATGGCATGGGTAGCAAGATCACGGCAGATCCCGACAACTGTTGTCATGAGATGGTATCATTAAAACGAGAAAATGTTAAGGATAATAAATAATTTCTTGTATACGTCCCTGTTGAAAAACGTTTATTTTATGATGAGATACTGTTAGCAAATACCTCTTCATTCAGCGAGCAGGATAATGAAAATAACGACACACACGAAGAAATTTTCGAATTAATATATATATGTATATATATAGTAGTATGTGGCTAAATATAGGTAAGATTTGATTTTGTGTCAGATAAGTGTGAAGTTGTATTATGTTTTGATTTATATTAAGTGATAAGTTATGATAATATGTATCCGATTCCAAAGAATTACAAGTACTCGTATGTTAAAAAATCCCTAACTCCACCGTTTTTGCGTTAAGCCCTAAATAATAAATGCTCATACTAGGCTTAATATATTTCTAAATAAGTTTTAAAACATCTAATTAATCTTTAATCAAAAAACTCTCACAAGAAATATATATATATTTCAATGTTTTTTATTCAGCCATGCCATTTAAAAAAATTTTTTGCACTTCAAATGACCATATGTCAAAACAAGGAAAATGGACTTAGTGACTTTAAGAACCAAGCCTTTCCTAGTCTAAGTGGAAACAAATATCAGTACCTATGTTATGATACTCATGGAAACTAGTAACACAATAAGGCGGCATATTTACGCCAACCACCAGTTTGAGTTGAGCCCCGCGAGTATCATATATGTCATCTTTTTATTGTTAAATGTTTTGTTTGATTTCCCATTACTTACATATATGTTAGCACCATATAATCCAAACAAAAGGCATATCGAAGCTTTATTTACTTATAAATGTTTTAAGTACTAGCGTAATCGTAGCGTATGATACGCTACGAGTACGCTAACCATGTTAGGCGGTTTAAGCATATAATACTAAAATACCCTTATTGTACCGTGGGTTCCGTAAGAAGCCACAGAGGGAAACTGAAACAAGAAAAGGCAACAACACACTAATAATTCAATGTAATAAAAAATGCAGTTGCTCACCCGTCTGCCAAGCATGAAAACTATGGCAAAATTCCTACTATAAGGAAATCTATTGGGGAGGCTTATGTTACTACTTTTATGTCATTAACTTTGATTAATTATTGTAATTATGTGCACGATCTATCTCTTTTTCGGTTCTTAAACAATGAACTCTTATCGAGGTCTTATATGGGCTCCAAAGCGCCTATGTGTAGCGAGCGTTGATGCCGTGTATGCACAGTCAATTGACTTCATAATATCAATTCTTACGCATCATACTTCGCTTTCTCTCGTTTACACACACACTTTCTCAATCATTCTTTCCCACTTTCTTTTCCACTTTCGTCAGTTCGTTCTTGTAGTGGCTTCCCTGTCGCCACCATCACAATGTGTAGTGTAGTTAAGTATTTTAGCATTAATTAATGCAAGTACATTTTTTCTTTTCTCTATTTAATTGGTCCATGAAATTCAATCCTAAACATGTCCTAATGCGATATTTCGGCGACGTACAGGATCAAGAAGAAACCATTACCTCATTTAATTTTATGTATCTTCGGTGGTTGTCAGTTCTTCGAGCTATAACACCGGATGCAGGTGGCTCAGGACCGCGCTTTGTGACATACCTTGGGGGAGGCGTGTGAAGGGCTGTAATGATGATCGTCGGCGACTATTAAATATATCTAAAAGATCTTAGAATTTTCGATGGACGATGATATAACACCTAATTAAAGCCGGGCGTAAAAACTCCGTCCTGAGACAGGTAGCGGCGTCAAAGATGTTAAATATCTGGTTCTGCGATCATAAATACGTTTGTCAAGCGTGATGATTAAAACTTATTCTTCCTACAATAGCTCCCCTATAAGGTCATGTTCCTCACTTTTACTGGCTGATTAAAAAGAAGAAGATTTTAGCAAGGAAGATGTAAGAATTTTTTAAGCTATTGCATAGCTTTTATCGCGGGCTTTGAGCGCGGCGACCGAATCAAGAAATTACGTAACGAAAAAATCCTAAGACCCGAAAACCTGACATCGTCTAACGTCGTTTAAGTTCGGCAGACTTCGGCACAGTGTTTGTGTGCGTGCTACTAGACGTAAGCGTGTAGACTAATTGCATGTATTGTAAGATAATAAAAATATTTTAAACAATAATATAGTTTATTGCAAGAAGCATATACTTTGGATTTATATGAGTCGTCGTAATACTAGCAACTTTCGTGAATTTAGAGTATTTAATAAACACAGACTTTATAGAAAATTATCGTTTGTCGGAAGAACTCGTTAACTACCGTAAACCTATAGTTTCAATGATAAAAATTCCTGAATAACCTACATCTATTGTAAGATAATACATATATTTTAAACAATATTAACTTTTCATTTATTCTATAAAAGAAAAAAAATTTCTTATCAGTCATCATGCTCAAAAAGTGTTGAATTAATATCAAAGAAAGAAAAACAAAGAAAAAATATTGCATAAATAAAATAAATAAATAACTATAATTGCATAAGTTGATAAAAATGCTATGCAATAGCTTTACCGTGGGAGTCCCCGAGTACCACACGTATTTTATTTTTATTTGGTTAAGCATTTGTATTTGTTTCACAATATTTATTTAAATTATTAACTAATTAACTATAAAAAACAACAGATTTCGCCTTAAGCATCAACAATAATAAATATTGTAAAAAAATACACGTGCTTAGACTAAGTTGCACTTTGTGGATCTTTCACCATGACACTAACAATCGCAAGTATAAATTATGTGAGAATAATTATTATTTGTGTTTGCTTGTTTCAGTGCCAATGACTCAACTCGTCGCTATTGCTGGGGAGCCGGTCTATTTACCATGCGACATAGCCACACAAGATGAAGACGATGCTGTTCTTTTGGTGCTTTGGTACAGAGAAGATCTTGGTACACCTATATATAGGTACGATATTAAAGTAATTTCATTAATTCTTTAATTTTATTCTATCAAAATTCAGCCAATGAACGTTAGCCTGTCCCTTATATTTTCCCATATTTGCCAATAAAAGATATTTGTCATAGTTTCGGCGACAGGCCAGCGAGTTGAAACAGCGTTTTTTGAAATACTTTGAGTTGTTAAGAGGAAGATGCTGCAACATCTCTTCCGTTTTACCTCCCTCTGTAACCTCTTAGGACACCCACGGGATGAAATGAGACAGTGAATTCTGTTATATCATCACTACATGACAAAAATATTTTTACAGATACTAAAATTATTAATTAATAATTATTCTGGTAATAAAATTATTACACTATTGTCACTGCTGCATATAGAAACTGCACACTATGCGATATGTCGACGCCGAGTAGCAGAAAGGCAGCTAAGGGAGTGCCTTGAAACTCAGGAGATACTACAAAAGGGTTGTTTTTAGCGGTAAGCACGCAAACTTGTGCCTTCTGGGAATTGAAGTGGACTAGATTTAGTCGCCCCCAATCCAAAAATTTGTTCAGCAAAGACTCGACTTCAGACAAAAGTTTGTCCCAGTACTCAGCGTCGTTGTCCCGAGAAATATTGGCACGGTCAGTGTATAAGATGTCACCAGTGCTGTCGTCTGCATAACAATGCTTGTTACCCGTTTGCAACATATCATTACACAGCAGAAGAAACAGCGTTGGTGATAGCACGCAGCCTTGTGGAACACCAGCGTGAATAGGCTTGTAATCACAGCATGCACCGTCTATCCGATAAAACCGACCCTTGATTAAGAAGTACCATGATGCTCCGATCAGCAAAAAAACTGGTGATCCAATTGCGCAGTTTCTCGGGAAGTTTATAGGAAAGAAGCTTTGAAAGATGCGCTTTGTGCCAGACCCGTTCGAAAGGCCTTCGCTATGTCCAAACTAACGGACAAGGCCTCCCCTTTGGACTCTACTGCCTTCTCCCATCTATAAGTCAGGTAGACCAGAAGATCACCAGCAGATTGACCATTACAAAAACCGTATTGGCGGCAACTAATCAGCTGGTGCTCTGCAAGGTACCTCATGAGCTAGGAGTTTATAATGGACTCTATTATTTTGGAAAATAAATAGGCCTGTAGTTGGACGAATCTGAGCGGTCGCCTTTTTTAGGGATCGGGATTTTTTAGGAAACAAAGCTGTCTTCAATTGATTCGAGACTATACCCTTGGAGTAAGAGTACCGAAAATGACGCGTTATAACTGGTACCAATTCTGGAGCACCCATCTTCAGCACAATGGGAGGAACTACATCATGCCCACTCGACTTGTAGACGTTCAGGGAGAGGAGTGCTTTGCGAACCGAGCACCGTGTAAATCGCACATTTGGCATGGAGCATCTACACCGCGGGATGGTTTACCATGTATTCCTCCCGTCATCGAGAGTCGTGTTGGACGCAAAAAAGAGAGCTTAACCTATTGACTTTCTCCCTTGTGGCGTGGGCCAGTGACTCGTCTTCTCTGTGCATATATAGAACGTCATCTCTTCTTACAGAAGTTCCCTTGGACAGCCTTGGCGAAAAACTAGGATGCACGGGTTCCCGAACGAAAGCCAACTAGCTTCTCGCCAAATTTGCCAATGTGTTCAGACCTTGCCTTGGCAATAACTCTCCTGAAGAACCTGGAGGGGGAATTATACTTCTTTTTAAGAGCGCTAGTGTTTACATCCCGAGACGTTGATGTGTCAGCCCACGCCTAGTTTCATTCCTGCTTATATTTTAAAGGAGCGACCAAACCATAGCTGGGATCTACTGGGGAAATACTGTAGCTGCAAAAAACAACACACATGCTGTGCACACGCATCTAGTCCTCTTTTACATCAAGTAGTAAAGTTACAGCCTATTTACGTCCCACTGCTGGGCTCAGGCCTCCCCTCATTTCTGAGGGTTTTAGGGCAAGGAAGTGTCCGCCGCGCTGCCCAAATGCGTGTTGACGAACTTCACATGTCTTTGAAATATTTTTTTTTTCTTATTCCTCAGACATGCAGGTTTCCTCACGATGTTTTCCTTCACCGCCGAGCACGTGGTAAAACAGCACTTAAAATTTCAATTAACAATTTCATTGGTGCCTGCGGGGATCAAACCCGGGTTACTCGCGTTCTGTTATATTTACAGCGAGCATTAACCACTGAGCTACCACGACTCTTTTACATTAAGTACCCCTTGAATAAAACCATTTATACGGATTTTATAAAAATCTCTATAAATAGTTATATTTAATGCGTAGTGTTTGCGTAAACTTAAGAAATCATTATGAAGTACTTCTCTTAAATAATTATTAATCTCACTTATTCCACTTTCAAAATTTTAGTAGAATGAAAATATGGAACATTACCAACACATAATAATAAATAATTATATCTTTTATCTAATAGTGTGGATGCCCGAGAACGTGACTTTGGTGTTGCGGAGCGATGGTCAGATGAAAGCGTTTTTGCTTCAAGAGCGTATTTCCTGCCAGAAAGAAGACCAGCTGAATTGGGAGTTGATCGTGTTCGAGCCTCCGATCAAGGAATATATCGATGTAGAGTTGATTTTAAGCAAGCTCAAACAAGAAACTCCAGGGTTAACTTGACAGTCATAGGTAAGTAATTAATGTACAATTTACAAGCTTATTTTAATGATTGATAACCGCTTATTTAAATTAAGTATTAATTATTTCTGTATTTATATTTCCACTGTTTCTGCATTTTATAAATTGACTTCGATATCTCTGAGTAAAGTTTATAAATGAATATACGATATTAATTTGTTAAATAAAAACAATATTATTAACTAAAAACTAAAACTAAATAAAAGATATTTAAACGAAATTAATCTATAAATTATTCTCGTATCTAGTTGCTTGCTTTCGCCAATGAATTCAATGAAAACCTTTGCATAGTACAGAATAAATGATAAATTCGTGGAATTTTTTAGTAAAAGCAGAACGGTTTTGCGGTAAATTACTCTGAGAATACAAGTAAAAAATGTAGAATGTACATAAAGCAAATTTGAGCCCTAAATCCGCTTAGTGGGACAACTGTGGTTGATTAACAGAGTTATTGACAGTACAAAGGCAGGTGCTATTAATCCTCGAAACATGGGTAAAAGCTCTACATATGAGTGAGTCGAATAATAAATATTATACCAAGAAATACCAACACAAACCTCCGTTAATATTATTTTAACTTATATTTGGATTTAATTTCGGGGGGTTACTCAATTACTGTGAATTTTGCGACGAGCGCTAAATGCTCAAAAGAGCTACCACGGAACAACAATTTACCACGACTTCCAATGCACAGAGTATTCAGGTGTTAGATTTTAATCTCTTGTGTGGGACAACTTGTGTGGTACGAACACCGGTGAGGAAATGGCACATATTTACAAGAGTACGTGAGATATTTGAGTATAAAAAAAGATTTTACTTATGGTGAATTTTTTAAAGGAACTTTCTCCGTGATTAGTCGAAAATAGAGTTGGTACTTATCTTGTCCAAATATTAGGTATAGCCATTCAGCAAGCAGTTCGTAATAATGGAACTGGCGAGAAATAAGCTAGATTAAAATGACCATTTCAACTTATTGTTTTAATTTTATGTAATTTCTCTCTGGCGAGTTTTATACCGACCGGCCTTGGGTAATTAGTATTAGAGGATTTTATAATTATGATAACCTTAAAAATTCACCCTCTATTGAAGATTCGAATCAATTATCAAGTTGTGATCCGAAATAAATGTGAAACCACACTTATTTTTAGTGCTACCAGTTTCTCGACTCCACAGAGTCAGTAATTCATTCTTGGGGTAGTGTCTACGCTATAACATCAAAGTTCCAGAAAATATACAAGGTCTCTCTATTACCAAAAAGTTTAAACATTAAATTAAACAAAAACTTTATAAAAGGGTTATTATGATATAAATGAATACATGGTTGATAATAATCCCTGGAAATGAGGTGGTCGCTTCCAAGTTGTTTCCAAAATAATTTTCGTAAATATTTTGTAACCATTCTCATTGTAAAATCTATTTTAAAAAAACAGTCCCGCTGGGTTTCTTGCTTGTTCTTTCCAGGACAGAGGTTTTTCTCAAACCAGTGGTAAAGTAAAAAATGACTTTTCTTTATACCAAATAAAAAAATATTCTATTCTATTCTATTTTTTACATTCTTGCAATTAAAATACCATACCGTGAAATTTAAATTTATTATTGACCTACTATAACAAATGGATGTTTGTGAGACTACCTTCTGCTCTACTGTAGCAAAAATGACTCCCTAGTGTGCTGTGTTCAAGTTAGTATATCCTACTTAGGGTCGGATTGGCCCAAGAGTGATATACTATTAAGCGGAAAATACTTCATTTCTTAAGTTAAAGCATTGATAGCTCAGAGGCAAGCACTGGCGGTAAATCTCAGTACGCAAGCAATCCGGTTTGGATATTCGCCGGCACCGATGAAAATGAATAGAATAAAATCATTTTTTCTTTTCCATGTAAAATTTTACCGTAAAATACAGGTTTTACAAACTAACTACAAAACTTATTTTAGAAACAGCTTAAAAGTGACCATCTCATTTAAAAAAGTTATTACCAAATGGTAGAGACATGCTGTAGCTATATTAGTAATTTAGTTGTAGCACGACTGGGTCGGCTTGATAGGGAAAGTACCACGTTTTTACAGAATACCAGCGTAAAATAGCAGCTCAACCCTGTTGGTTTTTGTATGGTGTGTGTAAAGGACCTGAAACCCCTTCATTTCAGCCTAAATGCCTGCTGTAGCGCGTCTGTTGGTTTTGTTCTGTCCCGAACGTCAACTTTACAAACATCGACATATCTTGTTAGACCGTCTTATTTTTAATTATCTTCTCTCAATGCTACACTGGCCATTAACTATCCTTTTTTACTTTTCTAGTAAAACACCAGGTTTGACTACTATATGTCAGGAATGGATACCAGAGTCTCAAATCAAGAGACTACTTTTAAAGTTTTGTGGGAAAATCACGTTTTAAGAAGTCTTTTATGCTGCAGTACTTATTTCAGTTTATTTGTCCGTCTCTTTATTTCATTGGTCTAAAAAATACTGATTGTCTCAGGTATATGTAATCATCTACATATTCCAATTTAATGCTATATATTAACATATATATCTTTCCTCATATTGTTTGTATGGCTTTTGTTTTGTTAAATTCGTATTAAGTCTTATCTGCTGACTTGCGTTAATTAACAGACTAAGCATTTATCGAAAATCATCTTAGTTTTTTCCAAAAGCACGATGTTATCTACAAATTGTAAGTGGGTCAGCTTTCTTTTATTAATCACTAGCTGTACCCCGCGGTTTCACCCGCGAATATCATGCGTCTCTGCCGCGTGACATGATATGACACCTCGCTCATTTAGTTCAATCATTTTAGCTAAAAAATTAGCAAAATTAAATTATTTTTTGACATAGACTCCCCTCCCACACCCCAGTGATACCCGCATCGCATGGTGCTGGCAGTGTACGCGATATAAGGATTTTTCGACGTTACTATTGAATATTTTAACATGGAAAAGTAGTTATTGTGAGATAACTATAATAGTTAGACATATGGTATTGCAGACTTTTATGTAGATATTGATGTCCTCCATAAAACTTTAGCAAATCTCTTTGCTCTATTGTCAATAGTTTCCGCAGCGTACGCGATATAAGTTTTTTTTGGTATTTTTTTCACACCTTCGGTTACATTAACGAAGTTTTCATACGGATCCCTAAATTTTTTGAAAACGTTCTATCGCCTATGTTCATCAGGAATAATGTAGGATTCTAATGGTGAAAGAATTTTTCAAATCGGTTCAGTAGTTTCAGAGCCTATTCAATTCAAACAAACAAACAAACAAACAAATCTTTCCTCTTTATAATATTAGTGTAGATTATTCCTTTCTTTTCCCAGTTCAGATCCCTTAACAACCACTGTAACACTGTTATCAACATAGCCGGTAAATGTATGCGTGTCATGATCTTAGTGAATGATCCGGGGGTGACGCCGCGACTGGCACGCCAGACACGGACCTTAATGACACAAAGGTCATCAGCATGAAAGAGATTGAACGTGAGATGAAAAGTTTGAAATGTGGTAAGGCTGCGGGACTAGACAGAGTTACTGATGAAATGGTCAAGTACGGTGGGCCTCGCGTCTGGGACAGCTTTCATCTGCTGTGCAATTTGTGCTGGCGGACGGAAGGTGTCCCGGATGATTGGCGATCCGCAGTCATTGTGCCTTTATATAAAGGTAAAGGTTCACATTTTGACTGCAGATGCTATCGGGCAGTCAGCTTGACCAGTTTAGCAAGTAAAGTTTACTCGAAGGTTTTGGTACTCGAAGGTTGTGTGGTACTCGAAGGTAAGGTTACTCGAAGGTTGTGGTTTGAAGGTACGACGATAGAGGGTCTACCTGTCTGACTTCCCTCTCTATTTTATTTCTTCGCCACTTTGTTCTAGTCTGAATCTACTTTTGCCATGTTTGTAAATATTTTTTAGTATTTCTAAAAACTTCAATTGGACTTCCACCTCAATAGAATCGAAAGTTTTTGTATAATCTATAAAAGTCATGTCGAATGGCTTTCTGAAATCCGTAATTTTTTCTATAACTTGTTATACGACTTGAATTACATTTGCTGTAATAAAACTCGTTCTAAATCCTGCTTGTTCTACGTACTGAAATTATTCTTATCTTTTTCTTTGTAACATGATTGACATGACATGACATTAACCTCTGACCTCTTAGACTTCTGTTGCAATGATATATTTCCCAGTTACAAGACTTTCTTCTTTTTTTGTTTTCCCTATTTTAGCATTGAAATTACCGAGGATGTCTTGCGATTTCCCTGCTAAAGTTTTTGTTCTTTGTAGATTTGAGTAAAAATTTTGTATTTTCTCATCAGTTGCTTCTGTTGTAGAGGCATATATTTGTATTAGAGGTATTTGAAGTTGCTTGAATTGTAAGTTTAATACGAGTTGTCTTGAGATTGTCCACAGTAGCAAAATGATATGTGGTTTTTGTCTTCTTCTGTGACGTTTCCTTGCTTTCTTACTTCTGACAACCCTATTATATCGTATTTAAGTTTTATAAGAGCATACTTAAATTAAATCATTCTTTCTTACAATAATAAAGATCTTGTATTATAAGTGAATGTGTATATATTGTTTCTTATTTGTTGTTGGTTTATTTTGATGCATTTGTTTATGTATAGCTAGAGGGTTTTAGGTTGTAGATGTCTATGGGTGTGATTTTGAAGGATATAGTTGTCTATGAGCCACAGCAACTACTAACAATTAGGTAGACTTTGTGCTATTTTGGCACCCTTATCCTATTAACAAAAGCAAATATTTATTTATTTATAATATATAGTTTTTTTTTTCAAAAAATATTTAAACATTTTAATAGAGATCTTGTATATTTTTGACGGTAATATCGTATATATTGCCAAATAAGAGATTGGAATTACCCTATTAAAAAGTAAACATTTATTTGTTTGTAAGATATAGTTTTTTTTTTCAAAAAATATTTAAACATTTTAATGGAGATCTTGTATATTTCCGACGGTAGTATCGTATATATTGCCAAATAAAAGATTGGAATTTGTAGTAATATCGTATATTGGCCCATGAATGAACTAATTGCTGACTCTGTGTATGTGTAGTCGAGAAAATGTTTAAACTAGATTTTTACCCGACTGCCAAGGAAGCGTTTTGTTTTTCGCGTGTATCTTGTATATTTGTAAATATCTTTATTACCTCGTATGTTCTAAACGGCTGGATAGATTTCGACAATAAAGGTATAATTTTATTCGCTTTAAGAACCCAAGTGTTTTTGGTAGTTTTTGTTTAAAAAAATAAACAAAATGGGAATTTTTGACGCAAAATAGTAATACGTTAATAAAAAAAAGTAACCAAGCCTATCAAATATCAAATATAAGTTGTATATTTATAGGAATAATAAATTGGTTTATAAAGTTTTTTATGGCTGGTTTATAAAATGGGCAATGTTTGTTTAGGATCTAGTGATATTATATGAAAAAAAAGAAAAGTTATAAATATCCGTAGCCAATCATATTTAAAACGACACAAATGAATTGTATTCAATAAATTTTGATTTGTATACTTTCAAGTTTTGAAGAATAATGTAATAAACACCTTTTATTTCAGGAAAAATACATCGACTTTTCTAAGTCACGTAGTTTTGGAGAAATCGTCAAAAACCTTTACATAATACGACACCACTAAAATAGATGGTATTGAAATTTCATCGCGCTAAGGCTACGTTCTAAAGTTTTTGTGGGTATCGATTTTCGTTCATAAACATGTATGATGTCGATATCGTACAAAACATTTTTTTTTTTATAGAATAGGGTGACAAACGAGCACACAGTCCACCTGATGGTAAGTGGTTGCTGCGGCCCATAGACATCTACATGTATCCTCAATTAAAAGGAAAAAGCAGATGCGTTGTCACCCGTGAGGACTAAGTTGGAATGCCTCATTTCCAGTAAAAAGGGTCTCCGGTTCTCTACACTCACCATACGAAATACAGCAGCATTAAGCTACTATTTCACGCTGGTATTCTGTGTTAATGATACGAAACATTTGTTCGAGATCAGATCAGATCAGATCAAACAGATGTACGAGTCATATTGGCATAAAGCTTATGCGGACCTTCTAGCAATTGTCAAAAACTTGGGGCTTCTGCATTGGTACTTAACATTCCCGTGTAACGATTTGAATTGGCCTGATATCTTAAAAGTCTTTTAGTTGCCGAAAATTTATTTATTTATATATATAATATTTTTAAATTAAATTTATTTATTTATATATATAATATACAATTTATTTATTTATATATATATATATATATATATATATATATATATATATATATATATATATATATATATATATATATATATATATATATATATATAAATAAATAAATTGCAGAGTAGCTTGTTGGCAAATACATCACCTGCTTACATTTTATGTACCTACTGTAATTAATATCCTATTCTTAGATTTAAATATATAATAGGCAAATTAATGTAAACTTAATTGTGTTTTTAACATACCTTTCTATCTTTAAATTTATAAGTAAAAACGCTTAAATATTTACTAAAACTATTATTTTTTATTAAACAATGATTAACTATTGCATTCAGCTACCATGCTAACAACTAACTTTTAAATATTTCTTTATTACCACATTAACCATCAGAAAATATAGTACAACGGCTGCAGGGTAATATTACCTTACTGTTTTAATTTGGAATTACATCCAAAGTTTTAAAAAATGCTATTCTTTCCGTAACATTCTTGCATTTAAAAAACCTTTGTTCAATGGATTAGGAAAACTGACGCTGGTCAAGGATTATTTTTACTGATCGCATGGACAAAATTAAGCACAGCAAAACAATATCAAGTAACGATATGTGTACACTCCAGTGTAAACGAGTTTCTGTTTGTTTAACAGTGCCTCCAAGCAAGATGGTGATAACGGATGATAAGGGAGACGTGAAACAAGCCATTGTCGGTCCATATGTTGAAGGTGACACATTTACATTGAAGTGTGACGTGTCTGGAGGTAAGTGAACTATGAATTTTAAGGTAGAAAATTTTAATATTATCCAATTAATGTAAAATTTGGAGGTCATGCCTCGTCATTTGATTTATAGCTTATTTTTTTGCTTTTGCTCACATTTAGGTCTTTTTAACAAAAAACACCCTTACGACAACTTTCGGTTTCGAGCCACATGTTTCTGTTATTTAATTTGAGTTTCCTCACCAGCAAGTCTCCTTTAAATTTATATGCGATACACTCCATTAAAAATAATTATAGATATCCTCTACAATCCAACACACGATATATTGAATATGGATGTGAAAAAAGCAAGAGAGATAATAGTAGGTCGAGGAAAAGTTTCTTCGTAATTTCTTTGTATAAAATTAAAGAAAAATCTCTTTGGTTGTACTGTTTGTATTAGGCAGATTTTTAGTACCAATATATACAGGACATTAAGAAAAAGAAAAAAAAAAAGTAACACATACTTCCCCGCCATTTTCAATTGTTTTTCTGTCCGCCAAAATGAGTGAATCTAACGAAGAAATTCAAGCTGCGAAAAAACTGTGACGTTTATGGACCTAATGCAGTGTCAGTAAGAGTAACACAAAGTTGGTTCAAGGATTTTCAGTCGGAGAACTTTGATTTATTACAATGATGCAAATCTCTCTGGTCATACGGATTAATGTCGATGTCATTTTGGAAAAGTGGAGCAACATCAGCAATTTAGTATTAAAAAAGTAGGCGGAGAATTAAGTTAAAAGTAAAGTAAAGTTACAGCCTATATACGTCCCACTGCTGGGCACAGGCCTCCTCTCATTTCTGAGAGGGTTTTAGGGCAGGGAATTGTCCACCGCGCTGACCCAATGCGTGTTGGCGAACTTCACATGTTCTCGAAATATTTTATTTTTATTTCTCAGACATGCAGGTTTCCTCACGATGTTTTTCTTCACCGCCGAGCACGTGGTAAATCGGCACTTAAAATTGTAATTAACAATTTCATTGGTGCCAGTGGGGATCGAACTCGGGTTGCTCGCGTACTGTGAAATTTACAGCGAGCGCTAGCCGTCTGAGCTACCACGGCTCAGAGAATTAAGGGTTGACCAAACAGTTTAAAGAAAAATTTCAATATTTACCACACGGGCTCACTGAAAGAAACCACAACCCAACCATTTTTAAAAAGATTGATCACTGGTGATAGAAAGTGGTCAACTTATGACAAGAACTTGCGAAAAGGATCATGATCAAGCTCCACAGACTGTAGCGAAACCCAGTTTAACACGCAATAAGGTGATGCTGTGTGTACAGTGGGATAAAAAGGGCATTGTTTAAAATGAGGTTTTACCGCCGAACAAAACCATGGTTTGGGATCTCCTTTGCCAACAATTAATGAGACTCAATCAAGAAATTGAGAAAAACTTGCCAGAATTGATCATCAGAAAAGCAGTCATCACGATAACGCCAGACCACAAACATCTTTGGCCCACTCAGCAAAAAGACATTGACACAGCTTGGTCACGAAGTTTTATTGTACCCTACAGTCCTTACCTTGCACCCTCAGATTTTAGCTGTTTTCGTCTCTTCAGAATTATTTAGATAGTGTTAGGTTTACATCAATAGAGGACTGTCATAACTACTTATCACATGATTTTGATCAAAAATCCCAACATTTCTACATGAATGGGATCATGTTCACTGCATACAAGATGGCAAAATGTTATCAAACAAAATGGCACATATATAATTAAATGTAATTAAACTTTGAAAAAAAAAAAGTCTTGAATTTGTGTATAAAATACGAAAAAACATTTTCCTCGCTCGTGTCAAATGATAGTTCGTAGTATTACCATCTGAGTGATCGAATATATAATAATGATAATAATAATAGGCGTAGGGAAGTGAAGACCCCATCGCCCGCTGACGTAACAGTTATGTAAGAAAACTGCTACGTAGGCGCAGTCAGTCAGCGCCCTGCTAAGAGGTGTGGGCGCCGTGCCTAGGCAAAATTGTAAGTGCAAATGTCCGTTTGTGCATATGACTCAACTACGAAACGGTGCCGGGATTGGGCGTCTTCCGTTATTTGGCGCCCATAGAATGGATGACGGCACAGAGAACGTGCATAGGGCCGCTGCCTGGGGGTTGCCGGGGCGTGTCTGGAGCTGGCGCTGGACGTGGCAGCATGCGGGCCGCCAGCCGAGCGCGATGAACTGTACGATGACCTAGCCGCCCCCCGCATCCATCATCCCCACCAGAAGGCCTGGTGTCGGTTGGGTCTTCTCGGACACAGCAAGCGGCACCCGCCGCTGGTGGAGCACGTCGCATGCGTTGGACAAAAGCTATGAACAAAAACGCATTGCGGGCGTAGTGTAGAACGAAAGGGGAAGAAACTGTGGGAATAGCGTATAGGGCTCAGATGCATTGCTTTTTTCCTGAGCTGGAGCCGTCTATTCCCGTCACGGAACAAAACCTGGCAGACCGAGTTCGGTACATCATGCGCTCGAAAATATTTGATGATGCCGAACTCGAACAACTACGACGTGAGGCTATCGCATCATCGAATGAATCGGCTATGGCTGGGGATGCAGCTCCACATGTGACAGACCAGCATCCACACGTGGAAGCCGCCATGGATCTTCCAGTTGTGGTTGATTCGAACGACGATGAAATAGTCTCTCCTGAACTAGAGCAAATGGGGAGCATATTGGATGGGGCAATTTTGGAAACGCGCAGCACCCCTCTCGAAAATCAACCGCAACTTCCCTCTCTCGTGAGGGCTCTTAACCCAATGCTGGTGACCTATTTTGAAGCCAGCCGGGACCTTTGCGAGACGGACTCAATTCTTTTTGGCGCCGCAGTGGCAGTTTGCCGTATTATTGGCGCCAAACTTCCCATAGCTAGACGCGCTACTAGACAAAGTAGCGCCATCCCAGCCTGGAGAAAAAGAATCGAGGACCGTATCGCAAAGGCAAGGGCCCTTATCAGCAGACTGACAAGTTTCAGGTCGGGTAATAATAGACCGAGGATTTTGCGCACCGTTAGTATGGCATTTGCTGGGACAAATATCCATTTACCCTAGCCGGATATCACGCAAAAACTAACGGAGCGCATAGACGACCTAAAGCAAAAGATCGCTGCTTGGGGGAAGCGGATTCGACGATTTATCGAGAGGTCAAGGCGGTTCAACCAGAATAGTCTATTCCAGCGTGATCAGAAGAGGCTCTATTAGTCATTGGAGCGACCAAAGGTATGTGGAGCGGGCCCAGGACCGGATCAGGCTGACATTATCACATTCTGGCGTGGCATGTGGTCAGAGCCAGTAAACCACAGCGAGGGCCCTTGGACGGAAGTTGTAGTGACCCAGGATGCGAGTGTTATGCCTATGGACCCCATCACCATAACGCTGGAAGACGTGTCTGAGGCGGTCCGTAGGGCCCCGAACTGGAAAAATCCGGGGCTCGACGGGCTGCATCATTACTGGCTGAAGGGGTTCATAGTGTGTCACGCTGTGCTCGCCCGACAGTTTCAAGCGGCTCTCGACCAGAAGTCGCTCCCGAGCCTCTTCACTACTGGGATCACTCATTTGGTTCGTAAATATCAGGATACCACAGACCCGACCAAATACCGCCCAATCACGTGTCTACCCACCATATATAAGACACTGACATCCATTTTGAGCGCGAGAATCACACGTCACCTGGATAAACCAGGTGATGTCACGTGCTCAAAATGGATGTCGGGGCGGTGGTCATGGAACCAAGGAACCACTCCTCATTCACGCGGTCATAGGCAAAGTGGTGAAACACAACTGTCGGAACTTCTCTGCCTGGATAGACTACAAAAAGGCGTTCGACTCGGTGCCCCATACATGGCTAAAGTGGGTCCTCGAGCTGTACAAGATTTACTGTACAGTTAGAGACTTCCTCTAGCAGTGTATGGGGCAGTGGAGTACGATTCTTTGTCATCTGGGTGAGTGGATGATGGCTGCGGAGAACCACGTAAGGATAAGAAGGTGTATCTTCCACGGCGATTGTCTGAGTCCAATCTGGTTCTGCATCTCTCTGATCCCTCTCAATACCTTACTGGAAAGTTTCGGGAGGGGATTTCAGCTACGGAAAGGAGGGACAAAAGTGACCCACCTTTTCTATATGGATGACCTCAAGTTATTCGCCTCCAGTCGCTCCCATCTTATGAAATTGCTAAACATCACTTGTGAATTTAGCAATTCACTTAGGATGGAGCTGGGGACGGATAAGTGTGCGGTCCTTCATGTTGAAAGAGGAAGGGTTGCTAACTCTGAGGGCATAGAGTTATCTATGCCCGTCAACTTAAGGACTATTTCCGAGGCTGAAACATAACGATACCTGGGTATGTCACAGAACATCGGTATCGATGAGGCTGGTATGAAACAGTCAGTTTGCGACGTATTTTATGCACGCTTGACCGAAGTGCTTAACAGCCCTATGTCTGGTGTGAATAATACACACGCATATAACGGCTGGGTCATGCCTGTCCTCATGTATACCTTTGGCATACTCAGGTGGACTCAGACCAAACTAAACGCCCTGGATAGAAAAGTCCGCACTACCATGACGTCACATAGGACGCATCATCCGAGATCGTTGGTAATGAGGCTGTACTTACCGCGAATGCATGGTGGGGGTGGTTTTCTGAGGGCGCTTACCATGCGTAATCGTGAAGTGTGCAGCCTCCGTCATTACTTCCTGGCAAGATCGGATGATCCATTCTATAATGTTATTTCTAGTGATAAAGGGCTTACCCCTCTATCATTAGCCAACGAGCAATGGCAGGACCCAGCAGTGCTTAGGATTTCCGACCGGGAGACCGTATGGAAGGAGAAGGAGCTCCACGGGAGGTACTACAGGGCTCTACATGAGCTCTTCGTAGATACAATCGCCTCCCTCAACTCGCTACGTTTCGGTGACCTCTTCGGGGAAACCGAGGGTTTTGTCTGTGCAATACAGGATCAGGTTATTAAGACCAACAACTATAGGAGATACATCCTAAAGATGGCACCGTCGACGTCTGTAGAGCTTGTCGCCATCCCGGGGAGTCACTTAGACATGTCATCTCCGGTTGTTCGGCGCTTTTTAACTCTGAGTACTTGCACAGGCACAACCTAGTAGCCAGAATTCTACACCAGGACCTCGCTCTAAAATACGGTCTCGTAGACCGAAAATTGCCGTATTACAAGTACTTGCCGGAAACCGTGCTCGAAAATGAGCGCGCCAGGCTCTACTGGGACCGGGTCATCATCACAGACAGAACTAGTCTTGCGAATAATCATGATATTGTGCTGATGGACCGGGCACAGTAAAGGATATTTTTGGTCGACATTACCATTCCGTATGACGAGAACCTCGTGAAAGCCGAAACAGATAAGCGAACAAAATATCTGGACCTGGCTCACGTGACTGACATATGGGGAGGTCAGCCGGCCGAAATTATTCCTGTAGCCGTCTCTGCGAATGGGCTGATCCCAGTCAGCCTCTCGGGTCATCTGAGGCGACTGGGACTCCGTGACGGACCGCTCCGGGCTTCAATGCAGAAGGCGTTGCTCCTCGATACCGCCCACATCGTCTGTCGTTTTCATTCCCTTTCCTCCTAACCCTCGGTCGTTTTGTCTCTCCTGCCGAGGGCTTCCATCTGGTTGGATCTTTATTTATTTATGTGTTTTTTGTATTTATTTTATTTTATTGATATTTATGTATATTTATCTTTTTATTTCAATTGATAATTATATATTTATAGAACACAACCAGATGAGAAAACTATACAGATATCCCAATAATAATAATAATAATGTCCTGCAGACTGAATTTCGGTCACGGCGGCCAGCCTCGACGAAGCGTAGCCATCGGCGCAGGATAGGATTATAGTGCACAAGTGTATGCGCAAGCACGGGTGCACTCTCTATTCCATCACTCCCGTATTCCGATGGGACGGTAAACCGACACGACCGGAGAGAGATCAGGCGCACGACCAACGGCTTTACGTGCCTTCCGAAGCACGGGGTGATATACCGCCAAATTCCTGACTCCGGGCAGCAATTGAGAATTTCTTGATGATAAAAACTCAATAATTAATTTTTTCGCACGACCCGGGATTCGAACCAAGGACCTCATGATCAGTAGTCGCGCCACTACAACCACTAGACCAACGAGGCAACGAGGAGATCGAATATGTAATATATTATTAAAAAAAGTAACTTATGGTGGTTATTATTTTCCCGTGTTAATATTTTTCACAAAATGAGAAATAAATTATTTATCGTAAGTCATTTGATGAAGTGCAGATGAGAGAAGGACTCTGAATCCCCTTTTGACTTCAAAATGGCGGTCGTACATGAGAGAGGTATTAATTAAAACTCGACATGACTGCAACACGAAGAATATAATACTGTCCCTAAATCACATTACGGTAGGGTTGCACAGTGTGAACGAATAAAATATCCGGTGTCAAATCGGCGCCCATTAACCATTACGAAGGTGTTTGAAATTATTGGAATGGACCCGAAATGCAAATACGATTTTCGACTTTTGTAATGTTTTGACCATAATTGAACCGAAATGTAGGCATATACTTATACCCTAGGCACGTCATTAAATCGCGACATAGAATTCAATTTTCTCATACGCAAAATTTAAGGTGAATTAGTTTACTGTAGTGAATTAGTTATAATCGACAATATTGCATTTATTATATCAGGGTTATTACGAAAAGTTCTCATTAAAATATTGTATAATGTTGTAATTAATTTAATGGCAAAATTTAAATAAAATGTACCTAAATAATAAGATATATAGGACTTCTAAAAAAGTAACAGCCCGTCCTATATATCAAACAACTTAAAAACCACCCGTAGTTGACCTACTAGACCTTATATAGAATGTACCCTCGATTTTGATTTTGTCATTTTGTCACAATAATTTCAGTTTAACTAAAGTTTTCCTTATATTAATACATGTGCTATATTTAAAAGTGTAATGTGTATTTGAGTGTTTATATTTATGTGCGAATATGTTGCGTGTTTGTAGTAGATACGTATTTTTAAAATTCAGGATATTTGTATTCATGAATATAGTTTAGTAATTTTTAAAAAGAATTTTTATTGTTATAAAAATTATCTGTAAAAATTTACACTTTGCTTCCTACGTGAAATTTTTCTTTTGACCTAAAGGTAACACTGTGAGGTAATGATGTATGGCAATAACTCCGCCTTTTCTATGTTTACATAAAATGGGAAATCATTTCATGAAAATATTACCTTTTTTTTGAATGATCATTACTGCATATTTAAAGAGTGATAACCTATGTCATTATAATATTTATTTCTACTAAATATATTTTCCTTTTACATCTTTATTTTAACAAAGCGTCCTTGCACTAAGCAAAATAGTTACTAGTAGAAAATTGTAATATTGGTATTTCAAAATTAACTAACGTATTTATAATTAATTTTTGTGTCAGGTCGACCGAGGCCGTGGGTGAAATGGTATCGCGATGAAGTAGAAATAGACACACCGGCGACTGCACTTCAAGGCAATGCTGTACGTGGAGTTATCCACGTGGGACCTCTGAAAAGAGCTGATGTGCGCGCCGCTCTGACGTGTAGAGCGTCTAACCATTTGAGAGCACACCCCATAGAAACAACCCTTACTTTGGATATGAACTGTAAGTTATGTTTATCATTCTATTAGTATTATTATTTTATACATATAATTTTATGTATATATAATTTTATACCTCCTAGAGCCATGCTGCAGTTATATTAGTAATATAGTTGTAGTACGAATGGGTCGGCTCGACCGGGGAAGGACCAGGCTCTCACAGAATACCAGCGTCAAATAGTAGCTTAATGCTGCTGTGTTTCGTATGGGGAATGTAGAGAACTGGAGACCCTTTTTACTGGAAACGAGGTATTTTATCTTAGTCCTCACGGGTGATAACGCATCTGCATTTTGATTTGTAACCGAGAATAGATGTAGATGTCTATAGACCGCAGCAACCACTTACCATTAGGTGGACTATGTGCTCGTTTGTCACCCTATCCTATAAAAAATATTATTTATTTATTTATTTAACAGTTTATGTACACATACTTTGATAGGAAAATGGTAAAAACAAAATTATGTACAAAGGCACTGCTTATTCCATAAATAAATTTCTTCCAGCAGGCCTAATTGTAATTTTTTTTTATTTTTAAGAAAGTCACCCCTACATTAGGATTTTCTCCTGTATCGTACAGGCAGTTTCCATACATAAATTTCACAAGGATAAACATCCAGACCCGGAACAATTGTTTGTTAGCCATACAAATACTTGTTCCATGCGGCATTAAAACCGGCAGCCCTTAGCACCGCAATTCATTGCTAAGCCACTGCACCACGGATTCGTTTACTTAAATATAGCGTTTGTTCTTTAAATTAATTAATGGCTTGACTGCCCACTGCCCACGGTATGGTGATGGCGTGGGAGAATTCTTAAGCCTCATTTCTTGCCTGGATTTCATAAGAGGCAAAGATTGTAAATGCTAGATAAATCTGATGGCCTCCGAGGGGTACATGTATCACGGTATTGTGGAATCCAGGTATGAAATAAGAAAACCGTTTGCGAGTAGTTTGCGAGTAAAATAATTAAAAATAACTTTGTAGAAAGTTTCCACAGACTCCCTTAACCATCCGCAATAGTTATTCTCTGTCAGACATAGTTTCTGCCAATTATTGATGAAGGAATTTCTATGATACTCACGCTTGGTATTTCCATGATACTCAAGCGAATTCGAGCCATAAATACCTACCACATTGCTTTGCGTTACTAATGTTACTATCCCTTACCGGTAATTTGTTAACCAACTTCAAAAAAAGGAGGAGTAATTCTACTCGATTGTTGTTTCTTATGTGTCTTACCTCATATCTTTTTTCTAGGTGTATAATCTATTTTTATTTGAAAGCTTTTTCTATTCATGTGGTCTCATATAAATTGATCAATACTGACCAGAAGTGTTTAAATTATCCTTAATAATGTGCAATTGTCTTTGACTACATTAATGATGTTGGCATTTTAGCTATATTCAAGTCGGTAGTATAAAATTATTATTTTTACACTTATTTAATACGCGGTACTTAACAGATCAATGATGGGCGTTACTCTTTGTAGGGACAATTTTAAGCGCATTTTATTGTAGATGCATCTTGCATTTTCTATTCTGTCATCGATCTGAGTATTTTACACCTGGTGTGATAAAAACTTTCTGGTATTTACCGTGCTACGAAATTGTCACTCTTGGTACGAAATGGAGTCTTTAAATTCTCTTACGTCATCAACGAACGACGGCGTAGATTAACACTAAAGAAAAAAGTATCACTAAATAAAATTCTTGCTATTGCGAAAGTAATCAATAAGGCTAAATCTCCATTTTTTTTGTCTGGCAATCTGACATGTCTTTGCATTGAAAGTTTTTTTTTAATAACTAAGAGCTTTATCACTAATGCAGTTATGACGTACTGGTAGTAACAATGAAAATGTTAAATGAAGTAATTATTACTGCTAAATCTCTTACTAACTAATAAAGTCTTTTGCACGATAACGTCTCTGATTTACTATCCCACCACAAACATACATGAGAAAAGGGTGCAAAGTTTGGTTCAAAAGATTCTTGAGGTGGTCTGCTTAACCGATAAAAGAGTTCAGATTCGAAGGGGTTCAAGTTCCATAGCAGTTCTAAAAACGTTATACATTCCTGTAGATCCTATGACTCATCTAGTTTACAGTTAGTTCCTTCTCTCGAGTTCTAGGTACATTCCGTCAAAATGCCTTTTTTTAACTATGATTAAAAATATATAGAGAGGTGTTTGTTTGAGTCCAACTTGAAATTTATTCCATGGAATGTGTCTAGGGTTGAGTCATAAGAAAGTCTTAAAAATAAAGATTTTTTATAAAACTTGTTCACAGTTCCCCCATTAACGGTTCACATACTTGGTTCCAATCAGCCATTATCAGCGAGTAGAAGATATGATCTTCTCTGTCAGAGCTCCGGGTCTCGGCCACCGGCATCTATCACTTGGTGGAAGAGTGGCCACAGGATTAACAACGCTAAAGAAACGGTAAGAAACGAGTTAATCTAAGTGAAATTTCTACAAGTATATTTTTATATATGACCACGCATAACTCTTTACAGAGTATTCCGATTTTGATAACTCTTATTAGATAGAAAATACCTAGAAATTGGTCTCATAGAAATTAGGAACAAAATCACCCTAAGGGTGGGCAAATAGGGGTTATTTATCATAGAGTAGTCCGATTTTGATAATTCTTTTTATATTGCATATATGATATGAGATATTTGCTTAAGGTATAATCGACATACCTTAAACAAATAGTAGTTAAAGTAGGATAATATAACAGTTAATAGCTAACGTAAGGTAAGTAGCTATTTTAAAAGTAAATAAATTAAGTAGATTATAGCCACAAAAAATTATAAAGTTAAAACTTTTTCACAAAAAAATTTTTGATAAAATTAATAATTTATCAAAAAAAATTTTGATAAAAATTTTGTTGTTTCCGAACGAAGCCCACAGAGATTTTAATAATAAATGCTTAGACTATTTTTAGTTACGTTATCTATTTTTTTCATGAAGAACCAATCTCAATATAAAGCCAAAAGTTATGGCAGAGGCATGAAACATTCAAAGGCACAGAGTACAAAATAAATGTACGTAAAAAAGATAGTTAATCAGTGTTTAATAAGAGAGAGATAGATAGATAGAGAGAGCAAGAGAGAGAGAGAGAGAGAGAGAGAGAGAGCAAGCGAAAAAATAACACAAATAAATATGCAGCTATAAAGTTAAAGTTAAGTGGTCGAAGGAATCGATGTTAAGCAGCACAATTTGGCAAGTGCGAGTCCGAGCAAACATTAGCACAATAAGGAAGGCACATTGGTCAGAGTTGCGAAGCAATTTTATGTCATAGCAAAATACAATATGCTAATAGAATTGTCAGCAATGATTAAGTGTGGTGTTAAGTGGTCGATAAAAACAATGCGGTTCTTGCCTCCTGTGAATCCTATATCCTCAGCATATAATTTCTTCTTAGCGCGAGCTGTGGCAATCAAATCTTCTTTTGTGTATCGATTTATATATTTATTTATTTATTTATGCCTTCATGCACAAAGTAGTACATATGGCGGACTTAATGCCATAGGGCATTCTTTCTCAGTCAACCATTAGGCTAAACAGAGATAGACATTATGGAGGCGGTGCAGCAATAATCAAATAGAGAGGATAAAAAATATATATTGATTTTTTTATTCCCGTGACTTCAATAATCCTATTGTCTTCAAATTATTATTTAACTGTGTAGTTAGAAGTAAGTTAGAATTTGTTGCAGCCGTCTGGAATCCCTGATATACATATGAATTGTTGATTGAAAAGGTTCAGAAAGCCTTTTTGCGTTTTTTATATAAGAAGATTTACGGATATTATCCATTTATGTATCCTACTCTTTTCTTGCTGGGAATGTTAGTATATCCCTTTCAGTGCGTAGACCCAGAGATCAGATCCTAATAGCCATAAAAATTTTAAGGAGCATGGTAGATTCCCCAGAGCTGCACAATACTTTGTGTACACTTTATGTGCCCAACAACTACCTGCGCCATAGGTCTACTCGACGACACCGGCTGTTCGCCACATCCCATTGCCGCACTATGTCGCGAGCGCAATCCCCGTTGTGTCGCATGCATGGTGCTATAAACTCCTTAATGGAGACAGTCCCCGAATCTGACATCTTTAATGACACACTCAAGGTGATCATGTCAAACTGTCTAATGTTATGTGAAAGCCATGTTTGTTAGGTAAATAAGTTGTATGTTGTTATCACTTTATTCTGTTTTATATTATTTTATTTCCTTTAGATATTTTTAAGTACGTTCGATCTCTCACTTGTTACTTGGTTTTTAATTATGTTAATTATGTTATATGTTTAGTTTTACCTATTAATTACTGTTATTGGGGAAAGCCGTTGTAATTAATTATATATATATATATATATATATATATATATATATATATATATATATATATATATATATATATATATATATATATATATATATATATAATAGGTTCATATAAATATTATCTATGTCAGAACAAATATGAAATATATACGAAAAAAGAGCTGAGTTAATTCAAACGTGCAACGATTTAATCATATACTTACGGACTTCATTTTTAAAGAAAAATTTATTGGGAGCTTTTTAATGTCAAGAGGGATGTCGTTCCAGAGTCTGATGAGGGCGAAAAAGTGAGATAAATAACCAGTACGGTGTAAAGGAGTGAGAAACTGCAATAAATATATCGAACAATCATCATTTTGTCTTTCGAGTTATGCGAGGAAACTCGGGTGATATAATCTATTTGGGATTTGAAGACATCAAATCCGATGGCTTTGCAGAGAGGTTAATAGGTTGTCACCGGTTTTAATAGGTACACCGTTTAGCCAAGACCACTGCTCGTTAAGTTAAATTTCATGGTAGATGTAGCATATCCTTGATATGATTTAACTCTGATAAGTTTTCCTCCATTGTTGTAATTCTGGCGTCGAACTCGTCCGATCACTTGTTGTTTTCATTGCAAGCGTCTTTTAGCTCTTCCAGTTCACACTTGGTGGTCTTGATAACTTCCATAAATTTCTGTATATAGTTAGCCCTACTTTTAATGTCTCGCATCTCTTTCAATATGACTTCGTTGATTTATGGTTCATTTTTTGTATTCTTGCAATTTATCCTTCATGCTGATTTATTGTCTTGATTGAATCGAATACGATAGCTTTTTTTTTTTCAGTAATTTTTATAACTTATCTAACTCCCTTAATCAGTATTGTCCTAGGAAACAACATCGCGATGTCAACTTAAAATAAGGGCACGTAAAAGTAATAAATGTAGATTGAATGGGGCAGCTAGTGCTTGGGGCGTACTCAAATCACTCGTAAGGGAGACTCGGTCAGAGTTTTAGTTGAGGATGTTTATCGTCACCAGTGACGAGAGGCGGGTGAAATATTACGGTAGATATTATTGTGTTTTGTTGTCGACATGTCGACAGGAGATTAAAAATGAAATTTTCGAATATTTCTCCTTTCCATAATCGGACCACAAATTTGTTTGTGTACAGCGAGTTTCTGTCCTTTCGTTGTAAATATTAATACTTAATATAAGGCTTATGATAATCCTCACATACCCGTAGTGTAGTAACTATGGGGGAGGCTTATGTTTCGTAGTGAATTGAACATGATGATGATGGAATGAAATGGAATGGAATTGATTATTACGTAACTATATAATAATAATACATTTTTATTTCATTTTTATGTTTTTGTTTTATATTGTTATTTGATGATAAATATATACATAGCAGATAAATAAGCGTTTTGATGCAGTCCGTACATCAAATATTGGATTACTTTATTGGCATCACTTGAGACGTATACTAGTAATAACAACAAATACAACGTGGATACGTTAAGAGAAGAGTAATTAGGCTGTAAGTAAGGTAGTTTATTTAAGAATCCAAGACTGCGTCAACATTTTTCATTAAGTGGGGTCATAGTCAAGCACTTGAAGCACGTGAAGTTATTTTAGCCACTTAATTTTTTATTTTTCTTTTTTATTTTAAAATAGGTGATAAAAAGCGTTAAATTATAATACAGAAAATATTCCTAGTCTCCTAGAATCAGCAATAGGAATAATTTGAATTGATTAATTTCATGACCCTATAAAAGGAGATAATTTCAAATAGTTCAAGAGGAATCGGAACATGAGTTTTTTTTCTGAGTTAAAAATCTTTAAAGATTTGAAAATTCCCGCATTTGGATACTACTAGTTCTACTAACTTTATCGTGAAAAGTCAAATAACCTTTTTTATTTGTATTGCTACAAAGAATATAAAAAATTCTCACTTTTGAAAATGACAATTCCTTGCAATTGAAAAAAATTGATTTAAACCATATGGAACGGAGTACCCAATTTCAACATGCTAAATGCATTATCATCAGTAGAACAATTTGTCGATAGAATCGCATAAAAAATGAGGTTAATGAGTTTTCCGAGCTCATGCGACGACGTGTATGCATCAATCACGATGCTATTGAAAAATCGATTTTAATTTGATATTTTTATTTTGCTTGAAAACCTTTAAATCCTTTTGTTGTAATTGAATAAATATTAATGTCGATATTACAGTATAAATGCAACTATTTTATTTTCATTATAAAATTATTAAATTTCTCAATATTATAAAACTGTACATCTCTTTATATCCGCTTTTAAAAAGCAAGAGAAATGATATTAAGAGTCACTGGCTATTAAACGTAATTCATCTTTAAAATGAAAAATTTACATTTATATTTTTCATTTTAAAGATGAATTATGACGACCCATGAATTTGAGTGTTTAATACTAATATAATAATCATAATATATTAGGAAAACATCGTCGAGCTTTTAAAAAAAATATTTTATAATTTTGTATTTTGTAGGCATTTCTTAAACAACCAGTCATTAATCTTTTGAAAATTATTAACAAATACAAGCAATTGGTAGAAACTCGTATTTACATGTATTTTCATATGTATAATTTTATGTTACACCTCATTCTTGAAACTAAGATTGTTCAATTATTCATTTAATTAAGCGTTGATCGTCGAACATCTCGAGGAGAGATTAATATTAACGTGGCCTGATTCAATATATTTCGACCTTTAGAGACTAGCAATGGCTGCTATAATTTATTATTTACCTGAAAGCTTTGATAGAACTTCTTCGATTTATTATCGCAGTATCAGTCTTTGTTGTAACTTGACGTCAATTTAACGTTGGTTATTATATAAATTGAAGAAACATTTAAAATATCAGATTTAAAATTAATTTTACTCAGATATGATGACTGTAAGTTTGTTGGTTATCACTAGGTATTCAAAGACATAACTTATTTAGTTAACACCAACCCTAGTAAAGGTACACATATATATGTTTTATGAAACTGGAGTGGGATAAGAACTTAATGTATAAAATAATATAGAATATTTTAATTTTTCATTATAAATTATAATAGATATTACAAGAGTTATATGAAAATAAACTTAAATTTTGGGATTTATTTTAAAATCCAATAGTATAAGATACTACGCCACTACTTGAAATAATTTAACTCCAAAGTTCAAATTAAAACTAATTTGTTAAATTTCAGCCTAAAATAGTTATTATGTATCACACAATACCAATGTAAAGTAGCAGCATTATTTCTTAAGATTAATAACGAGAACCGGAGCACGGATTCTAAGAGGCATTTAATCTTAGTCCTCAAAGGGTGACAACGCACCTTAATTGTATATCTTGTATAAAATATTATGGAATTTCCGTATTGGTACAGTTATGATGTATAAAAGTTAGCCGGCAAATAAAATTGTTATTTTCCTATTTTTAAATGTATAATGAAATAAAATTATATACTCACCCAATTAAATTGTGGAATCACGGGAGGTGCTCTTCAAACCAGGTAAGTCATATAATTATTTTATTACGCGGATCTAAGCCAACAATTTTTAACACCTTTAATATATTGAATTTACACAAAGTGTCACCTGATTCTATTATCTGAAAAATATAACCGAATTCGAAAATGTTTTTACAGATTTTATTTTTTAATTTAATTTATTTTTTAATTTGTACATTAATTAAATAAGATAAATTAGTTTCTCAGTGCGAGTTATGAACGTTAAGGACCCAGCGACATCCCATGCGAAAAACTGCAAAAGATGGGCAGCAGCATCCCTGTAACTAAATAATTATAGTATAAAACGACAGTTGCGAGCCCGTCTGCCAAGCATGGCAGCTGTAGAAAATATCTCCCTGCATTCTATAGGTGACCTATATTCAGCAGTTTACTTTTCATGGTCTGTAATGAAATTTTTAAAAATGACTTCTTTTAGCCAATATCAGTACACTGCGGCCGGTTGATAATTTCAAAATCTTATCAGTAAGCACTTCTTCAAGATTTGTTCATACTGTCCAGCAAAATCTAAGAAACAATTGAAAAAAAAGTTAAATGTGAAGTTTCAAGTTTTATAGTTTTCAATTTCTATTAAATGACCCTACAAATTCATCACTTCCACCTCACAGAAAAACGAATACGACTTTTAATGTATATTGCTATTGATATCTTGCCCCCAAAGCACCCATTTCTAGATAACGGAAGCTAATAAAAAGGATGCATTGAAACAATATAGGTCTGAATAAATGCCAGTTGTGATCCTCTAATTTCAAACAGCTATATCTGAAGAATAACATTTCTTTTTTGCCAACTTTAAAAAGGAGGTTCCCAAATCAAAACAACCAAATTTACAATTATATAAAATTACAATAAAAATAAAATTACAATTAATATAAAATTAAATAACATATAACGGCAATACATAGAAAATTACAATCATAATTTCCAAGTCAAATCTCATCACTATAAATATAATTTAAAGTATTTTTGAAGCTACCCTTGCTTAACATATTTTTAAATCAATAGGTTAACGTAATGTTTTGGATAGAAGTACTGATCGATATTGAAAACGGTGTCTAGTCATGACCATACGAAGGATGATTTTATTATGAAGGTCTTTTCTCCTTGTGTTTTCTCTTATGGTCCTTTGAAATGTATGCGACATGATTCTTATTGTTTATCCAAACAATGGTTATAATTGCTCTTTTTACAGATCAAAATCTTTGTGTACATTATATTTAAAGCTCCCTCTCCAGAATATAATACAGTGACTTAGTCTTCACTCCACCAATGGTTGTTTGGTTGGCAATACCAGTTTTAAATGTTTAAGATCCGCTTCATCCCGTTAGCTTTTTAGTACGAAAGAAGCTGAGCTTCTTTTACTCTCAATCTCATCTTATTCACATTTCCACTTTAAATTACTATCTATCCACACACCTAAGAATATGGCCACTTCTACGGATTGTACTGTTTTACATCACTGAATGTCACCTAGTGTGACATTCGGGGATGTTTATTTTCTGACGTTATTGCGGAATAACATAATGTTTATTTTGTTAGTGTTGATCATCAGACCGTTGGTAAGGAACAATATTCTAAAGGATTTCAATATTTGGTTTATGTTTATTTCTAGAGTCGCTATTTTAGGGGCTGAGATAACAGCATTAGTATCATCTGTAAAGAGGACTAGCTTCGTCAAGTCTGTCGTTCTACATACATAGTGGTTTGAATCACTAAAGAAAGTAATAAATAATATAGGACCTAAAATGAAGCCTTGAGATACACCACCACACCAGATACACACACGAACGTTAATTATTTTGGACTTTGTCACAATTACAATACTATCGTTCACCGCTTTTAGTTCAACGAACATTTTTCTGTTTTGCAAGTAAGATTGAAATAGTTTCTAAGCCTGTCCTCGAACCCCATAATAATGCAATTTTCCCAAAAGAAGATCATGATTGATGGTATCGAACGCGGAGCTCAAATCGAGAAAGAATTTAGCTACCTTAAATTTGTTATTTAATTTATCAATGACATTATTAAGCATTGCATCTATTGCATCCAGTGTACCGATGTCGTTTAAATAAACAAATTTTCCTCTATCAATAACCTGGTTTAAGACAAGATGAGCCACCAATCAAGACGTAATTACACGTTCGAATATTTTTGTAATTGTGGGTAGTAGATATATAGGCCTGGCCATATTGGAATCCAATATCGAGCCCTTCTTATGAACAGGTACGACTTTGGGAATTTAGAGTTGATCTGGGAAAATGGCCTCCTTATTGCACTTATTAAGGAGAGAACACAATGGTTTGGCAAGAATATCTAAGTAATAGAAATTTTGTCATAACCGCAAGATTTCTTGGACTCCATTTTTTGTGATCTTTCATACTTTTTGTAGAAGAAGTTGATAATGATTTCTATAATTTACGCGAACTCTACACATTAATACAACTCCCTTTACGGATATTATCTGTTTATATCTGTTTATATTAACTGTTTTTGATTCGTACCTTTGATAGCGTGATTAAAGCTTCGATTTATTTCACTTGTGGTGCGACGACAGTACTGCCTCACACTCAATCATGCCACAGGACGCCAGTTCCAAACACTGCTCAAAGGACCACAAAATGGTGGCGCTAATTGTTACCAATTTTAAATCCGGAATGAAGGGCCACGAAATGGTGGAGCGATAGGGTTCCTGGGTTCGAATCCGGAAACGGATGGTCACGAAATGTTTAAGCTACGGGATCTCGGGTTCGATTCTCGGCAAAATAGTTTCAAGTTATTGGGTGAAGGATAACTAAAATTGGACTTTATTTAACGTGATTGGCTATACCCCAAACAAAATAGCTGACGTGGCACGGTTTTGGACAATGCACTTGCTATGACTTTATTTACTTTATTTAGCCGGTACAACAGGAGCAAACATGAACTGTCAGGGTAAAAACAAAAAAATGACGAAAAACATCTCAATACCTAGGTATAGGAGCGAGCACTTACCTGGGTTGATCTTCTGGCGGCCTCTTACTCAAGTCTCGATGTTGACGGCACTTTGTTGCAACTGGACGACGAGCGGCGGCGGCGCACGTCCTTCTACCTCTTCGGCTGTCTCCACTTCCATTCAAGCGGAGTGCGCCTCCCATTGGACGCAAAAATGACACCACCTATCTGACCCCCCCCCCCTTTCAAGCCCATGCGGAAGGGAAACGGATATGATGGAAGACTGTACCGGCTAATTACTAACTGAACAAAAATGCAGGGGTATTCGTTTTCCGCGCAACCAAGTATAAAAAAAATCATAAATTTTATACGTCCTAAATAAGGCATGTTTGAAGAATTAAAAATATATTGTCCAAGAAAATTTAATTACACTGGTAGCTTTAACTACGTATGTACTGCACCGTGTAATAGAAAAATAACAGTAAATTTTTCTTCACTTGCAGCTCTCTTCTGATGGAAATACTACAACTTCTACAGTATCTCTACAACTGACTAAAGCTGACGCTGGAGCTAAATTGGCGTGTCGTGCTTCCAATCCCCAGATGCCTTCTGTAGCTGCCCTAGAAGATGACTGGTTGTTGGATATACAATGTTAGTTGATTATTATGAAAATTATTCAATAATATAAGACAAACAACATTTATTCCGCGCATAAATCTTTAATTCTATAAAATTCTCCTTAATAACGGTATTGTAAAGAAAATCACAGCATTTATTTTATTCCCACATAATTTATTCAAATGCTATCAAATGTTTTTAAATGTCTGCTATATTAGATTCTAAATGACGATGTTATTTTATTGCTTTAGATGTTCCTGAAACAACAGTCAGATTAGGAACTAATTTAGATCCAAAGAACATAAGAGAAGGTACTGATGTGTATTTTGACTGCATTATCAAGGCCCATCCTTACGTCTATAAAGTAGAATGGCGACACAACGTATGTACATTTATTGAATTTGTGAATACCATATGAAGCGCAAACTATTTCAAAGATTTATCGCTATTATATTTGTTTCAGCGCAAGACATTAGTGCATAATGTCGGACAAGGTATAATTATAACAAATCAGTCCTTAGTTTTACAAGGAGTTGGAAGAAAAACAGCTGGTAATTATACTTGTGTTGGATTTAATGCTGAAGGAGATGGCGAGAGCAAGCCATTTTCGTTAAACGTTTTATGTAAGTTAAGTTTGGTAAAAAATTATTAATAGTAAGTTTTATATTTGTTACGGACCGGAGTATGTAACGCTTTGTTTTATATTTTTAACTGTCTTGTTGGTCTAGATGTCGTCAGCGTGACTGCTGATCATGATGGTCCCCCTCATATTTGTCATAGTAGCCACGCTTGCCAGAGGTGTTGGCAGCCGCAGTTTCTTTAATTTTCTAAGTAATATTAGGATTAGGTTCTCCTGCTCTCTTTCATTTTTTTGCTTCTTACGATACACACAGAACTATATGAGTGAGTGAATACTCTTATACCGCCACTACACGGTAAAACTGTTCAAATTAACTCAGGGGGCTATAATAAAAACCTTCGGTTCGGGATTTATCAGAATATCTGCACAAGCCCTATAGTTACTTACATAGCCAACAACATAACAAGTGTTGACTTGATAGAACACGTAGGAAGTCGATGGAATGTGGAGACTCAGTGTCATTTTTTGGCAATCTAAAGAGAAGAATACGATCAGCAGTGGATTTGTAATGGAGTGTAAAGATTATCAAGCTAAATAATTTTTAAACTCATTAATCATCATCATAATTATCATTACAGCCCTTCACAAAATCCACTGCTAAACATATGCCTCCCCCAAGGTATGCCGCAAAGCACAGTACTGAGCCACCTGCATCCATCGACTTCATGCATGTCTTACCAGGTCGTTACTCCATCTATTGGGGGGTCGCCATACACTTCGCCTACCTTTTTTCTCCAAAGGTTGTCGGTTCTTCGAGCTATATGGCCGGCCCATTGCCACTTCAGCTTACTAATTCGTTGGGCTATGTCGGTCAAACAAACAAGCTCAATACATTTATTTAAATAACCTTTTTTACAAAAGTAACGAGCACACAGGTTCACTTGGTGGTAACACGATACTGTAGCCCGTAGATACCTAAATTTATCTTTGGTTGAAAATTTAAATGCGTTGTTATCCCTGAGGACTAAGATGAAACGCCTCGTTGCATGTTAAAAAAAATCTTCGATTCTCGTCAATAAACATAACAAAACACTATTCTGCTGCTATTTTACACCTATATCTCGCCTTGTACGTACAATTATATTTGATACTCCCTGAATTTTGATACAACTACTTTAATTTGATAATGCAACAGATGCACCAACATGCCGAAGCTCTCAGCAAAGGGTGCATGGAGTGGCAAAACAGGAACGAGCCCATATCACGTGTCATGTAGATGCTAATCCAGCGGATGTTAGTGTAAGTAAAAATTAAATTTTGTTTTCATTTTAAAATTATTTACATATTAGGGGGTCCATGGATACCTGTAACTACTATGGAATAACGAAGGACATAGATACCGTTTTAAATTTAAATTCTAGAACAAAATCCCTCAAAGCCTGTCTTTACACTGGCTTTCTTACATTTCCAACCAGAATTGTAACACGTTGAACGTGTTATATCCTTGTCTCTAAAATTGCTATCAAGCTTTCTTCCGAACCTTTCTATAAAAGTATTTCATCGGATATGATTAGGCTGGTGTCCATGTTTTCGCTTACAAATAATGCATTGTATATTACAGTATTGTGTAATGTCTTAAATGAAACTAATTTAACGCATGTTGTTGTGTCAAATTCTAACTTTTAATTTCCTGATGTTGGTTACGTCAAGTGTAATATCCCTATACAAGATACAGTAGTGTAAAAGTTTGATTGTGAATATGGTCTCTCTTTCATAGGAAAACCAAAAATATCTATTAAAACTCGCTTAAAACAATATAACTGACGTGAAATGCCAATGTTCCGGGAAGTTCACAGTCTGTAAAAAATTTCAAGATCGTCTCGACCATTATATCAAATTTGATAGACCACCAATCGTAGCAAAAGTATACCGGTTCCTACCAAGAATAATTCGCGAGGCTATTAAAATTAAATAACACCCTAATTTTGATAGAAAAAATGGATACGTGCTACCATCTGCCTGGGATCCTATAATTAATAAAATATAACTCACACCCAAGCATACCACTGCAAGACCTTGAGACACTGTAAGTTTGTTCTGCGTAAATCGGGACAAAATTTTATATTCACAAGCTAACTATGACTTTGGGACGTTAAACATCTCATTCCTCAAGCCCACTATCGTAAATATAATGAAAATGTAACCTCGATCTACCATATAAGATTTATAGAGAGAATTTTAGCAGCGCATAATCTTTTACGTATATTATATAAAGTGCAAGTTAATTTTCTCAGTTCCGATGGACATTCAACAATACGGCCAATAGTAACGAGGTTAGCGACAGTTACGTGTCGAGGTCAGGCACAAGTTCCACTGTTACGTACACGCCTAACACTGAAATGGACTACGGAACGCTATTGTGTTGGGCACATAATCGAATTGGGAAACAACGCGTGCCTTGCGTATACCATATAATAGCAGCCGGTAAGCAGTTTTGACACAATTTTTCCATTGGTTTTAAACTATTTTTTAAGAATACTAGCCAAGATTTAAAGCCTTTAATATCAGTGGTTTACGACAGTTTTGAAATGACGGATTTGAACACATGACTTCGCAGTCGATATCTTTTATTAATAGCAGCCGGTAAGCAGTTTTGACACAATTTGTCCATTGGTTTTAACCTATTTTTTAAGAATACTAGCCAAGATTTAAAGCCTTTAATATCAGTGGTTTACGACAGTTTTGAAATGACGGATTTGAACACATGACTTCGCAGTCGATATCTTTTATCATTAGGCTACAACAAATATAAAAATAAATAAAAACAATAGTAAAAATATGTCATATTTTTACGTGAGTGCTCCCTGTTTACTTTAATTTCAAAATAAAAAGCAGATTTTTTTTTAAAAAAACCTTGTTAAATATTTCTTCTATTATGTCTGTAAAAGTACGAATTAAATTAACTATACAATATTTTCCACAGGTCGGCCAGACCAAGTACATAATTGCACTGTAGTGAACGCTTCTTTAACGTCATTTGGGATTCGATGCTCAGAAGGGTTCAACGGTGGATTGCCGCAATCTTTCCTTCTAGAAGTTCGTGATATAATTTCTCAGGTAAAAACAAAATACCATACCGTAGGTTACATAGAGATCCAATTTTTTTGTAAAAGTGAGGGTGACGAGCAAGAAAATTATAATGATGAGTAAATGTAGTGGCCCGTAAGACCAAATACTTAAACACTATTCAAATTTACGATGTTGTTAAGTATCGTGGTGTCACAGTCACTTTGACTTAGTAATATAGACTTAACTAAATCTTAAAATTACATCAAAAACACGCAATTTACTTTGGTTGAGGAAGCCTTATGTTTGATACGAATTTAAGTACCCTATCATAATCTTATCTAATTGAAAAAAAAAAGTCTTATGAAATTAGAGGATGATTGTGCTCCGCAATTGCACAAGCCTATTAAAAGTCCATTATTGCATACAACATGCAAAGACCTCCGTAGATCGTACAGGGGATATCTGGGATAGTTGCCATGTACTGCAAGTGGATTGTTTGGATTGTGAACCTAAGTTCATTATTTTTATACAACTATTATCAGGAAGATACTACGGCCCGTCCCCTGTTACAGTTACCCTCTGTCACCTCTTATACGACTCTCACGATAGATCCTTATAGATTTTTTAACTTTGTTTTGTTCCTTGCATGTTGATAAAGTAAAAGATTTTACACCCGTTTAATTTAACAAACCTGTTGCCAAACACATGAACTATTTTGAAATTTCTATTTTACCTCCCCACAGGAAATTGTGGCAAATGTCTCGAGTGCCGTGCCACGTTTCACTGCCGTTGGATTAGAACCAGGGAAGACTTATGCAGTTGCGGTCTTAGCATATAACGCAAAAGGGCGCGGTGATCCATATCCCCTTAGAGCTAGCACACTGAGACCACCGGAAAAACATCATGTCCATGATAAGAGCCTGGGTAAGTAAGCTACTTAGACGGAATATATGTATCCATGTATGTTTCATTTAAAATCATGTTTTATTTTATATTAGATTTACCAAGAACCGCTTTTCAAATATCGGGGGCCATGTCGGCAGCAGTTGGTGGAGGAGGTGTTCTCATGGTTATCCTGGTTCTTTTTATGGTTGCTGTACGGCAAAGGTGTGCAAAAAGGAAACCTCGATCAGCACCGCCTCCATCATCTCAACCAGCTTCACCGGATAAATTGAGAGAGAAAGATGACAGCGAAAGTGATGACAGAAATCCAGACATAATACCATCAGATACAGATCATATGCAGGTATGTTTAAAGAATAATGTTGAGTAAATTTTGTTTATTTTTTATATACATCATCATAACAGCCTATCGAAAGTCTACTACTTGACATAGGCTTCCCCTATGCATTCATATATTTGGCAAAGTTGCTACGCATGGCAGGTGGGTGGGCAAGTATTTATTATTTTGTTAGTAAGATGAAGATTATTTTATTAGTAAGATGCTGCCGCTTATCTTCTGTTTCATCTTTTATCTCTATCACCTATGGCAACACTCACGGAGTGGTGTATGGTAAAGAATTCTCTTAGAACGCCACTGCATGGCAATTCGCAATACTATTTAATAGATTTTTTCGTATATTTTTGGTATTATCGTTTCATATCTTAGTTATGATTATAGAAACTTTTGAATTTGGTAGACTTTAAATTTGGTTTATATATTTTTCTTGTGTAATGGCGGAGTAAGAGTCCTATCCCATTGTCGTATTTCATCCCAAGGTTATCGTAAAAGGCGACGATAGTAAATATCAGAATGATTTTATGGATTTGATTTTATGATGAAGAAGAAGGATTAGTAATTATTGCTAATACTTCCCTTACAAATATATTTATATGTAATCACACGTTTGTATCCCAGTTGGACTACTTCCGTCAACAACAAGTATCGACAATCTCGCCTCCTCCAGGGAACAGGGCACCTAGGGGGAGCGTAGCTGGGGTACGTGGGAGTATACCAGGCTATTGTCCACTTCGCACGATACCACCTTCAACACATCCCCAAATCATGCACGATAATTCGGTAAGTGTGACACAAAAGAACATTTGATGAGTTTAAAAAAACAAAACTTGATGAGTCTCAAAATAGTTTTAGATAATTTCACATCACCATTAATAAAACTCTAAGACTTAATAATGGTCGTTATATAATTTGAACTTGTTACTCATTGTTATTTTTTAAAACTGGCTATATTTCTCCTTTAGGTGTAATGATAAATGAGATATTTATTTGAATGTAAAAATTTTATATGTCTTGATTATAATTTATTCTCATTCAATTTCCAAGGAAACATTTGATTCAACAAATACCAAGAGATTGACTCTGTTAATAGATGCAAATTTTATTCAAAATTCAATAATTTATATTCAATTACTGATCCGTGTACAACTGTAATAAGTTATTAGTTATTATGAAGGGATTGGTTACGAGAGGCCCATTTTTTCCACTGACTCGACTAATGCAAAACATTGCTAATTGTCTTCTGTTTATGGATAAAATATAACCTACCTCTCCGATAATGTAAGAAGATTATGTTACATTTTTATGAACATGATAGTTAAGTTAAAAAGAAGCCTAAAGTCAGCCTAGAGCTAAGACGGTACTGCAGCTTGGACACCTGCTACTAACTTCGAACGAGGAGTTCTACAGATGCGTTGTCACTTCTGAGGACTAAAATATAAAGCACACAACTTGTAAATATACTGGCCCCCTTCACCCTTCAGACCGGACGGCAATGCACACTCTGCTACTTGACGGTATTCTCTCTCTACTCGAAGTCGAAGGTGGGCGAGGAGAATAGTGTAAAAAGGTTCGAGTACTTCGATTCGCTTCCTGTAACCTCGCTTCGCCTCTATTTCGAGGGGTGCCCCTAAGTTACACGAAGGATCTCACTACACTCGATATACACCACTTTTGACGTTGTACTGTACACACATGCATACGCATACATATACCACCTACAGCAGCTGCCAGCTGCCTCTTGAAGGTTATTCATATTATCAACGTACGGGCGACTGAAGGTGACTGAGCTCTTCGCGAAGTTGCATGAGTGTGTAGTATCTTTCTTCCGACTGCGATCTACTTAGACGAGCACTTCGTCGAGGCAACTTTGCCATCAAGTGTTAATCATTCGTTACACGCTGAAGGATTTTGATGAAATTTTGCTCAATAGTAGACCAAGAAGGATACTACTCGAACAAGATTAACAAACTTTTATATAAAATTCCCGTGATAAAATGTATCCGTTCCCGTTATAGCCTATTAAATTCCACGCTTAAGTATAGGCCTCCTTCATAGATTGCCTCATATGGGGGATACTTGCCATAGTTGCCACACTGTAAAATGGGTTGGCAACCGTGTTTTTTATTTTTAGCCGTTATTAGGAAGTCGCTGCTGCTGACAACACCCATGGGATGATATCGGGTGATGGATATTTTTACACCACTACAACACGGTAAGACAAAATGTTTATGAAGACATTTTTATTCCCACCTCGACGGAACCGCGGACAAATGCTGATTAATAACATATTTAATACATATAACTGAAATACAAACAAATCAATCCCTTTTACTTTAGCGTCTTGGTATCGCCAGTATTATTTGAGTAGTGAATTGATTTGAAGGATTTAGTTAATTAAGAATTTAAATTAATAACTTCCTCAAGATTACAATAATAGTTTACCCGAGAGATTCACACAGCATGAATAATTATTGTTTAGCTGTTTGTCTAATAGTTGTTAGTGACGAGTTCAAGCTTGTTTGTAAATTAAATTGTTCTGTTACTCCGCTTGTATAAATATGTAACAGTTCGATAAAATTTTAATGAAATCTAATTAGTTTTTTAAGATGTTGATTTTTCATGTATCACGTCATCTGCTGGCCGTATGAGGAATTCAAAAATAGTCTAAACAGAATTAAGGTCAAAATAGATGTCTATAGACATATTTAAATTAAGAAGAATATATAATTATCACAATGAAAATAAGTATTGAAGACAGATCGCTTAAATTTAAGAACGCTGGTATGGAGTCAACATAATATCTACGCTATGTGATATACCAATAATTCTAAATAGATTGAATTATCAAGACACACGACTTACCTTAGCTCGACCGTGCTAGGATCACACTCTCACAGAATACAAGCGTAAAATAGCGGGATATGAGTATAGAGAACCAGAGACCCTTTTTACTGGAAACGAGACATTCCATCTTAGTCCTCATAGGTGATAACACGTCGCATTGCGGATCTTAATCCAGGATGAATATAAATGTCTATGGTCCCCAACATTCACTTACTTGTAGCATTAGGAGGATTGAGTGTTTTCGTGTACGAGAGACGTCTTGAGACTTTGGCAAGTTTGTTGTAACTGAATCAGTTAAATAAACGCAATAGAATCTGTAAATTTAGATTTATTCAAAGAAATTATTAAATTTCTACAATTTTGTTCCGTAATAGTCACTTCCATTTTTTTAAAAGGTGTATTATACTCGATGAATGTTCCTACATCTAAACCTCAGAAATGTGAAATAATTATTAACATGATCTCATAAAGTAAGCATTATTTTATTTTGCGATTGGCACTAATGATCCTTGAATATTTTGGTCTATTTATTTTTTTCAAAGGACTAATATCCGATGTGACACGTCTAAACTTTTATGGGTATGTACATAATTATAATTAATGTTGGGGGTTTCCTAGAAGTGACCTTTTTTTTAATTAATAACAAAATGTACAAATTGCTGCTTAACGTATATGAGGTGCCTTGCTCGTCATCTTATTATTATTTTGTTATGCGATGAGGAAGACAAATGAACACACGGTCTACTAGACGGTAAGTGAATGCCGTGGTCCATAGACAGCAACATTTATCCTTGATTTTTTTGCCGCTATTTTACAAAAGTATTCTGTAAGAGCGTGGTCCTCCGCCGGTACATTCGTGCTGCAACCATAATATTGCTGCAGCACGACTCTACCACGTATAGTATACCATATCATATAATTTAGATATAATTTTTTATAATTATAGACCGCTCCATCGAGCATACCGCCACCAGCTCGCTTCGCTAGCGGTGCGTGCACGCTTCCACGAGGAGCGGGAGCGTGTGCTTCAAGTGGAGCGGGTATCCCTTTACAGCACTTACGTACACTTCCACGTCCCTTACCCGCACCTGCGCCTGCACCGCGCCACACCCCTCGCGACACACCGCTCTGACAGACAACGCAACTTTAGGACAAGTGTAAATAAAATGAACTATCGAAGTAAAGTGCTCAAGGTTTTTAGATGAGGCTTTGGATATCGCGGAGTGTGGGTTTTGGTATATTTTCGAATGATATTTTACTTTATTATGTAACAGTGTTAAAGATCTAACACATTTTTGAATGTAATTTGAGTAGCAAAAGAACTCACGAACCACGCTTCGCACGTACGCGTCTACTACAGTCAATGAACACTGATAATCGACTCCAATACGAAGGCAATCAATGTGATTTCATCTCTAGGATCAAATATGGTATAAGGTTTTATAACTTAAGGTAAATCCTTACATTCTAAAAATATTTTCTCACTTATTCATTAAACCATGACAACATGTTAGGTTCACTGTTGTTTTTTAATAAGAATAGTAAAAATGAGGATGGTACCTACTCAGATAGATACCTAGACATCGCAGTAAAAGAGCCCTAGGGTCATCGGGGATCATTTTTACCGACTTCGAAAAGGAAGAGGTATTCAATTCTACTCTATATTTTTTATGTGTGTTACCTCATAATTTTTCTCTGTAAACCGATTTTGATGGTCCTTTTTATCTGAAAGCTGGTGCTACTTCTCTGGTCCCATATATTTCTAATATATGGAAATATCCCATAAATTATTAATAAAGATCTGATAAGTAGTTTTTCAGTTATCTTTAATAATGCGTGTTTAACTGACTTCAAAAACTTCAATTCAGTCGTATTGAAGTCGGTTGTATAAATTTTACAATTTTACCACTTGTGTTTTAACAGTTATTTATCAGAGTGTGAAAATTACCAAAACCCACACGCCAAGTTTTAATTACGTTAATAGTTAGGCAGAACGAAATTCTGAACTGTGTTACGGTTTGTTTGTATTATAAATTGTAAATACTTTAATAATATTCCAAACAATACCTTAGATATTGTAACTATTAAATAATAATTTAATGAATGTGGTGAGAGACAAATGTGAATTTTCAATTAATACTGTTGCAACTGTGTTTGTGTTACTAAAGATTATCATTTATTATTAGTTTTATTTAAATGGTTGTGAAATTATCTACTATTAATGGGCATGTTCATTTGATCACGTTTCTAGTAAAAGTATTTTGTTGATTTATGTGATGTTATTTATTTGTTTAAGCATATTACGTATTATATATTTCAATGAGTATTTCAACCTTACTGCACTATAAATCATGCTTAAGTTTTTCAATGTTACAGTTTTTATAATAAGCAATTTATTTTGTTTAAATGAAAATCCTTTTATAAAGTTTGTTATATGGTTATATAATAATATGGTTGTCGAGATTGTTGTTTCTTATTATGAATACAAAATATTTTAACAGGTAAATTTTATTTTATATACATATTATGTACTTACAGGTAAATATGTTAGCGAACTAGGAGCTACATGAATACAAAGATACAATGTATCCTCAAATGGTAAACCAAATATAAACAATGTTAACCAAATCCACACAATTGTATCTATATAATTATAATACATAGATTAAAAATGATATCGCAGAAATGTAAACAACTATTCTTCCGTTTTAAAAATTGTGTCATCTAATTTTGAACGTTCGCGCATATTTAAAAGCTCGGCAAATAATAAAATACATCATCAGGTACGTAGGTAAAAACTTCAGGATGACAATGACTTGTTAATACTTATTATGAAGAGAGCTTTATTCCCCGAGTTTACTGATCGCAAACGTTTGTAAAACGTTTTTTTATACTATGTCTCTGTAAAAGATTTAGTTTTACGATTTGCCTTTTATATCAAATACGCAGAGTCAACAGCAATGGTTCACAAAATAAAACTAAGTTTCTATATAAACAGAGCTACTGTTTTAAATTTGAATTCATTCCGTGAAGTCCACGGTACATCTCCTATATACAGCTGAATTTACGTAATTACCACGCTCGACAGGTGACAGGTGAAGTAACCTCGCACTTATGATGCTGCAAGTATAGGTTATATAATCTAAATAAAGGATAGGTTATATCGCCGTTTATTGGTGGCCACAAAGATCTGTGCCTTTCCTCAAGCCTCTGACAGGACGGTTTGGTGTATGATGTAATCAGTCACAGCAGAATTAGGGTCACTGATAGCAAATTTGAATTTTATATTCTGTGTAATTGACGAAATAAATATTTTATAATATTGTTATGTTATTTAAATATTTGTAATCAGATTTTATTTTAATTAATTTTAAAAAGTTAAATAGTTTTATTACATATCGTTTTGATTACAGTAGTTTTTAAATGTTTCTCACCAAGATAAATTATTCTGTTTAAACATGTACTAATACTCGTAAACATTATACACAATTGTTAATATCCAATTGGTATTCTCCTTTGATCAGCTATATAAATTGTACGGATTATATGAGCACTCTGAGATATAAAAACTAAAGCTTAAATATAAAGCATTTCGGACGAATTTTATTATATCTACAATTTTTATCTTTAAAACTAAAAACGGCAATCAGAGATGGAATAGGTTAAATGTGTCATTATGTCATGTTTTTGTATTAATTAAAGCAGTTTTTTTCTTCAATTGGAAACGAAATATTATAATCTATTTTATCATGCTATTGAACTTTATCCCTGCAAATAACTTTTTTTTAAATCAGGAAGCATGTTTCAAAAATGGAATTGAATTTTTTATTAAATTTAAGAACGACTAACAACAAAACCAATTCACGTAAAAAATAATACAGCATACAATTTTCATTAATTTGATATCGAATATTAATTAGTTGAATATTTAGGAGTTTACTTAATGTTTCCAACTGAGGTCGTGAAAAAGTTTATTGAATGTATAATTGCCGACATAAGTCGTAAGCACACTGTTTATTGGTCGATTCGACGGTGACCACGCTGACGTTCAACGTGATTGCTTCATCAGTCGATTCTCATTCGGCTTCCGTACACTTCAGAGCAGTAATTTTAGTGATAATTTTTTTAATTAGTTTATTTTCGTTAATTGTTTTTGTTAATAAATAACACACAAACAAAAAACTTGTTGTTAATTGTTTTTTTTGTGTATTCCATGTTATTAATTGTTTTTATTTCTTCTTTTTAATTATTTTTATAGTTATAATTTGAGTGTTCAGATTTTGGTCTAAATATGCAGAAAAGGAAGAATTCTGTGTTATAATGACAAGACAGACCCGACAAATGGTATATTTCGTGTTTAGTTACATGAAAAAAATAGGTACTGCGAAAAACATCATAGACGTATATAAACGGACTGCTGAGGCGACTAATGTCTTAGTAGCTACTGTAAGGCGCACCGCAACACCAGATTTTATGGAAGGCATATCACCTCTTCCTTCTTTTTAATAAAATAATCAATTCTAACCACCAGGTATACATTAAATATTTTATAGTAGATAATAAAATACTGGACACGAATATCTGCAACATTACTGTATCAAAGTAAAAGTTGATGTGTTCGAGTAAACATTTTCATAAAAGTCGGCGAAAATATTCAATTACGAATTGAAGTAATAAAGGTACCCAATAGTTTTGCCCGACATTGTACCTACCTCCCACCACAGTTTATCTGCACTCACGACTCGTGTCGGCAACTATAACTCCTCAGATATGTGATAATTAATTATTTTTAATAATATTTTCGTTATATAGATTTAGAATAATGAGTTTAATGCTTAAGTTGTTGCTAGATTATCTGTAAATAGTTTAAATGAAATCTTTCTAACTGTCGGGGTCGTCGTTTTCATTAAAATATTGAAAAATGAAAATAAAAGAAAACTCTCAAAAATTCTAACTTGGGGTTTTATTTATGAGACTATTCCAGTTGTCCGTTCCTTATTTCATAGTTTTACTATATCTTTATATGATTTAATGATAGGTTATTGAATTAAATGAATTTCTTCTTCATCATCATCAACTCGCAATAGTCCACTGCTTGACGTAATTCTTACCGTTACAGAGTATCAAATATCCATTTCTGAACATAGGCCTCCTTCAGGGATATTTGCCACAAATGTCACGCTCTGGAGGCAGCTTGTTTGTTTAGTAGCTATTTAGAAGACGCTGCTGCCCACCATCTGGTTTTATTCCTTCTGTCTCCTCTTATGACACCCTCGGGATGATATAGGGTAGTATTCTTACCACTATCACACGATGTAACTGATCTAGATGGGCTGGAATCTTTTGCCATAATCTCTTGCAGCTTGAAAGGTGGATTGGTATATTGGTGATGTCAGTTTCAGGCGCTGCCATCGCCAGTTCGCCAATATAACTTTGCTTCCCGCCGTCGATATGGGCATTTTACATTTGCCTTAAGCGCCATGATGAAACCGTCGCCATTTATGGAAAACCGCAAGATTTTTTATTTAATAGGTCAAAGATAATAGGTACCTACTATTTACTCTCTTTTTTACTATCGTACTTTTTTGATTACTTTAAAATTATTGATATGATCAGCAACTACTTTGCAAAAAATAATTTTACTTAATATGTAAAAATTAAATTGGTGATATAACTCTCTTGCAGAGCATCGCTCTCACTTCCACGATTGCGTGCTCTATCACTGCTAACACTAAACCTATAACCACTACACTATACGACACATTTTTCGTCTCTAAGCAAGAAATATATTATATGCCGCTGGTGTTTGGTGGGTATGGAAAACCGGAGATCCTTTTCATTGAAAAAGAAGTATTACATCTTAGTCCTCACGGCTGACAACGCATCTGCATTTTAATTCGTAAACAAGGATAGATGATACATGTCTATGGGCCATAGCAACCACTTACCATTAGGTAGACTGTGTGTTCGCTCGTCATCTTATCCTATAGAAAACGCCAACTGGACGTCACGTTCTTCAGTGCATCGGTTAAGCAAATGGGAGAAGATCGAAATGGAAAGTGAACATACTTGGGACGTAATATATTTATATTTTACAAGGCCATTAGTAAGATACTTCAAGTTAATGGATTTATTTCAGTTCACCCGATATTATTTATCCAGCTATTACCTAAATTAAAATATTTTCTATGAGAGTATCTGCCGCTGTATCTCCAGTATAGATATTCTAAAGAACCTACAAGATTCTGTTTTAAAATACCCCTCAGCACTACCATTACCACAATTCCCTACATTAACAACGGTCTAAATAATAGTATCGAGGCACAAGTTCTCTGCACATTTTAAAACTATTCTTTTCTGTAGTGTTCAAAATAACTATAATAAATAAACTAAACCTAAAAATTTTAATTAACATACAGCCCTACTTCCCGCGGTATAGTGGTCAAAACGCTGGCTGCGTTTCCTCGCTGAATGGCTATATTAAACCTTTGAGTGAGAAAAGAACCAGCCCTCTTACCAGCAGCGATGACCAGTCACGGATACAGTTTCTTTAGGATCTTCACTGCACCTGAACCCAACGGCCCGATAGTCTCTGCAGCAATTGCTGGTATTATATATCGGGTAGTACAAATATGTAGGTCGTGTTTGTCGTTATCATCATATTATATTGTGTTATTAAATAAAATAGCCCCCCCTATTTTTGATATTTTTTAATTCATTTTTTGGAAGCTTAACTGACCTGATAGATTTGAAGAATAAATAATTATAATAGATTTAAGTTATTTGTGCAAGTGACATTGCGTTTTCTCTTATCTGTAAACTTTTTTACACATTCGCTTTTTTATTACTATAAATTGTTTTATATAAACTGTTTTAACCATTGACTTTGTTTACTTTACCTTCTTTTTTAAATGTTTTACTATGTTATAAATATTCCGAATATAACTCAAAATATTCGCTTTTGTTCCATTGTCATATATCAAAAATCTAAACTCACGTTACGAGTATCTTTATAACGGATATTTGGTAACATTTTTCAGAGGCAGAGCTTTATGTGTGGCTTTGACTCTAGTTTTATACTTTGTTGTTGGCAGGGTTTCAGATATAAATAAATTTAGATTTCTTTGTTTCCATAATCATGAGAATTTTGAGAATTATTAGTATTTTAATATTATATTAAATATATCAGCGAGTTTTGTTTCTTTTTCTTCATTAGTTTATAAAAGAGCAATGCTGGACATGGCCCTCTTTCATTGTAGAGATAGTTTGCCCCTACTTTCACACTTGCCACTGTGTACTAGTGGCATAAGTATATCCATTAACCTATTTCATTCCGTGGGTGTCTTAAGAGGCAACAAAGAGAAACAAACCAGCAAATAGGCAGTAGCATCTTTTCTTCACGCTTTTCATTAATCGCTGAGCACCGGCAATTAACACTTTCATTGTTGTCAGTGGGCCTCGTCTGACTGTCTCGTCGGTCTAGTGGTTGTAATATTGCGGTTGCTGATCATGACGTCCCGGGTTCGAATCCTGGATCGAGCCAAAAAAACCGTTATTGAGCTTTTCCATCAAGACATTATCTGTAGCTGTCTGGAGGCAGGAAGTTGGCGAGGTCTCACATTCGTGCCTCAAAAAACACGTAAAGCCGTTAGTCTTGCGTCTGATTTCTCAAAAATTGAGAGTTCACCTGTGCTTGTGCATATAATTGGGTACTATAATTCTTACTTGCCCCGATGGCTAGCCTCCGTAAAGTCTGGCCACCGTGATCGATATGACAAGCGTCAGCGGGGCTTGAACCCGGGATATTCGCGTAGTGTGAAATTTAAAGCGAGCACGGCTACGGAGGCTGATGATCATCATATTGTGCAATATATATTTAACACGATATTTTCGTTCGCTATAAATTCTTTCGCAGTAAAACATTTTTAATCAGCTGAACGTACGCCGCCCCCAAACTGGGTGTATCATGTACTCTCCGTACTAACTAAAATTTATACTTCTTGAAATAGTTATATATATGCTTGGAAAAATTATGCGCGTACATAAAATACTCAATGAATATATTTAATCGAGTGGATATTTAATTTTTTATCGAGATAAAATCTATATTATTTAATTGCCGGGAAAAAATTTGACGTTCGGGTTCCCGTTTTAATATATTTGGATAGTATGAAAGGCATGTTGTTGAATTACGAGATTCATCGGCAAAATTTTAATTTAGGTCTTTTATTTCCTGGAAATAAGCAAAAAATTTTCAGTATAGTTATTCCTGTCGTGTTATGTTTGTTAGGTGTTGAGATCGGGAAACTTGGCGGTTAAATTCGGTATTGAAACACTAAGTGTCACTTATACTATTATTTTGTTTATATGAACATTATACACTTAGCAGTGGTAGAGCCACGCGGCAGCTTTTGCTGTCGAACGGATGAGCTGGCTGGAACCGGTGTGGTAACACGACCTCACAGAATACCAGAGCGAAGTAGAGATTTACTTCTGTGTTTCGCTTGTTGAGCGCAAGTGGCTGGAAGCCCAATTCTCCTCCCTCTTAAAATGGTAACGGAATCAATTACAAAACTACCCCAGTAGGGTTGGCAGCACCACTAATGACGGAGAATACATCGCTGAGCATCCACGACCAAGTTATCCTGCTTTTCCTGAGCGTGGGTGCTCCGACTGCCTCGCGTATTTGGGAGGGGAGGGGGGCAAAATTTTGCTCGCAACTAAAACTACTTGGGGCAAGCGGAGCAACAACACCATGGCGACCCTTGCCATGCTATCCGTGAATTTTTGCAACGCCATGGTACATCATTTCAAACTTAACGCTGTCCACTAGCATCTGTAGATGGTGAAGATGGCCTTGCTCTTTTCTATTGAGTTTCAAGTACCCCGGGCTGGAGTTTTCGTATAAGTAAGGGAGTACATCTGTTTTCGACACCTCGGCAGTCTTGAAGGTACGAAACTGTCCATCCTATGGCTGCGCGTAAACAGCGACCGCCTTCCTCGCGTCTACGGTTGCTTCTCAGATTCCGTGCTACAGCGGATTCCATCCGCAGAGATCGTGATACTTGGCGATTTTAACGCCCACCACGCTGAACGGCTCATCTCACGTTTAATAAATCGTGCGGGGAGATCTGTTTATGACTTTGCCTTGACATATGGTCTTACACACCTGATTACTTTGTCTACGCGGATTCCAGATATGGAAGATCACACACCTTCCCTATTGGACCATCTGCTAACCTCACATCTGTACGGATATCAGGTTTCCGTCAACGCCCCTCTAGGCTCGTCAGACCATTGTCTTGAAACAACAATAGAATGAAAATAATTTAAATTCACGGTTAAATTGAATTATTTTTCATCAGTCCGTAAAAATCTACAGAAAGATATGAGCTTCTTTTATTGTAAAGAGGATTTGCCTTATATATCATGTATATATTTTTCAAATAGTAGCTTAATTTCACACTTAAGATCAAATAAATAAATAACCGTTATAGCAGTTTTTGAAATATGAGAAAATAAGGCGTCCCCTTTTATTTGAAATTAGTCCAAATTAAATTTGATTTATAGGCAAAAACGTTTTTGCCCACCGATCGACTCTTACGAATGGGTGCGTGCGCAATAAAATCAATTGAAATAATGCATTATTTTAATTGACTTTATTGCACACGCACATATAATGTAGATTTTTTATTTTATTATATTAATTATATAAATTAATATATATTATATTAATTTTTCTGGAAAATTATCTGCAAAGGAGAATGGGATTTTTGGGCCTGAAGTTGATAATTTAAAAAACTAGTTTTATTTTTTTTAATGAAAATACCGAAAACTAGTTCGTTTTACAATTAAGAATATAAAAATGGAAAAACACTAAGAAAATCGATTGTATTAATACAATCGATCTAATATTTATTCGAATCCAAAAAGTAAATAAAACAGCTTTTAAAGTTTCATCAAAAATGTGTTATTTACTTCGAATGATATCTTAAACCAATAGAAAATAAAATATATTATTCGTTTAAGAAAAAAGAAACAAACATTTTTACGACAATAAATCGATTAAAATAAAGAATCGTTATACTAGTAACATTCTCGTTTCTGAACTACCATTAAACGTTTTTTCACTTTAAAACTTCGTTTGACGGTTCAAACTTTAAATCTATTAAAGATTACATAATCTAAGAAATAGCGCTTTTGATTCGCTTTAATTTGAAACGATCGAAATATAATAAAGAGAACATTTTAAGATCTATTTTCGGATAATTTTTCTGTGTTAACTGAGGAAATAAAAAACAAAATACCTAATGAAGAAAAAAACAAAATATCAACAGGCCGCCATCAGATAACAGTAACAACAAAAAATTAAGTAATCGAGATGTCTATTTAACTTTCATCAATTGTTTAACCATTTCGTTTCCTTGATAACCACAACTTTTTTTAATGATTTTACATTTTTTTCATTTTCCTTTTTTTATTGATCTCTGCTTCTATAATAGGCACAGAGAATCGTGCATACACCACTGACTAAATGAAATAAAACAAAAATTAAATATTAAATTAAAACCCGTAAAATAAAAAAGTGAAATTTTCAAACAAAATAAATATTAAAATAAATTCAGTAAAAGTGAACACTCTGTTTAGACAACGTACCTTGACCCATTGGAAGAGTGACAACGTTGCACGCGGGTGGCACGCCGACAAAAGACCCCGCTGTCGATATGTCGCAATACCAATAGTTTTCACTGCGTGGCAACGTCGCTTTTTAATGTTCAAGGATTCATTCAAGATCATTGAATCATTGACTTAGTGACCCGATTCTATAGAGTGTTCAAATTTGCTTAAAATTAAAACTCTACTTTTTGACCTAATTACTGGACCGATTACGTTCATTTTTTGTATATCGTCAGCAAAGGCGATAACAAGTATATGGTTTCATTTATTGCATATATGTGGGACCCATTCTGTATATATATTTTTTTATAGGATAGGGTGACAAACGAGCACACAGTCCACCTGATGGTAAGTGGTTGCTGTGGCCCATAGACATCTACATCTATCCTCGATTACGAATCAAAATGCAGATGCGTTGTCACCCGTGAGGACTAAGATGGAATGCCTCGTTTCCAGTAAAAAGGGTCTCCGGTTCTCTACACTCACCATACGAAATAGAGCAGCATTAAGCTACTATTTCACGCTGGTATTCTGTGAGAGCGTGGTCTTTCCCCTGTCGAGCCGACCCATTCGTGCTACAACTATACTACTAATATAATTGCAGCATGGCTCTACCACGTTTAAAATATATATATATATATATATATATATATATATATATATATATATATATATATATATATATATATATATATATATATATATATATATATATATATATGTGTGTGTATATAGATATCAGGTTTCCGTCAACGCCCCTCTAGGCTCGTCAGACCATTGTCTTGTCTGGAGTGTGGTGCCAATCAAATTAACGCCACGGTCGCATTCAGCAGGCCGCCGTCGTGTTTGGCACTTTAGATCAGCCGATTGGGATAAAATGCGGTCTTTTTTGTATCCTAACCTTGGGGGTGGGCTTGCTTTTCGACGTGCGATCACAGCGTCGTTCCTGATTCTGTCGTCGATGTGGTTTTATTTAGGCAATGGAACCTTTTATTCCACCATCATGGTGCACATCGAAGGCAGATCCCAGCCATGGTTTGGTCACTCCTTTAAAACAAACCGACGTTATCTTGTGATGACGGCTTAAGAGTAATTCATCTTATCCTATTTCGTCCCTAGAGTGTGCCATAAGAGGCGATTATGAAAAATTACAGAAAAATCTTATGGCTGTCGATAGATGGTGGTGTAACCAGATGTAAATTTATGCGTTCGCATCGTAGTATGTTAAAGGATCTAGTAAACATTAAACATATTACTATGCTGCCGCTAAGTTTACAGTAAGTTAGAGTTGGAAGCTCAACAGGTACGCAGCCCTTGTCAACACGCCTTCGACGAACTAAGTTAACGGCAGGCAATAAATCTGTAACTAGCACCTCCGTGAGACGCCCTCACGATAAGACAATTATTTAACGAATTAGAAGACCATCGTTAAAAGAATTTCATATAACATAATCTGTACCTGTTTTTCCTATATGTGGATGCAGAATACGTAATATTTTGATATTATGTTCTTTATATATATTCACACTATGATTAACAATACAAAACTGCACAAGGAAAAACATCCAGACCCGGAAAAATTATTTGTAAGCTATACAAATTGTTCCGCCCGGGATTCAAACCCACAACCCTCAGCGTAGCAACTCAGCGGTAAGCAATTACGCCAAGGAGCCTTGAATTATTTATATTTTATAATTATGATCACCAATACCAAATTTCCTTCTTAAACCACCTCTTAATAAATCTTTCAAGCCTTGTCTAAGGCCCGAAAAACAACAATAGAATGAAAATAATTTAAATTCACGGTTAAATTGAATTATTTTTCATCAGTCCGTAAAAATCTACAGAAAGATATGAGCTTCTTTTATTGTAAAGAGGATTTGCCTTATATATCATGTATATATTTTTCAAATAGTAGCTTAATTTCACACTTAAGATCAAATAAATAAATAACCGTTATAGCAGTTTTTGAAATATGAGAAAATAAGGCTTCCCCTTTTATTTGAAATAAGTCCAAATTAAATTTGATTTATAGGCAAAAACGTTTTTGCCCACCGATCGACCCTTACGAATGTGTGCGTGCGCAATAAAATCAATTGAAATAATGCATTATTTTAATTGACTTTATTGCACACGCACATATAATGTAGATTTTTTATTTTATTATATTAATTATATAAATTAATATACATTATATTAATTTTTCTGAAAATTATCTGCAAAGGAGAATGGGATTTTTGGGCCTGAAGTTGATAATTTAAAAAACTAGTTTTATTTTTTTTAATGAAAATACAGAAAACTGGTTCGTTTTACAATTAAGAATATAAAAATGGAAAAACACTAAAAAAATAGATTGTATTAATACACTTGATCTAATATTTATTCGAATCAAAAAAGTAAATAAAACAGCTTTTAAAGTTTCATCAAAAATGTGTTATTTACTTCGAATGATATCTTAAACCAATAGAAAATAAAATATATTATTCGTTTAAGAAAAAAGAAACAAACATTTTTATGACAATAAATCGATTAAAATAAAGAATCTTTACACTAGTAACATTCTCGTTGCTGAACTACCATTAAACGTTTTTTCACTTTAAAACTTCGTTTGACGGTTCAAACTTCAAATCTATTAAAGATTACATAATCTAAGAAATAGCGCTTTTGATTCGCTTTAATTTGAAACGATCGAAATATAATAAAGAGAACATTTTAAGATCTATTTTTGGATAATTTTTCTGTGTTAACTGAGGAAATAAAAAACAAAATACCTAATGAAAAAAAAAAACAAAATATCAACAGGCCGCCATCAGATAACAGTAACAACAAAAAATTAAGTAATCGAGATGTCTATTTAACTTTCATCAATTGTTTAACCATTTCGTTTCCTTGATAACCACAACTTTTTTTAATGATTTTACATTTTTTTTCATTTTCCTTTTTTTGTTGACCCCTGCTTCTATAATAGGCACCGAGAATCATGCATACACCACTGACCCTGATTAATTATTGACATAATGGGCTATTGTTTAAATTGTATACACTTATAGTTGGTATGCTAATTTATAAATAAAATTGTATATTTATTACCAAACCACCGAGGTTGTATCGGTTACGGAAGATATACAAACCAAACGCTCCACTACGTCATATATTGAGCCAGATCGATTCACCAACTTGTAAGCTGGCACAACACTTGGCAAAAATACTGTCACCACTGAGAAGACATACCAGAGCACATACAAAGGATTCATACCATTTTGTTAGTGAGATTAAAGACCTACATCTCGCTAAAAATGAAACTATGGTCAGTTTTGATGTTCAGTCACTATTCACATGCCTACCTATTTAAGACTGCAACTCAATTGTAACTAGGAAGCTAAAAGACAGCAACATGCCTGCTGAATACGCAGTATTACTCAAACACTGCCTCACATCTGGATATGTATTGTGGAAGGAAGAGTTCTACATGCAATTAGATGATGTGGCGATGGCCTCACCTGTATCTCCCATAGTCGCCGACATATTCATGGAGAACTTCGAGGAGAAGCCCTTCCTACTGCTCCTGTAAATCCAAGATTCTACAAGCGGTACGTAGGCGACACTTTCACAATTTTACCATCTGACAAAGTAAAATTTTTAGACCACCTTAACTCTATAAACTCTAAAATAAAATTTACAATGGAGTTAGAGGCAAATAATTCCTTAGCTTTTTTAGATCATTCAGAATCCTAACATTATTGGTCACACTGTGTTCAGGAAAAAGACCCATACCAACCGATATTTAAATGGTGAATCTTACCATTATCCTTCACAGGTAGCTACCGTGGGTAAATTTTGTTTCAGAGAGCACGAGGGATCTGGGACAGAAAACATCTGGACGCCGAGCTTCAGCACGTCAAGCAAGTGTTGCAAGACAACAAGCTTCGGGTCCCGCACCTACGTCACAGTGACCGGGTGAAGCCGGCCACAGTCGAGCGTGTGCCTGCTGTACTAACATATGTCAGAGAAGTCACAGACAAGGTTGGCTACATCTTGAAGTGAGGTTTCATTAAAACGTACTACAAGCTGCCGAAGAACATTAATCAATTTTTACCATCCGTCAAGTGTAATATCCCTCTACAAGATGCAGGAGTGTACAAGTTAGATTATGAATGTGGTCTCTCTTACATAGGTGAAACAAAAAGATCCATAAAAACCCGCGTGAAAGAACATATAGCTGACGTGAAGCACCGACGCTCCGGGAAGTCTGCATTCTGTGAACATGTTCAAGATCATCCTCACCATTACATCAGATTTGATAAACCACAAATCCTCGCAAAAGTATACAAAATAATTTCAATAGAGAAGATGGATGGGTGCTGCCATCTGCTTGGGATCCTATAATTAACAAAATTAAAACCAAACTCGAGCATACCACTGCAAGACTTCAAGATACCGTAAGCTCGTTTTCCGTAGATCGGATCGAAATATTATTATTAAAAACTGAAGGTAGCCGGACTAACAATGACATCGGGACGTCAAACGTCTCAGTCCCCCCCGTGACCATGGATGCTGTAAAGCACCCGAAACGTCGGAATTTAAAAATAAGTAAAAGTAGTTAATTAAACGAGACAGAATCCGTAAATTTAGTTTCGTTCAGTGAGTGTGTTTTGGCAAATACAAAGCGTTAGTACTACTAATTTAGATTAATAAGTTAGAGCAGAACGCAAAATATAAATTTTTATAATATAATATAATGAAACTAAATGGAAAAGAATAGAATGGTCCGATATACAACGGAATTGAAAACATTAAAACGAAACAGAACAGAAAAGAACGGAATAGAATTGAGTATATAGGAGTAGACTAGAATTAAATAGATTGGAATATAATATAAGGGAATAAAAGGGATTGGAATAGAAAGGATTATAATAAAATTGACAGAACAGAAAGTAATAGAATAGAAAAGTATTTATTCCATATAGATTACAATAAAATTTATTCAGAGTGATTTATGTTATTTCCTCTGGATACTACACGTCTCATCCATCGATAATTATTTGCTATTAGTCGAATTATTTCCCCGTCATGACATATATTAACGAGTAGAAAAAAAATTGAAGCACGACTGTTAGATGAATTTGTTTTAAACAAAATAATAAAAAAATAGATGTAGTGTGCGTCAAAAGGCTAATTTGGAAAAAATTATGTTTTCGTGTATAGAGTAGAATAGAAAAAAGAGAACATTTTTTAATTAAGTTATTGTTTTAATTTTAATACTGGTTTGGAAAAAGCCTCTTATCTGGAATGAACTAGCAAGAAACCCAGCTGTTTCCCTAGTGTATAATAACGTCCTCCAGACAGAATTTTAGTCACGGCTGCCTTTTTCTGCGCGAACAGTCTTATAGTGATGTAGTGTGCGCAAGTACAGGTGACAACAATACGAACAGAGATCAGACGCAGGACTAACGGCGTTACGTTTTTTCCGTGGCACTGGGATAAAACACCGCCTATTTCTTTACATCCGGCTTCGAATTCCATGTCAGAAAAACTCAATAACTGATTTTGTTCTGACCTGGTGTTCAATCTCAGAACCTCATGATCAGTACCACCGCTTACGATCTACTAGACCAACGAGGTAGTCGAATTGTCTTAAACATGCTGAGATTCTAAAGTCAACGCACACACACACACACACACACACACACACACATATATATATATATATATATATATATATATATATATATATATATATATATATATATATATATACAGAATGGGTCCCACATATATGCAATAAATGAAACCACAAGTAATACTAGTCCGTAGAAGTGTAGAAAAATTAAATATTAAATTAAAACCCGTAAAATAAAAAAGTGAAATTTTCAACCAAAATAAATATTAAAATAAATTCAGTAAAAGTGAACACTCTGTTTAGACAACGTACCTTGACCCCTTGGAAGAGTGACAACGTTGCACGCGGGTGGCACGCCGACAAAAGACCCCGCTGTCGATATGTCGCAATACCAATAGTTTGCACAGCGTGGCAACGTCGCTTTTTAATGTTCAAGGATTCATTCAAGATCATTGAATCATTGACTTAGTGACCCGATTCTATAGAGTGTTCAAATTTGCTTAAAATTAAAACTCTACTTTTTGACCTAATTACTATTATATTACTATACTGGACCGATTACGTTAATTTTTTGTATATCGTCAGTAAAGGCGATAGCAAGTATATGGTTTCATTTATTGCATATATGTGGGACCCATTCTGTATATTATATTATATCACAATATTTTTATATAAATTCTTTGATTCCCAGCCACCCAAGCTAGTATAATGTATTTCAGGAACCAGTCCTAATAGATAATAACATGTTACAATAACATAATAATATAACATTTTTTTAATATTAAATTAGAATGGACTGTTACGAGATTACGTAAATATTTTGAAGTATTTGAAGCAACCCTAGTAACAATAAACACAATGTATTATATCTAATAAAGCCGAACAATACCCATCAAGAATACAAAGAACTGATAAAATGGATGGGGCACCCAACCATAGTCTGAAAGTACGTAACTGTTTTACGCAAAATCGAATGCCGGGCCCAATTTGCATTTATTACCCTCACGTGCTTTTGTCTGCAGACCGTAGCCCAGGTATATTACGAAAGTCGTAGTGTAGGTCACTACATATTCTTGGTTCTGTACAAAAGTACTCAGGTGACTATTTAGTAAATGAAATATCAGATTCACATCAAACTTACAAATGAGGAGATGTGATTTTGGGAACAGTCTGTGTTTACTACTTTTGAAACTGTTATTATCTTATTTTAATTTTAACTTCATATCATGTGATTTATATTTATATTAATTATAATAAAAAATAACAGATCGAACTGGAATATTTGATTACAATTTATTTCAAACTAGAAGTCTCCGAAATAAGCTAGCTACGTTGTTACAGAATACACCCTCACACCTATTTAAACTTGGGACGTAACTTAAAATTGGATGTACGTCACGCTAACACGCTACTGGACGAGAATTACGTCATGGACCGAATGCGACGTTGTCGCTTAGAATAGTTATTACAATAGACCTAGGATTAAGCTTACGCTAAAGACGACCTATGCGTGGGAAAGAGACATTTGTATCCATATAATACCCCGCAAGACAGAAAGAGATGCACAACAAAGTACCGATATGTAAAGTTTTTTTCGAGTAAGAGGCCATAGCGTCCCGCTTGCTGTGACGTAGTGATAAGTAAAAAATATGTCATTGGAATTACATGAAGCTTATTAACATAATTTTTGTGACAAATATGTTTAAAACAATAGATTTTACAATAGTGTATTGAAATACGTTGTTGCCTGTGGGCATATTTCATAATTGCAAGCGGAATTTAAGCTTTCTTTTAGGAATTTAAAAAATTTTGTGGTTACGCTAGGGCTTGACAAAATACTGACGACATGATTATCGATAAAAGTCTTGTATGGATGGACCTTAAACTGAAACATATTTTTAAGTCAATACTGTGTAATAATATGGAACTATATATATAAAATCCGGTACTAATTATTTTAACCGAGTAATTAAAATGCTACATTATTAACAGTTAACTGCGTTTTATGCTTATTATTTTGAAATATGTGACTAGCTATTTAAAATATTTTGTACTTCGTTGCACTGCCTCTGAATATTGTTATGATTTTGACTGATTATTTTGTCCTTTTCAAGGGTACCTCCTCGACCTGCAAAACGTGACAAATGGATACGCGTTATAAATAGGCCTAATTGGACTCTGAGCGAAAATTCAATTCACAGCTGCAGAAAAAACTAGATTTTTAAAACTTTGCTTAGATTTATTGAAATATACAAGCTGTCATGTAGTAGCAATAAATATAATAATTATAATTACTTTTTTTTATAGAAGAGGGGGCAAACGAGCATGCGGCTCACTGATGTTAAGTGACTACCGCCGCCCGTGATCAAACGCAACACCAGGGGAATTGCAGGTGCGTTGCCGGCCCTTTAGAAAGGAGTAAGCTTTTTTCTTGAAGGTTCCTAGGTCGTATCGGTCCGGGAAAATCATCGGTGGTAAACTATTCCACAGAGAAGATGTACGCGGAAGAAAACTCCTTTTGAAACGTACAGTGGTGGACTGCCAAGCATCCAGATGGTGTGCGTTCACGAAATTTGGCGGCTGAGATTAATCCGAACAATACCTCAGAGCACTCTCCATGGTATATGTGAAAAAAAATGCAAAGAGATGCAAAATCTCTTCGCAGCGCCAGTGAATTGCGATAATCGGAAAGCACTCGGTCGTCGACGATTCGAGTCGCTCTGCGCTTGATGCGGTCAAGTGGAAGGAGCTTGTATTGGGGAGCCAGCCCATAGATGGGAACAATATTTCATGTGTGGTCGAACCTGCGCCTTGTAAATTTGCAGGCGGTATGCTGGCATGAAATACTGTCCCGCTCTGCTGAGCACGCCAAGCTAAACTTTACTTTCGATGGAAATGAATATATTTATTTATTTTTATTTATTTTATTCTTTATTGCATCCTTAACAAAAGAATACAAAGGGCGGACTTAATGCCTTGAGGCATTCTCTACCAGTCAACCCATGTAGTGGTGAGAATTTGACGTAGGTGTGGCAATATAGAATAAGAGAACACAATACAAATGATAATTAACTGCATAATATACACAAACTACTAATAAACTATACATATATGATCTATCCTTACATATATACAAATATATAAATAAATGGATATACATACAAGTAAACATATTTAAATACATACATAATTAGTATATACAAATGATTATGAATATATACGTCTGTTTGGCAATACATATTAAATAGATGAGTCATGTCGAATGCGTTGTCTTTAATAAATGATCACGGACCAACTTTTTAAAAGCATACTTATTGGGAGCTTTTCTGATGTCATCTGATGCAAGGAGTTCCAAAGGCGTGTAGCCTGAACTGTGAAGGAGTTACCATAGAACTCGTTGAAGTGAACTGGAGTACAGATTTTGTAGTTAGAAGAAGAGCGTAGGATCCTATCATGAGACGAGGAAAGATAATGAAATTTACTCTTAAGATAAGAAGGCGAAGATGGATCATTTAATATGGAAAAAAGTACAAGTAATATTCTAGAGTTGCGCCTCTGCCGGATTGTAAGCCAATTTAGCTTAGATCTGTATTGCGAAATATGATCATACTTACGAAGCCCAAAGATAAATCTTATACAGTTATAGAGGAGGCGTTACAGCTTGTTCAGAAGATCTTGGGACAGGTATGGGTAACACACATCTGCATAATCAATTATGGGTAATATAAGTGAATGGACAAGCATGATCTTAGATTTTGTGGGGAGAAAATGCTTTAAACGATACAGAGAGCATAACGTGGCAGTGACTTTACGACTCACATCTGAAACCTGGGTTCTCCAATTCAGCGTGCTGTCGATGTGAAGGCCAAGATTTCTAACAGAATTACTGAATGGAATTGTAGTATTATGAATGGAATTGTAGTATTATCATAGTAAATAGGAGGTAAGTCTGTCAGATTAATCTTAGCCAGCATCCTTGAGCTACCCACCAGTATAGCTTGGCATTTCAAAGGATTGACCAAAACCCCATAACGAGTGGACCAATCCTTGATAGCTGCTAAGTTGCCGTTAAGGTTTTTGATCCCATTATATATATCCCCAATCTCAGTTTGCACATAAAGCTGAAGGTCATCGGCATACAAATGGTACGAGCAGTCGATGATGGAGGTAATAAGGTTTATAAAAATTGAAAACATTTTAGGAGAAAGAATACCGCCTTGCGGCACACCAGCATCCACATCAGCCCACGCTGAGGACAGTTGCCCCACACTGACTGACTGCTGTCGACCGCGAAGATAAGATGTAAACCAATTCAATTCAGTAGGGCCATAATTTACCCCCCCGAACGGGTTCCCGCCTTGTCGTGGCGGGGGGGCTTAGTAGCCGTGGCTTGGTCTCCCACGGTGAACAAAGAGGAACCCACGTGGCAGGCCCGAGGTGAAGGGCCGGCCTGAGGTGGCCACTCCGAGTGGGCTTGGAAAGCCCACTTCGGATGTGTGCTGGTGGACTGCAGCGAGTGGGGACTCCGCACCTTCTACCGCTGCAGCCGAGGTGGAGTCGCGGAGGAAGAGGAGTGTTGGTATGGCGATGCGCCACTCGCCCTATCCTCCGCGACTCAAACGGGGCCGCACCGTTGATGCGGTGGTGATGGGGCTGCGGGGGGAGAGGATTGTCGGTATTGCGAGGCGCCGCTCTCCCTATCCTCCGCAGCCGAATCTTGGTTGGCGGCGGAGCCATAGACCAGATCCGCCGCTGGGGTCGGGAAGGCTAGTACTTCTAAGTGCTCGTTTTTCCTGGCCCCATGGCCTTCGCGCATCGGACGCGGGGGCGTCTGTTGCGATGAGATGTAATTGGAGGCCGTGGAGGAAGGCGTGCCATGTGTTCTGGTGCGCCTTACTTGGAAAGGAGAATGGGGAGGAATATTCCTCTCCCGAGGAGGTGCTGCCATGGGGCGGCAGTCACTGGTAGGGTCGCGGAAGTGTGCGAAAGCGTTTCCGTAGCCCTGCCAATATGGGACAAAGGTGGAACACCATGCGGTTTTAGTCGGTGCGAGTCCGACATAACCCGTCCTTGCCCCCGCGAGGCGGGTATGCGTAGGCATTTCCCCATGTTAAAAAAAAGGGCCAAAATTCAGGTGAGACAGTATGCAAAGAAGGATTTCGTGATCAACTGTGTTGAAAGCATTTGAGATATCAACTAGTACCAGTACCGTTATTTTTTTCTTCCATGCCTTGTTTAATATTATCAATAACATTAATTAATGCAGTAGTGGTACTATGACCAGGACGAAACACAGACTGATATATACTCAGTAGGTTATGTTTCGAAACAAAAGCAGAAATTTGCTTGTAAACACAGGATTCTACAATTTTGGAAAAAAAGGGTAGAATGGATATTGGACGAAAATGATTGGGAAGAGTGGGAGTAGGAACTTTTGGGAGAGGCTTTACAAAAGCCCTCTTCCAAAGATTGGGATACTGACCTAAACCAAGGGAAAATTGATTATATGGGAAATTGCCGGGAGAAGGTGCTCTAGTATAAATACTACCATATGTCTACTAATCTCGTCGTAACCCACGGCTTTGGACTGGATTGCTAAAATTGACTTTTTGACATCATTCTGAGAAACAGGAGAAAAATTAAGGGTAGGAATGTTAGGAACTTGCATGGAAGCAATGGAAGCCATAGTTAGGGAACGAATTGTAGGGTCCAGTGCTTTTACAGAAGCGAAATGTTGGTTGATTTCATCAAGTGACAGAGAAGGACCACAATACAACGTAGCTGGTCTACAAAGACCGAAAGATTTTAGGAATTTCCACACTAAAACTGGAGAAGAGTTATCAATACAGTTATGGAAATATCGGCGTCACCTATTTAAACTTGGGACGTAACTTAAAATTGGATGTACGTCACGCTAACACGCTAGTGGACGAGAATTACGTCATGGACCGAATGCGACGTTGTCGCTTAGAATAGTTACTACAATAGACCTAGGATTAGGCTTACGCTAAAGACGACCTATGCGTGGGAAAGAGACATTTGTATCCATATAATACCCCGCAAGACAGAAAAAGATGCACAACAAAGTACCGATATGTCAAGTTTTTTCGAGTAAGAGGCCATAGCGGCCCGCTTGCTGTGACGTAGTGATGATTTTTGTAAAAAACATTCAATTACTAGCAAATAAATAACAAAGTAGTGTTTTGTATCCATAATTTTTGTAACAAATATGTTTAAAACAATAGATTTTACAATAGTGTATTGAAATACGTTGTTGCCTGTGGGCATATTTCATGATTGCAAGCGGAATTTAAGTTTTCTTTTAGGAATTTAAAAAATTTTGTGGTTACGCTAGGGCTTGACAAAATACTAACGACATGATTATCGATAAAAGTCTTTTATGGATGGACCTTAAACTGAATCAAATAAAACATATTTTTTAGTCAATACTGTGTAATAATATGGAACTATATATATATATATATATATATATATATATATATATATATATATATATATATATATATATATATAAAATCCGGTACTAATTATTTCAAACGAGTAATTAAAATGCTACATTATTAACGGTTAACTGCGTTTTATGCTTATTATTTTAATATATGTGACTAGCTATTTAGAATATTTTGTACTGCGTTGCACTGCCTCTGAATATTGTTACGATTTTGACTGATGATTTTGTCCTTTTCAAGGGTACCTCCTCGACCTGCAAACCGTGACCAATGGATACGCGTTATAAATAGGCCTAATTGGACTCTGAGCGAAAATTCAATTCACAGCTGCAGAAAAAACTAGATTTTTAAAACTTTGCTTAGATTTATTGAAATACACAAGCTGTCATGTAGTAGCAATAAATATAATAATTATAATTACTTTTTTGTATAGAAGAAGGGGCAAACGAGCATGCTGCTCACTGATGTTAAGTGACTACCGCCGCCCATGATCAAACGCAACACCAGGTGAATTGCAGGTGCGTTGCCGGCCCTTTAGAAAGGAGTAAGCTTTTTTCTTGAAGGTCCCTAGGTCATATCGGTCCGGGAAAATCACCGGTGTTAAACTATTCCACAGAGAGAATGTACGCGGAAGAAAACTCCTTTTGAAACGTACAGTGGTGGACTGCCAAGCATCCGGATGGTGTGGATGGTATCGGAACGTTTGTCGCGTAGTGCGCATTCTTCGAAATTTGGCGCCTGAGATTAATCCGAACAATACCTCAGAGCACTCTTCATGGTATATGCGAAAGAAAATGCAAAGAGATGCAAAATCTCTTCGCAGCGCCAGTGAATTGAGACAATCGAAAAGCACTCATTCGTCCACGATTCGAGCCGCTCTGCGCTGGATGCGGTCAAGTGGGAGGAGCTTGTACTGGGGAGCCAGCCCATAGATGGGAACAATATTTCATGTGCGGTCGAACCTGCGCCTTGTAAATTTACAGGCGGTGTGCTGGCATGAAATACTGTCCCGCTCTGCTGAGCACGCCAAGCGAAACTTTACTTTCGATGGAAATGAATATATATAAAAATCAATAAATGAAAGTTCAACTAGCTGCAAAGTTATTAAGTAGATCGGCAGGAATAGCAATACTATATATATATATATATATATATATATATATATATATATATATATATATATATAATATTAATAATAGTAAAGCCTTTATTAATCCAAAACAACGGTTACCGTTAGAAAAAAAAAGTTCCTTAAGTATAAATATTATAAGCTAAATATGTCATGGCCCCTTTCGGGTATAGGCCTCCTCCAGTTGCCTCCATTTTTTCCTGTCGGTAGCTGTTTCCACCCAGTTTCTTCCTGCTACTTCTGGTATGTCGTCGACCCAGCGAGCTGTTAGTCTGCCCTTTTGTCTTTTTGCTCCAGGACCTCCAGGGCCCTTCCAAATGGTTGCTCGCTTGATCCATCTGTCTGCAGAGGAACGGGCGATGTGTCCTGCCCATTTCCATTTTAAACGTAGTGCATGTTTCAGTGCGTCTATCACTTGGGTCTTTTGTCTTATTATTTCACTATTTTCTTTATCTAAAATTTTTATACCGAGGATGCTCCTCTCTATAGCCCGTTGACAAGCGCGAATTTAGACATATTTTTTTTGTTAAAGATCCAGGTTTGGGCACCGTATGTTAAGCAGGGCAGGAGGCTCGAATCCATCACTTTCTTCTTTAGTCTTATTGGGAGTTTTGATTTTAATATTTCCTTGTTACTGCAGTATTTTTTCCACGTCATGTTAATGCGCCTTTCTATTTCGTCTAGGTGTCTTGTGTTTTGGAATGAAATTTATTTTCCAAGGTATGTATAGTTCTCTACGTACTCCATTGTTGTTCGGTTTATTATTATGATATCTTTAGTGCAGTCGGTAGCTATCTTTGTCTTTGAGGTGTTAAGTTGTAGCCCAATATTTTCACTAACAGCGCTTAGTTCTATCAGCATTTCCTGAAGTTGTTTTGATGACTTAGCAAAAAGTGCTACGTCGTCGGCGATTCTCAGGTTACTGAGGTTTTTCCCATCTATATTTATTCCTTTTTGATCCCAATCCAGGTCTTTCATTATATTTTGTAAGACAGCAATGAAGATCTTTGGTAATAGTGGGTCTCCCTGTTTCACGCCTCTACGAATATTTAATTCTTGGCCTTGCCTGTCCAGTTTAACCCGACTTGTGCTTTTTCTATATGTATCCTTGATAATATTGATGTATGTAGAGTGAAGGTTCTGTTGCTCCAATGCGTCCCAGATACTTTTATGCAAGATAGAGTCGAACGCTTTCGCGTAGTCAACATATGCTATATAGAGTTTTTCCTGGTATTCTACATATTTTTCAATTATTTGATCTAAGGTATGTATATGATCCATTGTTGAGTACCCTTGGCGAAAGCCAGCCTGTTCTACCGGTTGGTTCTTTTCTATAGTTGGCTCTATTCTTTTCTCCAGGCACTTAGCAAACAACTTATAAATTGTAGGCAGTAGACTAATAGATCGGTAGTTATTTATGTCCTCTGGATCTCCCTTTTTGTATATAAGAGTTATCCGTGACCTTACCCAATTGATCGGTATTTCTTGTTTTTCAAGTATTTTATTAAAGAGAGTAGTGAGCGGACCTAACAATAGAAGTCTTCCTAGTGTCAAAGCTTCGTTTGGGATATCATCGGCCCCAGGACTTTTATCTTTTTTCAATTTTTCGATTCTCTTTATTATTTCGGCGCCGTGAAAAGGTTGAATTGTCTGATTTCTATCTCCTGTTTTTGAAGACTTTTCGTAGCTTTTATTATCGGCAGATTTATCATCGTACAGCTCTTCGTAAAAGTTTGAGGCAATTTTTACAAGGTCTTTCCTAGTTTGTTGTTCTTTTGGCTTATTTTTTGTCTTCAAAGTTGGAATCTATTTTTTCCCTGTATTTAATTGTTTATATGCTTTCTTTTGGCTTCCAGTGGAGCGTAAATGTTTTTCAATTATTTCTGTCCTGTAATTGTCGTATTCTTTTTTAAGTAGTTTGTTTGTAATTTTGTATAGTTCTGAAAGTTCTTTTTTTTTTCTTTTGATTTGGAGGATTTATATTGTAGATCGGTGCGTCTTTTAATTAGGTTTTTAGTTTCTTCTGATATTATTTCTTTCTTTTAATAGGAGAAATATTCTTTAAACTTTCTTGTATAGATGACTCTATCTTGAAATAATATGACTCAATGTCATCATTGCCCTCCCAGCTCAGTTGCTCAATTTTTGTTCTTAGGGCAATAAAGGAATATTTCTTGTGATTTCTCGTCAGATAAGTTGGTTACTGGGGTTGAATAAAAGGTAGCTCGGCTTTTCTTTTGTGTATTTAGAGTTATTGTTCCTCTCAAAAGTCTATGATCACTTGGGAAGGAGAGTTTGTTTAGGACTTCTATGTTGGTAAAGAGTTTTGAGTGATTACTCAAAATAAAGCCTATTTGGTTTATGTTTTGTTTGTCTGGTGTTATCCATGTCCAGAGATTCTTGATTTTTTTCTTAAATATTGTGTTTATTTTGGTAAGTTTATTTTTAAGAGCATACTGAACAAGTTTTTTGCCTCTATGATTTCTCTCACCGTAGCAGTATGGGGTATATTATTGTGTTTTCTTCGAGTTTTCTTTTACCTATCTTTGCATTCCAGTCACCCAATAATATTACTTTGCCGGTTGCAAGGCTTCGGGCATTTTCTATTTGGTCATAGACGGCATCAATCTCTTCCTAAGTTGCGTACGAGGTGTATATATATATATATATATATATATATATACGTCAGTGTTTGAAAAAGATCTCTTTATTCCTGAATTTCAGGACACTGATGGAACAGTGCAATTCCTGCAATGTGTTAATGACGTATTTGACATATTTAATTCTAGAAATTTAAACAATGTTGGTTTAAAAAAGTCTCTTTGCCCAAACAATAAAACGGACATATTTAATAAACTTGACGAAGTACTCGTATATGAGTACTTTCCAACACTTACCCGTCCAGATTGGAAATTTCTCAAAAATACTCAGAGACGGCTATGGTTTTTAGGCTTCATAAATAACAGTATTGCGCTGAAATGGATATATGTAAATTTCGTTGAAAAACAAGATGGTTTGAAATTTTTACCTACTTATAAAATGTCTCAAGACCGGAAAAAAGTCTCCAAATGACTTTTTTCAGCGCTATCCGATCAAAAGGAGGCTTTAACAATAATCCCACAGTTAAAAACTTTACAGCAGCCTGCAAAAGGTTATTATGTCACACTGAAATAAAATGAAAGTGAAAGTGGCAATTGCTTGCCACTAGAAAAAATTACGGTGTTATCTACCAGCTCCAAGTCGTTTAATTGTCGTCGTAAATTGATAGAATTAATAATTCATCAAATTATAATAAAATTTTCAACGAGCTATTGCAGGAATGAAAGAAACCTATCCAAAAAGAATGATAAAGATATGGTGCTTTTGGATAATACTGCTTCTTTGTCTCAGATGTCTATGATGAAAGTTTCATATATATCTAGTAATATTACAAGACGACTAAGTGTTAGATTAGGTGTGATATATTATGTGTTCAAAGTTTGACGGCAAGTTCTCCAGAAATGTATTAATTGTAATAGAATGTAATAGAGATTATTCCAAAACTGACGATGATTATCTGACATACCCATCAAATGAAGTTGTCACGTTGTGTTGAAGTGCTGAAAGTCATTTTAGACAAAATATGAAGAATAAAATAATGGATGACTTAATTTATGCCAAAAACGTATTACATGTTCTGAGCAATAATCACCACCTCTTTGATTCTTTGAAGAAACATGCTTTAGATCAAGCCCCGTTGGACGATCACAGGTATCTCCTTATGAAAGGTCCTTCGATTAAAGCACGAAATCAAACCGATAAAGTTCGATAGAGAATCCTTACAGACCTATTTCAATAAATCTGTTATATTCAGGGGCCAATGATTGTTAGTGTATGGTATCTAAAATAAGTATTACAGGAATTAACCTGCAATATTTTTTCTACTTGATTTATATTTTTGTTTCGTTATTTTTAAATAAAATTTTATTATGCAATTCGCACTTTTATTACGGCAAATTTCTGACGTTGTGCGATGCTTCGTACAAAATATAAGGAGACGGAGGGCCTCCCGTCCAGCGAGTGTTAGTTTCTTACACACAAGGTAGGTTTTGCTTGTATATAAATTATCTAAGGTCGCGGTCGTTAGACTCGTTGGCACCTGGCTCCTAGACTTTGTCCCTACTATGATTTCGTAATATTGACATCACTATGACACTCACACATGCGCATTTTTATATTTGTATCGCCTTCAACACGTCTTTGTTTATCTTTTACATTCTAGTTATTACAGAGATTTAGTGCATTTGCCCGTAATTTCAAATCCTATAATGCCAGAAATGTGTCACTTTACTTTTTCCTTTATGAAGTAAAATGTTTGTCTTAATTTTGTATTATAAAAACATTTCTATTTGGTCTTTTTCGGTGAGCTCAGCTTTAAATATTAATATTCAATAATTTTTCTTTTAAAACCGTAAAAAAGCAATAAAAGTTAGTACACAATTATCATCAAAAAGAGGCTTGTGCATTATTTTGAAGGCGGTTTTCCTTTTAAAATAAAGAATAAATTAAAGACTTCATTTGATCAAATAATATATGTAAATAACTTTAGATTTTTTATATTGGTGAAAAAATAAATAGAATGCCTTGAAATTGTCTCCTAGAAAATAGCATTTGTTTCTTGTAAATCAGTGCATAAATTTGCAAGTATTGACAATATCATTGTTACCGGTAACACAGGCCAGATATCTTTTTACAATAATATCAATTCTAAAATAGATTGCAATAAAATAAATAGAATAGAGAAACCACACATTAGTTTTAATATCTGCTGTTTATTTAAAAATAACATTTTCTTAGATTAATGTACCTTTTTAGCCAAGAAACTATTTTTCTCGTCGTTGTCTGATGTAAGTGTTAAAATTAAAAATACTTTACCTCATATTGCATAAAATAGTAAAATATAAATATTTTTACACCAAGGACGCTTACAAATAGGTTGAGTAACAAAGGAGATCGACGGCGGGGAGACATTTTTCAATGTTGCTTTTATTAAATGTCTGATGTAGTTTGTCACTGGTACAATACAGGCTCGTGGTGAACATGTATTAAACGCAAGCAATTGAAAGTAGATGTTTTATTTTAGAACATATTCTTTAATTTCAAATCAAACCAAATCAAATAATTTATTTGTAAAGCATAGGTAAAAAGTTACAAACTTGGTGGAAAAGGTATGATAAGTAACACTATGCTTATACAAATGCAAACAAATATTTGTTTATCACTATCACCTGGCAATATGAAAATTAATTTTTAATAAAATAACAATTTCAATCATAATTAGTATGTTTAGAAATAACATTAATTATTATCTTAATTATCAATTACATAAATATTAACATATAATAAATAAATCGTCCACTAATTATTGTAGGTACTGAAAAACTATGCTTTATATATTAAAAAAACTCGAAAGCAATTTCTAAAATTTGTCTATATTATCAGTTTCTTTGATGTTTTCTGGGAGTTTATTGAAATTTTTAGGAGCCATACCCAGGAAACTTTTTGAATACAGGGCTGTTTTATAAGGTTTTGTACGTCGTTTATTATTAGCGTTTTCAAATATGCTAAAATGTTTCCTTACAAACATAGCTACTTCGAATATATATAAAGATGGTAGGTTCAGAATGTTAAGATCAATGAAATGCGGTTTGCAACTATCGGTAACCTGCAACTGACATAGGGTCGTTGCGCTGGTTTTCGGCCTTTTAGTGGAGTTGTCAGTTTTAGGTACAATAAAAAATAATTGCCATTATGGTGACCTAGTGGTGTTAATGTTAATTCGTAGCTTATATAATGTAGTTTTCATTTTTATAACTCATTGGTGCTACAAAACCAATCTATTTTTATAATAATTTTTGACGTGAAAAATATGCAAAACGCTGGTTTTTGGCCACAAATTTTAGATTTCGGCCTACCAGAAATTTAGTTTTCGGTCACTGCATTAGTAGAGGTAATACAAACTTAAAAGTGTTTTTGTAAAATCAGAAAATGGCAAAACGGTTTGGGAAATCGGTGCAATTAGTTTATTCAATCGGTGCTTGCGATTTTTAACCATAACATTATTTTTTTGCTTTTTGGGGGTGGTTTTGATATAAAAAATAACCACGATTAATCATTTTTCTTTGAATCATAATCTTATAATAAGATATTTTAAATATAGATATCAAATCTTCTCATTTACGAGTATTTTGTACTTCCTCACCAATCCTAACCATCAGTACACCTCAAATCCATTTGGTGCAAAAGTCACATCCAATATTTTTTTCCAGATATTCTTATGTATCGTTTATTAAAATATTATGACACAAGGCGCAATTTACTCTTACCCTTTTCTCCTTTATATATCATTTCTTGGATTTATCGATTTTTCGTATTTGAACTTAGCACTCTTTAATTTTTCTTTTTTTATTCTTTTCTTTTTCAAAGTTTTTTAGTTCTTACTTCTCTGTTTTAACTTTCTCTTTATCTTCATAAAGTTTTCGCCACATCGCAGATGAAATTGCTGCAGAAGAAGGTGCACGTGTACTGTTAACAGTAAATTTTTTTACGGGTTACGGTTTAATTAAATGTTTTTATTGAATCTCTATATTCTTTATTTAATAGTTTTGAAACCAATGTTTCACTAATTTGTAGAGGTGTACTAGTCTGTTTTGTTGCAATACGGGTTGGTATTGCAACAATATATAACACATATTTTCTCAAGTTTCAGAGATCTTGTTTGTTATCATTGGTGTTTATAGTAGTATCATCGCGGTCATTTGAGTCGTTATTGTCAGTACTGTTGTCGTTGGTAGGCTTATTTGAGTTTGGATTACAAGAACATCATATAACGATACTAAGGAACCAATATCCAAATAAATTCCTGACAAATGCAATGTTGAAATTTTGTTATTGATTAAATATTCTAATGCATCGGTAGGTGAACAAGTAGTTACCGGAACATCGTGAGTTAGAATACTTTTATCTCGGTCTGTGTTGCACAGACTTTCTGGAGACTTAAATGGACTTAGCGTTCTTATTGCTTAATTGGAGAATCAAGTCTTCGTTGGCTATGTGGAAAAATATTGATCTGAGTAGACTTTTGTTTCAATTTTTTTATCTCATTCACCATAATAGCAACTTTTATATTTTTTCTGTCAAAGTTGATTTAAAATGTTTCTAAACTTTTCTTTCAAACGCGTCTACGTGCTGTTTTCGAGAGTCATTACGAATCGTCTCGCACGCAGACTTGACGACTTCCAGCCTCCGGAACAAGCCAGTTTCCGAAAAGGCTTCAGTACCATAGACCACATACATACTCTGCGGCAGATTGTACAGAAGACCGAAGAGTACAATCTGCCACTTTGCCTGGCGTATGTGGACTATGAGAAAGCCTTTGATTCCGTCGAAATTTAGGCGGTGCTACAGTCTCTTCAGTGGTGCCAAGTTGACTGTCGGTATATCGAAGTGCTGAAGTGTTTGTACAGTAGGGCTACGATGGCTATCCGAGTACAGAATCAGAGCTCGAAACCTATCCAAATGCAGAGAGGTGTAAGACAGGGTGACTTTATATCCCCGAAACTCTTCACCGCTGCATTGGAAGACGTTTTCAAGCTACTGGACTGGAAAGGATACGGTATTAACATCAATGGCATATACATCACTCACCTTCGATTTGCCGACGATATAGTCCTTATGGCAGAATCGCTGGAGGACCTTAGCACTATGCTCAATGACCTCAATGATGTCTCCCAACGGATAGGTCTTAAGATGAACATGGACAAAACAAAGATCATGTTTAATGTCCATGTCTCACCTATGCCGGTAGTTGTTGGGAGCACTATGCTCGAAGTTGTTGATGAGTACGTTTACCTTGGACAAATAGTCCGACTAGGTAAGTCCAACTTCGACCGAGAGGTCAATCGACGGATTCAACTCGGCTGCGCAGCGTTCGGGAAATTTCGACATATCTTCTCGTCAGGTATACCTCAATCTCTAAAAACTAGATTGTACAACCAGTGCGTGTTGTCAGTGATGACCTACATATCAGAGATGTGGTCCTTCGCTGCTGGCCGTATGAGGACGCTCAAGGTCGCTCAGCGAGCTATGGAGAGGGCTATGCTCGGAGTTTCTCTGCGTGATAGACTCAGAAATGAGGATATCCGCAGTAAAACCAGAGTGACCGACATAGCCCAACGGATTAGTAATCTGAAGTGGCAATGGGCCGGCCATATAGCTCGAAGAACCGATAACCGATGGGGAAGAAAGGTTCTCGAGTGGCAGTCTCGTACCGGTAGGCGTAGTGTAGGGCGACCCCCCACTAGATGGAGTGACGACCTGGTAAGACACGCAGGAAGTCGATGGATGCAGGTGGCTCAGGACCGTGCTTTGTGGCATACCTTGGGGAAGGCCTATGTTCAGCAGTAGACTTGTGAAGGGCTGTAATGATGATGATGATGATGAAACTTTTCTTGTGGAAACTAGGTAGTTCTGCGTAAGGTTTTTTTTAGAAATATTTATTCTTTCTATTAACTATCACCAATTAGTCTTTCCAGTGTTTTCTGGACTCATTTTGAGTATTCCACTGCATTGAGATCTATTTAATAAAGTCCGCATTTTCTGAAGTCATTTACTTATTTCTTTGGAGGAGCCATCTGTAGGAAAAAATTCTTATTAAATCTTTTTCCTAAAACGCAATGTTAATGAAACATTGCATGATATGGCCGTAAACGTTAACTAAAACAGCATTCTATTTTCCGCCGCCTTATTCTTTCATACAATTTTAAGTTGGCCGAAAACTAAATAATTATTTTAGAGTCAATCCAGTTTTCGGCCACGACCGAAATGGGTATTTTTGTTTCATCACTAACTATTCAAATTGCAGTACTTGGTGGCCGAAAACTAAAAGTTAGTACTCTTTCAGTACTCTTTCAGAGTGGAGGCGGGCGCGGGTGCGAGCGCGGGCGCGTGTAAATCAAAATGTATGTAGACGCCAGTTGCATTCAGAGTGCTCACGCGAGCCGCGCGTCTGCATGAGGCGGGCGCGGGCGCAAGCGGCGCGGGTGTTTCTAATGGCTCAGTCCGCTCGCATTGTTCACAGTGATTTAGCGTCTGTTAGGTGACTACTCTTGTGGTTCTAAACCATTTTGATTCACCCGCCGAAGCGTCGTCAATCATCATGGATATCAATACGGAAGAATTTATATCTGCAGTACAACATCGCACTGCTATTTGGCAGAGCAAACATCTGTAACATTTAAATAGGGTGGCCATAAATAAATAAATTATGGGAAGAAATAAATTGGTGTCAATCTTGACTAAACATGGATCTCGGAGATCTTATTTAATATGTAGTCAAAAGTGTCTATTGACATTCTCGTGTATTCAAAGAATTTATCGGGATACGTCCGTAAATCAGCGTATAATACATAAAATTCTCCAAACTCTTCTCTTCTTTATTTAAATCGTGTGTGCCAAACTTCTATATTGCAATTTCCATTTCAAGTATGAATTTTCCATTAATAAAAGCAAATCTTCATCCATGTCTTCTAAATACGTAGCAAAGTTTGAGAACGACCAAACACATTTGTAATGACACTCGTAGCTCGTCCGGCACTCTGAATGTGCAGACGCCAAGACCCGAGCGCCCGCGTCCGCCCCCGCACCCGCTAGTGCAGTCTGATTGGGCGCTCAGAGTGGAGGCGGGCGCGGGTGCGAGCGCGGGCGCGTGCAAATCAAAATGTATGTAGACGCCAGTTGCATTCAGAGTGCTCCCGCGAGCCGCGCGTCTGCATGAGGCGGGCACGGGCGCATGCGGCGCGGGCGTTTCTAAGTACTTTTTCAGAGTGGAGGCGGGCGCGGGTGCTAGCGCGAGCGCGTGTAAATCAAAATGTATGTAGACGCCCGTTGCATTCAGAGTGCTTCCGCGAGCCGCGCGTCTGCATGAGGCGGGCGCGGGCGCAGGCGGCGCGGGTGTTTCTAATGGCTCAGTCCGCTCGCATCGTTCACAGTGATTTAGCGTCTGTTAGGTGACTACGCTTGTGGTTCTAAACCATTTTGATTCACCCGCCGAAGCGTCGTCAATCATCATGGATATCAATACGGAAGAATTTATATCTGCAGTACAACATCGCACTGCTATTTGGCAGAGCAAACATCTGTAACATTTAAATAGGGTGGCCATAAATAAATAAATTACGGGAAGAAATAAATTGGTGTCAATCTTGACTAAACATGGATCTCTTTTCATGGAGATCTTATTTAATATGTAGTCAAAAGTGTCTAATGACATTCTCGTGTATTCAAAGAATTTATCGGGATACGTCCGTAAATCAGCGTGTAATACATAAAATTCTCCAAACTCTTCTCTTCTTTATTTAAATCGTGTGTGCCAAACTTCTTCAAAAGCAAATCTTCATCCATTTCTTCTAAATACGTAGCAAAGTTTGAGAACGACTAAACACATTTGCAATGACACTCGTAGCTCGTTCGGCAGACTTGCAGACGCCAAGACCCGAGCGCCCGCGCCCGCCCCCGCACCCGCTAGTGCAGTCTGATTGGGCGCTAATGGCTCAGTCCGCTCGCATCGTTCAAAGTGATTTAGCGTCTGTTAGGTGACTACGCTTGTGGTTCTAAACCATTTTGATTCACCCACCGAAGCGTCGTCAATCATCATGGATATCAATACGGAAGAATTTATATCTGCAATACAACATCGCACTGCTATTTGGCAGAGCAAATATCTGTAACATTTAAATAGGGTGGCCATAAATAAATAAAATATGGGAAGAAATAAATTGGTGTCAATCTTGACTAAACATGGATCTCGCAGATCTTATTTAATATGTAGTCAAAAGTGTCTATTGACATTCTCGTGTATTCAAAGAATTTATCGGGATACGTCCGTAAATCAGCGTATAATACATAAAATTCTCCAAACTCTTCTCTTCTTTATTTAAATCGTGTGTGCCAAACTTCTATATTGCAATTTCCATTTCAAGTATGAATTTTCCATTAATAAAAGCAAATCTTCATCCATGTCTTCTAAATACGTAGCAAAGTTTAAGAACGACCAAACACATTTGCAATGACACTCGTTGCTCGTCCGGCACTCTGAATATGCAGACGCCAAGACCCGAGCGCCCGCGTCCCCCCCCCCCCCGCACTCGCTAGTGCAGTCTGATTGGGCGCTTAGTGTCTACGCACGCTACAATACAATATAAGTAAGAAAGACCAAATAAATGAAAGAGACAAAGTATTTAGACTAAACTCCGGCTACTTTTCGGCCACATGGCCGACAACCAAATAATAGCACAATTTTATGTGTCCCTTTTCGGCCACTTGATTTATTAACTTTATCATAAAGTATTATAATAATCAATGTCAAATAACTGTATTAGGTTATTTATACAGTGAAATATAAGCACAATATTAAGTAATCATATTAAATACAGCACGAAACTAACTTTTGAATGGAGCGCGCGCCACTATTTTTTTTTGCTCAATCTTACACGTTTTGACAGCTTTTGTGCCGGCGTCGAATTAAATTATTTATTATAAATCGCGTGTTGTGTTTACCTGATTAATTAATGTTACCGAATATAGTGCAACTATTTATAAATGCATTAAACTTCATTTCGTACGATAATATTTATTAAAATCGTTATTAAATCAAATTTACTGCATCACCTCGTGCCAAAGGACGAAATCTAGACCCGGCCGGCTTATCGGCGCATCGACCCTACTGCTCGTAAACATTTCTTTTGCGCTTTAAATACTAGTTCGCGTTTTGGAGAATTTCCCCAAAATATTATACCATATCTCAATGTTGAAGAGACGTATGCATGGTAGGCGTTTATAACTGTTTCACGATTTGTAATTTTTATAAGGTTATGTAGTGCATAGTGGAATTGATTTATCTTTTTTATTATGTGTTCAATATGTTTACTCCATGTCATTTTTTCGTCCAGCCAAATTCCCAGAAATTTTGTGCGTTCTTTTTTGTTTATGATTTTAGTTTTATAGTTAATACTAAGTTTTGGTTGTTTTTTTCTTTGTTTGAATGAAATAATATGCGTTTTATCCAAATTAATTTTAAGATTATTGTCATTCAGCCGTGTGCATGTGCGAGTGCGTGTGCGAGTGCGTGAGCGTGTGCGTGAGCATGTGCGTGTGCGGGTGCGTGTGCGTGAGCGTGTGCGTGTGCGCGCGCGCGCGTTTGTGTGTGTGTGTGTGTGTGTGTGTGTGTGTGTGTGTGTGTATGTGTGTGTGTGTGTGTGTGTGTGTGTGTGTGTGTGTGTGTGTGTGTGTGTGTGTGTGTGTGTGTGTGTGTGTGTGACCCCATAATATAATTACACTAATATAATACATTAGTCAGTTATTGTTAATAAGTACTGTTCTGTCTCTTCATAACTTTTGTTTTGTGGGAAGAAGTACTCGGATTTCTTACATATGTACTTAGATAGTTTGTGGACGTGGAAGAAAAGCGGAAATCTGCCACCGGGCAAGATGTTCTTTTTTTATAGGATAGGGTGATAAACGAGCACACAGTCCACCTGATGGTAAGTGGTTGCTGTGGCCCATATACATCTACATCTATCCTCGATTACGAATCAAAATGCAGATGCGTCACCCGTGAGGACTAACATGGAATGCCTCGTTTCCAGTTAAAAGGGTCCGCCCGGGGAGTGACCAACGCTTCGTGTGATATGATTTTTATTCAATATTGACTATTGTATAATACTCACTGAACGACATTTTTATTTATCATTTACCACTGGATCGAAAAAAAACCTCTGTCTTAGGAAGAACTAGCAAGAACCCCAGAGGGACGTTTTATAAACGTATTTCAATTTACAATGAATTTATACTGTACAATTTTTGTGTAAATTTTTACAGAACCAGCATGGTGGCAATCACCTCATTTCCATGGGTTATTTTCATTTATGTATTCATTTATATTAAAATAACCCTTTTTTACAATTTTTCATTAATAAAACATTTAAACTTGTTTAATGACAAATTTTGTTTGTTACTGAAGAGATAGACAAAGTGACGAATTTAGTTTTTACTTTTCTAATTGATAAACTAATATTGAAATTGATTCTGTTTATCGTTATAAAAACAACGGTTTATACCGGAATGGGAGACTTTTAAAGTTTATTCTATTCCAACGGTAGGTCGTCGGTGGTAAATTAGTGCAACCGCTCATAGAGCAAGCGTGTCGGAAATTACTACCTACACATAATTTTATGGAAAGTAAGCCAGTTTAGCATGTCAATTGCAGTGAATTAACATTTTTATTCAAGGTCTGGTATTAATGCAAACAATAATAAAAGTAATAATGCTTAAGTCTATTTGTACAGTTAGTATTCCTTGCCATTATCATCCACTTAAAATACTAAACTGATCATAGTTAACCCCGGTTACCATATATTAAAATTATTAATTTTCGTTCCGATCCACGCAGTATGAACAACTTACAGTATCTACTATATACTTTTTCATTATAGTCTTTAGAAAAACTGTATCATGTTACATATTTTTATTTAAATTGTTTTTTTTTAAATCTCCATGTGATATTTAAAACAGTCAGATTCAAGCCAAATATAACATCTTTATGCTTATACAACATGTAATATAATTAACGCACTTTGGAAAGTAGTTTGTTCAGAATCTTTTACTGAATCGATTCCTATCATTTTTAATATAGGTAATTTTGTATCCCAAAAATAATTAACACTTCGTAAATTACGGCCACACTAAATCTGTACAGTCAAAACAAACTGAAATGGACCGTAACTTAAGGCAATAAGTCTTTTAAAAGTGCGGTTTTATTTGTATTATTACTAAGTACCCGGTTGACAGAGCTTTGTTCGGTATTTTTCGCTTGCTTTTTTAATTCGTGTGTCTTGGAAATTATATTTAGATACAAATTACATACTGATGAAATACGAATAATATTTATTGATCTTAGCGACATAATAGAAAAAACTGAATTGGTTATTTGAATAAAAAATCATGAGTTCAATTAGTTAGTTTAAATTTTCGTGTTTTTAAAAAATACTAAAAAAAGGGCTCGAAAAAATAGATTTTCTCAAAAAAGAAAGGAACTTGAAAAAAAATTAAAAAGTCGGTCAGTTGGTCTGGGCTCGAGAACCATGGTATTACGATTATATGACCGCCCAATATACCAATTAAGCTATTTGTAATCATTAATAAACTGTCAAAATTTAACTTCTTATTCTAACGATAAATTTACTAAAAATAAATCCTAGCTAGATCGACTTATTGCCCCCGAAACTCCCTGCACACAAAATTTTATGAAAATCGTTGGAGCCGTTTCCGAGATTCCGATTAAATATATATACAAGAATTGCTTGTTTAAAGGTATAGGATTCTGTCATTCAATAAAAATAAAGAAAAATGAACTTTATTTCAAGCACGTTTAAGTCTTTGCGTTCGTGGATTTGTACTGTGACCACAACATTCTTCCGGAATTAGTATAACTAATTTGATAAATAATAAGTGCATAAAAACGTTTAACTAAAAATCCAGTGTATGTATTATGATTATAACATAATATACTAATTGGGGTGTCTGAGGGTGTGTTTTAATTACGTTACATATTATATAATAGAAATGCTTTTCCAGATCTATAGAAGATTACCTACATGGAATTTATCAATTTTTATTTTCGCCATATGTAATGAACTTTTAAATATTAATATATAGTACCCGGTTGACCGAGCTTTGCTCGGTATTTTTCGCTCGATTTTTTTAATTCGTGTGTTTTGGAAATTATATTTAGATACAAATTACATACTGATGAATTATAAATAATATTTTTTGATCTTAGCGACATAACAGAAAAAACTGAACTGGTTATTTGAATAAAAAATCATGAGTGCAATTATTTTTATTTAAATTTTCGTGTTTTTAAAAAATACTAAAAAAAGGGCTCGAAAAAAATATATTTTCTCAAAAAAGAAAGAAACTTGAAAAAAAAAATAAAAAAGTCGGTCGGTCGGTCTGGGCTCGAACCGGGGTTTTACGATTTTGTGACCGCCCATTATACCAATAAGCTATTTATAATCATTATCAAACTGTCAAAATTTACCTTCTTATTCTAACTATATTGTAGCAGTTTTTAATTGCCTAAAAACACGGACAAAAAGACATTTTCTAAAAATAAATCTTAGCTAGATCGATTTATTATCCCCGAAACTCCCTGGACACTAAATTTTATGAAAATCGTTGGAGCCGTTTCCGAGATCCCGATTATATATATATATACATATATACAAGAATTGCTCGTTTAATAGTATAGGATATAATATATATAAACTTATGGAATATGTTTTGAAGTCTCCAACGACCACAAAATATAGAAAGCCCTTTTGAGTTCAGTGCTTGAAATAGTTTTTCGACGTTGCCTGATGACCTAACTTTGTCGAAATATTGTGCGTTATCATCACGATGTTTAACTTTAAATGGTCTATATTTTCTTTACATATTTTAGAGCATCTGCTGACCATAAGTCCTGGTTTGAATCTCAGGTGTTGGGAGTGAATATTCATTAATCTATGTTTGTAATTGTTCTTATTCGATCTAGAGAAAGGTAATACAGAAACGCCGTTTACATATGACTGTAAGTGTATTGACTTATTCATAAAAGTGTATAAATAAAACAATAAAATGATCTAATTTACGTCACAGATTTTGAGAACCTGTTATCGTGAAAACTGCTGTTGATATGGAAATCGATAGAATTTACTCATTAAAAAAACTGAAAACGGAATATTTTAATGGAAAATAAATTCTTCATAAACAAATTTCATTATTGTTCAAGCCTCTGAAATAATTCCGCCGATATAATTAATTTACATCCACTCTCTGACGAGGGGCTCGGAGATTTGTGAATTTATTCTGAGGTGATACGGTCTTTACACGGTCTTTATTACTAAGTAGTAAGGCGTGATGTCGCAAAGCACGAATGCATTTAATTTTGTTAGATTTGGGCTTCGTTTTACGTAATACTTGCTTTGAGTCTGGGTTGACATAGGTGTTAATTAAGCACAGTAAAGAGCGAATGTTAGTCTAGACTAATTTATACAGTGCTTAAGAATAATTCTAAATGAGGCGGTTTAAAAAATGGAATGCATTATTTTACTGCCATCATCACTATGTATTTAATTACTATCTTAGGTCTGTTACAATATCTTTATTTACATTTTTTGTAGAGCCATGAGTCACCATTACAGTACAACCTCTTCAATTTATCATCACAGGAACGATTTTTTTTGTAATTTGACTTTAATTTAACATTGGTTATCAGCCAAATTTTAAAGGCGTTTCAAATATCCGATTCACACTCACAGTTACTATAAGTTTTTTGATTATCATCAAGAATTCAATGAATTAATTAAATGAAGATCACATGATTTTTATCACGAGGTAGAGTTATGCTGCAGCTATATTATGGTTGTAGCACGAACGGCTCAGTTCACCCGTGGAAGGACCACGCTCTCACAGAATACCAGTGTAATATATTAGCTTAATGCTGCTGTGGTTTGTTGGGTAAGTGTAGAGAACTAATGACCATATTTAATGGTAATGAGGCATTTCATTTTAGTACTCAGATGTGACAACGCATTTGTATTTCGATTCTTAATCGAGGATAAAGATAGATGTCTGTGGGCCATAGCATCCACTTACCATCAGGTGGACTATGTGATCATTTGTCAACTTTTATTCTTTAAAAAAATTTAAATCATACATCGTCATTCACAAACATCCATTTGGAGTGGATATTACTAATCGAACAAAAAACAGTTTAATAGTATTTTTATCATAATGGATGGAATGGATGAATATAACGGGAAGATATGGGGTAGTGGATATTCTCATCTGCCACTATACGGCTACAACCACCTTTGCACTGCACTGCACTTTGGAAATAATGAGTTACAATAATGAATGCAAAGACATTTTACTTTGTGTTTTTTCTTTAAACAACCGGTTTAAAACATCATTCTTATTATATAGTGTGTAAGTAATATTACAAATGGACATATTATCCCTAAGTCATCTTGGCTTTATTCATATTTCTTTAATTACTGTAATGGTGTTTGGGATGTATATTCACTAATCATTCAATATATGTTAAAAAGTCCCTGGAGACGCCAGCAACATAAGGTATCTTCGATAAAGATTTAGTGGACTGTAATTTTGGTGCATACGGCAAAGGGGAAAATAAATAGGTGGGATAGCACGCACTGACCTGATGAGGGCTGCCGCGCCTTCCTCCTGGAGTGTCTGCTATACAGCTAGCTCGCCACGTGGTTCGGCGCACACGCACTCTCGGAACAGTCTCGTGCAGTCCCACACTCTCCACCTTTGCCCTTACGGGGGCGTCTCACACTTTTATGAGTTACAAAGACACAATGTCTGATGCGGTGAATATTAAACATAAACAGGAGAACTCAATGTTCATCCTGCGCGGTTTGCGGTTAATGTACATAAGACGCGACGGGTGGCCGTGCGCTGCGGATGGCGTAATATCACTTAGTATAATGACGCGCGCCGAGATCCTCTTTTTCACCTCGGCGGCAGCGCGTGCGGTAGGAAAGGGAAGGAAGGAAGGAAACAAAAAATATGCACTAGTCATGTTGATAAAGTAGATATAACTTAGGACGAACTCAATGCGATATGTAATGTAATGTTGATAAAGTAGATTGTTAACTGGCGTTACCATTTCCTCCCGCCCTTAAAGGGTCACCTTTAAAAGACAACCGTAATATAAAAAGTAAAAGGAAAACAAATAAATAAGTGGTATATAAAGTGAGAGGATGCGCTCAATGCGCATGTCTCATCTACTAACCTTACTTGGTAAGCGAGAAAATGTATACATAAATATAATTTTGCGGTTTAATACTTTTTTAATATATATAAATATAAACTAAATTCCTAATTTAGACAAATAATTATAATCAAAATAATCGTGATTTATTGTCTTGGGAGAGGGCAAATACGAGCAACAGGACGGAGATATGTTCCCTTAGTAGTTCTCACGGTCACTACTCGAATAACGCCATCCTTCGAAGGATGAACAGACTCGACAATCGCTAATGGCCAAGCAAGGGGCGGTTCATTATCATTTATCACAATTACAACCATGCCTGGTACGATAGCCGTAGACGGGGTGTTCCACTTCTGACGAACTTGTAATCCGTGAAGGTATTCCGTCCTCCACCGGTCCCAAAACGACTGAACTAATTTATTCAGTAAAGAATGCCTGTGTAACAGACTGGTAGAGTCAGATTTGACTTTGGGTGCGGGTAATGACAATAAAGGTGCGGTATTCAAAAAATGACTCGGAGTAAGAGCTGAAAGCTCTGCAGGATCAGAACTTAATACTGTCAAGGGCCGCGAGTTTAGCAAGCACTCAATTTGCGCAAGAACAGTATTAAGCTCTTCGTATGAAAGTAACTGATGTCCGATAACTCGGAACAGATGCGTTTTTACGACTTTGATCATACTCTCCCAGGCGCCTCCAAAATGAGGAGAGTTGGGACAGATGAACTTCCATGTTATACGATTCTCAGCACACTCTTGCTCAAGCTTTGGGCGGTATTCAACGTTTAGAAATTTATAGAGATCGCGAAGATACGAAGCGGCACCTTTAAAATTCGTTCCATTATCCGAATATAAAAACTGAATCGGCCCTCGTCTAGAGAGGAAACGTTTAAGCGCAGCGAGGAAACTAGAACTACTAAGATCTGTAGCGATTTCTATATGTACAGCTCGAGTCGTGAGGCATGTGAAAACACATAAGTACGCCTTCTCGCTGCGTACACCACGACGACGTACAGGAGTGTATGCGATAGGACCGGCATAATCGCAGCCCGTGTGTGTAAATTCCTTAATAGCTTGTCTTACACGACTATGGGGAAGATCAGCCATCAAAGGGTAAGTTGGACGGGGTCTAAGCCGGAAACATATATTACATTTGTAGACTCTGCTTCTCACAGTGCGGCGTGCGGAAAGTATCCAAAATTTTTGACGGAGCAATGACAATAACAATTCAGGCCCAGCGTGTAAATTTTTAATATGATAATAGTCAATGATCATGTTCACTACATGATCACTGCGCGGGAGTATAATTTGATGTTTTTGCGTGTAATCTAATGCGGAGTTCGAAAGACGACCACCAATGCGGATTAAACCGTTCTCAATAAAAGGCCTTAAACGATTGAAAGCGGGCGAGCAAGGTTTGTTACCTTCAATATTTAAATATTCCACTGCAAAATGCTGTTTTTGCAGGGCGCGGAGGATTATAACCTCAGAGAAACTGAGATCATCAGCAGTCACTACAGTAGTGCTGCGGCGGGGCAATAATTTAGCAAACTTACACACGTACGCAATTATACGTAGAAGTTTACTCCAAGAAGAAATGCGGAGTGCGAGCTCATAAATCGCAGAATTACAGACGGATGTGCACACAGTGTGCGACAAAATCTTCTTCTCAGGCATATTTGCAATAACCTCATTGTCTAAAGTACGAAGAGGCCATTGAGATGGATCTAACGAAGTCCACTGAGGCCCATGGAGCCACAGGGGGTTTGAAACTAATTTATTTGGCGTAAAGCCACGTGAAAGTATGTCAGCGGGATTCTCAGTACCTGCGACATGATAAAAGTTATCAGCGCGAATATTGTCGGTAATCTGAACAACGCGGTTTGCAACAAAGGTCTGCCACTTGTGTGGCGAACTCTTTATCCAGTACAGAGCTACTTTTGAATCTACAAAGGCATAGACTGATATTGCAAGGTCAAGAGAATAATTGTCGAGTACTCTGCGAAGCAATTTTGAGAGTAAAACCGCTCCACAAAGCTCAAGGCGTGCAATAGATAGTGGTTTCGTCGGTGCGACTTTAGTCTTTGCACAAATCAACTGGACGGTGTTACCGTTGACGTTCTTTACATGTATGTAGACTACGGCACCGTATGCGTGCTCGCTGGCGTCGGAAAACCCCAGGAGTGACGCAGTACAGTTTTTGGATACACCAACATGTCGCAGGATACGTAAATCATTAAGAGCTGGTAATTCAGCACAGAATTGCCTCCACATCTTAATAATTGGCGGTGGTGGTATGTCGTCCCAATCTAAATTAAGTTGCCAAAGCTGCTTTATTAACAATTTGGAGTACGCGACTGTGGGAGCAACGAAACCCATTATGTCCCACAGGCGAGCGACAGTAGATAAGATGGCGCGCTTAGTGCACGTCACATCAGCGGGAACAGATATCTTAAAATAAAAGGCGTCACTATCGGTAGACCAATGCAAGCCTAGTATTTTATGTGGCATTGATTTATCGAACTCTACTTCTCCTGTAATTTTATGGGAAGTAGGGAGGTCATCTAAAACAGATCGACGGTTGCTATGCCATTTTATCAGGTCCCATTGGGCACCCTTGAATAAGTCTATCAGCTGCCGAGAGGTCTCACTGGCCTCGGATTCACTGGGCATAGAGAACGCGATGTCGTTCATATATAGCGAAGTAAATGCGATACGACTCGCAAGCGGATACTTTGCGCCGTCGTCATCAATGAGCTGTCTTACCGTGCGCAATGCATGGTATGGACTCGAAGTTAAACCGAAGCACACGCGATTGAAGTGGTATAACACAAGTGGGTCTTGTGGACGGAAGCGGTATAGGAAGCATTGGTAACGACGATCAGAATCGCGAACAACTATTTGCATAAATTGTTGGCGACAGTCGGCTGTCATAGCGATTGGATGTAAGCGGAAAGTTAAAATTATATTGAACAAGTCGCCTTGCAAATTTGGTCCTGAATGCAGAATATCATTTAATGATCGCCCAGTGCTAGTCTTACTGCTAGCATCCAGGACGATGCGCAGACGCGTTGACTTCTTATCTTCGCGTAAGACTCCATGATGCGGTATGACATATATTGGAGCGGGTTCATGAGAGTCATACGGCGGTGCGGGGGATATATAATTTTGAGCTAAGTATTCCTTTATGACGTCATCATATGCTAACCTTAATGTAGGCGAGGCTTGAAGTTTCCTCTCCAAGCACATGAATCGTCGTCAAGAGGTTTCATAAGAATCTCCGAGAGAGTAAACGTCATCTTTAAATGGCAGGCCAACAATATATCTACCGGTAAAAGGATCGCGGGATGTCGTAGATTTATAAAACTCTTCACATTCAATGTCTGAAGGACACTGAATGGGCGGTGCGGAGGGTGGCTGTTCAAGCTCCCAAAATCGTTGCACTAATTTGTCAACGATAGGAGACTCTAGAACTGAGCAGCACGTTAAAGAATGATTTACCTGAAGTGTCGGCACTGAGCCCATAATAACGTAACCAAATACCGTATTCAAAGCCGAGGGCCCGGATAAGTCGTTAGACGAATAAATTACGTCTGGACATAGTAAGTGCGGGAAAAGGGATGCGCCTATCAAAACATCAATTTTATTAGGCATGCTATAACATTCATCAGCGAGTCTTATGCCATGGAAGTGTGATAAGACAGATGTGTCAACCACAGCGGTGGGCAAAAGGTGGGTGATTTGATCAACAACTAGCGTTGAAATATTGAAGTTAATATTCGAGTCGAATCGTGAGAAAATTTTAATATCAATCGATTTCGATTTTACAATTTTTTCAACTCCACCGAATCCCTTTACTACAGTACATTCGGTATCGTGTTGTTGAACGCCTAAACGATGACAGCACTCTTTAGTCATAAAATGGCTTTGAGCCGCGGAGTCTAATAATATACGAATAATTTGTTTCTCTCCCTTAGCATCGTAAGCAAATACTTGAGCGGTTGATAATAAAACAGTTCTCTGCGAACGACTTGCGCGCGCGGGAGGCGGTGAACGTTGAGAAACATTCTTGAACGAAGTACACAGCGCGACGTCTGAACGCGCACCTGCGGTGAGGGGTGGCGAGTGTGCGGGCGCGGGGGTTGTAGACTTCAGTGTAACTGGCTGAAGCGGTGGAGAACGCGCCAGCGCAGGGGAAGCATTATCGCTTCTGCGGTGGAAGTGCAACAATGTGTGATGTTTAAATTTACAAACTCGACAACTATAATTTGAAGAGCAACTAGACACTCGATGACTTAAACTGAGACAATTCACACATGCATTGTTACTCTTTACGCATTTAAATCGTTCCTGCGGCGTCATTTTATTAAAGTCTGCACACTTAAATAGGTGTTGATGCACAATATTATCGCACAGACACTTTGAGCAACTAGTCGTCGTGCTTACGTACGCCTGATACTTCGGCGACGAAGTATTATTACAGCGACGATTATTACCGTTACCTCGTCGATTGTTTGGTGCGCTATTAGAATTTGTACTAGAATCGGTGCGTTGCAAAACTTTGGAGCGGGTCTTAATAAAATTTACTAAATCATCAAAGGTTTTGTAAAGCGCGCAATGCACTTATAAAGTTATCAGTAAATAAATCAAAATTATTTGCGGTGGCCGATTGCAATGGCTTAAATTCGAACATCTGATTAATATATGTAGATGCTAGCATACGCCGGTCTTCATATTTGTCAACGAGTGCTTGCAATCAAATTTTATAATTTTCAGCGCAAGGAGTTATACCTGAGCATACAGATAGGGCTTTGCCCGTTAGTTTACCTAGCAAATAGTATAACTTTTCAGCGTCGGTAAGCGATGTGTTGTCATGGACGGTTGATTTAAAGCTAGCATAAAATAAAGGCCATGAGCGAATGTCACCCGAAAATGGCATAAGTTCGATAGGCGGAAGTGTGAATCTGGCTTTAGATGGTGTACTAGTGCTTTGTGAATTAGATTGCGAATATTGTAAATAAAGCCTATTTATTCTACCGCAAGGAGACTCAAACGCAATGAGGCTGTTATAATCAGGTTTAGCAATAGGGTTTATTTTTAATAAATGTGAATTGTAATTATCTAAGACCTGTTTAAACTCAATACGTAAAGCATTAATATTAGAACTTCCATCAAGAAAACGCTCCATCATGGAAGTGTTTGTGTGGATGTCCGAGGACATATCATATATTTTTTGCACTATTTCAAATAAAGCACCTCGTTTAGCTAACAATAAAACCAACTCAGCATCAGGTGTGCCCTCATTATCCGAGGAATCGCTATTATTCGATGCTATTTGTTTTTTAGGCGACATTACAACTTAAGTTATGCGGCAAAAATAAAATAATTATAAGCGGGTAGTCAGTAAGCGACCTCGCTACGCGGTTGAATTATTAAATATTAGTTTCGTTAACGATGAACTTTAATTGTTAACTTTTATAATAATTATGAAGTTATTTATAACGAATATAATGCTTAAATATATGTACAAATAATAAATGTAATTTAACAGTATAATCTTCTTCTGGAAAGAGGTTGGAAGGTCCCGGAGTGCTGCGACAGCTTTAAGAATGAACAAAGTGCTTTCGAGAACCAATGACGTCCTCTCAGAAAAATCGGACGTCATGCAGCGATGGAGTGAATTTTATAGAGAATTGTATGCGTGTCATGATCTTAGTGAAGGATCCGGGGGTGACGCCGCGACTGGCAAGCCAGACACGGACCTCGATGACACTGAGGTCATCAGCATGAAAGAGATTGAACGTGCGATTCGAAGTTTGAAATGTGGTAAGGCTGCGGGACTAGACAGAGTTACTGCTGAAATGGTCAAGTACGGTGGGCCTCGCGTCTGAGACAGCTTTCATCTGCTGTGCAATTTGTGCTGGCGGACGGGAGATGTCCCGGATGATTGGCGATCCGCGGTCATTGTGCCTTTATATAAAGGTAAAGGTTCACATTTTGACTGCGGGAGCTATCGGGCGATCAGCTTGACCAGTTTAGCAAGTAAAGTTTATTCGAAGGTTTTGACACGCAGGATGCAAGAGAAATCGGAAAGATTCTTATGGGAGGCACAATGCGGATTTAGACCTGGAAGAGGATGCACGGATCAAATGTTTTCTCTCCGCATGATCACGGAGAAGCTTCTGAGTGTTAACCAGAGGATTTTCTGTGGATCTTTTGTGGATCTGGAGAAAGCATTTGATAAGGTTATAAGGAAGAAAATGTGGGAACTGTTGCCGGGATATGGTGTGGATGGTCGATTGTTAAGGGCTGTGCAGTCACTTTACTATGACTGTAAAGCCTGTGTGCAGGTAGGGCATGACCTGTCACCCATGTTTAGCGTCCAAGCGGGCGTAAAACAGGGTTGTGTCATGTCTTCCTGGCTGTTCATACTGTATCTCGACAGCTGTTTACAGAAGCTGAAAGATAGCTGTTTGGGTGTGAAATTAGGTGACATAAAAGTTAATTGTCTGCTGTATGCTGATGATGCAGTGCTTATTGCACCATCAGAAGCAGAACTGCAGGCATTAGTCACGTGTATGAAAGAGGAATGTGAAATTAAAGGTCTCCGTTTGAATGCTAATAAAACTAAGGTTCTGGTATTTGAAAAGGACGAAGAGAGAACGAAATGTGAAATATGGGTAAATCAGGAATGTCTAGAACAGGTAAATGAAATTGTATACTTGGGGAGTGCTTTCAGCCGGGATGGAAGATGTGATTTAGATGTGGATAGGCGTGTCGCTGCCGGAAACAAAGTCAATGGTGCCCTGAATGCATTAGTCAAAAGGCAAGGCGTGGTGAAGAGTGCACGCCTTGCAATACATAACGCAGTGTTGGTACCGACTTTGTTATATGGCAGCGAAACCTGGGTATGCCAGAAGAAGCATAAAAGCAAGTTGAATGCAGTGGAGATGCGATCTCTTCGTAAAATGTGTGGCGTTACCATAGCCGACCGAAAGCGAAACGAAGAGATTCGCAATATGGCAGGATTGAAAGATGACCTTATCACAAAAATTGATAGGGGCGTACTCCAATGGTTTGGGCACGTTGAACGAATGAGTGAAGACCGAATGGTGAAGAAAATATATAGAGCGAAAGTAAATATTAAAAGGTGTCGAGGTAGACCGAGACTAACTTTCGAAGACCATGTGAGCAAATTGCTCGAAGAGGGAGGGTCAAGAGTACTCGGATACCTAGACGTGCATGTATGAAGAAGTTAATGAACCTGAAAGAAGCGAAAGAGGTATGTAAGGATCGTGACACTTGGCGATCTGTTCTCTCTGGCTACCCCGTTAGGGATTGTGCGTGACGATAAGTAAGTAAGTAAGTAGTAAGTAACAGTATAATCTATAGATGTAGTTAAAAGTTGATGACGTGATGTGAACATACAACAAATAATTTATATAGATAATTATATGCTTATTCATTCTATGAATATAGTTTTAAAATTACTATGAATGTCACCTATTAGGACCTATTCTAGTGTTCTAATAAGGGTGGGGTTAATCCGAAGTCGGATTAAAATATAAATAATTAATTATATAAACGCTTATTACGATAACGATCTAATAAGGGCGGAAAGTCAAGGTCAATCCAGCGAGAAGTGACCATTAAAAATGGAGACGCCAGCAACTTAAGGTATCTTCGATAAAGATTTAGTGGACTGTAATTTTGGTGCATACGGCAAAGGGGAAAATAAATAGGTGGGATAGCACGCACTGACCTGATGAGGGCTGCCGCGCCTTCCTCCTGGAGTGTCTGCTATACAGCTAGCTCGCCACGTGGTTCAGCGCACACGCACTCTCGGAACAGTCTCGTGCAGTCCCACACTCTCCACCTTTGCCCTTACGGGGGCGTCTCACACTTTTATGAGTTACAAAGACACAATGTCTGATGCGGTGAATATTAAACATAAACAGGAGAACTCAATGTTCATCCTGCGCGGTTTGCGGTTAATGTACATAAGACGCGACGGGTGGCCGTGCGCTGCGGATGGCGTAATATCACTTAGTATAATGACGCGCGCCGAGATCCTCTTTTTCACCTCGGCGGCAGCGCGTGCGGTAGGAAAGGGAAGGAAGGAAGGAAACAAAAAATATGCACTAGTCATGTTGATAAAGTAGATATAACTTAGGACGAACTCAATGCGATATGTAATGTAATGTTGATAAAGTAGATTGTTAACTGGCGTTACCAGTCCCCACACCGTGTTTTTTTGTCTGTGCACTTCCGGAAAAACGTAACTACCAAAAGGAGTTTCCATCAACCTTACAATTCCAATAAATGCTGAATATACTAACTACTTTGTTTTAAACTATAAATTATTTTAACATAGCACTATTTTAACCTATAACAATGGTAAAAACTACTAAACAATCGCTTTTCGTTTGTTTTTAGGTTATTTTGATAGTCATAATTTAATCTTTAGTTTTTTAGTATTCCCTTTGGATGCGGTAAAAACTAATATGACTATTGTAATTTATGGGTTACATGGATTAAATTATTAGTCTTCTTATGTCTTAAAATGGTAATAGCATCATTAAACTTATCTATTTTTTAACTAACAAAATATGTTAAATGTATCCATATAAAAATCCAAAATAGATTATCCAGTACTCATATTATGTTATTCTGAAAAAATAGAAGCTGAATCGGAGAAAGATATTTTTGACTGAGACTGAGAGAGACCGAGACTAGAGCAATAATAGCGTATGGACTTGGATTTTATACTTACTTACTTACTTACTTACTTATCGTCACGCACAATCCCTAACGGGGTAGCCAGAGAGAACAGATCGCCAAGTGTCACGATCCTTACATACCTCTTTCGCTTCTTTCAGGTTCATTAACTTCTTCATACATGCACGTCTAGGTATCCGAGTACTCTTGACCCTCCCCTCTTCGAGCAATTTGCTCACATGGTCTTCGAAAGTTAGTCTCGGTCTACCTCGACACCTTTTAATATTTACTTTCGCTCTATATATTTTCTTCACCATTCGGTCTTCACTCATTCGTTCAACGTGCCCAAACCATTGGAGTACGCCCCTATCAATTTTTGTGATAAGGTCATCTTTCAATCCTGCCATATTGCGAATCTCTTCGTTTCGCTTTCGGTCGGCTATGGTAACATCACACATTTTACGAAGAGATCGCATCTCCACTGCATTCAACTTGCTTTTATGCTTCTTCTGGCATACCCAGGTTTCGCTGCCATATAACAAAGTCGGTACCAACACTGCGTTATGCACGTACTCTTCACCACGCCTTGCCTTTTTACTAATGCATTCAGGGCACCATTGACTTTGTTTCCGGCAGCGACACGCCTATCCACATCTAAATCACATCTTCCATCCCGGCTGAAAGCACTCCCCAAGTATACAATTTCATTTACCTGTTCTAGACATTCCTGATTTACCCATATTTCACATTTCGTTCTCTTTTCGTCCTTTTCAAATACCAGAACCTTAGTTTTATTAGCATTCAAACGGAGACCTTTAATTTCACATTCCTCTTTCATACACGTGACTAATGCCTGCAGTTCTGCTTCTGATGGTGCAATAAGCACTGCATCATCAGCATACAGCAGACAATTAACTTTTATGTCACCTAATTTCACACCCAAACAGCTATCTTTCAGCTTCTGTAAACAGCTGTCGAGATACAGTATAAACAGCCAGGAAGACATGACACAACCCTGTTTTACGCCCGCTTAGACGCTAATAATGGATGACAGGTCATGCCCTACCCGCACACAGGCTTTACAGTCATAGTAAAGTGACTGCACAGCCCTTAACAATCGACCATCCACACCATATCCCGGCAACAGTTCCCACATTTTCTTCCTTATAACCTTATCAAATGCTTTCTCCAGATCCACAAAAGCACAGAAAATCCTATGGTTAACACTCAGAAGCTTCTTCGTGATCATGCGGAGAGAAAACATTTGATCCGTGCATCCTCTTCCAGGTCTAAATCCGCATTGTGCCTCCCATAAGAATCTTTCCGATTTCTCTTGCATCCTGCGTGTCAAAACCTTCGAATAAACTTTACTTGCTAAACTGGTCAAGCTGATCGACTGATAGCACCCGCAGTCAAAATGTGAACCTTTACCTTTATATAAAGGCACAATGACCGCGGATCGCCAATCATCCGGGACATCTCCCGTCCGCCAGCACAAATTGCACAGCAGATGAAAGCTGTCCCAGACGCGAGGCCCACCATACTTGACCATTTCAGCAGTAACTCTGTCTAGTCCCGCAGCCTTACCACATTTCAAACTTCGAATCGCACGTTCAATCTCTTTCATGCTGATGACCTCAGTGTCATCGAGGTCCGTGTCTGGCGTGCCAGTCACGGCGTCACCCCCGGATCCTTCACTAAGACCATGACACGCATACATTTCTCTATAAAATTCACTCCATCGCTACATGACGATTTTTCTGAGAGGATTTCATTGGTTCTCGAAAGCACTTTGTTCATTCTTAAAGCTGTCGCACCACTCCGGGACCTTCCAACCTCTTTCCAGAAGAGTTTGGAGTTTTCCCTAAAGTTGTGCGACAACCTCTCGTCCGCTTCTATTCTACACCTTTCACGTACTTTCTCAATCAATGTTTTCGCATGAACTTTCTGCAGCTTATATCTTTCTTTCATCTTCTCTCTCATATGCTCATCGTTACTAGAGGCCAAGTAGTCTAACCATGCTTTTTTCTTCTTTTTTACAGCTTCTTTCACTTCATCATTCCACCATGCATCTCTTCTTTTACTATTACCTCTTTTTGTCGTACCACATACTTCTTCCGCTGCACTTACCATTCCATCCCTAAGGTTCTGCCATGTTCTCTCCACACATTCTTTCCTGCCATCGATGGTGTCAAGCTTTTCGGCTACCCTCGTGTGATATTTGTCCCTAGTATCCGCTTCCTGAAGCTTCCAGCTTCGGATGCGACAGACCGACTGTGGTTCTGTTACTGCCGTCCGGGGGCGCCAACCCGCGAACAAACCCCTAAATCTAGTAATTACTAGATAATGATCCGTTTCCAGGTCAGCCCCCCTGAACACTCGTGTATCCATCACCTGTTTTCGCAGTCGGTCATCCACCAGGAACAAATCAATCATACTTCTCTCATTCTTTCTTTCTCTAGTGTACATATGGATCTTCCTGTGATTAAACATAGTGTTTGTCACAAGAAGACCCTTTTCCTAGCATACAGCCAGTATAAGCTTGCCAGCATCATTAACCCTTTTATCGCCAAACTTTCCAAGCACCGACTCGTATCCTGGTCGAGCGATACCTACCCATCCATTCAAATCACCACATACAACAGTTCTTTCGTTTCCCTTAACCAAATCTAGAACTTCTCCTACATTCTCCCAAAACTCCTCCAGCTCAGCCCTGGAAGGCGAAGTTACCGGCGCATAAACAGCCAAAAGGAATAACTTCGTCAGTCCCATTTTGAAGCGAACCCAGAGAAGTCTTGAGTTCACAACCTTGTATTCAGTCGACCAACCGGGACGACAACAGCACTCCCACTCCTTGGCAGGCGTTCTCGCTTTCCGGGACTCCGGACCATATAGCTAACGTCCCGCCAGGGAGCTCTTCAATACCACTGCCTTTCCGTTTGGTCTCCGACATGCACAAGACATCTAATTTTTTAGATTTTTTGGATTTTATGTTATGTAAAATAACACCTTACTTTCAGAGTTATTATTCATACATGGTATTAGTGGTTTCTGGATTCTGTAAAGAAAGAACGTTCATCGCGTGGAGTGTGTGCTCGTATATAGCCCAAATTCTATAAAAAAGAACTTTATTTAGCTAGACTACTAGTGAATAATTAACCATGTAGTGGCGTTGTCAGAATATCCACTACCTCATATCATCCCGTGGGTGTTGTAAACGGCGACAGAGGAAAACGAACCAGATGATTAGCAGCAGAGGCTTGTCTTAATAACAATATTATATATATATATATATATATATATATATATATATATATATATATATATATATATATATATATATATATATATATATATATATATATATATATATAATATATAATCGGAATCTCGGAAACGGCTCCAACAATTTTCATAAAATTTAGTGTCCAGGGACTTTCGGAGGCAATAAATCTAATAGGAATAAGAAAAAAAATAGGATTTATTTACAGAAAATGTCTTTTAGTCCGTGTTTTCAAGCATTGAAAAACTGCTACAATAAAAGAAGGTAAATTTTGACACTGTGTTAATGATCGTAATAGCTCAAGGGGATATCGATCAGTCGCGAAATTGTAATGCCTTGGATCGCGTCCTGTCTTCGGTCCGATTTTTTTTCCTTTAGTTAAGTTTAAGTTAAGTTTAAGTTTTTTTTAAGAAGCGATCTTTTGTGAAAAAATCTATTATTTCGAGCCTTTTTTTCAGTATTTCTTGAAAATACGAAAATTTTAATTAAACTAATTGCACTCGATTTTTTATTCAAATAACCAGTTCAGTTTTTTCTATTATGTCAATAAATTCAAAAAATATTATTTATGTTTCATCAGTATGTAATTTGTATATAAATGTAATTACAAAAAAAACCGAGCAAGGCTCGGTCATCCGGGTACTCTCCATTATTAGGCAATCTATGGGGAAGTCTATGTTCAGCGATAGTCTTTGTTAGGCTTTAATCATTTGATTGATTATTTAAAGTAAATAAGTCTTTCGCGTATGTATTAAGATTCAGGCTACACATTAAATCATGAAGAACTAAAATTTTAAGCAAATGAGAACCAACAGTTTTTACCTAAGTTTTGATTTTTAAAGGACTTTAGTAAATAAGCATTAAATATGTATTTATGTGTGGCGGGCTTCTCTTCTGTTTAGAGTCCGCTTGGTTGAGGACCATCCTCTTATTTTTTCTACCGTCAAGCAGCAAAGTAGATAGTGTTGCGTTTCGATTTGAAACTTAAAAAGCTAATATAACTATAGGCTGTGAGGCATTTCGTCCTTCTCTTCAGAAGCAACAATGAATTAGTAGCCACTAATGCGCCGTCACCTCACAGACTTCATTTTCCATCAGATAAACCGGTAGCTTGTTAACTATGGACCCCACAATTACGCTTGTTTCATTAATTGTTGTTTGAAACATCATTTTACGACACAATATATGGAGAAGGCTTATGTTTGGCAGTAGGATTTACATTGGCTGTAATAGATAGGAATAAAACATTTCTGAATCTTAACACAAATTAGTAAATTGTAATAAAATTCATCTTATATGTACAACGTTGAACTGAGCCACAAGTATAATAGATTTAATTTCATAGATTAAGCTCAAACATATTGCAATATATTTCTATTCTACGGAGATTTTCATTTTATAATATTTGTTTCTAGTTTATTACTTTAATATCTCAGCGGTAAAGTTACCACAATCAAATGGCGCAACATTTTTGTGTTTCAATCGTTACTCTAAGGCTAAGTTATATGGCTTCAATGAGCAAATGTCTGATCTTATTTTTAAATTATATTTAGAATTTTGCAAATTTTTGTAACACGCTGCATGTTTTATCAGGTCATCACTCCATCTACTCAGCACTTAGCTTGCTTGTGCGTCTATTAAAGCCCCGACTTTTGTAGCAAAAAATATTTTTCTTTAGTTTAGGCTTTTGATTTTTTTAATTTCTAATGTTTTGCCCCTTTTGATACAAAAAGTGGAATGCCGTCTAAATAGTTACATTTCAAATTTTTTCCCTATTTTTCCACCCCTAACGGAGTTATATAAATAGGGGTTGAATTTTTTCTTCAAATTTATTAACATAAAAAAAGTCATTTAAATAGTGAAGAGAAAGAAGAAAATATAGAGTAACATACACATAAAGAAGGACAAACACTCGAAATGAGATCCTATTTCTTACTTAAAATCAGCTAACGTGTTTTATTGTTTACGACCCTATATAAAATGCCCTTTCTCCGAGTGTATAATATTATGAAGATTCAAAATTTATATTTTGGCATACACTGCAACATAAACCATAAAACTTTTAGGTTACTTGATAAATTACTTGAAACTACGAGTTCTCACCATTGAATGAATTAAATATAATTATCAAGTATCCAAATCACCGTATTTTCTCGATTGTCCCCCTTTTTTAATTTACTGATCATTTATCTAATTGCCGTCTTGTAAACTTTTATTTTCACTGAATTGAAACTGTTCAGTGATGTCTCAGTGATCGCAAGGGTGAAAACTGACAGGTTAGAGGCACACTGAACCTAAACGTTAAGTTGGAGAGGTCTCGTCTAATGAAGTCAACGCTCCGCCCCCCTCGTGCTCTAATCCAGAATCCCGAAACCTTTCAGCTCGAGTTACGTTACCGCAATCAGTGCCTAAAAGATTGCAATGCAGTGGACGATATGAATGACAAGTTCGTGGAAACTGTCCATGCGGTCGGAGCCAAGTTCTGCAAGACTCACCGCAGAAGAAAACAAAAACTCTCCGATCACAATCTTAATCTCATGGCTGTTAGTTGGGAGATGAGGCTGCAATCGTCAACAGATTTGACAGCATACAGGCAACTGAACAGACAGATCTCCAAATGCATGCGGCGAGACTTACGCAACTTTAATACTGCTCGTATCTAAGAAGCGATCGAGCGGAACCAGGGCTCCAAAGTCTTAGCCAGAGATCTGTCTGCCAGTAAGAGCCAACTGTCAAAGCTGAAGACTGAGTGTGGCAGCATCGTTTCTGAGGCACCTGAGATTTTAAGTGAGATTGAAAGGTTCTATGGGCAGCTGTACACATCATCATCGTTGGAACCACACGCAAGTGTGAGTAACGATCGAAGAGCAAGTCTTATCCGTCACTATTCCGATGATATCCCGGACGTCAGTCTAAGCGAGATTAGAATGGCTCTCCAGCACCTTAAAAACGGCAAGGCCCCAGGCGAGGATGGAATTACAGCGGAGCTTCTGAAAGTGGGTGGAACAACGGTACTTGAAGTCCTTCAGAAGCTCTTCAATATCGTCCTCCATTGTGGCACTACCCCGGAGGCGTGGAGCAGAAGTGCGATCATTTTATTCTTTAAGAAAGGCGACAACGCTCTCTTGAAGAATTACAGACCGATTTCCCTTCTGAGCCGCGTCTACGTGCTGTTTTCGAGAGTCATAACGAATCGTCTCGCACGCAGGCTCAACGACTTCCAGCCTCCCTAATAAGCCGGTTTCCGAAAAGGCTTCAATACCATAGACCACATACATACCCTTTGGAAAATTGCACAGAAGTGCAAAGAGTACAATCTGCCACTTTGCTTGGCGTTTGTGGATTATGAGAAAGCCTTTGAAATTTAGGCGGTGCTATAGTCTATGCAGTGCTGCCAAGTTGACTGTCGGTATATCGAAGTGCTGATGTGTTTGTACAGTAGGGCTACGATGGCTATCCGCGTACAGAACCAGAGTACGAAACCTATCCAACTGCAGAGAGGTGTAAGACAGGGTGTCGTTATATCCCCAAAACTCTTCACCGCTGCGTTGGAAGACGTTTTCAAGCTACTGGACTGGAAAGGATACCATATTAACATCAATGGCGAGTACATCACTCACCATCAATTTGCCGACGATATAGTCCTTATGGCAGAATCGCTGGAGTACCTTAGCACTATGCTCAATGACCTCAATAGTGTCTCCCAACGGATAGGTCTTAAAATGAACATGTACAAAACAAAGATCATGTTTAATGTCCATATCACACCTATGCCGGTAGTTGTTGGGAGCACTATGCTCAAAGTTGTTGACGAGTACGTTTACCTGGGACAAATAGTCCGACTAGGTAAGTCCAACTTCAACCGAGAGGTCAATCGACGGATTCAACTCTGCTGGGCAGCGTTCGGGAAAACATCTTCTCGTCAGGTATACCTCAATCTCTGAAAACTAAAGTGTACAACCAGCGCGTGTTGCCAGTGATGACTTACGGATCTGAGACGTGGTCCTTCACTGCTGGCCGTATGAGGACGCTCAAGGTTGCTCAGCGAGCTATGCAGAGAGCTATGCTTGGAGTTTCTCTGCGTGATAGACCCAGAAATGAGGATATCCGCAGTAAAACCAGAGTGACCGACATAGCCCAACGGATTAGTAAGTTGAAGTGGCAATGGGCCGGCCATATAGCTCGAAGAACCGATAACCAATGGGGAAGAAAGGTTCTCGAGTGGCAGCCTCGTACCGGTAGGCGTAATGTAGAGCGACCCCCCCCCCCCCCCGATGGATGCAGGTGGCTCAGGACCGTGCTTTGTGCCATTACTTGGGGGAGGCCTATATTCAGCAGTGGACTTGTGAAGGGCTGTAATAATGATGATGACGATGAAACTTTTAACGTTGGAAGCAAATTTTTCACTTGGCTATTAGGATCAAAATTACCAGCGTAAGAATGTTGGCTGTCCGTAGATTTTTATGGTTATATATAACAGGTAACTTATACTATGGTAATTATTATAAAGCTATTCGTTGACAGAGTTGATCGAAAATCGTATACGCGACTGTAAATTGATTTACTACCATTTATTCGAACCAAGGCTCGCCTTACTATGATCTACTTAACAGAGTACTACATAAACTCTTTCGCCCTCCCGGCCATACGGCTCTGGAACGACATCCCGCTTGAAAAAAAAGCTTTCAAGTTTTTTATTACGAACCAAGTCACTAGTAGTATTTGAAAAAATCGTTTTTTAACCTACACAGGTCTCATATTTGTTCTGACAAAGATAATATTTATTTTTAATACGCAGATGGCTAGTCTCCGTTGAGAGTACATAACGTAACTGCGTGGCTTAGAAACAATAGAAGTAGACTTTCTGACATTATGCTTAAAAGTTGTACCAAAAAGAAACATATTTTTGAAAAAATTGTTTTTGAGGTTTCTCATAATCTACCTCTCTAAACCGGTTAAGAGAGTATATTAAAACGAATGTCGTTCCGCTATTATATTTGAACGCCATCAAATTCGTTCAAATCAGTCAAGCCATTTAAAAGGGTTTATGAGAGGTTTACATATACAGTATACACATACAAACACACACATATTTACAGACATAGTAACATTCTCGTAGGAATAGTCAGAATAGCTTCCTATAAACTCAAAATGTCGATATCTAATGGAACCTTAATTTTAGGAAACTGGGGTAAACCAATAACTTCCCGAATTTTTCCTTAACTTTCATAGCGAGAAGTTACCAAAATCAAATCACACATAAAAAGTCACAGTCGAATTGCGAACTTCCTCCATTGATTTGAAGTCGGTTGAAAAATCATTTTTTTCTGTACTCTTTTCTATTCTATTCTATCGCTCAAACTCAAGAAGAAACAAAAAAATATATATCATGATTGGTTGCTCAATATAGATTAGTTTTAAGACAATGACATGACTACTTACATTTTTGGGCTTATCAAAATAAATAAATAACGTCTTATATGAGAATAGAGACTCGATATTAACAAAAACAGAACATGGATTTCTCAAAATGTTTGTTTAGTACTTATACTATGTTATTCTAAAAAAATGGGAGCTGAATTGGAGAAACATATTTTTGTAGCAGCTAGCGAAAAGTATAGGCAATTACCCGTTAATGTTAGAGCAATAATAGCGTATGGACTTGGGTTTAATGTTCTGTAAAATTACACCTTACTCTCATAGTTAATATTCATAAATGGGTTCTGTAAAGAAAAGATGGTTATAGAAAGCAGTAGAAATTATAGTTGAATTTATTTATTACCAGCAGGTAGACAAACAGACACTAGTTATAAAAATGGTTGGTCATATTTTAATGGCATGTAAATAACCCCCTCAGCTCAATTCGAGATAGTAATTTTGTTAAGACTGTCAGACAATTTAATTTAATTCATATTTTTATAGAATAAGGGTAACAAACGAGCACTCAGTCCACCTGATGGTAAGTTGATGCTTTAGCCCATAGATATCTACATCTATTCTCGATAGTTCCACCAGTTCTCTATATTCACAATCCGAAACACACCGTCATTGGGCTGTTATTTTTAGCTCGTGTTCTGTAATAAAGTGGCCATTCACCGCTCGAGCCGACCCATTCGTGCTACGACCATAATGTAATTGCAGTAAAGCTCTACCACGTGAAGTAAAAGTAACACACTAAGTATAATACTAATAAAACTAATGGGCACAGACCTTATATTTCTTAAAAATTGTGGATCAATTAGTCCACCATATCAATTATGACCTCACATTTGTTGACCACAATCTTTCCTTCAAACAACATATCTCATACCTCTCAAATCGAGTCAAGAGAGTTAGTTACATAATGAAGTTGCTCAGGAACTGTGCTGATAAAAAAGACACTTCGTATGGTTTATTTTGCCCTCTGCCAATCCTAATACAATATTGTATACCAGCTAGGGGTGGTGCCTCCAAAACCACGATGTTGCAGTTGGAGCGGGGCACAGAGAGCAGTTCTCAAGGTCATGTATAAAAAGCCCTACCGGTACCCTACGGCCGATCTTTATCGGGATAACGAGGTTTTTAGTGTACGCCAGTTGTATATTCTATCCGCAGTTTTAAAAACCCATGTAAAAGTAATTCAGTCGCCTATATACGACAACCTAATCACTAAACGAATATTTAAAACCCCAATTCCGGCTGCCAGGTCTGTTTTCGCGCAACATCTTCCACAGTTCTCCTCCTCATATTTATAACAAAATACTTAAAGTCTGTGACATCAAAAATTGCACCACTTTGAAAGCTAAACATATAGTAAAAAGATATCTCACCACACTGAATTATAATGATACCGAAAACTTAATATTAAAGCAAAAATGATATCAAATTATAGCTACGTTTCACTTTAAAATATTGTATTCATATTTTTCCTAGGAATAAAAAATAAATATTAATGTAAGCGACAAATAGTTAAAAACTATCTTCCTAAATTAAGAAATAATTTGTTGTTCTGTATAATTTTGGGTACTTTTAATTACGTAAGTAAAACTGATAACCGTACTCCTGGTCCCCAAGATACAGGTTATGCCTAGTTTTAAATTCTTATTAAATGTACAAAAAGGTACTGGCGGGACCTTTTTGTACATGTAATAAGAATTTATATGTAATTAGTATTTAATTTAATATAAGTTAAAATTAATTTAATATAACTCACTTTTTTCCCAATGTTCAGGTCTGTAGCTCTATTTCTAGGAATAAATGATTTTTATTATTTTTATTATTACATGCCCTTAAAACATGTTATTGCTTAGACATGCAGGTTACATGTATAAAATTATCTTATCTCTATAGTATATCCCCATTTGACATAACGATTAGACATATATCTCCCCGTCCGTAGCATGGGGCCGAGGCAAAGAGAAAAAATTATCCCTTTTTGACATTTGAAAGGGACAATTTTATCCTCTTTCGCGGACGTGGGTTTAAGTTTATCTTCAAATCTTTTTAATAAAAAAAGATGTCTCGGGCCTATTGCAACTACATTTTCGTGTCAGAAATTGAAAAACAAGAAAGAAAATTACATCAGCGATCGATACGTGATCAGAATACTTAATCTATTGGAATTCTCCGACAACGAATTTCTACGCCGGTTTCGGATGCTCAAAAATTGTTTTGTATTTGTGTAAAGAACTCTATGAGGCTTTAAAGCCTATTAATTCTGTGGATAGACTACCAGTGCATATTGAAGTAAGCATCTATTACAACCACCTTGTCCAAAAACATCGTATATTTGCAATCAATACATGTGGCTTGTGTAACTTATCTTAATATTTTTTCTAGGTAGGTAGTTAACATCTTTCAGTCTCTTGGCAGATGGTAGTTATCTACTAGAGAGGTACGAGTCAAGACCATGGCATGGCTGTTGTTCGAAAAACAAATAATCAGCAAATACCTAGGTGGATTGAAAAGTACTCGGCCTAACACAGATCCATTCAATTCTAAAAATCAAATCTACCCACATTATTTAGTTCAGTTCAGACTAGTTTATTGTGTGAAGTTCGAAACGTGTGCGATAATTAGTTGTGATTTTATAAATTTATTAACAAAGTAATCGGACATAATTTCCGCGAATGGAGAAAATCGAGCAGCGTGCCGTCATTAAGTACCTCCATAAGAAGGGGCTATCATCAAAAGCCATCCATGATGACATGGTCAGTACATTAGGCAATTGTGCTCTGTCATATTCATCCGTCAAAAAATGGATAGCAGAATTTAAGCGTGGTAGAGAGAGTGTGAAAGATGAACCCCGCTCTGGAAGGCCTTCGACGTCAACTACTGACGAAAATATTGAAAAAGTACTTGATTTAATAATGGGAGACCGCAGAATAAAAATTAGAGAGATAGCCGAGATTATAGGCATCTCTTATGAACGAACTCAAAACATCATTGTCAACGAGTTGGGTTTCCACAAGGTGTCTGCGAGGTGGGTTCCGCGACTGCTTTCAGTTGAACAAAAAAGGACGCGATTGACTATTTCACGCGACTGTTTGGAGTTATTTGAAGCCGATGCAGATGATTTTTTGAATCGTTTTGTTACTATGAACGAAACATGGGTTCATTACTGTACACGGGAAACAAAACATCAATCAAAACAGTGGAGAAGACCTGGTTCACCACCCCCTAAAAAGACTAAGTCGATTTTGTCGGCAAATAAGGTGATGGCTTCAGTATTCTGGGACTCGAAAGGTGTGATTATGATTGATTATCTTGAAAGGGGTCAGACTATAAACTCTGATTACTACTGCACCTTACTACGTCGTTTACGAGAGGAAATAAAAGAAAAACTTCGAGGAATGCTCAGAAGAAAAGTCCTGTTTCATCAAGATAACGCCCGTGTCCACACGTCAGTACAGTCAATGGCTGAAATTCACAACTGTGGCTTTGAACTGTTACCGCATCCGCCGTATTCACCTGATCTGGCACCATCAGACTTCTTTCTGTTCCCTAACCTAAAAAAGCACTTGGGAGGTCAAAGATTTTCGACAAACGACGAGGTCAAAGCAGCTGTAGACGCATATTTTGACTCTAAGGAAGAATCATTTTTTTTCAACGGTCTGAATGCTTGGAAGGGGAGGTGGCAAAAGTGTATTGAACTTGATGGTGATTATGTAGAAAAATAAAAATATAACTGATTTAGTATGTGTTTATTTTCTTGGTTAGGCCGAGTACTTTTCAATCCACCCTCGTACTTGACCTCAGTTATTGGGGCCATCATTAGAATGTGGGGAGCAATATACTTTAATTAGTCTCTTGTGTAGGTAAATACAAGTTTCAGTGCATCTACTTCTTTCATTTTATTTTTGACTAATACTGAAGTGAATGTCATTTCCGGGCATATAACAAGCAAGGCAAAATGTAGCTAGAGGATACCTAGCAGAGCATGGTCTGCCAGATATTCTTAGGGCATCCGCGGTCTACAATTCTAATTTAAATTGTTCAACTGGTAATAACAAACAAGTTATAGTTTTTAAAAACCTAAATCCTAATAATCAAGTATTTTTTTCCAAATAAAGAATAGTAATATTATATTAATCTAATATTCCCCTTTCCCCAAAAAATAACTGTAACGCATGTGTGCCACAATAGTCTTACAGGTGGTCCCATAAGACTATAGTCGTCCAGGCTAAAGATTCTACAACCTTTCAGATGGCAGTCACCCCTTAAACATTGAGTTATTGAGTTTCAATAGCTCAATGCCATGATTTAATTACATAGGTTGTGTCAACAATAACCAAGGCGAGTCCATGGTCAAGTCATATTTAATGATAATAGAATCGGTCTTTAATATATTTTAGGTAAGTATTATAACGTTTTAAAATAAAGTTATCAAACTTAGTAAAGTTACAATTCAAAGATTTAAATTAAGAAATATGTTAATTCTTTAGCAAAGCTTGCTAAATATTTTAAAGACATACGAATACGAAATAAAGACATAATTATAAAATTATTTATTCCTTGTATTGTTTGAAATCATTACATTTTTATTCATCTTGCTTCATCATTTTCAATTAAAATTAGATCTTTGTGACTTATAGTAGACATCATATTTGATATATTTTGTAATTTTATTATAATGGCAGTAATTGCGGGGATAATTTTTTTTTAATTTCCTCAAGAGGTTACACCACCTCCAAAGGGTCTGTATTGTCCAGTTTCACAATTGGCTTAATTCTAGTCACATATTTTTTAATAAATGCTATCACAAGCAAAGTAATACCTGCGATTTGATACAAGCAATGTATACTTTACTTAAATATTATACAAAAGAAAATAAAGAAAGAATTAGAATAATATAAAAAATAAAAACAAGGCAGAAATACGCTTAAAATAAAAAATAAATATAACAATTATTATAAAGGACATATTGTTGAACAAAAATTATTAACAGTTTAGCAATATAATAAAAAAAGGTAAAAGAAAATATAAGTAAATCTAAATCTTTATATCTTAAAACTAGTTTATAGTTAGTATAGTTTATAGCTTTATACTATGGTATACTATCTATGCGCGGGGATAAGTTTATCTACTGTCGATATTATATCCATCATAGCCCCACGCTCGCAGGGTGGATAAAGCTTTGACATAGGGCTAAGACAATTTTATCCCTTGTCAGTGGATATAATCGGTGGATAAAATTTTTATCCCCTGCTCATGCTAGCCCGGCAGGAGCAAGCACTCGCAGTATGTTTCACAGTACGTGAGCAATTGCTTAAATTCAAGAGCTTAAAATTGCAATTAACAATTTCATTGGCGCCGGCTCCAATGAAATTGGTAATTGCAATTTTAAGTGTTTATTTACCTTGTGCTCGACGGTAAAGGAAAATAAGAAAAAAAATTGAAGACATGGCAAGTTTACCAACACGAATTAGGGTAGCAAGGTGGATTTTTCGTTGCTCTAAAACCCTCATAAAATGAGAGGAGGTCTGTGCTCAGCAGTAAAACGTATATAGGCTATAACTTTACTTTTCTTTACATAAAACAAGAAGAATCGAGTGAAAATTTCAATTACTATTTAAGATTTATTTGGAAAAATGATTTATTCGGAAGTTAATTCGATATTTTTGTGTTATTTGCCATATCTTGGTTGATATTTAAAAGTGACTTTCAATAAGTATAATTTATAATCTATATTGAATAAAAAGTTTTTGTTCCTGGTTTTGTTTCAAAAAAAGTTTTTTTTTGAAACAGAACCAGGATTTTTGATTATTTTGATTATTTACATTTTTAAAAAACTTAAACACGTCTCAAAAGTTAACAAATACAATCTTTCTCTCAGTCTAAACCATACTTTAAATGTTTCTATTCAATTTAGATATATTTTAGTGTTGTATATTGTTTCGAATGATGAAAGTCTACCGAGAATCTACTGCTGCCTTCAGCTATATCGATATCAGATGTAAATTTCTCCCTAAAACGAACATGTCTCAACCAAGGTCAGCTGCTATATATCTCGGTTTTGAGGTACTTGTCCGAGCATGAATTCGCTTTAGATATCGTAGATAATATCACTTATTGTAAAGTAAAATAGTGTGCAATGAATGTAGTATGAATATAGTATGTTACTTTTGAATGTAATTTTTACCACAAAATGTTTAGTTTCTGCTAAAGTTACCGATCTGTTTTCGTGTTATTTATCATTTTCTCTCTCTCTCTCTAGTTTCATGACTTAAAATCCCGTTATTTCAAAAAAGTTCGTATTATGAAACAGCTTATTACTAACACACGAAGCGTTGGCTGCTCCCCGGGCTTTGCCCGGCAGGATATTTTCCCTTTCATTCAGTTAAACAAAGCAAACATATAAGGATAATTTATATTTAAGTATTGGGGATAACTTGGTTAAACTCTACGGTTCTAAACTACCAAGCTATTCTAATGTATCCATAAGTATAGCTAGGTAGGTGAGCCACCAAGTTATCATTATATGCTTATTATCTAAGAACAGCTTGGTGGTTCAGAGAGGTGGAGAGCACTTGGACTTTGCTAGTGCAAGAAGAAATAGCGGAGGCCAAGTGCTCCCCGTAAATTTCCCAAGACTTGAATAGCTCGGGTTCAATATCCGTCATTAATAAAATCATTAATTGCAACGTTACATACTGTTACCACGTATTCGGTGGTGAAGGAAAATATTGTGAGGTAGCCTGCATGTCTAAGCAATAACATATTTTCAAGGGCATGTGAGGTCGTAATTGACATGGCAGACTAATTGATCCACAATCTCTAATAAATATGAAGTCTGTGCCCAGCAGTGTTATTAGTATTATACTTAGCGTGCAGCTTTTACTTAACGTGGTAGAGCTTTACTACAATTACATTATGGTCGTAGCAGGAATTGGTCGGCTCGATCGGGAAACGGCCACTTTCTCACAGAATGCGAGCTTAAAACAGCAATCTAATCCTGTTGTGTTTCGGATGGTGAATTACTAAAAACGATACTGGTATTCCGTCTTAGTCCTCAGGGGTCAACGCATATGCATTTTCATTCTTAATCAAGAATAGATGTAGATGTCTTTCTGCCACAGCACCCACTTACCATCAGTTGGACTAAATGCTCATTTGTTACCCATATTCTATAAAAATATAAATGACATTTATGGCTGATATATTTGGAAAAGTTTCTTACAGTATTATCACAATTATCTCGTATTGAGCTGAGGAGGTTATTTGCATGCCATTAAAATATGACCAACCTTTTTTGTACATTAGAAAAGTAAACACAATAACTTTTGAAAACATCAATTGTTCAAATCAATCTATTTCTTAATCCCTTCGTCTATCATGTGGGAAGCCATTTAATGTAAATGGTTGTTGTAACGCGCCGATACTTAACTATGCCACCCTATGCCTCGCTATCACACTCGGCTAGCCGACTAGCTCTGAGATATTGGTTATGTTCCAAAATAGAACCCAACTTAGAGACTTAAAATAGTGACCTGAAGGTGTACTTTGGTGAATGCTTAGTTAAAATACTGATTATGATTAGATGAAATACTTTTTGAAAACGAAATTGCTTTATTACCTTTAACCGCTTCTAACGGGAAGACTGAAAAACTGAACATTAAATTATGAATATCAAAGTAACCTAAAAACAAATTAAGAGCAATTGTGTAGTAGTTTCACCATTGTTATAAGTTAAATTTGTGCACTGTTAAAATAACTAATAGTTTAAAACAGAGTAGTAAGTATATTCATAATTTGCGTATACACACTATATACTAAGAAAAATGTTTCAAAGTGGTTGTGTAAAGAAAAACACAAAGTAAAATGCCACTGCATTTTACTAACTAATAAGTAAAGTAACTCATTATTTCCAAAGTGCGGCGGCGGTTGCAGCCGTTTAGTGGCGGTTGAGAATATCCCCTACCCCATATTTTACCACGGGTGTCGTAAGAGGCAACAGAGGAAGACAGACAGAAGAGGGCAGGAGCATCTTCCTGATAACAGCAATTATACAAACTGAAAAAAACTGAGATTGCCAACCCACTCTTAACGCGAGTCAACAATAGCAAACAGCTTTTTAAAAAGTATTTATATATAGATTTTTAGTTTTAGGAGCTAGTTCAGTTGATTTTTGCGTACATAAGAGCTTAAAATTTTATGTAAAAATTAAGAAAGAAATGTTAAGTATAACTTTGGAACAAAAATTCCTTCTTAAACTGAGTTGTGTGTAAGAAACACAACTTAACGAAATTCGGGTTTCTACGGGAATAAAGTTTATGAATTCATTATTGTCGTCATATACAAATATATCTAGAAATATTAACCTCTAATTTTATAGTAATTTTCCTTTATAATTGAACCTCCAATTTTATTGAAGAATTCTTAAATTTATCCTCATCATTTTAGGATGAACTACATAAAACCTTGTTTAATATCGAACGAAAGATTTAATAATAGCTAATCTGAATATCACATCTGATAGTTTTCCAAACGTATCTCGAACTTAGAAGCTCCACGGCTACACGGTTGTGCTACATATAGACTCCAATTTCGGTAGATTTAGCAGTACTTCTCGTTTATTTTGAAATATTCCCGCGGTTCTGCAAACACTTCTCTATGATATAGCATATTCATAATAATAATATAGGGTACAAAGTAAAGAAACTTGGTATTATGTAAATTAAATACAATCTTTTTTAAACTCATATTTTCAAAGTACAACGTACATTATGATAAAAATACTATTAAACAGTTATTTCTTCAATTTGTAATATCCATTCCAAATGGAGATTTGTGAATGACTATGTGTGATTTAATTTTTTTAAAGAATAAGAGTTGACAAATGATCACATAGTCCATCTGATGGTAAGTGGCTGCTTTGGCCCGTAGACATCTGCATCTATCTTCGATTAAGAATCAAAATCAGATGCGTTGTCACTCCTGAGAACTAAGATGAAATGCCGCATTACCATTGAATATGGTTATCGGTTCTCTACACTTACTCTACAAGCCACAGCAGCATGGGGCTATTATTTTACACTGGTATGCTGTGGGAGTGTGGACTTCCCCGGATGAACTAAGCCTTCGTGCTACAACCATAATGTAGCTGCTACATGCCTCTACCATGTGATAAAAATCACGTGATCTTCATTTAATTAATTCGTTGAATGCCTAGTGATAACGAAAAAACATAGACACCTTGAGCGAGGAAAATTAATTTTGAACCGGATATTTGAAATGCCTTTTCATTTTGGCTGATAACCGATGTTGTAATTTGACGTCAAAATACAACAAGAATTGTACCCGTGATAATAAATTGAAGAGGTTCAATCAAAGCCTTCAGGTAAATAATAAATTACATTAGCCACTGCTAGTATTTAAAGGTCGAATTATATTGAATCAGGCCGCGTTAATATTACTTACTGCTAGGGATGTACGACGATGGACGCTTAATTAAATTAACTCATTTTGAACAATTTTAGTTCCATGAACAAATTACTACGTACTTTACACTCGTGAAAATTCATGTAAGTACTACAAGGTTAGGACCAACTAAATACAAAAAGATAAAACTAATATTTCTAACAGTAAGACTTGTCATTAAAAATCTGTATAATATATATGTATTTTGCATATATTTTTCTTATAAAATTGTAGTGACAAATAAACTTAAAGTCTTTATCTATCTTCGTAAAACTAAAAATTATGATTTAGCAAAATAGAATAAGAGTCGCGTTTGCCAACCTGCCTGTCAAGCGTGGCAATATATGGGGGGCGGTAGTCACTTAACATCAGGTGAGCCTCATGCTCGTTTGCCCCCTCTTCTATAAAAAAAAAAACCATGCAAAAATCATTCTATGAGGCAATGGATGGGAAAGGCTTATTTTCAGTACAAAGCTTTTTATAGGCTGTATTGAATCAATGAAAAATATTGAGTTGGATTACATTGTAACGAAAAATCGTTTTTCTCTGTTATACTATTACAGCTTTTAAATTCAAGAAATAGTATAAAGCTGTGTTGAAACTTAAATACATATTTCTTGTCGCTGGTGTAGAAAGTGCTTCGAGATATCTATTAGACAACAATTTTTTACTTAAATACGATATAACTACAGACAAATAAAGATGAATTGAGTTTACCCAATATTTCCAGTGGAAGTGTTGAGAATCGAAGAACCTTTTTAGTGGTAACGAGTTATTTCATCTCAGAGTTGACAACGCATATTGCATTTTTTATCAAGAATAAAATATAGATTTTTGGGCCTCATTTAATTTTAAAATAGCAAAAACTGAAATAATACTAGTTTTTATGGAATTTATCGCGTATATTTGACTTTTTAAATACCCGACGTTTCGAACGCTTTACAGCACTCATGGTCACGGGCGGGACTGAGATGTTCAACGTCCATATGTCATAGTTAACCGCGGTTACCATAGATTAAAATTTAACTTTTGTTCCGATCTATGCAGTATGAACTTACCCCCCCCCCCCCCCTCGTTAGTCTCGCCCGTGACCATGAGTGCTGTAAAACGTTCGAAACGTCGGGTATTTAAAAAGTCAAATATACGCGATAAATTCCGTAAAAACTAGTATTATTTCAATGTGTAGTGTTCGCGTAAATATAAGAAATCATTAGTAAAAACTGACCTTAAAAAGCTAAGTAGAATTATAAGAAATAGGTTATTTTATTTTATTAAATACATACCTCTATTTATTTTATTATTATAATATAATCAATAATAGATTTAGTAAAAGAACAAACATTTATTATTACCTAAATACTAAATTGCATTCTGTTGAAATTTATTGAGTCGAGATTCAATAGATTCAGATCGTTAACTAGAATTTGTAGTTGCTGAATTGTAACAACATGCCCATAAATTGCTTGTGTTTAGTGATTTCGAGGGACTTCAACATGTCGTCGATTTCACATTGCGTAACCTTTCAATTGCTTACTACCAACACTGGATTTTATCCTAGTTAGAGTTAAATTGATGCTTAAAAATTAGAGTCAAACGTAAGGTCTATTGTATTGAAGAGTAAAATAAGTTTTCCCTTTATTTATTGAAAATTTTTTTTCAAAAATCAAAAATAAGTTGCCAGTCTTTTATCATCATTATCGTAACAGTTCTTTACGAGTACACAGCTGAAAATGGGCCTTATCCGATGAATTCTATAAAGCACGGCCCTGAGCCCAAATTCAATAAAAATTGTAAAATTCAGAAATTTAGTCTTTAAATGGCTGTAATTTCATTCTATAGGTCGCTGTCTTTTAGTTACTGGAAGTATGTTGGCGTTTTCCTCACATTTTTCTTATTCCTCATCGCTAGTGTACAATAGCCCTTTCAGAACAGTAAGTTATAATCAGTAAGTAGTAATCGTGCGTTGATGTTTAAAAAATTGTACTGATTACTGAATTTTATTTTACCGCGCGAAAACGACTTCGATCGTTTGTGCATTGATTTCATTTTATAATGCGGAGAGTTGCGTGGGAATAGACCATATTAGTGGCGTGTCGTGACGTATTCAAGAGGGACGTTCAATTCGTGGATCGCGACGATCGACGTGAGTAAATTATTTTTCATTATTACTTATCATATTTATTATTTTTCATATCTAAATAGCTAATGTCGATATTTACGTTCATTAATATTAAATAATCCTAGTAAATTTATAAGTTATAACTGTCGTAACCGGCCCGCGAAATTTAAACGCACGATCGTGCGTTGTCGATTTTAATTTTTTTCCTTTAGTTAAATGTTCATACCAATAACCTCGCATTTTTTTTCTCAGAACAACCTCTAAACTACGAGTTGTTACAAAATGTGCTTGGAGATGGGTTGTCCATCAGACCTGGACATATCGGATAAGGAGACAGAATCGGCTGTCAATGTGCCTCGACTACTAGATGATGAGTGTGATATACCCCCAGAGATTTCACCAGCCAACCATAACATCGACAGTAAACCATATCAAAATATGACTTTGACATAGCTGCAGTATATAAATCAGGAGAACTTTCCCCCACCTGCAAACTCCTGCCATCTCGAAATGCCTAATTGTCGTCAGGCACAAAAGAGACCTAGAATCTGGAAAGCTGTTACTTTTACTGATGTCGAGCATAATTTTCGTTATCGACCGGAACCCTTTGAAACTAAAACTCCGCTGCAATATCTTTCTACATATTTCAATGAAGATTTTTTCAAAAATACCGCACAATGCACAATTTTGTACTACCTGCGTAAAACTGCGTCAGTCGTGGGCACAACTTCTCAAGAGATGTGCAAATTATTTGGTATATTTTTATTTATGCGCTAGTCAAATGCCAGAAGACCATTATTTCTTATTAAGGAATAACATGCACGTAGTACCCACAGATGAACCACCTTCAGGAAATTCAAATCCGCTGTGGAAGGTACAGCCCGTTCTCGACGCTGTTAAGAAGGCTTGCTTGTCTCTCAAAAGGATGGCAGGTGAATACTCAATCGATGAACATATTATACCTTACACAGGGAAATGTAAATCTAAATATATTAACCATTGTATATCTAGAATTTAATGTAAAATTTTTGAGAAGCAGGATTACTTTTTGTCGTTCTGAAAGGGATAGTCCACTGTTTAACGTATATCTTCCATGTTTTATATTAATACTCCCTGTATTTGCCTTAATCACCAAGCTTAGCAGGGAGTTGGCCATCGCAGTATTAGAGATCTCGTTACTTTGACACTGATACACGTCGCTGGTCTAGGTATTTTACATCTGTACCTTATAATTATTGTTTAACCGTTTATTAGGTATTTTCTTAATAGAATAGAAATCAAATGAGCATGCGGCTCACCTGACGGTGACTACCGTCGCCTATGAACAACCGATACATCAGGGGAATCGCAGATACGTTGCCGGCCTTTTATAAAAGAGTAGCTTACTCCTTTTTTTGAAGGTCACTAAGTTGTGTCGGTCCGGAACAATATACCGGTGGTAAATTATTCCACAGGGAAGAATTCATCGTAGGAAGAATACTTCAAGTAAAATGCAAATTGACTGCCAAGCATCCAGAAGCAGTGAGGATTGTGTCGTTAATTTTGAGGCAATGTGCGTTTGAGAAATTTGGCGGCTGGAATTAATCCTAACATTCTAAGAGCGCTCCCCGTGTATACGCGATATAAAATGCAAAGGGATACAACATGCCTACGCAGTGCCAGTGAATCAGCCTACCAGAAAGAACTTGGTCGTCGATAATTTGAACCTCTTCGCGCTGGATGCAGTCAAGTGGAATAAATTGGCACTGGGATGACCTGGCCCAGAAATAAGAACAGTATTCTGTCTGAGACCGAACTTGCGCTTTGTAAAGTATCAAGCAATGTGCCGGCATGAACACTGTTTTGCTCTGCTGAGCACGTCAAGCTTTTTAGAGACCAATTTGGCTTCCTTTTCCAAGTGACCATGAAACTGCACACTATTCGATATACCGACGGCGAGGGTTCCAATGCCAGCTGAAGCAGCAAGGTTGTCTTGAAGTCAAGGAGATACGACAAACCGCTGAAGGGAACCCCCTTTCAGAGGTAAATGCGCAAACTTGTATCTTCTGGGGATTGAATTGCGCTTGATTTAGGCGCCCCCAATCCGAGACTTTGTTCAGCAAAGAATCGACTTGTGACACAAGTTTGTAACGGTACTCGGCAACGTTTTCCCGAGGAATATTGTCGCAACCGGTGTATAAGGCGTCACAAGTTCTGTCGTATACACAGCAATGAATGTCCAGTTTGCAACATATCATTACACTTACTCACCTCGTACGAAACTAATGGTATGAAATAGGGTGATGGATTCACAGTCACCGTCAAGACACGATTCGTTTATACTAATCAATTATATTTTTTTTATAAACTTTACACTAGGACTTTCTCCTGTATCGCGGAGGCAGCTGATAAACGTAAATTTAAATAACAACAACAAACACCCATACCAATAAAACTTTTTACCCTTATCAACGAAAATCTCCCTTGTTCAAACCCTTAATTTGCCTATCTTAGATTACGCTGATGTCTGTTTTTTGGATGCCACAGAGGAGCGATTACAAAACCTTTGCATTCGGTATATTTTCGGACTCAAGAAGTTTGACCACGTCTCTAAATATAGAAAGCAACTAAAGTGGCTCCCGATTCGATTTCGCAGGAACACTCGTATCCTTTGTCTCCTTTTTAACATCCTACACAGCCCAAATTTCCCTACATACCCCCGAAATCGATTTACCTTTCTTAAATCCCCAGATACAGTTTGTGGATCTCACCTTAAAACTCTCTTAAAATTCCCATCCTTTAATACTCATTCATATTCCCGTTCATTCTCCGTAAGAGCAGTAAGACTATTTAGGAAGGAAGGACTATGTAGGAATTCGCTTCCTACTCACATTCGAGAAATCAAAACAGTGACATTGTTCAAAAAACGAGTGAAAGAACATTATTTATCGCTGTCTTCTGTGTAAGTCTCAAGTCTCAAATCTCTGATATTTACAACTATTTACCGTTACATATATACACATGTACATATATATATATATATATGTATGTATGTATGTGTGTGTATATGGTTATATATATATATTTAATTATGACTTTATATTATATTAAGTATTTATGTGTGTATTAATATGTTTTGTTTTTGTTTATGTTTGTTTAAATATGAATATATTCATATATATATATATATATATATATATATATATATATATATATATATATATATATATATATATATATATATATATATATATATATATATATATATATATATATATATATATATATAAGTATTTGAGCTGACGTATATATTTATTTTATCCCCATATGTGTTGTATAATAACAAAGTGCACACCTTATAATCATTTATTAATCATATGTGTTTGTACTGGAAGAAATTTCATTGTGAGATATGTAAGTAGAGCCTTTGTACAAACTTTTTATCATGATGTGTCCTCTCCCTAATTGTGAAATAAAAATTAATAAATAAATAAAAATTATATAAGGGCCATACAAATACCTGTTCCGCGCAGGATTCAAACCCACAGTCCTCAGTGCCTAAATTCAACGCACAACCACTGCGCCACCGAATCGTGTCATTCACTGTCGTAGAATATACGATATTTTATTTCATTCTTATGTGTAATATTTAGATATGTTTTTATATGTTCACTTTTGATTTATGTTTTATGTAATCACTGTCCAAGGTTGACTGGCAGAGAGTGCTTCTAGTACTAAGTCCACCTATTGCACTTATACTGTTTATAAGGTTAAATAAAGACAAATAAATATACTTGTTGTTTTAAGTTCTTGATAATTTGCTATGTCGTGAATTGAAAGATACATAATTTTCAATTTTAACGTAGAACGGTATTGGTGTTACGCCAGCTTGTCTGTTGTGCAGGTTTCACAGATTGTAATCACTAAAGAGTTGCCAAATAACTTCTCGTTAGTGCCAAGTTTGATTATGTATTGTAAAATTACTGGTGCAGTTTCCATTGTTATAATATTTGTTACTAGCGACTCGCCCTTGCTTCGCCGGGACAGGATCTAACAACGAGGCCTTATTTAAATTTAAAATAGTTAATTACATTTATTTTATAAATTATCTTTAATTTTTTTTAAAAAAATCTTTAAGTTTTCTGATAAAATATAGCCTAGGTTCCTCCTTTTCTTACTCTGTATCTATCCGTGAACATCCATCGTAATTGGTTTAACAATCTGAAGACACAAACAAATTAAAATGGTTATCAATGTCATAATAGCATGCACATAACCCCCTAGGCTCAATAAAAGTAAAAATTTATCAAAATCGTTCGAGCCGTTTTCGAGTTTTAGCTAAACTAACGTATAGCAACTGAGCAATTGATTTTTATGTATAGAGATTGTATATGTAGTTTATTTTACATCTTCGTGGCTTAACAGTGAGTTCTGGCACCATGGGCCACGGTTTGAATCCCGCACTGAACAAGTCTTTGCAAGGCCTAGAAGTAATTGTTTCGGGTGTGAATGTTTGTCCTTATTCAATTTATGTATGTAAAATCGATACTGAAGAAAATCTTAGTGTAGAAATCACGTATTAAACATATCAAAATAAATAAATAAAACACTTATATAAATATACTTTTGATTGTTTTAATTGTGATTTGTTTTTAAAACATACGTAGGCGGTCCCATAATGAATTGGCCTAACTATGAACCAATGAAGGAAATGAAACGAAACCAATTTTATTTTTCAATATAATTACCATGAATACTAACACACTTCTGACATCTGTGAATCAACATCTCTAAACCTTTATAAAAATAATCACATTTTTTATCCTCAAAATGACTGAAGACGGCCGCCTGCAACTCTTCATCGCTTGAAAATTTTCTTCCTCTTAAGTCCCGCTTTAAATTTGGAAATAAATAATAGTCGGACGGGGCCATGTCTGGACTGTAAGGTAGATGTTGAACTTCTGTGAACCCGCATTGACGAACTACATCCTTCGAAACACCAGCGGTATGAACAGGGGCGTTATCATGGAACAACAGAACACCTTTAGACAGCTTGCCTCTTCGTTTTTTCTTTATCTTGTCTCGTAATTTATATATTAAAGAAGCATAATATTCGCCGTTCACGACTATATTACGTTATTTAAAACCGACCATCAAAATGCCTTGAAAATCCCAAAATATTGTGCACATCAGTTTTTTAGTCGATTGTTGCACCTTTTCCTTTCTAGGGGGCTTTTCACCCTTATAACACCATTCCATTGACTCGCGCTTGCTTTGTGGATCATAATACAAGATCATAGTTTCATCACCAGTCACTAGCCGCTCGATCACAGTTTTGGATTTTCGCCACAAAGATCCAAAACTCCGAAGCGCAGCGCACTCTTTCCTGTCTCTGTACCGCTGAAAGAAGTTTCGGTACCCATCTTGCCCTCACTTTTTTCATGTGAAGATGTTCATGGATCGCGCGATGAACGGTACTTTTAGAGAGCCCAAGCCTTGCTGCAATTTCTCTAATCTTCAAATGGCGGTCACTCAGAACCTCCTCTTCGATAAGAGCAATCGTTTTGGGAGTGAGCACTTCCACAGGTCGACCGTCGTGGCCAAAGTCTTCGACGGTTTCTCTCCCGAGGCGAAACTCTTTCACCCAATTTTTCACTGTGCTATAGGAGAGGGCAGACTCCTTATACACGCCATCCAATCGTTCTTTTATTTGGGCAGGGGATAAACCTTCCTTAAACAGAAACTTTATGACACTTCGATACTCAGTTTTCGACATTTTGAAAAAATACGCGACTCTCGTTATTCAAATGCCCGTTAAACTAAGACTAAGCATTTCATGTCGATGCATGTTTCTTATATTAAGTGCACGATAAACGTACTATTTAATGCAATACAACATGTAGCGACATGTCGCGTTGAACTATATCAGGCCAGTTCATTATGGGACCGCCTGGTATATACTGTTGTAACGATAATTACTACGTAGTAGGACTCGATTTTTGCCTAGAAATCCATCTGTTTATGTAGGTATAACCTATTTCTGACTACAATGACTATTGAAGAGCACATCCTAGAACATCTTGAGGCGATAGGTTGTGATGGGACTAATGTTAATTCTGAAAGTACGGAGGTATTGTTCGACTCTTTGGAAAAGGGCTACAAAGGCCCCTCCAACGGATTATTTGTTTACTGCATACGAACGGGCTACCATTAAGGCATTTGTTAAGGCACGGAGGCACTTCGGGGCCAAAGTCCTGCACTGATCAATTGGAAAAGATACTAGAAACTTGTGAACAAACGCCGATTAAAAAATTCCAACCGATCGAAGTAGGATCACTCCTAGAAACGGCCCCAGATTTGAGCACAGATCAAAAGTAATTGCACGAGATCGTTTCTGCTTTTCCAGAAGATCTAGTAAACAGGTCACCAGATACAGAATCTCATGTACAATGGCTCACACATGCTAATCGAATCCTACATTTGTATGTAGCAATAGAGAAACCAACGTAGAATTTGATAGCTCTGGCTACATTTATCGTTAAAGTTTACCCCCCAGCTTGGTTTGTGATTAATAATAAGCCATCATGTAATGATGGAGCTTGACATCAATTTAATAATAAAGATATTAATAGTTGCTTTGCAATCATCCGCTCAATTGTTTCCAAAAAATAAAAAAGCAAAACAAATAATCCGTTGGAAGGGCTTTTGTAGCCCTTTTTTAAATTAAGCGGATGGTTGTAAAGTAACTATTAATAGGTATCTTTATTATAATGGATTTCCGCGAAGTAACGCCTGATTCTATCAATTATCTATTTAATAATAAATTAGTCTGTCAGAATTCTTATAAATTCTTGTAAGAAGTGATTGACCTCGTCGTTTTACGCAATAGCACAACCTGAGAATTGACTACTTGCAATGATTACAGATGATAAAAAGCATGTATTAAATTCGTGAATTAGCATATATTGATAGCATACAACAGAGTATACAATAATCCTTTGCACCAAAGCTATTCGAGATGCTTGATATTAATTTCAGCGCAATAATCTACATTGATAGGATAAATTGACAACACACCGTTGCTTAACCGCCGATCTTGATATACCTAAGTGACCAAGAAATTCAGCAAATTGTCCAGGGGAGGGTGAATTTTTGTTTTTACGTCATACCCAGACTATTGAGCTAGCTGTCAAGTTGACGACAGAAGCGGCCATTTCTCAATATAAGGAGGTTATAAAAGCAAAATTGTAATCCGGTAACGGCGGTTCTACACGTTGGCCAACACAGTGGCGAATGTAGTGGCGAAGATATTGGCCGAGAGTTTGTGACGGCATCCACATGTTGGAAGGTCGTTCAGTTTGCTTCGGTTCAGGCCAATGTGCGGACGAATCTATTTTATTTTAGACGACGGCTCCGCGGCGCAGTTGCTTTGCAATGAGTGGCTGCGCCGGGGGCCGCGGGTTTGAATCCCGCACGGAACAAGTATTTGTATGTCCTACAAATAATTGTTTCGGGTCTGGATATGTGACCTTGTGCAATTTATGTTTGTAAGCTGCCCCCGCGATACAGGAGAAAACCAATGTTTGGAGGTAACGTTTTTATAAAATAATTATAAAATAATAGTGGATATTAATGGGACTATATTGGTATACGATATACGATTAGCTTTATTTATTATTTAAATGCATCATAAACTGGAATAAATACCATTAATTAGAACTTATTTTAAAGTTAAAGGAGTTATAATCGATTAGTCTATGTTTTAAAATTGGGTTTTGATTTTAAAGTTTAGCAAAACATGTACTTGCTTTTCTATCAGACATTTAATGTATTTAAAACACCTTATAATTTATTTGGTAATTTAAACATTTTTGAGAAAGACAAAAACAATAGCAATAAATATAATTAACACTGACTAATAACTAGGTACTAATTATAACTTAAAACATAAAAGAAAAACTCATGACAAGGAAAGTGGCTCAGGACCATGCTTTGCGGCAGTCTGTGGAGGCGGATGTTCGGTAGTGGACTTGTGAAGAGCTGTAATGATGATGATGATTCGAAAACTTGCATGATTAAATTATAAGAAATTGACGTTTTTTTATAGGATAGGATGCTAAACGAGCACACAGTTCACCTGATGGTAAGTGGTTACTGTGGCCCACAGACATCTACATCCATCCTCGATTATGAATCAAAATGCAGATGCGTTGTCACCCATGAGGACTAAGATGAAATGCCTCGTTTTCTTTAAAAAGGGTCTCCGGTTCTCTACACTCACCGTACGAAACACAGCATCATTATTATACTATTTTACGCTGATATTCTGTGAGAGCGTGGTCCTTCCCCGGTCGAGCCAACCCATTCGTGCTACAACTATACTTCTAATATAACTGCATGGTTCTACTACGTATAAACGACATGCTTAATTTTTTTCATTTTAAAATTGTTCTCGTAATAATCTGATTGTAAATAGATGTTCATTATTTTTTGATAAATGACTTATCGATTAAAATTTAAAATTAAAATAGGAATATTTAAAGTTGAAATTGGCACTAAAAGTCTGGTAATTGGGGCATCCACCCTACAAAGCTTGAATATAAAATTTAAATCAGGTGCGTGTAATCACTCTGGGAGCTTGTAGCAAACTAAACGCGCGCCCAACGTGTGGACGCGGTGACCAAACATTGCCAACAATCCTTTGATCTTTTGTAAAAAACCGACACCACACGGATCTCTCGCCAACTTGTGGGCCATCGTTCCAATATATACCAATGAAGTCCAAACACCCGCCACTGTGTTGGTCAACGTGTAGAGGTGCCGTAAGAAAATGCCAAAATTCGAGACGAAAAGAGATTTTAAGGCAAATCGCCGATTTTTTTAAACATATGATTTGTTTTACTTTTTTATTAAATTACATTGTAAGTATTCTAGTTATATCATTAACTGTCATTAGGGGGTCATTGTAGAAGCGTGCTCGTCGCGACCCCTGCCAGCCCTTTTCAGGGCTGCAATTCTACACAGCTGCGCACCCATGCGAACGAGGGTTAGGGCGTCCCCCCAAGGCGACGCACACCAGCTCGTCCCCGTTGGTGTGGAATGCAGCGCGCAAAGCGGCGATGGGGACCGCCACCCGTCACGCACAGCCCGACACGGCGGAAGGTGGAGGACGGAGTGCAGAGTTGGCACGTGGAATGTTAGAGGAGGCATGAGAGATAAGACGAATGAGTTGATCGAAATAATGAAAGAAAGAGAATTAGATGTCGTGTGTATGTCGGAGACCAAACGGAAAGGCAGTGGTATTGAAGAGCTCCCTGGCGGGACGTTAGCTATATGGTCCGGAGTCCCGGAAAGCGAGAACGCCTGCCAAGGAGTGGGAGTGCTGTTGTCGTCCCGGTTGGTCGATCTTATGACTGAATACAAGGTTGTGAACTCAAGACTTCTCTGGGTTCGCTTCAAAATGGGACTGACGAAGTTATTCCTTTTGGCTGTTTATGCGCCGGTAGCTTCGTCGTCCAGGGCTGAGCTGGAGGAGTTTTGGGAGAATGTAAGAGAAGTTCTAGATTTGGTTAAGGGAAATGAAAGAACTGTTGTATGTGGTGATTTGAATGGATGGGTAGGCATCGCTCGACCAGGATACGAGTCGGTGCTTGGAAAGTTTGGAGATAAAAGGGTTAATGATGCTGGCAAGCTTATACTGGCTGTATGCAAGGAAAAGGGTCTTCTTGTGACAAACACTATGTTTAATCACAGGAAGATCCATATGTACACTAGAGAAAGAAAGAATGAGAGAAGTATGATTGATTTGTTCCTGGTGGATGACCGACTGCGAAAACAGGTGATGGATACACGAGTGTTCAGGGGTGCTGACCTGGGAACGGATCATTATCTAGTAATTACTAGATTTAGGGGTTTGTTCGCGGGTTGGCGCCACCGGACGGCAGTAGCAGAACCACAGTCGGTCTGTCGCATCCGAAGCTGGAAGCTTCAGGAAGCGGATACTAGGGACAAATATCACACGAGGGTAGCCGAAAAGCTTGACACCATCGATGGCAGGAAAGAATGTGTGGAGAGAATATGGCAGAACCTTAGGGATGGAATGGTAAGTGCAGCGGAAGAAGTATGTGGTACGACAAAAAGAGGTAGTAGTAAAAGAAGAGATGCATGGTGGAATGACGAAGTGAAAGAAGCTGTAAAAAAGAAGAAAAAAGCATGGTTAGACTACTTAGCCTCTAGTAACGATGAGCATATGAGAGAGAAGATGAAAGAAAGATATAAGCTGCAGAAAGTTCACGCGAAAACATTGATTGAGGAAGTACGTGAAAGGTGTAGAATAGAAGCGGACGAGAGGTTGTCGCACAACTTTAGGGAAAACTCCAAACTCTTCTGGAAAGAGGTTGGAAGGTCCCGGAGTGGTGCGACAGCTTTAAGAATGAACAAAATGCTTTCGAGAACCAATGACGTCCTCTCAGAAAAATCGGACGAAAAATCATGCAGCGATGGAGTGAATTTTATAGAGAATTGTATGCGTGTCATGATCTTAGTGAAGGATCCGGGGGTGACGCCGTGACTGGCACGCCAGACACGGACCTCGATGACACTGAGGTCATCAGCATGAAAGAGATTGAACGTGCGATTCGAAGTTTGAAATGTGGTAAGGCTGCGGGACTAGACAGAGTTACTGCTGAAATGGTCAAGTACGGTGGGCCTCGCGTCTGGGACAGCTTTCATCTGCTGTGCAATTTGTGCTGGCGGACGGGAGATGTCCCGGATGATTGGCGATCCGCGGTCATTGTGCCTTTATATAAAGGTAAAGGTTCACATTTTGACTGCGGGAGCTATCGGGCGATCAGCTTGACCAGTTTAGCAAGTAAAGTTTATTCGAAGGTTTTGACACGCAGGATGCAAGAGAAATCGGAAAGATTCTTATGGGAGGCACAATGCGGATTTAGACCTGGAAGAGGATGCACGGATCAAATGTTTTCTCTCCGCATGATCACGGAGAAGCTTCTGAGTGTTAACCAGAGGATTTTCTGTGCTTTTGTGGATCTGGAGAAAGCATTTGATAAGGTTATAAGGAAGAAAATGTGGGAACTGTTGCCGGGATATGGTGTGGATGGTCGATTGTTAAGGGCTGTGCAGTCACTCTACTATGACTGTAAAGCCTGTGTGCGGGTAGGGCATGACCTGTCACCCATGTTAGCGTCCAAGCGGGCGTAAAACAGGGTTGTGTCATGTCTTCCTGGCTGTTCATACTGTATCTCGACAGCTGTTTACAGAAGCTGAAAGATAGCTGTTTGGGTGTGAAATTGGGTGACATAAAAGTTAATTGTCTGCTGTATGCTGATGATGCAGTGCTTATTGCACCATCAGAAGCAGAACTGCAGGCATTAGTCACGTGTATGAAAGAGGAATGTGAAATTAAAGGTCTCCGTTTGAATGCTAATAAAACTAAGGTTCTGGTATTTGAAAAGGACGAAGAGAGAACGAAATGTGAAATATGGGTAAATCAGGAATGTCTAGAACAGGTAAATGAAATTGTATACTTGGGGAGTGCTTTCAGCCGGGATGGAAGATGTGATTTAGATGTGGATAGGCGTGTCGCTGCCGGAAACAAAGTCAATGGTGCCCTGAATGCATTAATAAAAAGGCAAGGCGTGGTGAAGAGTGCACGCCTTGCAATACATAACGCAGTGTTGGTACCGACTTTGTTATATGGCAGCGAAACCTGGGTATGCCAGAAGAAAGACGCTATGCCTTTGCCAGAAGTAAGACGCTGCTGCCCATTTTCGGTTTCATTTCCCTGTGTGAAATCCTACGAATACCACGAAATTATATTAAAGGGCAGTGGATTCTTTTAAGCCATCACGACATGAAATTCAAACTTACAAAGTTTCAATTTATATCAAAATGAATTTTAAGGAGAAATTTCTCCCTACTTTAGTACTCCTTGACATATAATTTGTGACAACTCTGGAAAATGGAATTGTTTCTAGTTTCGAACGCAAGTTAAATTAAATTACTAAAATAAATTTGGAGTACTGTAGTGAGAAAGTAATTTTGATAAAATAGGTCCTTTACCGTTACCTTTGCCTTCTAATAAATTCCGCAACTGAATATAGGTATTTCCCATAAATTGTCACATCTCTCATATTTGCCACAGTTGCCACGCTTAGCAACCGGGTTGGCAAACGCAGTATTATAATTTAACTGGTTGTTAGGGGACTTTGCTGCCCATCTCTTGACTTTTTCCCTTTTTGTTCGTTCTTTTTTTGTTGTTTGTTTCTTGTTTGATAAAATAGGTCGGACACACAATTATTAAGTACTTAATTATTAAAAATCATATAATTTCAGATCACTAATTATAAAAGAAATGTGACAATGCCCTTGTATAAATGTTATAGAGTTTTATAAATCCACATGCAGATGCCTGAATAATCTGAAATTTAGCAAATTTCAGTATAAAATGATGGCAACACAATAACTTCTTGACAATGACCAATGACAATGAATGAATGATTCTCATAAGGAGAGCTCATGATCATTTTGTTTTTCTTGATGATTTTATGGCTTTAAAATCTTTAGTTTAAGAATTCCTGGTAGCTCAGGCCTAAACACTCGCTGTAAATTTCACAATACGCGAGCAACCCGGGTTCAATCCCGCTGGCACCAATGAAATTGTTAGTTGTAATTTTAAGTGCTGATTTATCACGTGCTTGGTAGTAAAGGAAAACTTCGTTAAGAAACTTGCATTTTGGAAAAATGCAAAAGAAATTGGGAAGACATGTGAAGTCCAACAACACGCATTAGGACAGTGCGGCAGATTCCTTGCCCTAAAACCCTCCCAAAAGTAAGAGGAGGCATGTGCCATGCAGCGGCAAGTACATAGGCTGTAAATTTACATTACATTACTATACAGAAAAAAATAAACAACTACTTAAACACGAAAATTATAAAGTTTTACCGAAATATCGGCCCATATCAACAATGGTCTTGTCATTTTTAATAATGGTTTATTGAAGTATCTACTTTGGAAATCTTGAGAACGCAAATGGCAGATTTAAAAATACCACGACATATTAAAGTTTACAAGAATACCAATATTTTACATAAAATCACCCTTTTAGGTTTTTGTGACGCAAGCGAACGGGCATACTGAGCTGCTGTATATTTACGTGCGAGCAACTATGGCAAGCGTACGACTACCTACCAAAATCCAAAGTATCGCTTAGTAACTGAGTTATAACGACACCGCGACTCGAACTTATGGCTGCCCTACTACTTGCAAAGCATTAACCGCATTTAATTCATCGCGATAGTTTGATTTACAAATAAATCATAATCACTTACAATAGCAAAAGCATTGACTTCAAGAGAACTAAGTCGTGGGCGCAGCTAGTGTCTATATAAGTACATATTTTTTTTATTTTACGATACTACCTCGCTGGTCTAGTGGTAATAAGGGCGACTGCTGATCATCATCATTCCCGAGATCTAATCGGTCGGGTAATAGTTAGTTATTGGGTTTTAGGGTATAGAGTATTTTCAGTAAGTTTTAAATCAATCGCCACATAAAAAAAACTAATACTAAGGGTAAAATTTTACAACCTGTTTCTTCGTCTTATGAGTAGAATTTTTAAAATCTCTATCTTAGTGTACACCAACGTCATAAAGGGCAGCTATTGCCCAAATTTCAGATTTCTACGTCTGGTTGTTTGGGCTGTGCGTTTAAAGATAAGTCATTCACTCTGGACATCTTTTTTATTTAAATAGATAGTAAAAATATCCGTATAATTATTTTCGATATTCACACATTAATATAATATTTATTGAGTCTGTTATTTACTTTTACTTTTTCCAGTTTGCCTTTACAAATGTGAATTTTAGATTTATATATCCATTCCAAATGGCCGAATTCTTAGCTGGATTGCTCTATAATTCCCTCGTAGAGCAGTTCAACGTCGATATGGTTCACTCAATTAGTCTGAGAAATTGCTTGGAATGGCCAGTACATATAACTGTTTCATATACTTTATTTAAAATGTTTCAGAAAAGCTAGAATTTGTAGAAAATATATCTTTTGTAGAATTTTAAACTTTATTATATGACTTATATTTTTTGGGTGTTATCCGAAAAATAAATCCAGCACCCATTTCAATCCGTAGGCAATATGTGAATAAGAAAAATTATAAAAAAATAATTCAATTCAGACTTTTAAAGTTTTAATGAACGTTAAGAATGTATAGGTACCGGTTTGGTAAACAAGAACTTAAAAAATAACCGGCAACAGACGCAATGTCGCCTTTTAGGAATAAGATGGTATACCCCACAGCAAATATGCTAACTCTCTATACCTTTCGGACCAGAACAAAGTAATGATAACACTGCTATTTGGGGAGCATAAAAAAGATATGTTGCTACATAGACGTACTCCTATAGAACTCTTCAGAAAAGAAGTCCACCTTAGTAGAAGTGGTTTCTACTGGGATCGAGGTATTCTATCTTAGTCCTCAAAAGTTTATATGGCCATAGGAATTGAAACCTTAGAATGACCTGAACCATTAGATGGAATCCGTGCTCGTCTTTCATTCTCTCACGTTTACTTTAAAAGGCCTGGGCTGAGACTTGACTGGGAGCAGCACAAAGATTTAGTGACGCCTTGTACTGTAAGCATAAGTTACTGACACTAGGTTTTTTTTTGAATCCACAGAGTCAGTAACTCATTCATGAGACAATGTATACGCTATTATAACAATTTCCCAGAAAATATACAAGATTCTATTACCAAGTTATATAGCTATAAGTTATTATTATGATATATGATTATGATTTCTATAGACGTTAAATGACTTGAGAGAATAAAAACCAACCTGAAAGCAGAGATTAATTAAATTCTTTTGTCTTGTATTTAACATAGTAAAATTAACTAAAAAATATAGTGATGATGTCTCAAAATTAACTCGACGACATTTGATTTATTTGAATAAATTAAGTTTATTGCGTCATTCTCAATCTTTAATTTAAATATATTTTATTACATTTATTTTAAAATTGCATAATAACGTAAATATGATACCATAAACATGGCAGTTGAATCATACCCTCGCTCACTGTGTAATTTCCGGTAGCGCCCGACAGCTTACGATCTTGTGGCCGACCAGTCGTGAAGCTCATGTTGTAAGTAACTGAAATATATTAAAAAATGAAAACAATAAAAAAAGCACTAAAGTCGAATCAAAATATAGTTTATTTTAATATATAATTTTAAAACAAAGTCACTAGAATGTATATTAAAATAGTCTTAATAACATAACACCACTTACACCTAATGGTAAGTAGATGCTGTGGCCCTTATCTATCTATCCTCGAATAAAAATAAAAATACAGAAACATTGTTCCCTGGTTCTCTTATTTCACCAGAAGAAACTCAGCAGATTAAAGCTACATTTCACGTTGGTATTCTGTGAGATTGTGGTCATTCCCCGGTCAAGTCAACCCTTTCGTTGTAAAATCATATTATAGCTGCAGCATGGCTCTACCATGTAATTTTTTTATATCAGCTAATCACCCTCTTAATCCTTTAACTTGAGCCGCATCCATGTCGACCATTTATAGAGCTTTGCTGTTCCTGCAATTTGGCCCATTGAATTCAGTCTCTATTTCAGTGGGAGCATTTGGTTTGATTTGTTGACTAATGCTTCATAAACTGTTTTTCACATAAATATATTTGAGATTCATAAGAGTAAGCAATTTTGTTAATAAGTTTAATTTTATGATATAATAAAACTCTATTTAATTTTTAATAAGTAAGCTAAAGCAATGGGTGGCTAAATAGCTCAAACCACCGACAACCGAACCAAACGTAGGGTAGGGCATCTCCACACTAAGTATAGTGGCGACCTGGTTAGAGATACAAGAAATAAATGGTTGCAGGATGTTGAGGACATTTTTAAAGGGCATTCTTGTGGAGGAATGTGTTTAGCGGAGGACTTGGACTTGTGAGGGGCTGTTATTTCGATGATAACCTTGATGAAATAAAATATATGGGTATGTATAATATAGATTTGTCTGTTCCTCCTTAACTTTTAGTTCAATTTTCAGATATTGCTTGGGTTTAGTTTTAATTTTATTTAAGAAGGATTCATTTACTTGCTACAAAATGGAACTCAAATAAAATTTACATTTTAACGACGTTTACAAAGCGACCGCAAATTGGGACTACCTCTCTGAGAACTATCTAATGAAGATGGCGCTTACATAGGTGCGCTATATACCAAAAAAGACACCATGGTATAATTAAGTTACTTTTGTAGATTTAGATATATCGCCATAATTATTGAATATCAACTCTTTACATTGAATGCCTATTCTTCTTGTAGCTTACACATTTAGGTACATTCCTATTTACCTCCCTTTTTCTTTTGTTTTCAAAACATTTATACCCCAAACGTTAACTCCCACACTAAGATTTTCTCCTGTACCATGGATTTATGTATGCACACTACCTCCGGGCAGTGTGTATAAATAAATTTAATATGAATTAAAATCCAGACCCTTAGAAATTATTTGTAGACCATGCAAATATTTGTTCCGTATGGAATTCGAACTCGCAGCCCCCTGTGGCGTTATTCACTGCTAAGCCACTGTTCCACGAAGCCGTGCTTTGAAACTAAAGATCTAAGATCATCCCATATTGGGCCTTTGCCATCGTGGTGGATTGGCAAAACGGATCTGTAATTTTAATTTTAATGGCGGATAGAAGTAGATGTCTATGGGTCAAAGTTAACACTCGTGATTATTTTTATTTAAAAAAATTAAACAACATTGGCACTTTCGAATATAGATTTAACTTTATAAAAATTGTAGAAACAGTTAAAGATTAAAAAGCCAAATGGCGCAAATTCGATTTTCTTTCTCGAAACACATCGCTCTCTTATGGAAAGATGTAGAGAATTATAGCACATGAGTAAAGAAACCGTAGAGAGGCAAAGCTTCTAAGGAATAGTCAATATTTTTACCTATTTTCGTAGGGTTGAAACAGGAGGATAAAATTTAGTAAACAAAACGTTTAACAGCTTTTATTATATCCTTCAGATAAAATATTTTTTCACTTATTCTAAATATTTTATTTTTATTATTTTGCTCTTCAACAAGTTGTTTTGTCTTTTAATTAAATGGTAAATTCTAAATCTAATGTAGTCTTAAAAATAATCTATTAAAAACACTTATATGGCATAATAATATAATCTTGCACACGATTTAATACACATCATCCTAATCAGATATATTCTCACATCGGCTAGAACTTGAACAAGCACCGTCGTTTGTCGACAAGTTGAGTGTTGGAAAAACATTTCCAAAAATATTTTACTGTTAACTTTTTAGACTCTTTCTAGACAGGATTTGTGAAGTAATCCTCTCGGATTCTACATAGTTGCCTTTTTGATAATCAACATGTTTTGAAAGGAAATCTTCTCGTCCGGCAGCTTTTATCCACACTTGTCCTCTGAAATAAAAAAATGAATCTAAATATATAATGAATAAACGTAATTATTTTATTATAAACATTACATAAATAACCGTTTTATCACTTATAGGTAGGTACTACGTTTTCTTTCAATGTTGAGGTATATGTAGGAAGTATCTATCTACCACTTAACTATTTACCTAATGGTGTTTTTGGGATAATTAAAAAATGCTATATTATATTTGTTCTAACATTTTTTTTTCCATAACTATCACACAACGCCATCTAGTCCCAAGCTAAGCAGAGCTTGTGTTATGGGTACTAGACAACTGATAAACATACTTATATATTTCTAAATACATAAATATTATAGATAAATTACACCCAGACACAGAACAAATGATCGTGCTCATCACACAAACATTTGTCCTGGGTGGGAATCGAACCCACGACCTCCGGCATAGCAGTCAGGGTCACTAACCACTAGACCAACAGGCCATATTGTTCATACAAACAGTAAATTATATTCACACTTTTTTATATTTCATTTGATACCACTAATTCTTTAAAAAACAAAATTTGACACCTATTGTTCTTTACATCACTCTGAGTTTAAGTACTGTCCGAGTCGGCATAAAGCAATTTCTTTATTTCACACGAGCCTCAATTTTGTTGGTACTGTAAGTGTAACAATCATAGTGCCGATGTATGAAGCTTTGCTTCTCTACGGTACGGTTTCCTTATTCGTGTGCTTATAGCAGCGACCTTGCTCTTATTTTAGCTCCCATTGGGCGAGATCTTTAAAACAGCTTAGTAGAATGTGCAGTATTTTTTGGCGATCCATTTAAACTTACAACTTACTTTAGGTTTAATTCCTGATATTTTTTTACTTCAAGTATTTTCAATTCCTAATATCGTGGAAGTACGCGCGTCATACGAAATACATTTTACTTAAATAATTGCATAATTATTCTATTAATTGTACAGATTCTGAAATAGCTAATATAATTTACTTTTAGTTACCTCCAATTTTTTTCCATTTAGTACGAACTGTAGTCGTTAAATTATACTACATTATTTATAAGAAATTAAAAAATAAAGACAGTATATAATTGAAATTACAACAATCTTCTTGGTAAAATGTATGTCTGGAAAGCAAGAAAAAATAGGTTTTAGTTAAACTAAGTTGTTTCGCCTCACTACCTTACCTTACCACTACCTATAATGTACCTGACATTATGTTTTACTATCAGATGGGATAGTAGTCGAATACTTACTTCTAAGAGAAAAAAAGTATTTTTCTAAATTAAATGTTATAAAACGTTTTAATGTTTGATTTAATAACGCAAATATAAAAATAAATATAAGCTTTTAAGCTCACTGTCCGTGAAATTGGTTCCTATCTAATATAAAAACTATATACTTATAAAATACAGAAAGAGATTTGGGATTTGAATGGAAGCCCAAAGCTAATAGCTTATAGGAATATAATAATATATTAGAAGTACGTCTGAAGGTTAGAGCGGTATAGGTTGAATCTGACGTCTCCGTCTCTGTGCCGTCTGTGCCGAAAAGGAATTTATTGTCAAACGTAATAATTTTGCATTTAAATAAATGCTTTTTTATTCGCTTGTCAATTTTTTACATGAGTTATACAAAATAACTTTTTTTTAAACATGTTATATCATAAAATGTGCACAGAAATCGGTCAGAATACCGGCATACTGCGCATTTAGTGAGAACTTCTTATGCTTGACAAATAGTTATTTCATAACCGCTATTAATTTTTATTCATTGTAATTTTTTCTAAAATTAATTTAATTTTTCGTTTATCACAAATAATTAAATTTATTCAATCGAGTGTAATTAGCCTTTGCAAAGATTCATTTTGGAAGTGCAAAGTGTATTATAAAGATGATTGAAAATCCAAAAGTGCACAAATTATCAATTTACTTTTATTAATTACCGAAACACGTATTTCCTTTAAAACTAGCAAGACGGGAAAAACAGGTAACCTGCAAAGGTGGTCAAGGGTTATTTGACCCATCACTGTTCCTAGTCTCTAATTACGATTTGTAGTGTAATTGTTAGAATAGTAGGCAATATTTATTCTTTAAAGGCAAATTAAATACATTTTTCCCTTTAAGAGTAAATATGTGTTTAATAACAAATATTTACAGTCATGATTGCGTCTGCCACATAGTATTTTTTTTCACAAATCACACACTTTATTATTTTTAGTTTTACAAAGAGTTTCATAGCAATTACGCCTATTCTTAACAAAGCTACTTGCATTTCTGAGGCGATAGTATGTTGCAGTGAGGTTTTCCGGGTGGTTTCTTCTAAAATGTTATTCAGTACAACCGCCAAATGCAGAATAAATTCTCTTCTACGTATTTACTTTTCGTTTATTTCTTGGTACAACACCCATGCATTTTTTGCAGATAAATCTAAAATATCGTAAAATACTTGTAACAAACATCTTCTAGAAGGTGCTCTTGTACTGGATCTTCTCGCCATTTGATCGACCACGTTAACACAATATTTATTTGAATTATAAAACATAAACGTTTTAGGGTTTTCTTAACATCGCCACTTAGTATATAAACACTATCAAAACATTTTTGCTTCTGTTTGTTTGATAAACAGTCAATAAGCATAGGTCATTTTCTGTCATGTTTAGTGCTTTGGTGTCATATAAATCCAATGCTAGATTTTTTACATACAATGAAATGTCAAGTTTCCTTTTATTAATACCAACCTAAGTTGTACAAATTGAAATCAAGTGCTGTGCGAAATACACAGTTGTCAAAAAGTTGTCCGTAGTCACACTTCTACCTTTATTTGTTCTATCAGAAATTGTTCTACATATAAGATACAAGACGATGGGTTGTCCAAGATTTTGTAGCAAACAACTGTTCATCTATTGTTACATTTCCTCCCGGTTCGTAGTTCGAAATCCATTTCAATAAAGCAATTCCATACCTGAGGAATCAACGCACATTTATGTGTTATAATTCTCGCAGATTGTTCCCCTCTAACATACTGCACCAAACAGAATGGAAATGAATTTTTCAAGTTCTTCTAGGGAAATATACCATGAATAACCAAACCGACAATTTTATTCGGCTTCAGAATTTTTTTTATTTATCGTTAAATCGTATCATCCATCAAAAGTTTTTAGTCTGTCATGAATTCTTCTTCAACATGCCTCCGTACATAGCCGATAGGTCCTGACTATTCAGTCACAACATTATGACTTCCTCGGCAACCTGCAAACTCTAAGGTATTTTCAAGTACGAATTTACACAATATTCTACCTCGTGACGTAATATTATTAAGAGAGGTATATCCATAAAATGATATTTGAAAGCCACGTATTCACCGTTGCCGAGATGATTTCTTAGTTTATTGTTAAATGGCAGTCCATGGTATGTTGCTGTTTGAATCTACACGAGAACTTGACTCAGGATCTGCAGGTATAACTATGCGATTGATTGTCTGGCAACGATTGCAATAATATTAATATTTATGATTTACCGACACCACTCCGATAATAATCCACTCTTGATAATACGATGTCTTACAACAAGGTGAAATAACATTTGTAATACAATACCTTATATTGAAATGATTTTACAACTTTATAATGAAAAAAAGTAAAGAAAAGAGGTTAGTATTTATTTGCGTAGAGTCAACTTAGAATGAGAACGAAACTAATCTAAAGGAGACATTTGAATTTAAAACTTTCCCTCAGTTCTTAAGTTAAAAGTGAGGCAGTATAAAATTGCGTTTAATTTTATCTTTGTATTTGCGTACACATTTCCTCTCCTTTAAGAAAGTGTAAATATTTTGTAATTTTACTGTCAGTACTTATTACAAAAACAGTTAAAAACGAATGTAGTCTGTACACATGAGTTGTGATCATACCTGTTAAAAGTGGAATTATCAGTTTAACAGTTTAAAGTTGCGTACTTGGATTCGAACCCAGAACCTCATGATCAGCAACTGCATTTACGACCATTAGATTAACGAAGCAGTTAAAATAGTGAAATAAGCCTAATAATTAAGGGTACTTACTAGTTACATATGCCTACCGAGACCTTGCAAGCAAACAGGATGCCTACAATGTAGCATCGCAGGCTAAGCAAATAACAGCGCGTGACTTAAGAATAATCAGCGCAGTGCCATCAGGAAGTCACCTACCGCCGGCTAAGCAAAAAAACCAGTACTTTATTTACGTGACGTAAGAATATTTATTACTATAAAAACCAAGTTTAATTGTTAAGACAGGCCAGTAGTAATTAAGTTAGTTTGTAAGTTAACTAGTCTAGTATTCCTGTGTATTAACATTGTCACAGTAGTTAAGTTTACTTGTAAATTAGAAAATAAAAGTAGTGTAGGAAAAAGTCTTTGTCTCCTTCTACTTCAACCTTCTAAGCTAAGCTGCCGCAAACAAAAGTTGCTGCTTTGGGCGTGGGCGTTTTGGGTTGGGCGTGCATGGGCGCACAATAATAGACGATAATAACGTAGATACAAAATATCAAGAAAAAAACTTTTTTCATGAGACCATCTTGAAATACGTTCTACGTCTAAACTGTGAAATGTAACCGTACCAAATTTTAAGGATATATAGATATATATATATATATATATATATATATATATATATATATATATATATATATACATATAGATTGCTATTCTGTTATTTTTTGTTATTCTTTAAAGCCTATCGAAATTTGCCCTGCACCTGGAAGTGACTTCTAAAATAGGATTACGGATACATTGACACTTCTGAAGATAAATAAGAAATGACTAGCATCCTGTCAATGTTCTGACTGTCTATAATACAACGCGCAATGTAATAATAATTTCACGTATAATGACAACTTCTTACTTCCCCCTTATATTTTACGACAGAGTAAATGAGAGCCGAGGTAGCCCAGTGGGCACTGAATAAATTGGCGTGCCACGATTAGTAGGCGAGTTAACAACCGATGGCAATTTTGTATGAGAAAAAACAATAAAAATAAATTACTCCCTAGAAATAACCTGTTGGTCTAGAACTTATATTTCCCATGTTTATGGCTTATAACAATAGAAAGCGTAACAACTGTATTTGCTTGTCTAGCAAGTCATAAAAGGTGGCTATTAAAATATCAAGTTTGTAATTGTGCATGTGATGGGTCAGGGAGTTTTTTTATGACTGCTTTCGCAATTTTCAGTCTATAATCATTTCTATTTTGGTCCTTGTATTGGTTAAACGTGGTCCGAATGATTCGGTCTTTTTTTTTGAAGTTTGTTTGTCCGTTCTGAAATTACAGGCATGAATTATGTATGTAGTTTATGAAATTGAAACTGTAGACATATCAAAAGAAAGCAATTATAATCTTTTTTACTTTCTTCTTTTGCAGAGACAGTCGTAAGAATACAATGACTTAGCCAGTCAGAAACACGTTTATCTTTTAGAATAGCTTTTGAACAGCTCCACAAAGTTTGCGCTTGGCAGTAACTGTGTATCTAGAAATTGTTGTTTTTGTCTGGAAAGATTTGGCAAACACAGTCTGACATTTAATATTTATATTTATTGGAAGTCGGAATTAGGATCACTAAACTAAACGAAATGATTAGGAGAGTATTTTCTGTTGTATTTTAGTGAAAAAAAAACTTTATTTCCTTCACAGCAATGATTATTTAATTACATTTATAATCCATTGTAATTCATTGATAAGCGCTTGGATAATTATTTCTTATCTTCCATTCACGCGAACATTACCTATTGAATGAAACTAGTTTCTAGCGGATATTCTCTCATTTAATTAAATTATTTTAACAATTTATTGGTAGATTAAGCGTAGCAACTACCCTTTTCTTCTCGCGAATATCGTAAGAGGCGGCAGAAGGAAACTGAAGCAAGAAATGGTTATCTTTCTGAAGTTAGCTAAATTAAAAAAAAAACTGCAGTTGCTAACCCGATTGCCAATTGAATGCATGGTTTCTGATATGCTATATCAGCTAATTTTAAAACATCAGATGATTCTAATTTTATTGCACTTATTGTTGGGTAGCTTATGTGCATAAGTCAATACCATTTATAATCATGATTCGGTTTCATTTTTTACTGAAATTTGTTTAAGTGTATTTAAAGTTAGTAAAGTAAAGTTACAGCCTATATACGTCCCACTGCTGGGCTCAGGCTTCCCCTCATTTCTGAGAGGGTTTAGGGCAAGGAAGTGTCCGCCGCGCTGCCCAAATGCGTGTTGACGAACTTCACAAGTTTTTTATTCATTTATTTAAATATTTTTTTTAATTGAACAAGTGGATGGGTTTGTGTATTTGGGATGTGTATTTAGCAGGGATGGTAGATATGATAGGGATATAGAACGACGAGTAAATGCAGGGAATAGAGTGAATGGGGCACTACACTCTATTATGAAGAACCAGAATGTGTCAAAACAGGCACGTATGGTAATTCATAATTCTGTGTTAGTACCTACTTTAATGTATGATAGTGAAAGCTGGGTGTGGCAGAAGAAGTACGAAAGTAGAATAAATGCTGTAGAAATGCGGTCTTTAAGAAATATGCTGGGGTTGAATCTGAATGACAGGGTGAGAAATTGCGTGATAAGAGATAAATGTGGTATGCAAGACGATATTGTGACCAGGATTAAGAAAGGAATGCTTCTGTGGTTTGGTCACGTAGAAAGAATGAATGAAGAAAGAGTGACAAAGCAAATTTATATGGCAGATGTGAACGGCCGAGTCGGGAAGGGACACCCTAGGAAAAAGTTTTTCGACCAAATTGGCGATATTTTGAAAATGGGCCACGTTAGAAGTACCCTTAACCGACGAGCATGTATGCGTAGATATATGGATGTAAAGGAGGCGAAAGAGGTATGTCAGGATCGTGCCAAATGGAAGTCCGTAGTCTCTGCCTACCCCTCTGGGTGACAGGCGTGAGTGTTTATGTATGTATTTTTTTTCTTATTCCTCAGACATGCAGGTTTCCTCACGATGTTTTCCTTCACCGCCGAGCACGTGGTAAATCAGCACTTAAAATTGCAATTAACAATTTCATTGGTGCCGGCGGGGATTGAACCCGGGTTACTCGGGTTCTGTTATATTTACAGCGAGCGTTAACCACTGAGCTAACACGGCTCTGTGGTTAACGCTCGCTGTATTTAATTAACTTGTTATTTAAGGATATTACATTTTTATTTTACTCCTTTTCACTCTTTGTATGGACGTAATGGAACAATCATGTACGGTATTTTAAAAAGGTCACGTTTTCTTCTAACATTTCACCCTCGGTGCTGCATGGGTATACTATTATTTAACCTACATTTGTAAAATATAAAATAATAGAACAATGATAAGTCGTAAAGAAGTTTCACTTCATACGTGTGTCACACAATAAAGCGCACAATCTTTTTTGTGTGTGTGACGAATTAATCATTTATCCACTCATTAATTTCCCATAGTTGTGAAATGAAATGATGGACTCTCTTACGATGCCATCACAAGGCAATTACGTCTCAACTTAATTCTATTTGTATATAATTTTCTACAAAATTATATACAAATTTTCCACAAAATCTAAGATCATGCTTATCCATTCACTTATATTACCCATAATTGATTATGCAGATGTGTGTTACCTAGACCTGTCCCAAGATCTTCTGAACAAGCTGGAACGCCTCCTCAATAACTGTATAAGATTTATGTTTGGGCTTCGTAAGTATGATCATATTTTGCAGTACAGATCTAAGCTAAATTGGCTTACAATCCGGCAGAGGCGCAACTCCAGAATATTACTTGTACTTTTTTCCATATTAAATGATCCATCTTCGCCTTCTTATCTTAAGAGTAAATTTCATTATCTTTCCTCATCTCATGATAGGTTCCTACGCTCTTCTTCTAACAACAAAATATGTACTCCAGTTCACTTCACCGAGTTCTATGGTAACTCCTTCACAGTTCAGGCTACACGCCTTTGGAATTCCTTGCCCGATGAGATCAGAAAAGCTCCCAATAAGTACGCTTTTAAAAAGTTGGTCCGTGATCATTTATTAAAGACAACGCATTCTACATGACTCATCTATTTAATATGTATTGCCAAACAGACGTATATATTCATAGTCATTTGTATATACTTTTTGTTAGCCTCAAAGTTATTTACAGTCGGAAATAGACTGTAAATAACTTTGAGGCTAACAAAAAAGATATTTTTGTCAAAGTAGCCAAGTTGGAGGAAAATGGGTACCGATGTTAAAATTTATATTTCAATTCTGTCAAGTGACACTAGGCTCGGAGGCGGCATATATAAAATATGAGTTTTTTGTCAGTGTCGTGGTTGTTAAGTACAATACTGTAATGAAATTACTACACGTTTTGTACCAAGAAATTGTAGACAGTAATGCTAACAATTTCTAAACAAGAAAGATTTATATATAAATATGTTTATCATATTTTCTCTGGTATATATTATTAAGAAAAATTATGGTAAGGTTTGTAACAGTTAATACATATGTCACAGTTGTTTTATATGTAAAATAGTACGTAGAGAAGCGTGAGACGTTACGTGACGTATACTATGTACTGTAAATAAATACTAAAGTGATGTGAATTCAAAGGTTTTAGTTTATACTCAGTAAATTTATTCACAAAAAGCGCCACGCTGCAGCTATTTTATAGTTTTAGCAAGAATGGGTCGGTTTCACCGGGTAAGGAGGGCATCTCAAAGAATAATAGCGTAAAATAGCGGCCTAATGCTGATGTGTTTCCTATCGTGATTGTGGAGAACCGGAGACCCTTTTCACTGCAAAAGAGGCATTCTCTCCTAGTCCTCACGGCTAGCAACGCCATGTTTCCTTTTTATCTGCATTTTGATCGGCAAATGAAGATGGAAGATATCTATGGGTCTCAACATCCACTTACCATCAGATGGACTGTGTGATAGTTTGTCACCTTTATTCTATATATAAAAAAATTAAAAGCAGTCAGACGAAATTTGTAATAGCTGCCTGCCTAAAACTTCTTGAAAATTGTATTATATGTAAATTATTAACTTATTTTATATTCATGTTGTAACTCGTTATTTTTAAAATTGTTTTATTTTTACCTGTATTTTTATAGCAATGCATTAATCTAAAACTGTAACTGTGTATGATTACCGAGTGAAAAAAAAAACATGTGTTTTATAAATTATTATATTTTTCTAAGTGAAATATGTTTTATATACGAATAATTTATTCTTTGTTTCATTATTTATACGATGATATTTTTTGTAAGATTTCGATTGCCACGGCACTTCCGAACATTAGCTAGATTTGCCTGTATCAAAACCCAGTAAGTGATGTTAAGTGGAGCGTGTGGAGTGTGTAGCAATTTTTACACAAATTAGCAGTGACTTTTGTGTTTGAGTCGGAAGGATTTAGAGAACCATTTTAATTACAGGCTGCGATACAATTTATACGAGTGTAAGTTCAACGAAATTGCAATAAAAATTTAATACAATCCCAACTGATGATAATAGGTGATGAAGTCCTATTAGTGTAATAAATCCTGTTTGTCTTGTCGACGGAAAGACAGATCCCTGCTTTGCTGTACGCATTACGAAAATAAAATATAACTTAAAATAAAATAGTATGCAAATTACAACCAATTTAACAAGGTAATCTTATTTGTTAAGCAAACTGAATATTATTCGTGTAGCCAGGGCCGGACATAGGATGAATAAATTCTGAAATAAAGGGAGCTACCCACTCTTATAAATATTCATCAGAAACTTATTGTAAATTTTTAGGTGCTAAAACCAACTGTAGTTGTTCAATAAATTTTAATATAAAAATTTGAATAATATCTTCACTTTAATTAATAAGAAGCTGGTAAATAATATACTCATACCGTGTATTGGTTGTGAAAGAATATCCACTACTTACCCCATGTCGTGTCGTTGGTGTCGTGAGAGATGACAAGGAAAAAAAAACACTTTCTTTTAACAACCATTGAATACAAAACAGAACTCAAATCCATCAGTGATTTATGACGTTGTAAATCAGAGGATAAGCGTTGCTGCTAATGTCACAGCATGCGAGCAGCCCAGGTTCGATACCTGCAGGCATCATTAAAAAATTTATTTGAAAACTTAAATGCTTTACCATATGTTTAGTGATGCAGTAAAACATCAAGAAGAAACATGAACATACAGAAAGAACATATTTTGAGGCATAACAATTTCGTCTGAAAGCACTGGAGTAGAGTGGAAAACAAATTTTTTCAAAAATCCTCTTTAAAACAGCAAATTCCCATATCTAACCCGATGACGTATTCAACCCAATGACAATTAATAAGTCTATTTTTTTTTAGGTGTTGCCAATACCGACATTTGATCTGAGGCATGATCCTCCGCTATCGTATCGATATATATATATATATATATATATATATATATATATATATATATATATATATATATATATATATATATATATATATATCGTCGTATTAAGCGGCCAGCAGCAGCCTAAGCTCGCTCAGCTAGCTAGGGTGAGAGCTATGCTATGGCTAAGCAGAATAGGCCCTGCACTAGGTGAATTGACAACCTAAAATGAAGTTTAAAAAGTTACAGCCTTTTTACATCGCACTCCTGAGCACAAGCCACCGCGCTGCCCCTTTGCGTGTTCGTGGAGCTTAAATTTCATAAAAATCTATTCTTTTAACTTAGCAGAGATGCAAGTTCTCTCACGATATTTTTTTCAACACTGAGCTTGTGGTAAATCAACACTTAAAATTGCAATTAACAGTTTTATCGGTGCCAGGTGGGGATCGAACCCGGACTACTATCGTACTGTGAAATTTACTGTGATCGCCGTGATAGCTTTAGAGCTAACGGCTCTAGGAGAGGAGTACATATACAAATACGTTTAAAAATAAAAATAAACTGGTTTAATCTTTATAATGTAATATTATATTAAACATTTTAAATTTAAAAAGAGTGTTACGAAGAACGTTAGTAAATATCTCTTAGAATATATAAACTTTTGATTTAAAAATTTATTTCCCTGAGAGCAGTACTTTTTCACTGAAAGATCGTGTTCCGGAATAATCTTCCTTAAAAGGAGAAAACGCTTTCTCCTTATTTTTCTAAAGCTCTCTTAAATGTTATTGAATTTCTGATATCACGTGGGGGAGAAATCGTGCGTAAGTGCCTATAGAAAATCCTTAAGCCTTGGCAGTCACTTCTCACGCAGTATTGCATTTAAAATGCGACTGACGGCAGTTTAAGTGTTAAGTTTGTTTTCAATATATTCATAATGAAGGTGAAACTTGGTCGTGTTGTGTTGGTGTAAAAATTTATCACTATATTTCATCCTGTGGGTTTCTTAAAAGGAGACTATGGGATATAACCGTAAATCTAATGAAAGCATCATATTCCGTTAGATGGTGGTAAATAATCTCATTTACGTAAAAATACCCGGTGAAGGTAAATAACGTTAAAGGTGCAAGACATCTGATCGGAAAAAAGGTGGTGCCGATATGGCAGCCTCGTACCGGTATGCAAAGTGAAGGCTACTAGACGGAGTGATACCCTGATAAGGAGATGAAGTAAGTTGATGGATGCATGCACAAGGCATTCCTTGTGGAAAGCCTGTGTTCAGCAAGAGACTTGTGATGGGCTATAATGATAATGATGATGAACGATAAATTTGTCTGTTAACCAAATCAGTGGTCGAGCTTTATCTCGACATTTATAAGTAAGTTTTCTGAACCTTGTTCTAAACGCAGGAAATATCGCATAAACGAAGTTGGCATTAGGATAAAAAAACTATACAAAATTTTATCTCCATTCACTCTCACACAGTGTTTTGTTGTTTTTCTATCTATTCATACATTACAGTATAAAAGTCCACTGCTGAACATAGGGCTTCCCAATAAATTGTCTCAATGGAGAGTATTTTGCACAAGTTGCCTCGCTAGGCAGGTGAATTGAAAACCAACGTTTTTAATATTTTATTCTACTTTATATACATATATAATTGCACTTATCAGCTCTTCCTATGCATCTAATTGGTTTGTCATAATTTTTCGTCTCCAAAATTAACGAAATGTACTCGATACCAAGTAGTATTGATACTTTTGATACGATACTTGGTATCGCGTAGGTATCGATACATTCAAAATATTCGGAACTCTACACTAATTTACGTTTGACATCAATCATTTGTCAAATTTATTTTGTAATTGGTGTAATTGCGTGTTATTTGCCAATTTGTATGAAAAGTTATATATATATATATATATATATATATATATATATATATATATATATATATATATATATATATATATATATAGTGAAAGTTGGGTGTGGCAGAAGAATCACGAAAGTAGAATAAATGATGAAGAAACGCAATCATTAGGGAGTTTGTTAGTGCTGATTCTGAAAGACAGCGTGAGAAATTGTGTGATAAGAGGAAATTGTAGTTTGCAATGTGATGATGTGACTAGGAATAGTGTAATAGGTTGTGAAAAAGAAATAATTCCAAGGGTTTTCATGTACAAAGAATGAATGAGGAAAAGTGACAACGCGAATGTATGTTGCAAAAGTGAACATCGAAAAAGTTATTCAAATTAAGAGTACTCTTAATAGACGAGCATGTATGTGTAGGAATATTGATATAAAGAACGCTTTCTTGCTTCGCTTTCCTCCGACGTCACGACGACGACGTCGACGTCCTCGTAGAGGTGTCAAGATTATGCCAAATGGAAGTCTGTAGTCTTTGCCTACTCTCTGGATGACAGACGTGAGTGTTTATTTTATGTAATGTTATAATTAACACGTTTGCAGATGGTTTTTGCCAAGCACATCGTTCGACATACATTTACTTAACTGTCCAAAAAGAGCTATATTTTCCTAAATATGACAATCTCCTGAGATAGGTCTGTTACAGATTAACCTATCCGCGAAGATTTTTCGAGATTATTGGGACGAAAAAAGTAACATGAATAAATTTTCTATATTTAGTAGTTCTATGCGGTGAAAAATACATCGTGAGGAAACCTGCATATCTGAGAAATAAGAAAAACAATGTTTCGAAGACGTACACTTCCTTGCCCCAAAACCCTCTTAGAAATTAGGGAGGCCTGTGCCTATCAGTGGGCATATCAGGCTATAACTTTACTTTATTAAGCTTTACGGGTAAACATACATATATTTTATATATGATTCAATTTGGATCATAAATTTGGTCTATAAATTTATTGTGTTTATATAATTTTTCTGTCCGTGTGTATGTGACTAAACTCCTTCTAAACGGCTGGACCAATTTTAATAAATTTTTGTTTGTGTAATTAAGTGGACTCGAAAATGATTTAGATTCATAATTGGAATCGATAGATGGCCCTGTTATCGATAACCAGAAATAAACCTTGCGAATCCGGGGCGGATCGCTAAATGCGTCTGTTAGCGATTATCTTTTGAGCGACTTGACTGATGGGGGTCATATTCACATAATATATTTGTTTATTAGAGAACATGATTGTTTCGATAGAGGGCATTGTAGTCAAGTTATTGCCAGTTTGATAACAACTTGACCACAGCGTCACCTATTGGATTCTAGTGTAAATATTCAGTATCGTCCGAACAAAAAATATAATGTGGTATGACCTTAATCAATCAAGTCTGTGATTGACGCACCAGCGATTTTATATAACTACATGACCTATACCTGTCGAATATACAAACGACCGCAATACTTCTTGGACTTTTCTCAGTGATTGATTTATATCTCAACGAGATGAGCTGTAGTGAATGTTCATTTTATGATATAATAATAAATGGCGGCTACTATATAACACAAACTATGGATATAAATACAATTTAAGTATTTGCCTGTAATTTCGCCTTTTATTGATCTGAGAGGTTATTTGCATGCCATTAGTACAAGAGTAACCATTATAATTTTTTTTGTTTATTAGTCTGTCTGTATCTTCGGGCCAATCTCCGGAATGCCCAAACAGATTGTAGTAAAATGAATGAACTCGTTGTAATTAACAATCAAATTCACAGCAGTGCCAGGAGTATTTTATGCAATATTTTATCTGACAAATTTGTAGTTTTTTTTTTCAGAAATCAGAAAATTGATAAAATAAATGGTCTTAGATGATTATCCTAAATCAAAATAACGCCACATTAATATATCGTACCCAAGCGAGCGAGTCACTAGTTTTGACCCCTCAACTGCCATAAAAATCCCATGCAGTCGCATGCGCCCGGTATACATAGAATAAAGTTTAGTGCTAAAAATCAATATGAAATTTTCTATCATCTACATCTACGTTTATTTCGTATGCCATTTTCGCGTTAATGTTATTGTGTTGATTTTTGGATTTTTCTAGTGTTTTATTAGTATTTTAGTAAAGTGTTTTATCACAAAATTGTAACAAAAGTTTCTGTGTGATTATAATTTATCTTTTTACGTAAATAATTTCTGGTGGAGCGCTAGGTCGTTCCCTCGAATCCAGCTCGAAGGAACGAGAAATGGTTGGGCGACGGCCCTAGGGGTTCCCGAGTTCGATTCCCAGGTCGGGCCTTGACCGTACTATGCGAGATGTCACTAGGTGAACTGTATGTGCGGTTTCCTGATACTCCAAAATAAGATGGCTGACGTAGCACGCGACAACGCATCTGCATTTTGATTCATAATCAAGGATACATGTAGCTGTCTGTGGTTCAGAGAAACCACTAACCATCAGGTGGACTGTGTGTTCGTTTGTCAATCTATCCTATGAAAACAAAAACATTATGTAACGCAGTGACCGTGTTGCGCCTTTTCAGAAAACCATGCTGAGAGTCACACACTTCGATCAAGAATATCAAATAGATAACGGGTCACGTACAAAAAATCATAGCTTGATAAAGTTGCGTTTACACGTAATGTTGCACGTAATTGTGTTTACAGTAATGTTATATCTGTTGTAACTACCTATGTTTGTGAAGCTAGTTAATAGCCCATACTGGTATTGGTAATTGGACGCTACACATGCATACGCAACTTTATCAAACTTACAATTGATTGGTTATTCAATCAACGTTTTCCAAGTGGCAATTTTCCATCGTCAATGGGTAGCGGTTCTGGCGACAGATTGGTGCAAGGGTGTCATGTAGCACCTGTTTTTGTACCCCTGTGTACCCTTCAACGGCCAAGTCACACAACATTAACTATAATAATGAAGAAATCGTAGTAAGGAACCTTAGACTTGGCACGACTTTGTCTAGATTTCATTACTTTTTAGAGATAAACAAGCAGCTCCATCGAGACTTGGCTAGATTTTTACAGAATGTTTTTGGTGGGATATCACTTTTTGTTGTAGAAACGTGGGCACATTGATTTATTTTATTAGATTTTCTTATTCGACACATTTTTTCTTTTTAGTAGTTTTTTTATTATTACAAATCTTTCTTTTCTTTTTTTCCGGTTCTGATTCTTGAACAGTAGCAACAGTTTTTCGTATAGCCCATTCGCGTTCATTATTTATTCTTTTAGACGGTTTAAAATCTGAAAGATCGGTGCGGTATTTACGCCTAAGCCGGTTGTATTCGGTGATCGCTGAAGCTTGAGCTTTTATACTCTTGAAGTCCACATATATGAGGTGCATCTCATGAACATTGGTTACTCGTGAAAGCGCCACGTATGCTTGGCTACAGGTGAATACGGAGGTGCCAATGTACATGAGGGCATTTTTTAGACTTAGACCTTGGCTCTTGTGAATTGTTAGGGCATACGCCATACAGATTGGGAATTGTTCCCAGTACACGTATGTCCGGGGTATGATCTCAAATTTTGACTTATTGGGCAATAATTCGTGAATCAAATTATAAGCGAATTTTACTTCCAATTGTTTAGGCTTTGTTTGGTCTTCCGGGTCCCACCTCACTTTTTGTACAACGCCTAATGACCCATTCACTAAACCTACACTAACATCAATATTTCTCCTAAACATTACTTTAGCTCCCTTTTTAATAATTATAGTTTCTTCCAGTCCAGCAGTCATCGACGCATCATCTTCATATTTTTGTTAACACGCCCGAGCTTTCGTCATCATACATTTTGAACAATCCAAGGAATCTTTAGCAACTAACTTTATCTCGGGGTGCGTTTTAAAATACAGTCAGTACCATCTAGCGACCTGTGCGGGTATCACTGCCACTCTTAGTCCAATGCATTATATTTTGACCAAATTTTGAGCGAAATTAATATTTTAGTGTAATTTGTTTATTTAATTTGTATAATGTTCGAGTAGAATAAAGTTGATCGTTCGACTATTTTTTTTCTTGTAAACTTGTAAGTATAAAAGCCAATCTAGTGTTATCCAGAGTTTTCATTTAATTTTATTTATATGCGTATTAAAAGCAGAAGGGGAGGCATTCGCCCAGCAGTGGGACGCTATAGGCTAGATTAAATTAGAAGATGTGTCCCACTACGCTGGATTTTCCAATGACAGTAGATTTTTAGGTACCAATGGTAGAAGGGGGCATTACCATATCTCTAATACAGCTGAGACCAGCCGAGGGTTCTTCATCAGATACTTTAGACCTTCGATTTTTGACATAAAATGAAGTGGCCCACCAAGTTGAATATTTTTTGTAAAGGCGGTATGTCAATCTCTTCTAATAGTTTGGTTGGGCTCTTGTGTTTTCTAATCAGGGTCACCAGGTACTCCAGATGTTCGATTATCCTAGTTTTTATAGTTTTCTCTTTATGTGGCCATTAAACCCTAACTCTGTACCAAATTTCAGCTCTCTGAGTTTATAGGAAGTACTAGTTCTATTCTGATGATCATGAGTGAGTGAGTGAGTGTCATAAATGCGAAACTTTGCTTTCGCTTAACTTCGGAACTAAATGACCTACAGACTTGAAATTTTGGATTTGTATGTGATTATAGTTCACTGGATGGAGAAAACTTCTGCGTTCTGGTATTATCCAGTGGTTCTCAAATAGGGGCCTGAAAATGCGGCGAAATGGCTCCAGTAAAGGATGGTACGGCAGTGTTTGCTTCGCGCTCGACTTGGCGGGGGCACTGCCGTGCCCCCCGATATAAATATGTGTAGTCTTTTTTATCACACCAATTTGCCCTACTCCTTTCATCTTCATGTAATCCTGTCAATTTATTCGCTGTCTGGAAGAAATTGCTGTCAGCAATAAGATCGCCCATTGCATACTTTTAAAACGTGGTAGAGCCATACTGCAATTATATGAGTAGTATAGTTGTAGCACTAATGGGTCAGCTCGACCGGGGAAGAAAGCTAGGAAAGCTAAAAAATCTAAATATCTATTGGAATTACATACACAAACAAAGACAAAAGTAGCAATTACCATTATTTAAAAATTTTGGTAACGAATTATTAAAATTATTACAATACAAATCTACTTCATGCGTCCGGGACAAAATAGGGGCGGGGTCGGGGAATAACCCGGAAGTCAATGACAAAATTGGGGCAATATATTTTGTTTCACGGTAAATTTGGACCATATTATATAGCTATAGCTATAGAAAAAGAATTAAAACAAATTTTAGTGGTATCTCTTTTTAGTAATAAATATATAATATACAAATACATAATATGTGTATATAATAAGTTATCGTTCATAAAATATTTATTGTTTTTTTATTACACAAAAATCAAAATGCTTAGACGCGTGCTATTTTTTTCATATTATTACATTAGCCAAAACACAAATATCAAAACAATTCTTTTTTCATATGTAATTGATTTCGTTTGAATTCTCATAAAGTCTTTAGGCCGTATACCATAATAAATTGCTATCTTTTTAATACCATTAAGTAACGTTAAAATTTCTAATCGGCCCATAAATGATTGCCTCTTTTATCTAAATAAGGCAAATCACTCTTTATAACGGGAGAGGCTATAGTGCAGCAGAACTTTATGGGCTGAAAAAGAAAAAGAAGAAAGTCACTTATCCATATATTTATGTATACTCGCTTAAAATTTAATAAAAGATTAATGATGCTTAATATTCTTAATAGTTCTTAAACCGTCGCCTTCAAGTCCAGCGTAAGAGAAACTACTACAGATATCATCTCATGGATGTCTTAAGAGACGGCAGGGGAATACGAAACAGGCAGGCAGCAATATGCTTTTGATGACAATTCATAGTAATAAAAATCTATGGATATGGATTAAAACTGATTCTTCACGGTGCGAAATGGGGTGGTATATTTAACGCTGCCACCACGGCGAGGATCCGAGTCTGTGCTCTCGGCTTGTCGCTCATTTACCACCACGTGTCCCCCGGAAACGTGTAGGGTGGTCCTAGGATTAAGTGGTCAAAGCCTACGGACGCGAGCGACATGTCCTCCATGAGCCTAATCATATATAAGTTAAAGAGCGTGGGAGAGCTTAGACCACCTTCCTCAAGCCGCATTTTAATCTGTATTCTTCTGAGAGCGAGCCAGCCCATTTGACATGTTTACGGAAGACTGCGTGAAAATTAAATTAAAAAAATTGGCAATTTATTACATTAGTTAAAGAGGTAATTATGAACATGTTATAATTCATGTACAAAATAGATGCATTATTATTGTTTTTCAGTTGTTTTAAAACCTAATAATTCTAAAATAATTTCTTATCTCTTGTTATCATTAGTTTAAGCCACACTTGAGTATAGAGTTACCATCTTTTTATTTTTCGTTCTAATTCTATTTCTACCACTATATGAGTTGAAAATTAATTCGTACTCTATATTTTCATCCCGTGAACTTACAAATGTTGAACACGCAACATCTGCGATTTTGAATAAAATACAAGTATGATAATCGAATTAAAAATTTACTCTAATTAAATTAATACCATTGCTGAGTAATATTTTAATTTTAATTAAAATAATCGAATTACTATTATTTATTAGTAACAAGCATGAAACTTAACCTTGTGGATCGACTGTCTAATGTTTTCAATGATACAATTATCTTAAAAAATGAATCAAATATTATAATTTATTATATTTACTATATCTACACTTAGAACATAAGTACTAAGACAGTATAGTACCAAAAATTTTTCACCTTAGAGTAATTTTTCAGACTAAAGGATTATTTAAAGTTATTTTTAAATTATTTAGAATATTCTTTTTTAAATATTAAAAGCCAGTGATTGACAACCACCCCACCTGATTAAATGATAATTTAGCCAAAGTATATATATGTATTGGATATTATATATTGTTTTGCAAAATTTTCTACTTCGATGAACTGATATTTACCTTTTAGTATAAATATGTTCGTATCTTAGCTAAAATTGTTATTTGATTAAAGATTTTTGTATTTTAATTATACTATCAAGGAAGGAATGCAACTAACTTCATTGCTACGTTATATATCGTACAATTTTGTCTAAGTATCATTTTTTTTAAATGAAGTACCTTCTCTACTTTTCGTTACTTAATGACAATTGAAGCGAGAAAGATAATTGAATGAGGTGAGATGGATAAATGCTAGTTTGTCACTCATTATTACTGACTTACTTCGCTTTATATTTCATATTTCCGCATGATCATAGTCAACGGCCTCAACTGAACATTAGCACCGGCTGTTTACAACTAGCGTTGTCAAGTTCAGTTGGTACCAATTAATGACGAATTTCTTTTGTTCAATTATCATATGTACCAAAGCATTTGCTTGTATAACATTGGTAACAAATATTTACAAATATGTTCATTTTTGTTCCTTTTTAACAAGCTGTTTTTATGCTATATAAACAGCTTGTTAATAAGTTTGTTTAAAAGCTATATTCTTAGAGTTATTATTTCGATTGGTTTTCCACAATGCAATAATATGAAATTGGAACTGATTCCTGCAGCCATAGAGCTGATCTCATAATGGACCCAGATGCTGAACCTAGCAAAGCCTATAAAAGTTTTATTCTAAATAAATTTTATCTATTCGCAGCACACATTATAAATCATCATCTTGGTTTTATATTTCAATATCCCATCAAGGTTTGATAAAATATTTTAGTTGTACTTATGTTTGGAGAGTAAGTTCCGTTTTTAAATATACATAAATAAATGAAACGAGAAATGGTAACAAGAGACAAGAAGAAACATGGAAAGGACCCAGTATTATCTATAATAGAAATCTATTTAGATTTATTGACTTTGCGGTACAGTCGGCGGAGAAATTAGGTGAAAAAAATTGTATGCGTTGTTCGATAGAAATGGATTTGGTGTTGGTAATATTTATTTACATTCTACTGTATGCCGCGAGTTTGTGGCATAAAGTCAGCCATCATGCCATTAAGCCCCTTAGTTGCCAATTATTTTAATTGCATGTTTGTAGGTAGATTAACGTAATAAAACGGTTTTTATAACACCTAAGTCTATATCAAACGTACACACATTCTTTTTTTTCTACATGAAATAAAATAATTAATACATAATAATGTCAAAACGATTCCAATATATAATGTTTCAAAATAAAAATTAAATAACGTTACAGCTTATTTAGACCCACTGCTGAAAATCGGCCTCCCATGGATTAGCCCCAAGGAGAAATGTATTTGCCATAGTTATTTCGTTATATAGCTTGCCATAGTTGCCACGCTGAACAAACAGGTTGGCAATCACAGTTTTTTAATTTTCAGTCGTTATTAAATAGACGCTACTGCCCATATCCTGATTTATGACCAACTTTACAGTCACACCAGTCATCATCACCCTTACAGCCAAGGCTACTCCTGAGCATAGGTCTCCCTCAATGAATGTCATAAAGCATATTACATAATGAAAATCAATTAAAAATAACAATAGCAATGAAATGTTTGAAAGGCGTCAAATGAAAAGGGGACGTGCTACTCTAGTTATATATACCTTTAATTATACTGCACTATTCTATACTAAACGCTAATATAAATTGTCGTGTGGGCTAAACTACACCTCCTACCGACAAAAATTAAAATAATAAGAGAATACATTGTTTTTTGTTAATAAAATAATAGAAATAATATATCTACAATGTATTAGTATGAATTACATAAATCAAGATAAGTATATTTCTATTAGTAAGTGGGGTAGTCTGATTCCCCTGCCTTATAGTAGTACCGAGGTCACAATAGAATTGGAATGATGTATCATGCATAAATACATATTTGACATAATAACGTAATACACCTTTTAGAAATTCACGAACATCTAGTAAAATTTGACAGGCATTACAATTTTATATCATTTAACATTTACGTACATCCTTTTAAGTCAGGGAATGAGGCTCACCATGATCACAAATATATTTAAGTAAATTAATTAGATACATTTTTACAAAACCGTTTATATTTAGAAGTTGTTTTCATAATCTAAACAAGTAAGTTAGGATTAAAACTATTTCCTTAGAAAATAATGAATGAATAAAGTAGCTTATGGTTTGAAAGTTCTATCAATATAAAATCGAAAATATATAATAACATTTCATATTATGATGTATAGAACAAAGCATAATAACGAAAATATAAGTCTTAATCAGTACCATAAAAACTGACAGCTCAAAATGCAAATTCCAATCTAAGCAACTCAATCGATTTCTGACACCTTTGATTTAAATTCCAAGGTACATAAATGGAAACGTTATCGATTACGTCCTATATGACAATAACAGATGTAGGTATCTATTTTCCACACATCCACTTAACATGAACTGGAAGTTGTGTTCGTTTGTCATTTTTGTTTTATATCTCCATTTGTTTCATTTTTAAAGCGCTAATTTACGATGGGATCGGTCGTGAACAAAAACATTGTGAATAAACCGTCTGATAAATTAAAAAATAATAATTTATTAAACCTGATAATACGCACAAAGGCAGTGCGGCGGAATCTTCTCGGCCGGTGATAGACATTTATAGGTCGTTAATTACTTTGTGTATACATATCAACTGTGCAAAGGCGATTTTTGCTTGTTAGTGTTTTTTAGGGTTCCGTATCTTAAAAGGAATAATACATAGTTAGTTACTTTAAAAAACTTTGTGATTTATAAAATCAAAATGCCTATTGATCTTTTAGTCCGCCTGATGGTGAGTGTCTATTGCAAACCTTGGACACCTGCAGCTAGTTTCAAATAAAGAAGGTTATAGATGCATAGTTACTATATGGGATCAATACAGAATACCTCACAGCCTGTAATTATACTAGCTTTCTATACCCTTGAGACCGTAACAGAGCAATGCAAGGACTGTTATTTGACGCAGAAATAGGTAAAATGGACAATCCAAACGAACCTGCTACCTAGAAACGTACTACATTAAGTCCAAAAACTTATTAAAGGTATTGAATCGAGTTCTAGATAAAATCTTGACATGATATGTTTCGTTACAAAACAAGATTGACTACAAAAAGTATCGACACATTTAAACATATACGTGACTCCATTACGTTCTTTTCAAACATGTGAAGTTGCAACATCAAAGGGAGCACTTGCGAGGAAAGAATTCTTTTTCTTTTCCGATGTCAAGCTTTTTATCCCTATTAAGTGTTATAAGTTGTTTGATACTCGTTTCTCCTATAAAATAATTTCTTATTTCTGTAAAGACAAGATAAAATTATGATGCTGCTTAGTAATCGAATATGCACGATTTTTTTTCAATTGAAATTATTGTGTCAAAATTATAAAAAAATACATCATTCGTCGTAGATTTACGTTATTTTAAAAGAACTAGCTGCAACTGTGGCTGTATTAGTTTACAAAAACCGCACCCTAGAATCTCTTTTTCTTCTCCATATGATTCACGGTCCATGTTGAGCACGAAATTCAATATCGCCATGTATGAAAGAAGGAAAATGTACAAAGAAATTCCATAAACAGCTATTAAAAAAAACAGTGCACAATGACAATGGCTACACTTTATACAGGCGCAGAGCTCCCGAAGATGGTGGCAGGAAAGTTACAATCCAATCTCGCTCTGGAGCGTTCGAAACCTTAGATAACAGCTGGATTGTCCGGTATTCGCCCAGTCTATGTCAAATGTTTAATGCCCACATTAATGTAGAAGCATGTAGCTCTGTCCGCGCAAACAAGTATATCTATAAGTACATAAATAAAGGAAGTGACCAAGCAATATTTAATCTCAGGAGTGAAGGCGAGGCAAATCGCGTTAATGAAGTACAGACCTTTTAAGCAGGGTATTATGACAGCAGTAACGAGGCAGCGTGGCGTCTCCTTGGCTTCCCTTTACACGAAAGGCACCTAAAAGTTACTCACCTTGATGTGCACTTAGAAAATGGAGTGCGTGTATATTTCACCGAAAGAAATTTCCAAGAAAGAATTGCATCACCGCCAAAAATTACACTAACAGCATTCTTTCAACTTTGTCAAACCGACCCCTTTGCAAAAACGTTGTTATATTCTGAAGTCCCCCGCTATTATACTTGAAACACATCTAGGAAGGAGTGGAAACGCCGTATTCAAGGCGCGCCTGTTGGAAATTGGCCCGGTGTAAAGTCATCAGATGCCCTAGGTCGTGTGTATACCGTCCATATAACTAATTTTGAATGTTTCTGTTTACGATTGCTGCTGCACCATGTTCGGGGTCTCACAGGATTTAAAGACCTTAAAACTGTCTACGGTCAGGAATGCGCAACTTATAATAGAGAAGCATGTGAAGCCTTGCATCTTTTAGAAAACGATAATCACTGGGATGAAACCATGGAGGAAGCTGTGCAGTGCCAGTCACCAGCCAAAATTAGGGATCTTTATGCAACTCTCATATCATCTTGCGGGCTATCTAATGCACATGAATTGTGGGACAAATACAAAGAGTACATGGCGGAAGACATTTTGCGAAGGTTACAGCAGACACACGCGAACATGACATACATTGAACACATTTATAGTGAAGCACTTGGATAAATTGAAGATAAAGTAATGGCAATAGCAGGCAAAAAATTGAGCAACTTTGGAATGATAAGCCCTCGGCGAACAACCAAAAATGAACTAAGTGATGAAATTATACGTGCGTACGTAGTTTTGCAGCAGCAAATAGCCGCATTGGTACCCCGCTTGCTTCCCGAACAAAAATGAGTTTTTGACAAAGTATTAGGATAAATTGAATCTGCAAATGGTGTACTTTTCTTTTTAGATGCCCCTGGAGGAACTGGGAAGACATTTTTGTTAAATTTATAATTAGCGAAAGTACGGAAAGATAAAAACATTGCTGTGGCCGTAGCTTCCTCCGGTATAGCCGCCACGCTACTAAGCGGGGGCCGCACTGCACATTCTGTTTTAAAACTCCCTCTAAATCTAGCCCAGGAAGAATCGCCGATCTGCAACTTTAGCAAAAATAGTGCACGAGGTATATTGCTACGACAATGTAAACTTTTGGTGTGAGACGACAGTACAATGTTGCATAAATAAGCTGTAGAAGCACTAAATCGAACGCTCCAGGATTTGCGCAGCAATACCGATGCAATGGGAGAAATGGTGGTTTTACTGGCTGGTGACTTTCGCCAAACTTTACCTGTCATTCAAAAGGACACACCTGTAGATTAAATTAAAGCATGCCTAAAGTCGTCTATTTTATGGAACAAGGTGACAAAATTTAGTTTAACTACGAATATGAGAGTCCATTTGTATGATGATATCAATGCTGGAAGCTATGCTGACACGCTAAAAAAAATTGGCGATGGGCGATTGGAAACGGATACTGAGGGCTGCGTTAAAATGACGAGAGATTTTTGTAATTTAATACAGAGTTATTCCGAATTAATTGCGAGCGTTTATTCAGATTTAACGTACAACATTCATGAAGACAAATGGTTATGTGAAAGGGAGATTCTTGCACCAAAAAATGAGAGCGTTAACAAAATAAATTCAGATATAGACAGAAATAAGCGAAGTAGTAGTATAAATAACAGAGTATTTGTCAGTAGACACAGTTATGGACACAGAACAAAGCACTTCATATCCCGTAGAGTTTCTAAATTCTCTAGAGTTTTCAGGTGTGCCCTTACATAAGATTCAATTAAAATTAGGCGTCCCTGTCATGCTAATGCGAAATTTAGATGCTCCTCGGTTATGTAACTGGACAAGGCTGCGTATGACACATCTTGGACGGAACCTAATCAGTGCTACAATTTTGACAGGCATAGGAAAAGGTGAAAATGTTATTATACCACGAATCCCTATAATTCCCACAATTAATTAATTTTCAATTCAAGAGGTTGTAGTTCCCTATTGAGTTCAGTTTTGCAATGACAATTAATAAAGCGCAAGGGCAAACGTTACAGGTAGCGGGGGTCAACTTAGAAAAACCGTGCTGCTCTCATAGTCTGCTGTATGTAGCATGTTCGCGTGTGTCAAATGCCCAGAATCTCCACATTCTTTCCTCCAATGGAAAACATATAACATTGTGTACAGTGGCGTCTTAAAATAGTGTTCAGTTAGTTTTTTTTTCCAAAATTCTCACAACCAATTAACCAGAATTCCCACAGATCTTCCCTTTCAATTCAAAATTTCCTAGTTAGCTCAGTTTCTTTTCAATTCCAAATGCTGCACCTCTGACGGACCCATTAAGCTCAGTTTCTTTTCAACTCAAAAGGCTGCATCTCTGACGGATCTTTTATTTTGCTCAGTTTCCTTTCAGTTCAGAAAACTGCATCTCTGACGAATCAATTTGGCTCAGTTTCTTTTCAAAAGTCTGCACACCTAACGGATAATTATGCTCAGTTTCCTTTAATTAAAAAATATCCCATTTCCATTTGGAATAAATAGGCTATTTTCGTGTTTTCCTATACGATGCATTACAAGACATTTAAATAGGCTGACGAATCAATTTTGCTCAGTTTCCTTTTGATGGCTGCATCTCTGATAAATCTATAAAACTCAGTTTTTTTTTTCAATTCAAAAAGCAATGGATAGTTCATTTCCTAGTGAGCATGCGGGCAAAGCCGCGGGTAACAGCTAGTATTTTTATAACTTAATATATAATTTAAAAAAAATCATATTCATTTTTATATTTTTTTTTTTGTTGGTGAGAGGTGCAGTGACGTGTAGCCCTCACGACAATATATATTAGTATTAATTGTAGAATAAGAGTAGTACAATCAAAGCCATAAACAGAAACACGTCTCCTATCTCCTTTTACACCCTCCACCATTACACTTCAAAAGCGTGCCGGTGCAATGTCCGTCCATTTCACAGTGAATTTGTCTGGAGTGTTCATTTTTCATATTTAATTTGTAACAAAAGGAAATATAATTTGCATATAATAAAGGTGTAAATTTAGTCGTTAGAAATAAATACATTGGATTGGATCATATTGGTGTTTTCTGGTTTTGGTATCTATTATATAGGTACTTTGATCAATTGTTCATCATTGATGAAATATCGATATTTATGTGTGATAAATATTGGAATTAATTCCAATTTCAATTACGTGTGGTAGAGTTACGCTGCAGCTGTATTATGTTTGTAGCAAGAAAAGTCGGCTTGACTCGGAAATGAGCACACTCTCATTAAATACCAGCGTGAAATGGCAGCTTATTTCTGCTGTGTTTAGTATGGTAGAGCGAGGAACTGAAATAAATTCTACTGCGAATACTTTCACTGCGAATATTAATATGTCTAATTAGCAAATTTTGCGACGAAAAATGGACTCTGTTTGACCATGGGCGCTGTAAAGCACCCGAAACGTCGGGATAATAATAAAAATAAATTAAAGTAATCAAACGCGATAAAATCCGTAAATAATAGTTTTATTCAAGAGCTCATAATTGTTTTCTCGCTATTTTGTACGAGCTACTCTGTTTTCTCTATAATGACACAAGAACAAATATTTCCATAGCACACCATCCATATCTCTATAAGCGTGCGTCCACAGTGCAAGTATCAAACCTATGAAGCCGCCATATGCTACCATAACGTAGTGACTAAAGGCGGGCGGGCATGAGCGAGTTAACGCGCGTAGTTTTTAATAAGGCCCCACTACGGGCCTAGTCAGCAAGCGACCCTATGCACGGATGCTGGGGGTATCGAACCAGTGCGGTCTTGTAAGCGGTCATCAACTTTTTTTGATGGATGATGATTTTAGGTGATATTTTACTCATGATATAATTAAATGTTGACACGGACATTAGTGTTTACTCAAAAAATTTTCTAGGGTACAATCTTAATTCTTCATACAAAGTATCACTAATCACTATTTATTTCTCTGTTTACACACACTCTTGCTTACATTCAACATCTCCCATCTCAGGACCTAGTAAAAGTACTAAATCCTCACCCATGGTTTGCAACACCTGAAATACGGCCTGAGCACTCCAACAGTTCACTCATCACTATGGCCGTTGTACGTTCTGAGCGTCGTGCCCGCAACAGGCCCTAGACACCGCGCATTCACTATGGACGCACACTGTGCCTACTCCCATATCGCCATGCTACCCAAAAAGCCATGTTCGTTTTTTTAAAAAAATGTTATTACACTTGGAGCCGAAAATTATACTAAAACTGCTCCACGGACGCCGTAATTTTTATGACTTGATTATTTTAATCTTCACATTTGTAGATTAATGTTTTCTTTCGCCGCTAAGCGTATTGTAAATCGTGCCTTATGCTTTATGCATGTAACGTGCAACTTAATACATCTATTGATTACTGTAAGCACAAAGTCGCTTCACTCGGAGCTTATGGGATCGACGTCTTCTCAATTACTCGATGATCCTTCCTACAACAGCATTAAACTCGTATTCTGTTGGATTATGCCGATAAATAAATTTCCAGTATAGCGCATTAAATTAGTTCAAGCAAGCTATTAAGTAGTGGAATACCTTATTTCCTAGTACAAAGAACAAATTAATACTTAAATTTTTAGGTCATTTCCCCAAAGAAGGATATGCTCGACGGTTAAGAGTAGCTTTTAATTGGCCCGTCCTAAGTATATCACCAATTTGTTCCATAAATTTGCAAATCAAACTTTTCTTCTATCACATTATTCCTTATCCTGTTATTGAGAATTACCAATAATGTAAATGAAAATGACCCCTTTTTAGGGTTCCGTAGTCAACTAGGAAGCCTTATAGTTTCGCCATGTCTGTCTGTCCGTCTGTCCGTCCTCGCTTAATCTCTGTGACCGTTAGCACTAGAAAGCTGAAATTTGGTACCAAGTCAATCACGCCGACAAAGTGGTAAAATAAAAATTGGAAAAAAATGTTTTATTAGGGTAGCCCCCCCTATATGTAAAGTGGGAAGTATTTTTTTTTAATTTCAACCTTAACGTGTGATATATTATTGGAAAGGTATTTAAAAATGAATAGGGGTTTACTAAAATCATTTTTTGATAATGTCAATAATTTCGGAAATAATCGCTCCAAAAGTAAAAAACAATGTGTCCCCCCCCCCATCTAACTTTTGAACCATAAGTTTAGAAAATACGAAAAAAATCTGAAAAGTAGAACTTTATAAGGACTTTACAGGAAAATCATTTTGAACTTTGATGGAAACAACAGTACCCACTACCGGGAGCAGTTGCAGGAGCACGGAGCGCTGCTGGAGCGCGAACATAATGGATACCCACCTTTAAACTCATAAGTGGGAACACTTATTGTGACGGACGGGAAATTACGGAATTCTACACTGAGCGTAGCCCAACAAGCTCTTGGCCGGTTTTTTTTTGTTTAATTAACGACCCAAATTTCCCTATCTTACATTAACGTAGAAACTAACACATTGTTGTGCACTGCCGTTCGTGTCTCTTTTGACACTTTCTGACCTCCCATAAGGCTACAGTTACAGTTTATTAAAATCCATTGTTAAACATAAGCCTCCTACATAGATTACCTCACAGAGGAGTTATTTTTCAAAGTTGCACGCCTGGCTAGCGAGTTGGCAATCGCAGTTTATAGTCCTTATAAGGAAGACGCTGCTGCCCATTTCTTGATTTCTTTCCCTCGGGCGCCTCTTACGATATCCACGGGATGATATGAGATAGTGGATATTCTTACACTGCTACTACACAAGTAGATGATTATGCCATACATTCCGGAACTTTTCTATTCTAGTTATAACTATTTCTCTTATTAATACGAAAGCATTAAATTAAAACTAATTTTACGGACAAGGAGCAAGGACCCATGGTCAAGGAACATCATGTTATGTAAAGCACGTGAATCGTCGGGAATCAAAATAAATAAGAACATTGAAACTGAATGCGATAAAATCCGTAAAAATTGTTTCATAACTTATATCATTTAACGACTTACCTAAAGAAGTTTCTTTAATCTATACTGCATTATAATGCTTCGAGCGAGAGCTCAGTTATCTCAATGCTGCAGTCGACAGAAGTTTGCCGTTATGGAATAAAAGAAATATTGTTTCAATACTAGAATAAGTAGTAGTTGTTTAATGAATTGGAATACTGCAATAAATTTTTAGATTTACTTAATGGATTACAAAAGTGCCTTCTTAGGGGTCTTTTTAACAATCATCAGATAAGTTATATATAATTTAATGATATTCTAACGGTATATCATTCCTTTTTATTAGCGGTTACCTCTACACTAGGATTTTCAACTATATCGTGGGTGTAGTTTAAATATATAAATTTGACAAAAACAAACATACTGACCGGGAAGAATTATTTGTAGACCATATAAATACTTGTTCCGTGAGTGATTAGGACCCGCGGCACTTAGCGCTACAACTCATTGCTAAGCCACTACACCACTCACTCGTCAGTAAAATTGTAAAACAGTTTAAGTTTTTATTTATACAATTGTATTTTTTTACAAGGTAGTAGAACTCCTCTTCTTCCTAGGAGTCAGTCCGGATTGATACCACTGACTTACCTATTTTTGCCGCAGAAAAAATTCCAGTGCATGCAATGCTGTATTCCGGTTTTCCGGTTTGAAATGTGCAGAGAGCAAGTATGATTACAAGTTAAGAAGTAATCCATCTTTGTCTCAGATGAGACAACTCACCTGTTGGCTTCTTTGTTTATCTGCAAGGGCTGCAGTAGCTACTTACCATCACATGGACTGTAAGCAAAAAAAACACCGGAAATTTCGTTGTCTGTTAAATTGAAATATTTAAGATCATGTTATTTTCGCCAAAACCCATTTGGGTAATATATAGGAATCTCTTTAAATCACATCGTATAAAGTGGCCGTCTATAAAATATTAAATTAAATAACGAATAAACATGAAAACGGATAAACAAATATGTTTTGATCTTTCTAAAAGTTTAATTAAAGGCCGTTTATAGTATATATGGCGTGATCGTCTTAGTTAGGACCCTTATTTAAGTTGTATTTGCTTATTAACCCAATTTTTTTAGGTGTCTTTTGGATGAATGAATATTTACTGGAGCAACTGAAACTCGTTGATAGTGCCTTAAATTATTTTAATCTAAAGTAACCCCGTTGACGGAGACAGGGTTCAAACAAGGTTAACAATATTAAATCCTCCCTATTCCACTTGTATTAGGCCTACATTAATCAATATCTTTTTAATTAATGCCTTCCCACTTAAGAAAGGACATAATGTTTATATAAAAATACCCGATACAAAGGCTTCAATCTCCCACATTTAAAAAAATGTGGGGAAGGAACACAGCTTTACACACGTCGTGTCCGTTAAGCGCCAGCTAACTTACGCGTTCCTTCCTAAGTTGACGTTACGATGGTTTTTTTTATAGGATAGTGGCAAACAAACATATGGCTTGACTGATGGTAAGTGATTACCGCCGCCGATGAACAACTGCAACACCAGGAGAATTGCAGATGCGTAGCCGGACTTTTAAAAAGGAGTAGGCTCTTTTCTTGAAGGTCCCTAAGTCGAATCGGTCCGGAAACATCTCTGGTAGTAGTTGATTCAACAAGCAATTTGCGAGGAAGAAAACTGCTTTTAAATCGCACAGTGGTGGACCGCCAGTCATCCAGATTATATGGATGGTATCGCGAGGTTGTTGCGATGTGAGACGCTGAAATTATGCGGTTTGAATTAGTCCGAACAATCCCCTGTGGTAAATGCGATAAAATATGCAAAGAGTTGCAACATCTCTTCGCAGTGCCAGTGAGACAAGCCAATCGGAAAGAGCTCGGTCACCGACCATTCGAATAGCTCTGCGCTGGAAGCGATCAAATGGAAGGAGCTGGCATTGGGGAGTCACAGCTGGAAACAGTATTCCATATGCGGCCAAACCTGCGCCATGTCACATAAGAAATAATAGTACTACGTAGCCATGTGTTCAAGGCAATGTGCGGGCATGAAGTACTGTCCCGCTCTGCTGAGCACGCCAAGCTTTTTGGAGGTCAGTTTGGCCTTTTCTTTCAAGCAACTACGAAAGTGCACGTCACTCGATATGTCGACGCTGAGGATTCCGATACTGACTGAGGCAACAAGGGGAGTGCTTTGAAACTGAGGAGATACGCCGAAGGGGTTCTTTAAGTACTTAGTAGTACCAGAGGCCATAGCAAAATAACAGGTGAACCAGTAAAAGAAGGCTTGGCTCTTTGGTAGTACGTAAGCACAAAGATCGACCGAAGTCGCGCATGTCGATTCATGTAAACGCCTTATAGAATACGAACAAATCCAGTCACACAGGCAACACGTCGAATAATAGGCACACTGGCCATAAAAGCCCTCCATGAGTGCCACCACCTGCTAGACCGCCGTTTCTGCAGACATGACGTGTTTGGCATCACTACCAAATGAATGATCAGGACAGCTACTAGTCGCAGAGCGTATCCACCGAGTCCACTGCTCACCTCAAGGGAATGGGCAGCCACGTTGCGCGGCTTTGCCCCAGCCTCGAGAATCTCCTCAGGTCCTTCCACCAACTACCACCCGCATGAGGTAGACACATATACTTCATCAACCAATACAGTGGCAAATATAGCATTCAGAAAGGGTTTGTATATGCATTTTCGATCACGTTTGTCTCACCCATCAACAAGTTGCCTTCAATTTAAAGGTAGGAACTTTACAATTTATATTATTATGTTGTTATATAAAACATCATAGAGGTCAGACAGTCTGCAGCTCCGTAATGAAAGGACCCGATTTGGACACAGTTACTTAAATGTGAGTCAAACTAGGACGCAGAGAGCGCGATTGAGCATAGGGACTCGCCAAACAACCATCGCAGAGACGAAATGCAGCAAAACGCTACAAGCATTAATACGACTATAGTCGGGCTTACACAATCCCAAGGTCCCCCATACAATCTCAGCAGACATCACCACCCGAATACCTTCACCGACCAGCACCACAATATGCGTCGAATTAGACGCATCACACCCGCAGATCCATCACAAGACGCAAAAGCGCAAGTAGCAGTAAGCATCAATGCAACTATAGTACGGATGGCGCCCCCTCACAACACACCAACATGATCTCTATTGCCTTTGGTTACGAAATTGGTATTGCTATTAACTAAAAATAACACCAACGTATCATAGAAGCATGCTACTAAGACGCCAGTAGTCAAAAATCAGCGTATCATAGCGATAATGCACTAAGATATGGAGTTGAGTACGCTCGTTACACTTAAAAGTGCTACCAAACACACTCACCCCAAGCCGAATGATAGCCGACGTGTCATAACGCTATGCGCTAAGACGCCGCCCACAAACGGTATGGGTGTGCGATGTCTACAGGGAAACCGTATTGCTACAATAAACCCGCTTACCCACCGGCACTAAAATGATAATTTGTCTAGGACGCATCGGTTAAGTTTACTTCGGTTTCGGACGCTGTGATGCAGTCTATACACGGCGATATTAATCATTTTCAAGTCCCATTTCTATTAATATAATGTCTTTATATGTTTGAGACATTTCACATTTTTGTTTTATTTCAAAGACCTTACTACAAAAACCTTACTTATTATATATCTTTATTATATGGGACTTCAACCCACAACTCTACTATTGTTTATGAACTCTACTATTGACAGGCCTGTTAGTCTAGTGGTTAGTGACCCTGACTGCTAAGCCGGAGGTCGTGGGTTCGATTCCCACCCAGGACAAATGTTTGTGTGATGAGCATGATCATTTGTTCTGTGTCTGGGTGTAATTTATCTATAATATTTAAGTATTTAGAAATATATAAGTATGTTTATCAGTTGTCTAGTACCCATAACACAAGCTCTGCTTAGCTTGGGACTAGATGGCGTTATGTGATAGCTGTGGAACATTATTATTATATAATCACATATATTATCACAAAACTATAATATTATAAATATAAATATATTAATATTTCGGCTATTATCCACCGCGGCGAGGAATTCTAAGCCATCGGTTAAGTTAGACATCCAAAGATAGGAACCTTCTTACTATTCGAGCCGTATTTAATAAGGCCGATTTTTGAATTAATGCTTTCAGCCATTTGCCCAAACCTAACTTGGACAGATAATCGTCCATATTTTTACCAATAAGTCCATTGACTGATACAACTATTGGTACAATAATAGTAGAATCAACGTCCACTATAGCGACAATCTCACGAGCCAAGTCGATATATTTTATTTTTTTATCATTCTCTGCTTTTACGAGATTCTCGTCATGAGGAACACTGGTATCCACTATTATTGCCTTGCGTGTAGTTCGGTCTATCACCACAATGTCAGGTTTATTTGCCACTATAAACCTGTCTGTGATAATTGACCGATCCCAGTACAGCGTGACACTTCTATTTTAAAGGACTGGCTTTGGTTCATACTTATAATATGGAACATCCTGTTGATTAAAGCCAAATTTAATGGCAAGCTGTTGGTGTATTATTCTAGCCACTTGGTTATGTCTGTGCAAATACTCACCATATGATAGTTGTGAACAACCGGAAATAACATGTCTGAGGGACTCTCCAGGGTGGTGACAAGCGCGACATACGTCAACTGTGCCGTCCCTCAAAATGTATTTCCGGTAGTTGTTCGTTTTAATTACTTCATCTTGTATTGCACAGATAAAACCTTCAGTTTCTGCAAAAAGGTCACCAAATTGTAACCAATGTACTGATGCAACCATGTCTACATAAGGATTAGGCAATGCCTTAAAAAATCGACCATGCAGTTGTTTGTCATTCCAAACCTTTTTGCGTTCATCTATAGTCATAGTATGGGGCCTCTGCCAGTCCTTTGCCGACATATTAAGCGGGGTTAATGATTTGTCATTAATCACTATGTCATTATGAATATGTGATGTGTCTTTCTTTTTAATAAAATAGTCTCTGAGGTTGTATACTTCACGGTTGTGTAGGTTTTTAATGTTTAATAAGCCCCGTCCACCATCTTTTCTTGGAAGATACAACCTCATGACAGATGATCGTGGGTGGTGCATTCTGTGCGTAGTCATTAACGTACGGACTTGTCTATCTAAGTCATCCAATTCCGTTTGAGACCATCTTGTAACACCAAAAGTATATAGAAGGCTAGGTATTACCCAGCAGTTATATGCTCTAATTTTGTTTCCGCCGGATAAATGACTTTTGATAACTTTTTTAATCTTGACATAAATTTTACTTTTGAATTTTCTTTAATATTTTTGTCATTAATTCCTATCGCTTCTGCCATGCCCAAGTATTTATAGGTTTCTGTTTCAGAAAGAGAACTGAAATGTAAGTCATTTGTAATTGCAAAATTATTACAATCTTAAAAAAATTTTTTGTATCATACACCTCACTATTATTTGGTTTTAATATATGTGACTTCAATCTACAACTCTGCTATTGAAATTGGTTGCGCGGAAAAAGAATCGGGTACTCTCACATTTTTTACGGTTGGTTATTATTTGCCAGTGTCTCTTTCCGTCCTACTACGCATTCCATTCCACACGCACTGAAAAGGGGGAAGCTTATTATGTGGCGCGATTTTGGTCGCCAATGAGGAGCTCGCCCTGCCAAGATGGAAGTGGGAAAAATGGCCGACTCATATATGGACGCGCACTGCCGCCGCTCACCACTTCTTGCATCGTGGTCGAAAAAAACCGCTAGTTGTGATCTCATCTCTGTGGCAGAATAACCGCTAGTAGTAACCGCGTAGCGTGGTGCAATTTGTCGTCGCGCACCGCTCTTCCAACGCACCACAAGACCAGGAGCTTTATCCACGGGGCCGCAAGGAACCCCACCCCGGTAAATATTTCCTTTTAATTAGACTTGAGCCGTTTTATTTCCTTGTCACATTTTTCTTCCCTAGCGGCTCATGTAGAAACTCCTTCGAGACACTGGCAAAATAGTTGATTTTGGAATAGCGAGTGCATCGTCCAAGGCTGACGCGTGCCACGTCGGCCATCTTGTTTTGGTTGCAAGAACCCACACATACTGTCCAGCGAATTGATCAAGCACAAAAAGTAAAAGGCTCGACTCGAGAATCGAGACCCAAGAGAGAACTCGAGAACCCCTATCGCCGAAAACATTTCTAGTCATTAGCGCGCGACCAGTAATGCTTATGCATCGTAGATACCTACGATAATTATGCTTTGTATCACAGACCTTAAATCATAATCATAAACCTCTAAAACTATATATAGTGTAAGAGTAATATAGTAGGCAGTCACCCGACCACCCCAAATATATTTACACCCTTACCTCCGACAAATTTAGTGATTTTCAAAGGCAACATGAAATCTTTATTTTAATGGAATACTTAATGTCTGAAATGTATTTATTTTAAATTAATGCTTATTAATGTATTCTTAATTGCTTAAAATATTACTTCTAAGATAATTTTAGACGGCTTTATAGAGAAATTAACTAATAATAGTAATGCAGCGTTACAGAAGCATTTCATCTTAGTCCTCACGGGTAACAACCCATCTGCATTTTGATGCGAATCAAAACGCATATGCGTTGTCGAAGATATATTTTGATGTCTATGGGCCACAGCGACTACTCATCAACACCATCAACACTATCAGATGGTTTGTGTGCTCGTTTATAACCCTTTTCCTATAATAAATACATATTTTATTTCTTGGACATGCAGGTGTACTTTTCCTCACCGCGAGCACGTGCTGAAATTAAATTAAAAGTTACTATATCATTGGTGCCGGCCTGGTTTCTCCCGTATTGTGAAATTTACAGCACGAACTCTTTAGTGTCTGTCTATCACGGTTCTCTTATTATCTCTTTATTATAGGAAATTTGTTGAATTTCAGGCTAGTAAATAAAAATAAAAATGAAGATTTGTATATATAATGGTTGATATTTCTTACCGCAACAGAGTTTGAAACTTCTAGTTTTAAAGTCCAAAGTGCATGTTGCACTGGACTTTAAATCTTTCTGTGATGTGTCACAGTAAGGAGTTTATAGTTTGTCAGTTGCCAGATAAATGGTATATTGCGATATTTATTTCACTTTATAAATATGAAAATATTTACTGTTGAAAAGAATTGAATTTTATTTATGCGTTTACATAATATAATATCCCCAGCCTTAGTTTTTAATACGTATAATAGTGTCAAAGTGCATCTAGTGAAAGAAAATACGACTAATATGATGACGAATCCATAGTTTTTCAGGACATGATTCTGCGTGATGGGCGTTGTAGGTATGATCACTGACGCTAAATCTTTTTACATTCGAAACATAGAATTATAAATATAATATCGTAATTCGCTTAAAAAGGGAAGCAACCGTCCTTAAATATATTTAATATATATTTAAATATATAAAAAAGGTGTTGGTTGATGTTCTGTTAATTTACTTTCTTCTGCAAATGCTAACTTCTGACTTTGAAAATGCTAACCCCAAATTTCACATACTACCAGTATTAAAAATGCTACTTTTATGAATTAATGATTATGAGGTTGACCATGTAGTGGCAGTTTAAGAATATCCCCTATCCCATATCATCCTGTGGGTGTCGTAAGAGGCAGCAGAGGGTACTGAAATGGAGATGGGCATGGGCTATGGGAAATATTCCCCCTCACGAAACAATCTACGGCAATGTATACACTCAGCAGTGGCCTTTAATTATAATTTATTTAAATAGAAACACAGGCTGTTTTTGTTTTTATTTCAGTAATCATGTCAAAAGAAAGAAAAGGAAAGTTTTGTTTCCCTTAGTCAAAACATGCGCAATTATCCCTTTCAGGTTACTTAACTCTAATCTCGTGAATTATTCCTTCTCAGCAGTGTTTAGTGTGTTTCCAAGTTGTAACATAAGTTTAGACATCAAATATTGAACTTTCTAATTGTAGGGACCACATAAGTTAACAAGGTACCAAATTAATTGCATCAAGTATTAAGAAAATTACGAACTTTATTTATGAGGTAAAGATATTTTGTCTGGCAAAAATATCTTTTGATTCTTGATGAGTAAAAAAATTACTGCTAGATATTAAGATTATACTGCTAGATATACGAGATATACGATTTCCAGCGGTGCATGGCATAATCGTCATTATGACTTACTTAGCTTGGGATGCAGATAGTTGATCATCTTACCTATCTTTTCTTGACGATGCTTATCATCTTTAGACTGGATATGCTCATGAGGTAAAGAAGATGGTAATACTATCAAGGGTTTAATGAGATATTTAAAACTAAACTTCGTGCGAATGAACAGATTATCAGGAGAAGGATAATTTTAGTTTTATAGTATTAAAGTTAGTTAGTTAGTTACAGCCTATATACGTCCCACTGCTGGGCTCAGGCCTCCCCTCATTTCTGAGAGGGTTTAGGGCAAGGAAGTGTCCGCCGCGCTGCCCAAATGCGTGTTGACGAACTTCACATGTCTTCGAAATATTTTTTTTCTTATTCCTCAGACATGCAGTTTTCCTCACAATGTTTTCCTTCACCGCCGAGCACGTGGTAAATAAGCACTTAAATTGCAATTAACAATTTCATTGGTGCCGACGGGGATCTGACCCGGGTTACTCGCGTTCTGTTATATTTACAGCGAGCGTTAACCACTGAGCTACCTCGGCTCTATAGTATTAAAATATAAATAAATTTATAGTGAATACTTCATTATATCTCATTCTCTCGCAGGCTAAATAAATTTCATAGATGCATGTTGGTTTTTTTAGTGTCACTTTTTGATTTTATCGGGTTTCAAATCACAAAGATTGTAGTGAAGTTTTTACCTCAAAAAATTATATACACGTTGACCATTTGGCTTAACCTATTCAAAACATATTGAAATACATTGATATCATACACAAAATCTATATACTATACAGATATTTCAACGAAATGTAAATAAACTGTCAATTTCAAGATTACGACAGCTTACTTTGAAAGCATACGAACGACGCAGGTGCACTGTCAGTCTATTTCACTATAAAGTTATCTGGAGTGTCATTTTTCATGTTTACGTTTTATCAAAAGGAAATATAATTTGCATAATATAATAAACGTGTATATCTCATTTTGTGGAAAGAAATAAAATCATTCCGTTGGATGGTATTGGTTTCTTGTGGTTTTAGTAGGTGTTTTATTGCTCATCGTTGATGAAATATCAATACATATTTATGTATGATAAATATTGTATTTAATTCCACTTTTAATTATATTTGGTAGTGCTACGCTACAGCTATATTATGTTTGTAGCATGAAAAGTCGGCTTAACCTGGGAAGGAGCACACTCTCACAGAATACGTGCGTGAAACGGCAACTTTATTATTTTTAAGGTAAAACGAGGAATTGAAATGAAATCTACTGTGAATACCTTCACTGCAAATATTAATACGTCTAGTTTCAGATACATTATATCTTTGGGTGGTAAATTAGAGCAATTTTTTAAATTTAAATAAATCTTAATGTGTAAATTATTATAAACGTACTTAACGTGAACACCCTGCATGGTTGATTAAAACTACTTTTAACTTACTTAGTGAGTTCATTCTGCATGGATCGGGTCACAAATAATAACTAAAAAGCTGAAGGTACTCCGCGTTAACACTGACATCGGGACTTCAGTCATCTCAGTCCCTCCGGAAAGTCCCGAAACGTCGGGAATTAAAAATCAAATAAATTTAAACGAGACGAAATCCCTGAAAGTAGTTTTAATCAATGTATAGTGTTCGCGTAAATATAAGAAATTATTATCTAAGCCTTCATAATTCATAATAAAAACTGATTTGAGCACAGTGTATATTAACTTTTATATTACATTTATATTTTTTTGAAGTGGATGTTTTGGCCCATAAAAAAGACACCGATGCTCGATTAAAAATCAAAATATGGATGCGTTGTCACCCCTGATCCTAATACTTAGAACACTTGTTCATAGATTATTTTTATAAGTGTTAAAATATAATATTACGATTGCCTATTTTTTACTATTGTAATTCAGTTTATTTAATTATATAGGTGACAAACAAGCACACAGTTTACCTAATGGTATGTGTTTACTGTAGTCTATAGATATCTACAGTAAACCTCGATAAATAATCAAAATGAAGATGCGTGTTAGATGCCAAGCCGTAAAATATTCTATTATACTCGTATACAAAAAAACCTCTGTGTGTTTTGACAACAGTTAAAATTTTTGAATCGTCGAGTTTTATTTGGTTGTACGCTTTTGACAAATCAATTTTAGAAAACTGTTTTCCTCCACTTTAATTTTTATATAAACATTAAATGCGTGGAAGTGGATACCGATCAATTTCTAAATCCGGGTTAACAGTGCTTTTATAGTCGCCAGAAATACGTAAAGAACCATTACTTTTAAGGACTACTTACTAGATACAAGGCCCAATTGGAGGGCGGAATCGGAGATATTATACCAGCGCGTTCTATACGCTGTAACTTGGCATTGATTCGCGGTCTCAAAGCTAGCGGCAGGGGGCGCGCGCGTCTGTACACAGGGGACGCGTCGGCTTGCACGCGCTGCGTCCTCCTTTCTGCCAAGGAGGGTCGCGTCCGTATACGGCTTAGAGATCTCTAGTTAGACCGTTAAGCCAGTCCCTAAAAGGTGGGGTTTAGTGGGTAAAAGTCTCCACATAACCACGCAGCCGGCTGCGTGGTATGCTATGAGCATTCCCCATCTCCCTCCCCCGCTTTCCAGAGGATTGCCCATATTTGCTTCGTGCGCAAAAAAAAAACTTGCACGATGCGCAATGTAAGTCGCTCACCTTTCAAATTACCTAGTTTATCGCTAAAAACGTGAGAATAGCTCCTCAGAAACATCTTGCAATCGAATCTGCTAACGTTGCTGGATATTGATTCCATCTTATCTCCACTCTCATTTACGGAATTAACGTTCATAGTCATAACATTTTTTCTAAGATCTTTAAGCCACCCTCGTCCCAATAACGATACCCTACCGTTTGAATAACATATAATAGTGGCTTACTAACATTAAAGTAGGATACAATTACTCTAATATATCCAAGTGAAATTATACGATTCCCATCGTAACCACTTAATTTTAAACTAACATTAGTAAGTAAAAAGTTGGTCATAAACAATGTCTTATACATACTTTCATTAATACACGATATAGGTGAACCTGTATCTACATACATTTGTATCGGCTGCCCCGTGACTAAGACGTTGGCGATGATAGGCTCACTTCGACTGCTGCGCTGCCTCACCATGAGCCGCTCGACCCAACAGGACCGTCGCTTGCACCGCAAACAGCCTCGATGCGGTCCTCCTCTTCCTCCATGCCGCATTGCAATCCATCACTCGCTTCTTCCATACGAAATAATTGTCCCCCCTCACCCCGGACATTTGGACATTCTCCTTTTTATCACATTTGACAACGTCTATTCTATATTATTTTTAATAATAACGTTAGAAATAATACAAACTATGTACAATATGGCGTTTTACCTGTGTGGCGAAATAAATATTTTCTTTCTTCTTCTAGAATCTTTCCATATCGCCTACGAGTTTTGTAAGGGGCGACAGAGAAAATAAACCGGGAAATAGGCAGCAGCACCTTCTTGAAAACAACCCAAACTAATAAAAAACTGCGATTGTCAACCCGCTAGTGAAGCTAGAGAATTATGGAAATAATCATTCCTATAAGGTTAACTATGAGGTAGGCCTTTATTAGATATTATTCAGTACACTTTTGTTAGGCTGTAACGGTAACGGTTTAATGTATGCACTACAAAGAGCGGTATTGGTTTTGTCATTTAAAACGAATACTTATGAATCATAATGCTATGCTTAATTTTACTACTGAAACATTAAATTTATTCACTGACTAATTAATTTCGATTGTGCATCTCACTTAAGTTATGGTAAGCTCTTCAGAACTCAGATCGAGAGATGTTTTAAGGCAGATGAAATGTTTACATTAATTTTGCGGTTAGTTTAAATTGTGTGCATTTATTTTAAAAATTTTCTTCATTTTCACTCAATGACAATGTTCTCCAGGACAAACGGTTAGACTAGCCATCTGTGCAGTACAGGATTATAGGCACTCGTTTTTGCATAAGCATATGTGCAATCTCCAAACCGCTATTTTATCTCTATTAAGAGCTCAATTACTGATTTTTGGTCCCGACCCAGTATTAAACCCCTAAACTTCATGATCGGCAGTCGCGCTTTACGATCACTAGCCAAACGAGGCAGTCATAAAAATGAAATAAATATCTTTGATTAAGTCTAGTTATACAACTACGGATAGTAAATTTATTGTTTTAATATTATCCTTCAGTATCGATGCGTAAAATTGCAAAAGTAATATATTATATAATGTTGCTGAGTTTCAAATCAAAATGTTTATAATCATTTTGCTTTATCGGATAATATACGTCATCATTATTTATTGCAAGATCGGCAATAAATAATGATGACGACGAAATAAATGATGAATGATGATGAAATAAATGGTGAATGACGATGAAATAATGATGAGCAATTTATTGTGGTTTTGGAATTGTTGTCCTGCTAATGAAAGTTCGAATACTAAAATAAAACACATATTAATAGTAAGTAATGAAAAAGGATTGGTTGACCCTGCAGGCCGTACCTGGAACTTCCCGCTAATTTCAAATACAAAACGTGCCAGATTTCACCAAATTATAACGTTGAATATGAAATATCGGAGTATTTAAAAAAAATATTTCTTTCAAAATTTTTCGTTAACGATATCTCACGAACGAATCAACCGATTTTGACCGGACCAGCGGTGATCGACGTGGTTTTTAAAGGCTTTTTTTTGCAGATGGAAAATCATCTAATGACGCCTTTCGCTTTGGGTGGAGCGTAAGGGAGTGAAAGACTTTTACTGACTAAAAACCATCCGTGTTCCTTCAGTGCCCTTACGTTCCGGAGCCGCGGTATCTCTTTCGAACAGCCCGCAGCCCCTGCAGACGTCAGCCCTTGCGGGCCCCTTCACACTGCTGACAGCTCTGGGAGGCGCGTGTGGAACAAAACGCGCCGTCGTCACGGCCTGTCGTCGTTAGACTGACGGACGGCGAGCTACCCGTTGCCCGCCGTCCACAGGCCCGCGCCTACGGTGGCCGGGGGCCACGACGTAGCCCCCGACGCCCGGGGCGTCTCCCGCGGCGGCCGGGGAGGAAAGCTGCTGCTCTCTCCTTCTCCCGCTCCGCCACCTCCTTCGCTAGCATCACTGCTTCGCAGAAGGTGGTGACGGCATCCCATTCCGTCTCGCTCTGGACCATGGCTTCGACCAGGGCCGGACGCGAGAGGTCGCCGCCGCCTATCGCCGCTACGAGGACACGGCGGTGCTCCGCCCAAGCAGGGCACATCTCCACGGTGTGTTCCACCATGTCCTCCGGTCCATCTTTGCAGTGGGAGCACCCGGGCGTTTTCTCCCGCCCGATTCGGTGCAGGAACCTCCCGAACACACCGTGTCCGGTGAGGACCTGCGTCAGGCGGAAGGCGAGGATGCCGTGGCGTCTCTCAAGCCACTCCTCAAAGAGGGGTCTTATCGCCGCTATAGTGACGTTGCGACAGTCGCTTTCTCCATGTCGCCATGAGATCGTGCCGGAAGTCTGTCCGCTGCGCGACAACTTGCCGCGGCAGCGGGGTTTCCCCCGGCATAGTGCCTCCGCGCGCCATTCGTGCAGGCGCGCGAGGACTATCGCCTCCAGATCCCATGGCGGCAATCCGGCAAGGAGGCTCGCCGCCTCGCGGGAGATCGTGCGGTAGCCGCGAACCATTTTCACGGCAACCACCCTTTGGGGCGCGTTCAGGTGGTGGACGGCAAGCCGTGCCAAACCACGCGCCCACACCGGGGCTCCGTAAAGGGCCATGGATCGCACGATCCCCGCGTAGAGCATGGTTTTAAGGCTAAAAGCTGATTTTTGTCTGATTTGCTGATTTTTGAAAGTAGTCTCTAAATATAAGTCTTAATGGTTTAAAGTGCTGTGGGTGTGCGCGGTCGAATTTGACCGCTTGAATTTGGACGGAATAGCGCCGCGGTTGAATTCGACCGCTTAGGGGTTGAAGGGTTAAAATGCGAAGGATAAAAATTTACTAGAAATTGATTATTAATAATACGTTGGGTCAGGTCCCTGAAATTCAATTGTAATTCATAAATATTTTGAGTTTGCTTATTAATCAAACTCTATTTTACTTTCAAATGTAATTCAATATAAAGAACACAGTTAATTTTTAAAACATTTAAGAATACAAAATCCACAGCTCATTCAGTTGGTCTGTCAGTAATTATTTGTTAGCAACATTTTAAAATTATTTGGCGGCAATCCTTCCTTTGTTTCATATTTTACGACGTTGATGACCGCGTTCTCTCTGATTGGCTTGATTCACTGGCTATCTATTCTATTGCATTTAACTCGGAGAGTGCTGAGGAATTATTTATATTAATTCCAGCCGCCAAAATTCACCAACGCACATTGCGGCAAACTTACGACGTACGACTTTTTTTACGTCCTGCCAAGGTTAGTTACTTTATAATGCTGATTTTCATTTTTCGAAGTTCTTTTAACTTTCTTAGCGCCGTTTAATAAGCCACGTAGTTCTTTGAGCTAACTCAAAAAAGCTAAGTTTTATGTCATTTAGGGTCTGGAAAATGATTTTTAATTGTTACTGGTCTGAAAGCAGAGGTACCTGACCTAGTTCAAGCAGGTAGTTAATATTTAATATTATAAATGACTTTTCAATTTTTCTTTTGTAGATTGATCATTATTAAGCGACATATGGTTTTAATTTTATTGTAGCATGTTATTTCTGCTAGACTCCTCTTTCCTCTCTTTTTTTTTAAACTTTACCTCCACACTAGGATTTTCTCCTGTGGCAGAAACCTGTGGGGCAGTTTACAAACACAAATTTCACAAGGACGAACATCCAGACCCGGAACAATTACTTGTAGGCCATACAAATACCTGTTCCGTGCGGGATTCAAACTCGCGGCCCTTAGCGCTGTAGCTGTAAGGCATGGCTAAGCCACTGCACCACGGAGCCGTCGAGACTTCCTGTTACTTTATTTAAATGTCATCATATTTGTTCCTGTATGTAAGCATAAGTATTTAGAAATGAAATAAAAATTATTATTCTTATTTGCTCGTCATCAGAATTGCTATTTCTTTTTCCAGATGTTTTAAATTCGTTACTGGTTATATGACTTTTATAATATGTGCCAAAAATGGCATATTAAATTCTTTAAACAATATAACAATTTGCAACATATTCTTTATATTTTTATATATTTAATATTATTGTTCTCATTACATTCTTTAAACATTCTTATCTCGCCAAGAGCGAAAAGGAGCGGGATCTGATATACTTAAACCGGCAGTGCTGCATTCCATTGGTCATCTGCTGAATTTGTTTTTCGCATTTCAGAGATTATCTGTCCTTATCATCTTTTTTAGATGGGTGTACTTTGTCAAGTTAATATTTGTAGGAGACATTGTAACATCAATCGCAGAATTATTGATCACTTCAATATACGGTGTTTTCTTTAAACGTTTGACTTCATATAAACTATAGCCTGGTTTGTTTCGTGTTATATAACTGGGAATTGAAAATAATGACGATATTTACGAGTTTTTTTAAACGTGTCCATCTTGATAAAATAAACTCAGAGTAGTGTTGTATTGTCTTGATTCAATGCGTTGTTCTGTTTTGAATACCAGCGTAAAATAGCAGCTTGATTCATAATATTATGGTGAGTGTAGAGAACCGGAGACCCATTTTACCGGAATTGAGGTATTCCATCTTAGTCATTAGGGTTGACAACCTTCTCTTACATTTACCTCTTAATCTTTCTTAACCTCTTGATCCCCTAATGGCCTCATAATACCGCGGCCATATTCCGCCAAATCCCTAGCGCCTAGGCCGCCTAGGCCGCATCTACCACACGTATGTTATTGTGTTGATTTTTTGGTTTTCCTAGTGTTTTATTATTGCTTTAGTATATTGTTTTATTATATTGAATTGAAATGAAAGTTTTTGTGTGAATATATATTATATTTTACTACTTGTGATTATCACGCTACCGATATTTGCTTGGTATATTTTTTTTTGTTATCAAAATACAATAAAATCTTTTTGTAATGAAGTAATACTGACTTTTGTTAAGACCACAGGTTAGAAAATTTTGTATAAATTTTATAATGCCAAGCTTCTTCATAGAAAAGTAGTCCTGAAATATAAGTTTTAATGGTTTAAAGTGCTGCGGAAGGGTGCGGTTGCATGCGACCGATCGGGATCTGCCGGGCGTATGCGACTGCATGGGCTTTTTTTAGGATTGAGGGGTTAATCGAGGATAAATGTGGATGTCTATGGGCCACAAGACCCACTTACCATCAGGTGGACTATGTGCTAGTTCTATAAAAAAAAATCACCACGCAGTCTCGCCCCAGACTCGATGACTTCCAGCCTCCCGATCAAGTGTTTGTAAAGTAGGGCTACGATGGTTATCCGAGTAAAGAACCAGAGTACGAAACCTATCCAACTTCAGAGAGGTGTACGACAAGGTGACGTTATATCACCGAAACTCTTCACGCAGTGGGCATTGGAATACGTTTTCAAACTACTGGACTGTTAAGGAAACGGTATTAAAATCAATGGCGAGTTCATCACTCAGCTTTGATTTGCCGACGCTATAGTCCTTATGGCAGAATTGCTAAAGGACCTAAGCACTATGCTCAATGACCTCAATAGTATCTCCGAACGGATAGGTCTTAAGATGAACTTGGACAAAACAAAGATCATGTTTAATGTCCATGTCACAACTATGCCGGTGGTTGTTGGGAGCGCTAAGCTAAAAGTTGTTGACGAGTACGTTTTCCTGGGACAAATAGTCCAACTAGGTAAGGCCAACTTCGACCGAGAGGTCAATCGACGGATTCAACTCGGCTGGGTAGTATTCGGGAAATTACGCCACATCTTCTCGTCAGCTATACCTCAAAATCAGAAAACGAGACTGTGCAATCATTGCGTGTTGCCAGTGATGACCTATGGAACTGAGACGTGGTCCTTCAATGCTGGCTGTATGTGGACGCTCAAAGTCGCTCAGCGAGCTATGGAGAGGGCTATGCTCGGGGTTTTTCTGCGTGATAATCTTAGAAATGAGGATATCCGCAGTAGAACCAGAGTGACTGAAATAACCAACTGGATTAGTAAGCTGAAGTGGAAATGGGCCGGCCGTATAGCTTGAGGAATCGACAACCAATGTGGTAAAAAGGTTCTAGAGTACAACCTACACCACGCCTTGTACCGGTAGGCGTGGTGTAGATCGACCCCCTACTAGATGGAGTGACGACCTAGTAAGACTTGCAGGAAGTCGGTGGATGCACGTGGCTCAGGTCATTTTGTGGCATTCCTTAGGGGAGACCTATGTACAGCAGTGGACCTTTGAGGGGATGTAATGATGATGATGATGATGATGACTGCATGCCCATAATCACGTAGTACCAAGTTTAAACAAAGCACGTTACAAATACGGTGTCATTTTTTTAGCTGGGACGAAATGCCTCAGAGCCTGTTACTTTGTAGGCTACATTGGCTTTCAAGGCAATTTCACAGCAGTGAAAATGTTCAAGAGGTTGGTGCCAACGCTGATGTACCCCTAGGTAAAGAGAGCCCTACTTCAATACCCTCTCTGAAAGCCTTCTTATAAAAACCATAACAAGTCTTTTACCGGACTGTTCATTAATTCTTAATTTCAAATTGACGTTGTAATAACTAAATTCATAAACACTACTGTCCATATTTATAAACCAGCAGAAATCCACTCTTTTACATGGCTGTCTACCCATTTGCTCCAAGTAAATTGACTATCGCAGATTCAAATATCCTCGCACCTTTGCCCGTCTTAATATTTTGTATCAAAACTAAACGAGATAATTCATGATCGCAATGCATGAAACCATGAATAATAGCTTATTTATAATTTCCGAACTGTGTATTAATTCTCATAACAAAGAATTTCGAACGGAAAAAGTTTTCTTCGTCATTAAACTTATACATTTGTATAAATTGAAGTTACAGCTTATATACTGATGGCCATAGGCTTCCTCTCACTTCTGAGAGATTTTTAGAGTAAAGAAGTGTCCACCGCTCTGCAACTATGCGTGTTGGCGGACTGCACATGCCTTCGAAATATGTTCTTTAATTCTCTGACGCATTTTTTCTCATGATATTTTCCTTTACCATCGAGCACATGGTAAATCAACACTTAAAATGGCAATTAACTATTTCATTGGTGCCGGCGGGGATCGAACTCGGATTGCTGGCGTACTGTAAAGTTCAAAGAGAGCGCTAAGCCCCTGAATTATCATGGCTCATTTCCAACGGAACCAAAGGGGCCAGCAGCTGACCGACTTTATGGAGAAAGAGGGACTCTTTATGATGAACTCTTTCTTCCAGAAGCGGCCCCACAGGAAGTGGACCTGGTCGAGCCCCGACGGTTCGACAAAAAATGAGATTGACTTCATTATGACGACCAGACGCCAACTGTTCAGTGATGTCTCAGTGATCGCAAGGGTAAAAACTGGCAGCGATCACCGAATGGTTAGAGGCACACTGAACCTAAACGTTAAGTTGGAGAGGTCTCGTCTAATGAGGTCAACGCTCCGTCCCCCTCGTGCTCTAATCCAGAATCCCGAAAACTTTCAGCTCGAGTTACACAACCGATTTCAGTGTCTACAAGATTGCAATGCACTGGACGATATGAATGACAAGCTCGTGGAAACTGTCCATGCGGTCGGAGCTAAGTTCTGCAAGACCCGCCGCAGAAGAACACAAAAACTCTCCGATCACACTCTTAATCTCATGGCTGTTAGACGGGAGATGTGGCTGCAATCGTCAACAGATTTGACAGCATACAGGCAAATGAAGAGACAGATCTCCAAATGCATGCGGCGAGACTTACGCAACTTTAATACTGCTCGTATAAAAGAAGCGATCGAGCGGAACCAGGGCTCCAAAGTCTTTGCCAGAGATCTGTCGGCCCGTAAGAACCAACTGTCAAAGCTGAAGACTGAGTGTCGTTTCCGGGACACCTGAGATTTTGAGTGAGATTGAGAGGTTCTATGGGCAGCTGTACAAATCATAGTTGGAGCCACTCTCAAGTGTGAGTAACGATTCAAGAGCAAGTCTTATCCGACACTATTCCGATGATATCCCGGACGTCAGTCTAAGCGAGATTAGAATGGCTCTCCAGCACCTTAAAAACGGCAGGGCCTCAGGCGAGGATGGAATTACAGCGGAGCTTCTGAAAGCGGGTGGAACACCGGTACTTGAAGTCCTTCAGAAGCTCTTCAATTCCGTCCTCCATGGTGGCACTACTCCAGAGGCGTGGAGCAGAAGTGCGGTGGTCTTGTTCTTTAAGAAAGGCGACAACGCTCTCTTGAAGAACTACAGACCGATTTCCCTTCTGAGCCGTGTCTACGTGCTGTTTTCGAGAGTCATTACGAATCGTCTCGCACGCAGACTCGACGACTTCCAGCCTCCTGAACAAGCCGGTTTCCGAAAAGGCTTCAGTACCATAGACCACATACATACCCTGCGGCAGATTGTACAAAAGACTGAAGAGTACAATTTGCCACTTTGCCTGGCGTATGTGGACTATGAGAAAGCCTTTGATTCCGTCGAAATTTGGGCGGTGCTGCAGTCCTTTCAGCGGTGCCAAGTTGACTGTCGGTATATCGAAGTGCTGAAGTGTTTGTACAGTAGGGCTACGATGGCTATCCGAGTACAGAACCAGAGCTCGAAACCTATCCAACTGCAGAGAGGTGTAAGACAGGGTGATGTTATATCCCCGAAACTCTTCACCGCTGCTTTGGAAGACGTTTTCAGGCTACTGGACTGGAAAGGATACGGTATTAATATCAATGGCGAGTACATCGTTCACCTTCGATTTGCCGACGATATAGTCCTTATGGCAGAATCACTGGAGGACTTAAGCACTATGCTCAATGACCTCAATAGTGCCTCCCAACGGATAGGTCTTAAGATGAACATGGACAAAACAAAGATCATGTTTAATGTCCATGTCACACCTATGCCGGTAGTTGTTGGGAGCACTATGCTCGAAATTGTTGACGAGTACGTTTACCTGGGACAAATAGTCCGACTAGGTTAGTCCAACTTCGACCGAGAGGTCAATCGACGGATTCAACTCGGCTGGGCAGCGTTCGGGAAATTATGACATATCTTCTCGTCAGGTATACCTCAATCTCTAAAAACTAGATTGTACAACCAGTGCATGTTGCCAGTGATGACTTACGGATCTGAGACGTGGTCCTTCACTGCTGGCCGTATAAGGACGCTCAAGGTCGCTCAGCGAGCTATGGAGAGGGCTATGCTTGGAGTTTCTCTGCGTGATAGACTCAGAAATGAGGATATCCGCAGTAAAACCAGAGTGACCGACATAGCCCAACGGATTAGTAAGCTGAAGTGGCAATGGGCCGGCCATATAGCTTGAAGAACCGATAACCGATGGGGAAGAAAGTTTCTCGAGTGGCAGCCTCGTACCGGTAGGCGAAGTGTAGGGCGACCCCCCCACTAGATGGAGTAACGACCTGGTAAGATATGCAGGACGTCGATGAATGCAGGTGGCTCAGGACCGTGCTTTGTGGCCTTACTTGGGGGAGGCCTATGTTCAGCAGTGGACTTGTGAAGGGCTGTAATGATGATGATGATGATGATTTGCATAGTTGTCGTTAAAATACGTAAAGAATGGCAAATTACTCTTTGTTTGTTTTTCTTAGAATTTACAATGATTTGATAGAAACCTTGGAAAACCCGGTCGCATTAACAAATTTTTGCTGTATATATATATTATAATGTCAAAAAACGAAATGACTTTGATATATCACAGCCAATGTTTTACGCCAAGACCAAAAACAATATAAAGATGCAATTATAGAATTAAGCTCCAAATCAACATAAATAGTCATAAAAGATAGATCAAAAAAATAAAAGTACTTTATGTCACTTTTTAGCCCATAAATTATCTCTATACAAAAAATCGTGGTGATCCGTCGGGGCGAAGGATTGACATGATTTTTCGTTGTTGTGCTGCTAAATGAAAGAAGAACAAACAAACACAACTTTGCATTTATATAGTAGCAATTAATATTTTATACCGAGATCGCACTTGAATGTTTTAAGTACTGTGACAAAACATTGTGTATCCATCCATTGCAGCCTCTGAAATTCCACTGCTGAAAGTAAGTCTCCCTCATAGATAGCCTCATGATGAGATTTTGCCACTGCCAAGCGGGGTTTTTATTATTTTGAGTTATCAGGAAGATGCTGCTGCCTGTCTCCTGTTTTATTTCCCTTCTGTTATCTCTTACAACACCCTCGGAATGATATGGCATAGTTGACGTTCTTGCACCACCAGGTACAAGCTAAATGGTTTATATTTAATATAAATTATAAATATTACTTAATTAGAACCAAGAAAACAGCAAAAATTAAAAAAGGAACTTCGAAATGATGTAACACTAGTGTCAAAATTGTTGTAAAAATAACTAACTACAGAAATTATTTAAGAAATAGCTTGACAGTTATTACCTTATTCCCAGGTGTTATTGTAAATTCCCTAATATTATATATATACCTTTTAATGTTTTGTTGAACAAACCTTGTAAATATTACGGAATTATTTTGTAGAAGCGCGTGTATTGCCCGAAAAATTGAAACTGATATATGGAGCCGACAATTCCCTAATCGGTCTTTTTTTCTTTAAAAAAATATAAAACTGATCAATATCTGGCAGCAGTTTTTTTTTATAGATTGATAAAGGATATATTACTCATAACGAGATAATTGCTGCCAACTATTCTAATGTGACTGTGTTGGCTGAGCAGGCTAAGGGTCTATACGTGTCTCTGATGGTTTACCAACAACTTATCGACTCAAATAAAATCAGAAGAAATTATCAGATAGAATTACAATAAGATTTAAAGACAGCACAACATTTTCTACATTTTCCTTAGAATTATTAATAAAATTATCGTAAACCGACAAAGCCTAATAAACTAAATGAAATATTCAGATGAGTCCCAGATCCATATGAATTTAATTTACTTCTACGAAAGATCGAATTTAAATAAGGGTCACGTTTAATTTCGTTTCTGAATAAAGGAACGTATCTAACAAATAAAGACGAATAATTTAATTCCTCTTATATAAAAATCTTCAAACACAGTTTTGGTTTTATTACACAAAAGACATTTTCGCAATATTTTACTTCCCGTTTGAGTGTTACCGTAAGCAACAAAATTTTTAGAAATCTAAACATAATGATTTCTTATATTTACGCGAACACTACTCATTGATTAAAACTACTTTTAAGGATTCTTTCGCGTTCAATTATACTTTTAATTATTTTTGTTTTTAATTCCCGACGTTTCGGGTGCTTTCCAGCACCCATGTTCGGGGGGGCTGAGGTGACTGACGTCCCAATGTCATTGTTAAACCCGGAGTACCTTCAGCTTTTTTAATTCTTGTTTATGGTCCGATCTACGCAAAATGAACTGATTATGTCCTGAGGTTAGCAGTGGTATGCTTGGGTTTAGTTTAAATTTTATTTATTATGGGGTCCCAAGCAGATGGTAGTACCCAGCTTCCTTCTCTATTGAAATTAGGAGGATTTTTAATTTCAATAGCCTCACGTATCATCCTTGGTAGGAATCGGTGTTCTTTAGCGAGGATTTGTGGTATATCAAATCTGATATAATGGTTGGGGCCGTCTAGGATATGATCACAAACTGCAGACTTGCAGGAACGTTGATGCTTCATATTGTAACGATCCCCCCCCCCCTCTATTGGATCTAAAATAAAAATTTTATAATATTAAAAATATCCCCTTTTCAATAACATTATATATATGTGACCAGGATTAATAAACTATGTTTAGATCTTTCTAAAATGATCTCTCTAAAGGTTTAATAATAGGCCGTTTGTAATCTTTTGGCGTGATCGTCTTAGTTAGGACCCTTATTTACGTTGTGTTTGTTTGTAACTTAATTCTTTTAGGTGTCTTTTGGAAGAATGAATATTCACTAGAGCAATTGAAAGCTGTTGGTAGTGCCTAATAAGCTAAGTGAACCCCGTTCACGAAGACAGGGCTCGAAAAAGGTTAAGAACATAAAACGTCCCTATTCCACTTGTATCAGGTTTACATTATTAATTTATTATTATTTATCCCTTCCCGCTTGGAAAAGGCTCACAATATATTTATACAAAAATACCCGATACAAGGGCTTCGCTCTCCTACATTTATTTAAAAAAATGTAGGGGAGGTACACGGCCCCACACACGCCGTGCACGGTGAGCGCCAACCATTTTGATGCACTCCCCCCCGAAGGGAACGCTAATTTGGGAACTGGACCGTAGTCCACAGCAAAATAACTGGCGAACCAGTAAAAGAGGCTTGGCCCCTTGTTAGTGCGTAAGCACAAACATCGACCGAAGTCGCGCATGTCAATGCGTGTAAACGCCATACAGAATACGAACGAATCCAGCCACAGTGAATGTACGTCACACGGTTTAGGCAAATAGGCACACTGGCTGTAAACCCTCCGTGAGCGCCACCACCTGCCAGACCGCCGCTCCTGCAGACGTGATGTAAGTGTATGGCATCACCACCAATTGCATGATCAGCACGGCTACTAGCCGCAGAGCGTGTCATGAGACTACTGCTCACCTCAAGGGAATGGGGTCCCACGTTGTGCAGCTTTCGGCCGCAGCCTTGAGAGTCTCCTCAGATCCTCCCGCCAGCTACCACCCGCATGAGGTCGACACATATGCTCCACCAACCAATACAACGGCAGATATAGCCAAAAGGCAGTTATAAGATAAGAGTAATAATTCGCCATCAGAAAGGGTTTGTGTCACTGACGTTGAGTAAATGCATTTTCGATCATGTTTGTCTCACCCACCAACAAGTTGCCTTCAATCATTCAACGGTGGGAAAGTTACAGAGAGATAATATTATGTTGTTATATAAAACATCGTGGAGGGCAGACAGTCTGCAGCCCCGCAATGAAGGGACCCGACTTGGGCAAAGCTACTTAGGTGTGAGTCAAACCAAGACGCAGAGAGCGCCATTGAGAATAGCGTCCCACCAAACAACCATCGCAGAGAAGTAATGCTGCAGAACGCAACAAGCATCAATACGACTATCGTCGGGCTTACACCATTCCAAGGTCCCCCATACATCCCAGCAGACATCACCACCCGTATACCTCCATCGACCAGAACCACAGAGAGCGTCGAATCAGGCGCAGCACACCCGTAGATCCATCACAAGACGCAATACCGCCAGTAGCAGTAAGCATCAATGCAACTATCATACGGATGGCGCCCCCTCACAACACACCCAACATGATCCCTATCGACTTTGGTAACAAAGTTGGTATTGTTGTTATATTAAAAATATCACCAACGTATCATAGTAGCACGCTACTAAGACGCCAATGAACAAAACTCCACGTATCATAGCGCTAATGCACTAAGACATGAAGCTGAGTATGCCTGTTACACTTAAAAGTGCTATCAAACACACTCAACATCCCCATCCGAAAGATAGACGACGCATCGCTATGCGCTACGACGCCGCCCACAAACGGTATGGGTGTGCGATGTCCACGGGAAAGCCGTATTGCTACAACAAACCCGCTTACCACCGACACTAAGATGTTAATTGTATACCTCCATCGACCAGAACAACAGGAATGCGTCGAATCAGGCGCAGCACACCCGCAGATCCATCACAAGACGCAATACCGCATGTAGCAGTAAGCATCAATGCAACTATCATACGGGCGGCGCACCCTCACAACACACCCACATGACTCCTATCGACTTTGGCAACAAAGTTAGTATTGTTGTTATATAAAAAATATCACTAACGTATCATAGTAGCACGCTACTAAGACGTCAATGAACAAAACTCCACGTATCATAGCGCTAATGCACTAAGACATGAAGTTGAGTATGCCCGTTACACTTAAAAGTGCTACCAAACACACTCATCATCCCAATCCGAAATATAGACGACGCTTCGCTATGCGCTACTACGCCGCCCACTAACGGTATGGGTGTGCGATGTCCACGGGAAAGCCGTATTGCTACAACAAACCCGCTTACCACCGACACTAAGATGTTAATTGTATACCTCCATCGACCAGAACAACAGGAATGCGTCGAATCAGGCGCAGCACACCCGCAGATCCATCACAAGACGCAATACCGCATGTAGCAGTAAGCATCAATGCAACTATCATACGGGCGGCGCACCCTTACAACACAACCACATGAATCCTATCGACTTTGGCAACAAAGTTTGTATTGTTGTTATATAAAAAATATCACTAACGTATCATAGTAGCACGCTACTAAGACGTCAATGAACAAAACTCCACGTATCATAGCGCTAATGCACTAAGACATGAAGTTGAGTATGCCCGTTACACTTAAAAGTGCTACCAAACACACTCATCATCCCAATCCGAAATATAGACGACGCTTCGCTATGCGCTACTACGCCGCCCACAAACGGTATGGGAGTGCAATGTCCACGGGAAAGCCGTATTGCTACAACAAACCCGCTTACCACCGACACTAAGATGTTAATTGTATACCTCCATCGACCAGAACCACAAGAGAGCGTCGAATCAGGCGCAGCACACCCGCAGATCCATCACAAGACGCAATACTGCATGTAGCAGTAAGCATCAATGCAACTATCATACGGGCGGCGCACCCTCACAACACACCCACATGACTCCTATCGACTTTGGCAACAAAGTTAGTATTGTTGTTATATAAAAAATATCACTAACGTATCATAGTAGCACGCTACTAAGACGTCAATGAACAAAACTCCACGTATCATAGCGCTAATGCACTAAGACATGAAGTTGAGTATGCCCGTTACACTTAAAAGTGCTACCAAACACACTCATCATCCCCATCCGAAAGATAGACGACGCTTCGCTATGCGCTACTACGCCGCCCACAAACGGTATGGGTGTGCGATGTCCACAGGAAAGCCGTATTGCTACAACAAACCCGCTTACCACCGGCACTAAGATGATATGTCTAGGACACATCGGTTAGCGAGTCCAAGTTTACCTCGGACCAATTGCTCGTGAAGCAGCACACACGCCACCATAATATTCCTTTTCAAGTCCCTAATAAGGACTAGTCATTTTGCTACAGTACTAGGAGCAGTCAGTCACCCGACCACCCCATACAATGCTTATGCATCAAGGAGACCTCCTATAATATTGCTTTTGTATCATAGACCTTACTTTCATAAGTCATGTATATATAGGATTCGAACCCATGACCCTACTATTGTAATGCATATTAATCATAGAGACCTTCTATAGTATTGCTTTTGAATCATAGACCTTACTTTCATAAGTCATTCATATATAGGATTCGAACCCACGACCCTACTATTGTAATGCATATTAATCACAGAGACCTTCTTAGTATTGCTTTTGAATCATAGACCTTACTTTCATAAGTCATTCATATATAGGGTTCGAACCCACGACCCTACTATTGTAATGCATATTAATCACAGAGACCTTCTATGGTATTGCTTTTGAATCATAGACCTTACTTTCATAAGTCATTCATATATAGGGTTCGAACCCACGACCCTACTATTGTAATGCAAATTCATCATGGAGACTTTCTATAGTATTGCTTTTGTATCATTGAGTTTAATATCATAAGTCCCTAATATAGGACTAGTCATTGTGCTACAGTACTTCAGGCAGTCGGGCTCCCGACCACCCCATATATATGTACAACTGCAGGTATGTATCTCCGGCACCTCATCCATACAAGACGTCTATACGTGAACACCTTCTATAACTTAGGAAAATTTTCTTTAATACATGAACTCCTTCAACAACTTAGAAAATTTCATCTATACGTGAACTCCTTCCACAACTTAGAAAAATTTTCTTTTATACACGAACACCTCCCATGACTTAAACAAATTTTAACAAATTTTCTAATTATCTTATAAACGTTATTTAACTTAATTTTATAATATTTTTTGACTTGTATTTCTATTATTTATTTTATTTTAAATATTTTTACAAGTTTTTATAATAAATTTACTTATTACGAGAAACAATAATTTTGCCTTTAATTTGCTATGTTATTGGGATAATATCTGAAATATATTAACTTTATGTTTATTAATTTAACTTAATTGCTTAATATACATGTTTTAAAACTATTTTTGACGCCCCTTTATATTGAATTTAATTATTAATAATAATATTGAGCCGTCACAATATCAGCTATATGTTCTTTTATGCGGGTTCTAATAGATCTTTTTGTTTGTCCCATTTAAGAGAGACCACATTCACAATCAAGCTTGTAGACTCCTGCATCTTGTAGAGGAATATGACACTTAACGGATGGTAGGAACCGACTAATCTTCTTCGGCGGCTTGTAAAATGTTCTAATAGAAGCTCACTTCAAGATGTAGCCAATCTTGTCTATGACACCTCTGACGTATGGTAGTACAGTACATGCTCGACTGTGGCCGGCTTCACTCGGTCTCTGTGACGTAGGTGTGGGACCCGATGCTTGTTGTTGTGCAGAACTTGCTTGACGTGCTGAAGCTCGGCGGCCAGGTGTTTGCTGTCACAGATCCCTCATGCTCTCTGTAACAAAGATTTGCCTACGGTAGCTAACTGTGAAGGATGGTGGTGAGATTCGCCGTTTAAATATCGGTTTGTATGGGTCTTTTTCCTATACACAGTGTGATCTATGGTGTTGTTAGGATTTCGGATGACTAACACATCTAGAAAAGGTAAGGTATTATTTGCCTCTAACTCCATAGTAAATTGAATTTTAGAGTTTATGGAATTAAGATGTTCTAAAAATACAGTTACTTTGTCTGATGGTAAAATTCTGAAAGTATCGTCTACGTACCGCTTGTAGATCCTTGGTGTAACAGGTGCAGTAAGGAGGGCTTTCTCTTCAAAGTCTTCCATGAATATATCGGTGACAATGGGAAATACAGGTGAGCCCATTGCAACATCATCTACACTGTACTTGCTTGTAAAACTCTTCCACAATAGATAGCCAGATGTAAGGCAATGTCTGAGTAATACTGCAAAATATTAAGCAAATATCATATTTAAAAAGAGTTACCGTTACATGTATTTAAAAAATATGCATGATAATAACCCTTGGGAATGATATGCCGCTGCGAAACTATTTCCAATATGATTTGTATACTTAATTTTTAAACATGATTCATGACTGTAAACATTTCTTTTAAATTTCTCACAGGGTTTCGTAAATATTCACCCCAGGACACAGGTATTTTCCGAATTTATAGTGGTAAATTAAACATAAGAATGACTTGAGATATGTAATATTTATAATGTATATTGAATAAAAATATATATTTTTGTGTCTATTGAATTCATTTTTTTATAATTAATTTGATTCTCTACTGTGTTTTATATGTACATAGTGTTACGAGCTTGAGGTTCGTGACAATAAAAATTGCCGATAGAATTACCTAAATTAACACTTTAATTCACTTTACACTAGTTAAAGTTAAAAACACTAATAATTAAATACACTGATTCACTTTATTCCGCTCCGAAGCTTCGCTTGTGTCGCCAACTCCAATACTTACCCGATCGCATCTTGCAGCGCTTATATATACAAATTAGCAATGAAGCATCCGGAATATTCAAGTAAATGCGCGCAAAGCGACGAGTGTTCGAGTGTAGATTTTCTAGAAACTTAGTTCTTCGGATGGCGCTGTCGGTTGAAAGATTTGTGATGTCATTTTCTGCAAAGCTCCCCTCGCTATCGTTCCTGACACTAGATGGCGCTAGTGTATGACGTTGACTTATTCAAGCAACACTGCCCCCTCCTAAGACATGCTCGTCCCGAGCATTATCGGTCCCATAATAACGCGCCAAGCGATCCACATGGACGATCTTAGGAGTCCCTCTTGCGCCTTTCTGTATCCGGTAGGTCACATCGTTGATCCTGGTTACAATGCGGTACGGGCCGTCCCATTTAGCTTTAAGCTTAGGAGATTTCCCTTTGCTGCGGACTGGATTGTGCAACCACTCTAATGAACCTTCGTTGAACCCTTTATTGTTCATTTTGCGGTCGTACCGGGTTTTCATTTTCTCAGACATTTGCTGGCCCGATTGTCTGACGTGCTCATAAATGTCATTCATTTTGTTCCGCAAGTCATTTGCATAATCGGTTATACTGCGTGGGGCATCAGGTGGTATCCCGGTGATCAGGTCTGCAGGCAGCCGTAATTCTCTTCCAAAGTTTGCGATAGCTGGTGTCACTGCTGTACTTTCGTGAACAGAACTTCGATATGACAACAAAAACGGTTGTATGTGCTTGTCCCAATCTCGTTGCCGATTGTCTACAACTTTTGCTAGGTACTTCTCCAACGTCTGATTCAATCATTCCACCATTCCATCAGATTGCAGGTGATAAGAAGTCGTTCTTGTTTTATGAGTAGACATAACTCGGCAAGTTTCCTGGAATATTTGAGACTCAAAATTCCTTCCTTGATCGCTGTGAATCTCTAAAGGTACTCCAAAACGACAGAAGACTTTATGAACTAGTTTATCTGCAACTGTTGAAGCTTCTTGATTTAGAAGGGTGAAAATTTCTGGCCACTTTGTGAAGTAATCCATCACAACCATGAAATACTTGTTACCGCTTTCACTCTCCGGAAACGGCCCCGCCACGTCAATGGCTATTCTCTCCCATGGTGCACCAACATTGTACAACTTCAATGCACCTCTACTCCGAGTCTGAGGTCCCTTTACAGCCGCACAACTTGTACATTTGCGACAGCAGTCCTCGAAATCGTTTCGACAGTGAACCCAATGAAACCGTTCTCGGATCTTCAGTAGAGTTCGTTTAACTCCCAGATGGCCTCCGGAACAATCATTATGGTACAGCTGTAGAACATCCGGTACTTTAGCTTTAAGGATATCCATTTGCAAATGACAGCTGTCTCCCCTAACATTTTCTCATTTACGGCACATAACTCCATCCTGAAGCAGCAAGCTTTCCCACTGGGCCCAATAGCTTTTAGTTGTCGAACTCATTGCTGAGACGTCGCTCCACTTAGGCTTGTGAGCACTGGCCTTCATCCATTCCAGAATCGGCTTGATGTCCGGATCTTCCTGCTGTGCATGTTGTAAGCTGTCCTTCCATACATTGCTGAGGTAGTCCGTCCTGAGCATCCTCACGGATACCTCTTCCTTACTCTCTTGCCTAGTACAATGGTTGCAATCTTCAGGACAATGTCTTCTTGACAATGCATCTGCGTTGCCGTGAGATTTTCCGCTGCGATGTTCGATCTGAAAGTCGTATTCCTGCAGTAGTTCAATCCACCTCGCAACTTGTCCTTCTGGATTTTTAAACTGCAATAACCAGTTTAGTGCAGCATGGTCAGTTCGTAAATGATATTTTCGTCCCAGAAGATGTTTGCTAAAATGCTGCAACGACTTTACCACAGCGAGCAATTCGCGTCTTGTGACACAAAAGTTCCTTTCCGGTTTTGACAACGACTTGCTGAAGTACGCTATCACGACCTCTTGGTCACCATTCCGTTGAGACGACACACCGCCAAGTCCTATATCATTTGCGTCTGTGTCAACTATAAATTCTTTGCTTGCATCAGGGTATCCCAAAATAGGTGTTTTGCACAGACGGTCCTTGAGCTCCTGGAATGCGATATTGCAACTTTCATCCCAGCAGAAATGTCGCTTCTCCTCGGTTAGCTTGTGCAGAGGTTTGGCTATATCTGCAAAGTTCTTCACAAATCGCCGATAATAGGAGCACAAACCCAAAAATGCTCTAACCTGCGTCTTGTCTTTTGGAACCGGCCAATCCTTGACAGCGGCGATTTCCTCTGGATCTTTGCGGATCCCTTCTTCCGATACTACAAACCCCAAAAAGTTAACTTGCCGTTGGAATAGTGAACATTTCTTCGAGCTAAACTTGAGGTTGGCACTCTGAATCTTCATGAGCACGCGTTCCAGGTTTCGAAGGTGTTCCTCAAACGTACGGCCTAGGATGATGTCATCCAAGTAGATCAGACAGGCATCGCCAATTAGCCCGGTAAGTACAAGTGCCATCAGCCTTTCAAACGTTGCTGGAGCATTGCACAACCCAAACGGCATTACTTTGAATTGCCACAGACCCTTTCCCGTCGAGAACGCAGTTTTCTCCTTGTCCTTAGGGTCAATTTCAACTTGCCAGTAGCCACTTTTTAGATTCTGCGTGCTAAACCACTTTACTCCTGTAAGCATGTCCAGCGTGTCATCAATTCTTGGCAAGGGATAGCTGTCCTTCTTCGTAACGTCGTTCAGACGGCAGTAGTCAACACAAAACCGCATGCTGCCATCCTTCTTCTTCACCAGCACCACTGGTGAACACCATAGACTAGAGCAAGTTTCAATAACACCATCCTTCACCATTCCTTCAATCATGGTTTCCACTTCCTTTTCAAGTGCTACCGGCAATCTTCTTGGCCGCTGACGGATGGGCAATTCTTCTCCTGCGTTTATTTTGTGTTGAACTAAGCCAGTCTTTCCTATGTCAGCATCGTTTGATGAGAATACATCGGCGTACTTGAGTAACAACTTCTTCGCCTTGACCAATTCGTTCGTGGAGAGAACAGTGCGACAGTCTTCCAAAAGTGTGGTCACTCTCGTTTCTGCATCCTTGCTGGGGGTCCCACTCGATATATATTGGCACCGACGTAACCAATCCCCTTCCTCACAAGTACCAATCAGTGTGCCTTTTTCTATAATCTGTTCCCGGTCGCAAAGGTTCAGCACACGTACTCCTGAGATAGCAGTGGTCCTGACCAAGGTTCGGGCTACTTTCCATGGAAGGCCATTGTTTACCCTTTCCACAAGTACACAACGGTGAGCTTGCCCAGCGTTTTGAAGAAGACTAACCGGAAAAATCGTTTCCGATTTCGGCGGAAGAACAATCTTCTTAATGCTGTACATGTTCCCTGGTAACGCACCTTCCATAAAATGTTCCTCCTGTCCAAATTTCAAAACACTTTGCTTAACGTCGATCTCACAACAATTATTCCTCATAAAGTCTAGGCCTAGGATGCAGTCGTCCATTATATCAGCCACGATGACATTATGCAGGTAGATCACGTTGCCCAGCTTCAACTCCATCTCCTTCTCTCCACGGACGGGTACCCGCTGACCGGTGGCTGTCACCAAATTAATGCCTTCTCGGTTGTATGCGGAGTCCCCAAGGAACTGACTTATAAGTTGGGAACTAACAACCGTACGAGAGGCTCCAGTGTCTATGGTCAGTTTACACGGCATTCCATTGACCTCGCCCTTGATGATTAGACTGTTCCCATCATGGGTTTGTGAGATCGAAATCCTTGGGGCTCTTTTAACATCAGCCAGCACCCGCCCCGCAGTTCTGGCTTTTACTCGTTTCCCTGCTGCTGCTGGGCAATGCTGTTGGCCGCACTACCCTCCTGAGATCGTTCAACTTCCCTTTCTGGGGTTCGCTCAGGGCAGTTGGATCGAATATGGCCCGTTTCCAGCCAGCCAGCCAGCCAGATGATCCAGCCGCACGGCTTCTACCTCCAGTGCATGGGCCAAGGCGTCCTTAAGCGTCTCGTGGTGCCCAAGCCTCACAGCAGCTCTGACTTCCGGGTCGCGGATACCGTCGATGAATGTCTGCACCAGGTTCCCTTCAATGAGCGCAGGTACAGACTGGTATGCTTTTCGCACCAGCTTCTCCACCTCTAGAGCCCACTGCTGTAGGTTTTCGTTGATGCGCTGCACGCGATCTTTAAGCTGCGCACGAAAGACGTGTTCCAGGTGAGCGTCGCCATACCTCGCCTCCAATGCCTCAAGGAGTTACTCATAAGTTACTTCCTCACCGAGAGCTTCCAGAACTGTTAAGGCGTGGTCGCGCAGGCCTAGTGTGAGAGCTGTCATGGCCTGACTTTTATTCCAGCCGTTCGCCTTCATAACAGCCTCGAACTGGATTTTGTAGGCTGACCAAGACGAAGTCCCGTCGAACGGTGGCACTTTGAACCCACGTAGCGAAGGTGTAGTAGCTACTACGGGAGCTGTAGTTCCATCCCCCAGTTTGAGTTCGTCCAGTGATTTCTTCATGTCAGCCATTACGTTGTCAACCCGATTGTTCACTTGGTCGATTTGGGTTTTAGCTTCCTTGATTTGGGTTTCAGCTTCCGACAAGCGGTTGTCATGTTGAGCAACCCTATCCTTCACCTCCCTTATCTCTTTTTTCCAAAGGTAGCGTGAAGGTCCTTCATGAGGAGCATCTGCCCTCCCGATCAACGAGCCTGTTCCACCTGCTGGCGGGCCTGTTAATCCTGTCCGCTCTGCAGCTGCTCTTTCAACTGACGGATCTGTTCCTCCTGTCGGCGAGCCTGTTCCTCCTGCTGCTCTTTCAATAGACGGGCCTGTTCCTCCTGTCCGCCCCGCAGCTGCTGCAGCATCACCATCAGAGCACCTAAGTCAGGTGCTGCAGATGTAGGAGCTACCGACGGGCCTGCAGCCGGTGGCTGGCTCTCCGACGTCTGCGGCGTTGCACCACCAAATCTTTGTTGGTCCGTCTCCTGCTGGCGTTGACTTCGGGTACGGACACCCTCCGTTTCCTCCTTAGGTAAAATCGGCATGATTTTACCCACTTCTGACACCAATTGTTACGAGCTTGAGGTGCGTGACAATAAAAATTGCCGATATAATTACCTAAATTAACACTTTAATTCACTTTACACTAGTTAAAGTTATAAACACTAATAATTAAATACACTGATTCACTTTATTCCGCTCCGAAGCTTCGCTTGTGTCGCCAACTCCAATACTTCCCCGATCGCATCTTGCAGCGCCTATATATACAAAATAGCAATGAAGCATCCGGAATATTCAAGTAAATGCGCGCAAAGTGACGAGTGTTCGAGTGTAGATTTTCTAGAAACTTAGTTCTTCGGATGGCGCTGTCGGTTGAAAGATTTGTGATGTCATTTTCTGCAAAGCTCCCCTCGCTCTCGTTCCTGACACTAGATGGCGCTAGTGATGACGTTGACTTATTCACGCAACAATAGTTTGAATTAATATTTTGACATGATTTTTGTGATTATGACATTAGATGTTAACTGTTTTCTATTTTTATCGGTATTAATATTACGTTCACTTAAAAAATTACATCAACAATTTCAACGAGACATTTTGTTAAAACATGAACAATAAAAAAGTTCAGTGTAATATAATATATATTATCACACTGAGCTTGCAACTGTAGCTCAGGATCATGTTGACGAAGCTCAATGTCTTCTCTGTCGAATCCTCTCATGTTCTAATTCTATCTAAGAATATTTTGGCGGTGTTGGCATCTGGGAGGAGTTAGGGATGTAGGTGGTTTTAGGTATCTGGGATTGGTTGAAGAAAAGTACTGGATCCTTGCTGCAGCCAGGAATGTTCTAGTCCTCATCATCTGAAAAGGTCAATTGATAAACTTAAAATTTTTACATAACTTTCTACATTACTTTCATAGTTATTTCCTTAAAAATTTAATAAATAACTTCATTTTTAAGTAGTTACTACTATTTATTTAATTTTTCAAATACACTCACCCATCGACTCATGCTAAAGCAAACTACTAATACTTACATTAAGGTATTATAATAATTATTTTTAATTAAGTTAATATATAGGTGCCAATATGTGTAAAAGATATACCAATAGCAGTAATTTCAAAAAGTGCTAAGTTTGTTAGAAATTTTTAATTGAAGTCGCTTAAATATTAAAAGCTATGTGAAACAATCAGGAATAGTGAACACACAATATTTAAAATAGTTTCAACAATTTAATAAGCCCACAAAAATATCAATATTCCGTTCCTTAATATTTAGTGAAAGAGCAAAAGAACTATTTGAGAATTAAGTCAAAGTAACGGCTGTTCATTTTCAAAAATAAAACTGTGACAACGGAACTTTATCAATAATTTTACATCGTTTTGAATGTAAGTCATTGGTGTTTTAGCAAATATATTATTTGCAGCTCCAAGTATTTTAAATAAAAAAAGATAAAGTGTTCCTACTTAATCAAAATTAAATTGTTGTACTCACAAAAAAACATGTTTTATCATTTTATGATATATATTATGACCACATTTATACTAACAACGGAAACAAGGAAAATAAAAATAAAGATTTAGAATAAAATCTTTGACTATAAAAATTAATCTATTGAAAAGTATTGCCATCTAATGGGATCTAATAAAACTACTTTCGACAACACTATACTACTAAGATGCTTGAGCTACAAACACAATATAATTGTTAGATAGTGCGTATATCTATTATTGTTGTTACAATGCAATAGAGGGCGCATCTACTAAGTCGTACAATTTATATATTAGCTTAACAAGTAACAACAGAAATTGATCGTGGAAAATAACAATATAACTTTAAGAAAAACATTCCTGCGCAGAGGAAAATCGGACATGGGAATATCGAATTTAAATTTAAATGACACCTTCATTAGCTCCACTCCTTCTGAAGATTTAGATTTGTCATCTAAACATATTAGAAAATGAATTGTCAGAAATATAGTAACAAAATTTGATGATTTTTCAAGGCACTCCCCTTGTTGCCTCAGTTAGTATCGGAATCCTCGGCTTCGACATATCAAGTGACGTGCAGTTTCGTGGTCACTTGGAAGAGCTAAAAAGCTTGGCGCGCTCAGAAGAGCGGGACAGTATTTCATGCCGGCACACCGCCTGCAACTTTATAAGGCGCAAGTTCGGCCGCACACGAAATACTGTTCCCGTCTATGGGCTGAGTTCCCATTACCAGCTCCTTCTACTTGACCGCATCTAGTACAGAGCGGCTCGAATCGTCGACGACCGAGTGCTTTCCGATCGGCTCGATTCACTGGCGCTGCAAAGAGATATTGAGAAATAAATGTATAATAATTGTAAATATGGAAAAACTGACATATTTTTTTACTTTTAATATTTATTTAATTTTATTGACATTTTTTAGTTTTTTTTTTAGATAATATCTGACATTTACCCTATGGTTCTTACATATGAATTTAGCATTTTGTCATACAGACCATTTCGATCTAAAATATCTCCTCTTTGGTTAAGAATTCCATATTCAAATTTATAAATTCATTTAGCTGGTACATTTTAGTTTTGAAAACAGTCATTCATTTGTTTTTTCCTCATTTTTTTTCTTTGGAGTCGCTTATTACCGCACAATGGAAAACATGAAATATCGTTATATTTACGAGTACGAGTTCTACGGTGGCACCAGTGCTGCAGAAACAGCTCGAAGGACGAATGTGTACGGCGCTGGTGTAGCAAAAGAAAGCACGGTACGTTTTTGGTTGCAACGTTCTTGATCTGGAAATTTCGAGCTTCAGAACCAACCCCGTGGACAGCAAGAGACCAAAGTGAAAAATGAAAAATTAAAGGCTATTATTGAAGCGGATCCATCACAAAGCACTGTAGGCTTTGGAGTAAGTGATGAAACCGTATGAATCCACTTGAAGCAAATTGGGAAAGTAAAAAACTTAAACTTGACGATAAACCGTATAGAGAGACGGAAGAGAGGTTAGACGCAAAATCAACGAATTTATGTGCTTTTGGAGAAACGAGGGTATAACACCGCAAACCTCCTGACTCCGTGCTGCTACTGAGAATTTCTTGACAGAAAAACTCAATAACTGATTTTATTGACCCAATCAGGATATGAACCAGAGAAGTTATGATCAACAGTCGCGTTTACGATCGCTTGAAAAACGAGACAGCCACATAAAAAAGTTAGTGATTCTCACTGGCAAACAATTTCCACAACAGACATAATCTTATAATTTTTGTTACGACCCTCTTCTAGTGACAGTAACTCTGATAATTTTATGAAAGAGATGTAACCACCCGATTCACCCAATTCACCCGATTATTATGTATAATCCTACCTATCGCAACCTATCACAAATCATCATCATTAGCATTACAACCTTTCACAAGCCAATTGCCGAACAAAATTGTCCCCCAAGGAATGCCACAAAGCACGGTCCTGGGCCACCTGCATCCATCGTCTTCCAGCATCTCGGCTTTAAAGGCATATATCAAATCTGAAATTAAAGGAAAAGTAACAGCCTATATACGTCCCACTGCTAAGCACAGGCTTCTTGTCATTTCTGAGAGGAGTTTAGGGTAAGAAATTGTCCGCTGTCCTTTCATTGGGAAAGGACAGCGGACATTTTCTTACCCTCGCGTATTGACGAACTTCACATATCTTCGAAATATATTTTTTTTCTATTTCTCAGACATGTAGATTTTATCACGATATTTTAACCATTTAATTGGTACTGTAGGAAATCAAACCCAGCGAGCGTTTTACCCTTGAGCTGACTAACTATGAAAATTACACGATACAAATGAATCTCTCATTGTGATGGAATTATGAAACTAATTACAAATTGTTCAGTTTTACTATTTTGTCGATAAATAACTTGATATTAACGGCACTCACATATAATTTCCTCCAAGTTGATAAATGCTTTGTTCCAGTGTAACGTTTAATATGAGTAGCACAAACAAATAATTTTACTCGAAGTCGTTTACCGAAAACTTCACTTCGATATAATATATGGAATTTTATTATGTTACTTTTTATATATTGAGAAAACTGTAATGATCACACATTATTAAATTTAAGAATCTTTATGATATACAAATACAGGTTTTAATTCATTAATAATTTGTTTTTATTTATTACTAGGCAACTGCACCATTTTCGACCAGCGTATGACCACGCTCTCTTAGAATACCAGCGTAAACTAATAGCTTAATGCTGTTGTGTTTCATGTGGTGAGTGTAGACAACCAGGTACCCTTTTATTGGAAACGAGTCTACTGAGAACTTTGTCTTTAGGGCTGCGAACGCATCTGCATTTTAATTCTTCACCAAGGGTAGATATATATGTCTATGCACCACAGCATCCATTTACTATCAGGGAACTGTGTGCTCGTTTGTCATTCTTATTATATAAAAACTGAAGATGTTCTGGACGTGTCTGAACATTCGGTCTTCTAAATTTTCAGTGTACCACATTCGAATGAGTTATCTCACTGCCGATGCCGAAAATTATATCCGTTGTCAGTTACTCGACTTCACCGAGTCTGTGATTTATTTTTGGGGCGATGTATACGCTTTAATATCATATATATATATATCCAGAAAATATACAAAATGTGACCTGCTCAAAGTCCAAAAACTTTGAGCAGTTTGAGATCACTGGAAAAGTACGCACCGTGCCATCTGCGGTTGTGGCATGTTTCATCCGCCATCCTTCGAGTATCCAGTGTGTATATGTGTACGTGCTTGTGTGTGTGTATGTGTGTATATGCGATTGAGTGTGTATGTATGCTTTTTTTTTACTAATGCGATTCACCTTCTAGTCTGCATCATCACTTACCAATAAAATGTGACTTTTCATTTATTAAAAAAAAACGAAAGGTATATCAAGCCGGATGTAAAAAAGAATTCCGCAAACTTTGCAATTAAAATTCGAAATGATATCAACGCTTTTAATGAAGCACTTTGAATGCAATCACATGATTATACGATATGAGTTTTTAATTTTCGTGTTTACGCTTAATTAACCCGAGAATTGCTCATAAATCTGTCCAGTTTGTTATTTATTTCCTTTGACGCTGGTTAAATGGCAGCCTGTGTACAACCTTGTAACGACATTAAAATAAAGTGCTTATTTTTAAATTCCCCTAATATGTACAAAGGTTATAAATGAAATATTTTCTGAATATGATTAATGTGACGTTCTCCCCTTCACCAGTTTTTGTTTTGGATTTACACTCTATCTAATTTATAATCCTTGACTGTTGCTTACATAAACTAAGAATTATTTATATCTATTCCATTTTCTTTCCATCGTCATTTAGTGAAAAGAGGAAGATAGAGAGAGAGAGCGTTTTCTTGAATTGACGTAAACTTTTATCAGTAAGGATATTAGTGATTGAGCAAATGAGTTGATTGTATAAATAATAACGATGTATAAGTAAAATTTATATATAATAAGAATTTTGTTTATTTTTAAGTACCTGTTAACTCAGCAAATTAAAACATAAATATGCACTTTATTATTAAGTAAGGAGAACAAATGCGTCGGGATGGCGCTATGGATTCTTCCCCACTCCAAGAGTTATGAGAATATCTATAATTATATACTTTTTTATACATACATTTCATAGAAAGCCTATACCCAGCCATGAACCGTATTATATTGGATGTATATTGTAAAATATAGCCCGTTTCTTTAGTTCCGTAATCGGGTAAAGCGTGCGTTATATATCATGGTAACTATGCCAAATATCAGGCAATCAATGGGGAGACCTATGTTAAGCAGTGGACTCTAAAATGCTTTAACGGTCGTTGAATAAAGGTAAGAAACTTATATTTGCTGGTCCAATACAAACCTAAGGGGCCAGCACGTGGACAACTTCATAGAGAAGGAGGGACTCTTTATGATGAACTTTTTTTTTTCCAAAAGTAGCCCGACAGGCAGTGGACCTGGTCGAGCCCCGACGGTTCGACAAAAAATGAGATTGACTTCATTATGACGTCCAGACGCCAACTGTTCAGTGAAATCTCAGTGATCGCAAGGGTGAAAACTGGCAGTGATCACCGAATAGCTAGAGGCACTCTAAGCCAAAACGTTAAGTTGAAGAGGTTTCGTCTAATGAAGTCAACGCTCCGTCCCCCTCGTGCGCTAACCCAGAATCCTGAAGAATTTTAAATCGAATTACAAAACCAGTTTCAGTCAAGCTTAGAAGACTGCAATACAGTGGACGATATGAGTGTCAAGCTCGTGGAAACTGTTCATGCGGTCGGAGCTTAGTTCTGCAAGACCTGCCGCAGAAGAAAACAAAAACTTTCCGATCACACTCTTTATCTCATGGATGTTAGACGGGAGATGAAGCTGCAGTCGTCAGCAGATTTGACAACATACAGCCAACTGAACAGATAGATCTCCAAATGCATGTGGTGGGGGACTTACATGACTTTAAAACAGCTCGTATTGAAGAAGCAATTGAGTGGAACCAGGGCTCTAAACTCGTTGCCAGAGATCTGTCTGCCAGAAACAGCAAACTGTCAAAGCTTAAGACTGAGTGTGGTAGCATCGTTTCCGGGAAACTTGAGATTTTGAGTGAGATTGGAAGTCTCTATGGGTAGCTGTGCACATCATCGGTGGAGCCATAAGCAAGTGTAAGTAACGATACAAAAGCAAGTCGTATCCAACACTATTTCGATGATATCCCGGACGTCAGTCTGAGCGAGATTAGAATGTCCAGCGGTGAGGTAATGGTAAGACATGCAGGAAGTCGATGTATGCAGGTGGCTCAGAATCGTTCTTTGTGGCAAACCTTGGGGGAGGCCTATGTTCAGCAGTAGATTTGTGATAAATGATGAATATAAACATTTCGTTGAAAGCAGCAAGTCAAGTAATCATTTACATATTACGTTTCTATGAGAGACACATAATATATAAATGATTACTCGATCTTGCTATAATCAAACGTTACGGGGCTTGAAAATATTTATGGCGCCATTATATATATTATATATATATATATATATATATATATATATATATATATATATATATATATATATATATATATATAAAGGGTTGGGTTGGGAGGGAAGGGTTGGGGTGAGGAGGCTTGGTTATGAAAGGATATTGGGAACGTTTGGTGATGAAAGTATAAATGAGAATGGTGAAAGCCTCCTCACCGTATGTGTGGAAAGGAATCTTTTTGTGACGAACACTTTCTTTCGTCATAAGAAGATTCACATGTACACTTGGGAAAGAGGTGATGATAGAAGCATGATAGATTTCATAACTGTGGATGAAAGAATGAGGAGCGCAGTAGTGGATACAAGGGTTTACCGGGGGTCCAACGTAGGGACGGACCACTACCTGGTCTTATGCCGAATTAGGGGTTTATTCAGACGTTGGCGGCATAGGACATCTGTGTCTACCACTGCGTTACAGCGTATAAGAATAGAGAGGTTACAAGATGAAGATGTGAAAGACAAGTACAAATGCAGACTGAGAGAAAATATAAGTAATTTGGATGAGTTGTGTGTGAATGAGTTAGACTTGGAGAATGTGTGGCATAATGTTAAGAAAGGTTTAGTGGATGCAGCTACCGAAGTATGTGGTGTTAGTAAGAGAATGAATGAAAGGAAAGACAATACGTTATGGTGGGATGACGAGGTACGTATGGAAGTTGAAGCAAAGAAGAGAGCATGGCTAGATTTACTAGCGACCAAAGCTGGTAACTCTGGTGGTAAGAATGATGAGAATGAAAGAAAAAAGGCAGAGTTTAAACGTTTAAATAAGAGAGTAAAAGAATTAGTTGAAAGGAAAAAGCAAGAAAGAACGGATAGGAATGATAGAAGAATATCGGACAACTTCCAGGCAAATATTAAAATGTTCTGGAAACTCGTAAGAAATACCAGGGGAAATACAAAACAGCCTAGATTGAATGCGATACGAGACGAGAATGGCTGTATCCTGAATGATGAAGTGTTGAGTCTAAAGAGATGGAAGGAATATTTTGAAAGCGAATTTATGAGTGAGGAGAAGTGTGAACTAAATGAAATAGAAATTCCGAAAGAAGATGAAAGAGATAGGGAGATAAGTATGGATGAAATAATGAAAGCAATGAAAAGCATGAAAGTAGGTAAGGCAGCCGGATATGATAGAGTTTCACTCGAAATGCTAGGGGCTGGAGAGGACGTGGTGGCAGGCCTGCTGTACACCTTGTTTAATTTATGTTGGGAACTAAAGTGGGTACCGGGAGACTGGTGCAAAGCCGTGATAGTCCCAATATATAAGGGAAAAGGGTCACAGCAGGACTGTAAAAACTACCGTGGTATCAGCCTTCTTAGCATTGTGGGAAAACTGTATGCTAAGGTACTAATTGAAAGAGTTATGAAAGAAACTGATGAAAAAATTTGGGATGTGCAAGCGGGATTTAGAAAGGGAATGGGGTGTACAGATCAAGTCTTTTCCATGCGCATGATCGCGGAGAAGTTTTTGGCGAAAAACCAAAGAGTTTTTTGTGCGTTCATGGACTTGGAAAAGGCTTATGACAGAGTGGACAGGGATGTGTTATGGCAAACGCTGAACGCATTTAGGTTGAGCGCTGGTTTGATACAGGCATTAAAGTCTCTATATAGGGACTCGAGTGCTTGTGTTAGAATCAACGGGGTCTACTCGGGCTGGTTTGGCATCCATAAAGGTGTCAGACAGGGCTGTGTAGCTTCCCCGTGGCTGTTCAACCTATTTATGGACAGCTGTTTGGAAAATTTGAAAGTTGAAGAATGCGGTTACCCCGCATTCTTCAACTTTCATGAATGGGTGAGTTAACCATCAAATGCCTTTTGTACGCCGATGATCAAGTCATACTTGCGTCGTCAGCGGCCGAGTTGCAAATGATGGTTACATTAATGAACAGGTCATTAAAAGAAAGGGGAATGAAAGTGAACGCAAGTAAGACGAAAGTGATGGTTTTTGAAAGAGATGAAAGCAAAACGGTATGTGCAATAAGAATAGAAGGAGAGTTAATTGAGCAAGTGGATGAGTTCGTATATTTGGGATGTGTATTCAGCAGGGATGGGAGATATGATAAGGACATTGAACGACGAGTGAATGCAGGAAATAAAGTAAATGGGGCTCTACACTCTATTGTGAAAAGTCTGAATGTGTCAAAAAAGGCACGTATGGCAATTCACAGTGCTGTATTAGTCCCTACTTTAACGTATGGTAGTGAAAGTTGGGTGTGGCAGAAGAAGCACGAGAGTAGAATAAATGCGGTAGAAATGCGGTCGCTAAGGAGTATGTTAGGGCTGAATCTGAGTGACAGGGTGAGAAACTGTGTGATAAAAGAAGAGTGTGGTTTGCAAGATGATGCGGTGACCAGGATTAAGAAAGGAATGCTTCGGTGGTTTGGTCATGTAGAAAGAATGAATGCGGAAAGACTCACAAAGCAAATATATGTTGCAGAAGTGAATGGAAGAGTCGGAAAGGGACGTCCTAGGCGGAAGTTTGTCGACCAAATTGGCGATATACTAAAAATGGGCCAAATTAAGAGTACCCTTAACCGACGTGCATGTATGCGTAGGTATATGAATGTGGAAGAGGCGAGAAAGGTATGTCAGGATCGTGCTAAATGGAAGTCTGTAGTCTCTGCCTACCCCTCTGGGTGACAGGCGTGAGTGTTTATGTTATGTTATGTTATATATATATAAATTATTGTTGTTAATTTATTATAACAGAAAAATAAAAATTATGTGATATTTAGGAAAGAACGGTTAGGAATAATAGAACAGTTTTTCACTGAACCAATGAATTTTTGTGAAGAGTGAAGTTGACTCTGTGCTGATGTGATCAAGTTGGGATTATCTTAAAGTACTCACATTTCTAGTACTCTCACTAACAACTGAAGCGCATAAACGTACACGATGGCTCGATCATAGTCTCACTATTGAGGCAGCTTGGCAGTGTGTAAATGAAGTAAAGATTAAATATGTCGAATACTGGTTAGATCATCTTCCATTAGAAGTGTATTGTGATTAAGCTAGGTTGCCTTCTAAAATGAAAATCATATGTAATACAAAGCCTTGTAATAGGATAGTGAGATGAGATGGGGGGAACAGAACAGCAAACAAATAAATTATTATCACGATATTTGTAACATTAATTTAAAAAATATCGCTCTCCCTGATGTATTTAGATGTTGCGCTGATCAAATATGTAGTAATGTGGATCATAAACTACATATTGATATTTTATATAACCCTATTGTTAACGCTGTAAGTGAAGCTGTAGTAGATAGTTGTAAAGTAGGTTGTAATAAAAGGATAAATATAGCGGGGTGGAACAGGCATATAAGGGAAATATATAATGAAGCTCTAATCTGTTACCAGATGTGGATCCTACACGGCAAATCTATATTTGACGTTTTATATGAAAATATGTTTGAGACCAGAAAGCCTTTTGAGTCTTGACTTAAGTGGTGTCAAGATAATGAGACACAAGTTAAACAGAAAAGTTCGGCCAAACATCATAAGTCAAAAGACTAGGTTATTCCGGAAACACACTAAAAAGTTTCATACAGAGTTATGTGTGTCAGCAAGCGTCCAGTGTCAATACGAGCCAGATAAGATAGCTGAATTATTATATATATTTTTAACGTTAAGTTTTCATCTGCATCGATACAGCAGGCACTTAGTGCTGAACAAGAATTAAGTAGAGAATATCACAGTATTAAAACTAATAACTTAGCTCGTGTAATAAATAGAATGACTAGTGCTAGGTTTCCTGGTCACGATGACCTCAGCATAAAGTACTTCCAACATGTGGGTGTGCATTTGTCAAGGGCGTTAACTCTATTGTTTAACTTAACTCTTAGGACATATGTACATAACTTGAGAGCTTATGAAAACCATGGTTATACCAATAATAAAAAATAGGACTAGTGATGTCTCCGTTGGGTCCAATCATCGACCAATATCTTTGGCTACTGTGATTGCAAAGGTTCTGGACGGTTTGATTTGACAACTCAGCCAATACGGTCACCTACGTGGATCAGTTTGGTTTCTGGCCGAAGCTTTCAACTGAAACTGCCATACTGCGACTCTATCCAGTCCAATGATACACTACACAAAAACGCCAGTTTCCGCGTGTTTCTTGGACCTGTTGAACCTGTTTCTCTTACATAAGACAAATAAAAAGATATCGCGTGAAAGAAAGTATCGCTTATGTGATGCACCGACGCTCCGGGAACTCTGAGATAAATAATAATGAACCGCAACATGTGCCTCATAAGATTGATTCCAATGAAAATTGAATTGAAAAACGTACCAAAAACGCATATCACAACGTACGCAACGCAACAGAAAATTTTTTGCAGTCAACTTACCGGCCAAAATGTCCGAGTCCAAGACGGTTTCCTTTGTCAAGAAATTCTCAGTAGCAGCTCGGACTCGGGAAACAGGCAATGTTTAAGCCCCTTTACAGTGCTGTGAAAACAACCTGAAATACGAAACTACAGACTGCACGTAAAGCTGTTGGTCCTGATGGCACCTGACACCTGATCTCTCTCCGGTCGTTTCGAATTGCCATTCCATCTCCCTAAGAGTGTGACGGTAAAGAGAGTGCACGTACCACTAGAGTATACAGTTTTGTGCAGTCTATCCTTCGCATATGACTATTTTTCGTTGAGAGTAAGATTGAATTAGAAATATTGACAATAAAATTATTCAATAGTGAGAATTGCAATACTTTTGCTTTACAATGAACGGGCATAAATAATTATGCACAATAGTAACGTGCATCGTAACAAAAAATAATTTTAACCTAAAAATAAAGGCAAATAAAGAGAATAAAATAATTTAACATTCAGAAATCTGTGCTTAGGCACATTGTATATAAGTATTTAATTCCCTTTATCAGAATTTTATCCATTCTTTTTAATTGTTTAAAGCCAACTTTTGTGTAACTTTATTTTTTTACCATTTTGAAATATTACAATATCAATGTTGTCTAAATTTTTCCAGCAAAAACTTCAACCCCTATTTTCCACCCTTGGGCGCGAAACGTTTTTCTTTTTCAATTAATATGGGGCCACTTCTGAAATTAAGCCAATTTATTTAAAATGGAATCATTACCATCGGTCCAAAATTAACGAAGATTTTGAGTAACTTACATACAAAAAAATAACACACTTAAAAATAAGATCCTTCTCCTTTTTTAAAGTATGTCAAAGCTTGCTTTACTGTTCATCATCATCATTACACTATTCACAAATCCATTGCTGGACCTCGCTCTTTGCCTAAAAGCAAGGTCCTGAGCCAACTGCATCAATCGACTTCCTGCATGTCTTATCGGGGTGTCACTTCATCTAGTGGGGAGCTGCCCCAATTTACTATATTATACATTTTATTATACTTATTTTTATTTATTTTTATTTTATTTTATTTAACAAGTACACTTACAATACACATATATGACAATCAAGAAAACATTTACATTTTTATACTCTCTGATATGTATATCAATAACGAGTGTACATAACATTTACAGATTGAGTCGTGCAATTTTGGTTTAATTTGGAGTACAGATATCATCCAAAAAATACAATGCAAATTAGAACTATTCAAATAATTTATGTATAAATAAGAAAATATAAAGATGGTAAAACATGTTTAATCATTAAAAGGGAAAAGTTAGATATTATCCTCTATTCAGAAGTATGTATAATTTTAATTTAAGTATAATATATTGGTTACGCGGAATCGATTCGTGTATTTTAATTTTGTTCGAGGGTATATTGCCAAGTGTTTACCCATCCTTTGACCTAATATCCCTTCCGTACACACTGAAAGGGGAAAGGGGGGAGTCTAGAAGGTGGCGCGATTCTTTCGACCAATGAGACGCGCACCTGACCGAAGTGCATTGGTGGGAAAGCCGAGGCAATATAGGCTCGCGCGCTGCCCTTGAGCGGCCCTCTTGCCACGCGCCGCTAGTCTGAACCGCAACACCTGAAGCAGTCGCGCTCCAGAAGTAACCGCCTCACATAGTGTGAGATATCGTCGCGCACCGCTCTCTTCCTTCGTACCACTGGCACTGGATCGCATCTCTGGGGAGCCCCAGAAGAACCAACCTCACGTTGCATCACCGCAACGGAAGCGTCTTCTGCCGCATCAGAATCGCACCCCGGTAAGTGAGTTTCCCGTAATTTTGTTCCTACTTGAGCATTTTGTTTATTAGTTAACCCTATTTTGTTTCTCCTTATGTGCTCAAATAGATTTCCCTCCTAACCTTGGCAAGCAATAGATTTTGGAAGAGCGAGTACATTGTCCAAGGAACCCCGTGCCACAACCGCCACCTAGTTGAGGCATAAGAATCCATCGCGTATACAGTCCACCTAGTATAACACCTCGCACAATAAGTTCAAGTCTCAACCCGGGAATCAATTTCGGGAACCCCTAGGCCCGCCGCCCTACCATATATATTATATTGAAGATGTAATTTATATCAGGAACTCGATGATAAATGATTTGTAATTTAATTTTGAATGCAATATAAGAGTCGTTAAATATGTCAATGCTAGGTATAGTTTTAGAAAATTTGTTATATTTTCCACATATACGCACGATAGGAGCTTAGGGACAATATACTTACACATTTATTATATATTATATAGCCTAGGCTTGACAAGAGAACTTCAGTTACCGTGATTTAATCCGTGTTTCGGTAAAAATGACAAGTTTTAAAGTGATGTTTGCTTTTGCCAATTTGTCGAAGAAAGTAGAAGCATTGACAACAAAAACTACAAAACAAATGACGCTGATTGAAGCGGAGACTAAGAAGATAGAAAATCAGCAACGCATTATTGAGAAATGTTTTTCAACGATAAGTGATCTGAACAGGGTAATGGAAGAAATGCCCGCTAGAACAATCGTCCTATTGCAGCCTGGGCAGTCAACCAGCGAGATGGACGTGCTGAATAAGGTACTGACTACTCCAAATGCAGACGAGACGCCGATATCTTCAGATACAGCCGCTTTATCAGAGAAAAAAGAAGGTCATAAAAACCAGTTAAGGGAACATTAATGTTTACTACCAGAATGTTATAGGACTTAGAACAAAATTATCTACTTTTTATTTAAATATTTTGGAGTTATCGTACGACTTATTTGCAATTATGGAACCAAATCGTCATAGATCCATACATGACGGTGAACTCATGCCACCTGGTTTCAACATACTGCGATGCGTTTGAGCTAACGGCCGTAAACATGAAGGAGTATTTTAGCTTCTTCGTCATCGGTGGAGTTGAGATGCGTTCCGGTCGACAGTGTGTACACAGCCTTATTTGAAATTGTGTGTGCGTTTCCCGAGAGTTATTACAAATCGTCTTGCACGCAGACTCGACAACTTCCAGTATTCCGAACAGGCTAGTTTCCGAAAAGATTTTAGGTCCATGGATCATATATATTTACTTCAAAAAATTGTGCAGGAGTCCGAAGAGTACAATCTGTCACATTGTTTTGCTTACGTGGATTCTAATAAAGCTTTTGATTCTGTCGAAATTTGGGCAGTGCTGCAGTCCTACAGCTGTTGCAATCTGTAGGCCGCTGCCATGTTTTGCACTATGGGTCAGCCGATTGGAATATGATGCGGTCTTTCTTTGCACCACATTCTTGACGAGCGGGTTTGCTTCTCGCTGGACGACTCCAACATTCTGTTGGTTGCTGGTTCCGTTTTTGCCACTAAAAAGCTTGGAGTACTCATCAGAGCGGGACAGTATTACATGCTCGCTCACCGCCTGCAACTTTACAAGGCCAAGGTGTGAATACTGTTCCCATCTCTGGGGTAGGGCTCCCCAGTGCAAGCTCTTTCCACGTAAACGCATCTAACGCAAAGCGGCTAGATTAGTTGATGATCGAGTGCTCCCCCATCGGCATCTCTTTGCATTTTATTTCGCATGTACCATGTCGAGAGCTCCGAGGAATTGTTCGTATTATTTCCAGCCGCCAAACTCTACGAACGCGCGTTACGACAAAATTTGCGATAACATACACACCATCTGGATGCTTGATAGTCCACCACTGTACGTTTCACTATGAGATTTTTTCTTGTACTAACTTTTTGTGAAATATTTTACCACCGGCGCTTTATCTGCACCAACAAGGTTTAGAGACCTTCAAGTAAATATTTTACTCCTTTTTTAAAAGGCTTGCAACAGCCCTACAATTCCTCTTATGTTGCAGTTTTTCATGAGAGTCGGTAGTCACTTAATAACAGGTGAACCGTATGTTCGTTTGCCCCTTCTTCTAAAAAAAAAAAAACACAACATACCTTTATGAATTCAAATTCAAAAACAGGTGTATTAATATAATGATGAATTGTTATAAAAAAAACCAGAAGGTGGTATTATATCTCTGGATGCACCTGGTGATACTGGAAAGACATTTTTAATAAACTTAATCCTAGCTGAAATTCGTGCAAGCAAATACATTGCACTTACCATTCTGCACTAAAATGGTTTTTAAATATTGCTATAAATTTCTGGTATGTAACATACAAAATCATCAGCACGCGAACAAATATTGAAACAGTGCAAAGCTATCTTATGAGACGAAAACACAATGGCCCACCGAAAGTCTTAAAAAGAATTAAATAGAATACTCCAAGATTTACGAGATACCACAAGCTTAATAGAAGGAGCGTTTTCAATATAGGAAGGTGATTTTCTTCAAGCCCTACCTGTTTCCTTCTTATACGCCATCTAAGAGGAGGCTTATGTTCAAAAGTGGACATCGGAGACGACGATGAGGTGGAAATATAACGATTTTTATTTAATAATTTAAATGTACCTTTAGTTTGTTCCAAGGAGAGTCAAATCTAAATAAAAAAACAAAACAAACGAAAATTCTTATTACCAAAACATTCTTTGTAGTAGAGCGTACATGAATATTACTTTAATGAGAAATATTTTTTACAATCATAAAATAACCAAATTCTTTTTAAATTTAGTGTTTGTGATTTGAATTTTTTTGTATTAAATGTTGATTAAAAATTACTTGGGACTGGGAATTTTATGGCAATTTATGTTTATTCTGTATATCTTGTAGAATATTTATTGAATTTAACAGTTATTTAATACTAAATTTTGCTGATTCTTTTACAAACGTCTCAATACCGAATTTTCTACATTTAAAAACTTGAAATTATATAAATATTACTGTAATTAAAAAATATATATTTGTAATGTAATATTAATATTCATTAAAAAGGTAATCGTGTTATTCCGGTGCATTTGCATTATCATAATTATCATTAACCTCTAAAAGTCAAGAATTGGACATGGACTTCTCCCATTACTAGGAGGATTCCCATCATCGGGATGATTTCCATTATAGGGAGACTTCTCCCATTGTAGGGAGGATTTGCCTTAAACATGATACGTTTTACGATGCCCGTCGTCACCGACCTAGATACTTACGTCTAACATAAATAAGAAAGCATACTGCCATCCTTCGGAAGTTATGTTTTTTTCTGGCATTTTCAAAGTGTTTTCTTATAAAATTGAAGTGATCTTACTTCTTCGATTGTAAGTGACTACTAGATCGCATGGTCACCCGCAACTAACTTCAATCATAGAAGGCCACAGATACGTTGTTTCCTCTTAAAGTGCTAAGATGGTATGCTTCGAAGCCTGTAATTTTACTGGCTCTCTAAATTTCAGACCGAAAAGAGCAAGTTCTGCTATGTGGCTGCAGAAATAGTTAAGAGGGCTATCACCTAGTAAAAATATACAATGCGGGATGAAATCAGGTGATGTATTCGCTGTAACCGTCACCACACGGAAGGTGGGGAAAACCGTGGGACATATGTGTGATGTAACTTTAATTAACTTTACTTAGTATTTGGGGTCTTTGCACATATTCCTAATAATAACAGAATATTTATTTTGGTCTCTATAATATTTCTTTGTTTGTAATGAGGTAAAACATAATAGTCATTCAGTAGATACATACATAATTAAAAATGTATGGTCCAGCAATGATACGACCTGCGGAAGCAAAAAATAAATAAACTTGTAAGTTATTACAATAATAGCTCAATAAATACAACGTGTGAATTCCTGTGGGAAACATTGTAATAAATATGATCTGCGCTCCGGTGTGAATGATAGCCACGTGATGCGTAAAAAAGGCTATTTTACTGGAGTACATGTTGCGTGTTCCCGCTTATAATATAAATTTAAAGTAGTATTTTATAATGTATCCATGTGCTTATGAAAACACACAAATTGTTGATTTTTCATTTTTGTTGTATTGTAATTCTCCCGAAGTTACTTAGATTTTTCGCATAGTTAAGTTAAAACGAGTATTGTTTATGTGATTCTATCAAAGACAAAAAACAATACATTTTTACCGAGGAGAAGGCAAACCAGCATGTGGCCCATATGATGGTATGTGTGCCTACCGGAGTGTATGATTAACTGCAGACATGTATCCTTTAGTCATATCGGTCTAGAAAAATTGCTTTGATGGTATTTTTAATTATGTAGTGCTATTTTTTTATACTAGTAAGGATGACAAACACGGATACAGTGAACATGTTTGTATGTAGCCGTATTGACTTACTGCAAGTACGGTTACCGTTACAGCCTATTAATGTTCACTGTTACATATAAGAGGGATATTTGCTATTGTTGCCACGCTTGGCAAGCGAAGAATTTGGTTCAAGACAGATAACGTAAGAAAAATTAAGAAAAACATACTAATTTAACACTGTGTATGTGTTTATGTGTATTTTTTTTATAGGATGGGGTGACAAAAGAGCACACAGTCCACCTGATGGTAAGTGGTTGCTGTGGCTCATAGACAACAACATTTATCCTCGATTACGAATCAAATTGCAGATACGTTGTCACCCATGAGGACTAAGATGGAATGCCTAGTTTCCAGTAAAAAGAGTCTCTGTTTCTCTACACTCACCATACGAAACATAGTAGCATTAAGCTATTATTTTATGCTGATATTCTGTGAGAGCGTGGTCCTTCCTCGGTCGAGCCGACCCATTCGTGGTACAACTATACTACTAATATAATTGCAGCATGGCTCTACCACGTAAAAAATGGGACTCAAGCAGCTTATTTCAAGCAATGCAATGCAGTGTCAGTAAGAGTAGCGATTGGTTCAAGCGATTTTAATCCGGGAATTTGGATGTCAAAGGTGCAGCTCGCTCTGGTCGTTCTCATACGCATAAAGTCAACGCCGTTTTTGAAAAAGTAGAGCAAGATCAGCAGATCAGCATATTAGTAGTTATGAAATATCCGAAGAATTGCTAAAATTAGCCATAAAATAGTTTGGACCCATATGAAAAAGTATGACAATACAAAAAGAATTCGATATTTGGAGCTAATGAATCGTGCACTCATTTGCGATTCTCTAATAAAACGTAATGAAACCAAAACATTTTTGAAAAAATTTATCACTGGTGATGAAAAGTGGATCACCTATGTAAATATCATGCAAAAAAGATCATATTTAAAGGTTAATCAAGCTCCACAGACTATAGTGATACCTGGATTAACACGCAATTAAGTGATGCTGTGTGTATGGTGGGATTGGAAGGGCATCGTTTGTTATGAGCTTTTGCCGCCAGGGAAAACTATGGATTTTTGGATCTCTACTGTCAACAGCTGCTAATAAGACTTATTAAAGAAATTGAGACAAAACTTGGTCACTCAGCAAAAAAATATTAGATTAGGAAGTGTTAATGCATCCACCATATGGTCTTGATCTTACACCCTCAGATTTTCACCTGTTTTGGTCTCTTCAGAATCCTCTGAGTAGAATAAGGATAATATCAAGAGAGGGCTGTCAAAACTACTTGTCGTATTTTTGATCAAAAATCCCAAGATTTCTACAGCAACGGAATTACGTCACTTTCAACCAGATGGCAACTAGTTACAGAACAAAATGGAACATGTTCTGGATGATTTTTCAACAATCTGGAAAAATAGGGAGATCGGAATAGAAGCCAATGGCACTGATATTTTACATTCTTTTACATTAATATATTTTGAAATTGATTTATTAATAAATACTGCTAATTTACAAATAAATTTTAAGTACTGAAATATTAAAAATAAAAATTTTAACTCAATAAATAAATCTATTAAAAACTATAGAAATTCAAATTACAAACTATAGAAAAATCAAATTACTTTCCGAGTGACTCTCGCCGCACTAAACATAGTGCCGCTGGTAAGGCCGCCCACTACCTAGCTCTCTTTTCCTTTTAGTCACCTGTGATTACCAACGTGACGACTTTTTTATGTTTTCGCGTATAAATTGGCCGCCCGCGGATAGTTATCGAAAACATGTACCAAACCTCTAATATCGAGTAGCTAGCAATGATGAGATTTTGTCTTGTCTGGGGAACACTTAGACGCTGTGACGAGTCTATATTTACCCGCGTTGGAATTTACAACGTGCGCACAAGCACAGGAGGAGTTTCCAAAACCCACACAAAATTAAAGAACGTGTGATAGGCTGCAATACTGATGAGGATTGTAAGTCATTCTCTTTAACATTTTTAATCCCAACTTATAATTGGAAATGAAATTGAAAAAATATTAATATTTTAAAATAAGTGTGGCGTGTAAAGCGCAATACCCAAGCTACTTATACCAAAATAAAAAATAAAGAGTTATTTCAAGGGGAACGAGTGTAAATGTTCCATTTTCTGCTTTGAGCTATTTTTTAATTATTATTTTTAATTTATCTTTTTTTGTACTGCGTAAAAGCTTGAGGCAAAGATCTGTGTAAGCTGACGTACTACATGAACTTACTACTTACTTCAAAACATCTAGTTATGGAAATGCAGATTATTTGTGTATATTATTGTTTTATACATTTTAATATTTTTGTACTTTAATATTTATTGCAAGGTGAAATAAAGTTTTACCAGATTGTTCATAAAGGCTAGCGCTTGTATAATTAAGAAATACTTACAATTTTCTCAATGACAATAAAAAAGGAAATGTAAGGGTGACGTATTTTAGATGGGCGGGGTTAATCTACTCTTTATTCTCACATTTTTACATTACCAGTAGGACTAGATTAACACTTATTCTGCTCTCCTACCCGGTCAGCAGTTTGCCGAATGGCTCTGGGGGAAAGCGCAGTTTGTGTTGATCTCCAACGCAAGTCTGAGTAGTTCTTCCTCCATTTGGTTGCCGCCTGTTATTTGTTCTGGTTCAGTAGGAAATAGAACACTCAGACGACCCCTTTTTCTTTTTTTTATCCCGGCTCCTTTTTCCTATCCTAACCCAATCCAATGTGTTAAGCGTACCGTGCCGATGCATGCGGGGTTGGGGAAGTCCAGTCGCAAGCGGTGCCTACCCGAGACCAGGGCAATTCGGGTAGTATTTTAGCCCCTCTCGCGGCATGCGGGGAGGGTGACCGAAAATATCCCTAATCGTTGAATAAAAATTTGTATTATATATATATATGTATATATATATATATATATATATATATATATATATATATATATATATATATATGTGTGTGTGTGTGTGTGTGTGTGTGTGTGTGTGTGCGTGCGTGCGTGCGTGCGTGCGTGCGTGCGTGCGTGCGTGCGTGCGTGCGAGAATGCGTGCGTGCGTGCGTGCATACGTGTGTTCGTGTGTGAATTTGAAATAAATACAACGTTTAGTTATTTGAAATATGTTATAAAACTATTTTTTAGTTACATTTTACACTAAAATAAATTAAAATTGGTAAAGTAACACATTTTTGACCCAACCGCCAAAATGAGCCTTCTCGATTTCGAAGTACTTGTGGCACTTACTTTCCACTTTTTATGCCACAAATTATATATCTACGTGTTTGTCATATTACAATAAATACACAAAAGTTTAAAACTCACCTTTTTATTTCAAAAACACATAGAGAAACGGAGAAGCTCAGCAATAGCTCACGCACAACCACACCCTATTGGTGTAAAGACCCGTTACGTCAGAATGAGTTTTTAATGTTTATTTCTTATGTGACATTGACATATTATGGTACCAAATTAAAGAGTATGTCTTTGTTTATGTCTGTATTATATATTTCAGCATAACTTTATTATAATTTTTAATAACAAACCTTTTTTTGTCGGGTTCGCCTTCATAAATTCCTAGTAGGCGTATGTGTACCATTGTCGAACGGGCGGCGCGCGGTTGTATTAGTCACATGTGTACCCTTATCGAGTGTACGGGTATCTCAACTCACCTGTAATACGCGGGAATAAGGCGCGAGTCGAGATTTGCTCGCGTATTTTGAATTCGCGTGATTAACGTGCAAACGAATTCGCGGCAAATTCTGCGTTCAATCATGCACAATCCTTTGAAAAGTAATATATAAACGCGTTTCCAGCAACTGAAAAGTGAAATTGATCTAAATGAAAACAATATTAAAATAAGTTATTTAAAATTTTCCAATGGTAATATCAAACTTATTTAAATTGCAGCAATCAAACGCAGGTAAAGTGTGGCAAATATGGCAAATTCACTTATAACGCAATCTACGGAGGAGGCCTATGTTCAGCAGTGAACTTTAATAGGCAGTAACTTAAAGTAAACTTTTCTAGTAAGTCAAATTAAATGGTCTTTTATCTATACATATAGATGAATTTGAATTATATGTCTATAATATCGTGATAACTGGATTATATCAGGCTCAGGGGTTATGTGGTATTTGCAAGCTATTAAGACATTAGTAACCCTGTTTAAAAATTTTGTCTGTTTGTCTGCCTGTCCAGGCTTCAGAATGGTTGAACTGATTATAATGAAACTACACAAATAGATACAGAGTAATGCCAACAATAAAGTAAAATAGCTTGTTTAAAGAAAAAAAGTTTGTTTCTTGCCGCCCGGTTCGAAGCTTCAGGACGCCGATAGTTTAGGTAATTTCTTTTTACAGTGAAAATAATGGTTATTTAAAGAAAATACAAAACATAAGCCCTGCTTTATAGTCAGTTCAGTTAGTATGCAAAGCATGAAACTTTATCTTATTTAAAGTATTTTATGAATAACAGCGGTTTATTGTTTATTTTGGATGTAAATTTGGATTTTTTTTCTATCGAGAAAACTTTACGGAATCATGTTTTCCTCGGACAAAGTACTTAACATTAATCCTCAACTTTAACATATATTTATTTCAAAATTAATGCTGCAATATTTTCGGCATAATGGAGGATCTTGCTAAGCCATTTGAGGTTATATTCCCCCTTAAGTATTATATTATATATTATTATATTTTTAGCTGCTTAGATCGAGAAACTTTTATAAATATCTGTTTACCGGTTCAGCCTATCGAAAGTGCATTGCTCGACTTAGGCCTCCCCTCTTGATTGCCTCATAGGAGGGATATCTGGCTTAGGTGCCACGTTTACCAGGTGGAAAGTCAACTACAGTTTTTTTTAGTTGGTATTGGGGAAACGCTGTTGCTCATCTCCTGATTATTTCCCCTCTGACAACTCTTCGACATCTGCAAATCGACCGTGTGATTCAATGTATCAATTTTTGTTTAGCATTATATTAAATATTTATTTTTTAAATAAAAATACTTTTAATGCTATTAAAATTGTGAATATTCCTGTTAATTACTCCAGGTAATCTCAAAATGCTTGTATTAGGAGTGGTTTACTACAGTAACCAAATACAAATCGAACCCACAGTATATCAGAAGTCTATGGATAAACATACTCGTAATATGCCTACCTCAAAGAATGATACAAGGCACAGTCCTGAGACTTATAAATTTAAAATTGAGCAAAATTTAGGACCTTTAAATTCGCAGTTTGCATTCTGGAGTGGAGACTAGCTTACCATTGTTGCTTTATAAAATATCAAATGAACACACGGTCCACCTGAAGATAAGTTGATATAACAAAAAGTCCTCAACAATACGCGTTGCCATTCTAGATGACTAAGATGAAATTCCTAACATTCTGTAATTATATAGGCTCTCTTACCATCCAAACTGGAATGTGTGTGTCCTTTCAGATGGCAGAAATGGTTAAAAAGTTGGTACCAAATTTTAAGATGATCTGCCTACTCCTAGATAGAAAAGAGCCCAAGCACTTTTTAATAATTATCACAGTTAAATCCAATGCTTACCAAACAGCAATAATACCACGGAATATTAAATGGTACAAAGCGACAACTTAATAAACATTATTATCGCGTTTATAAATGAGTAAGAATTTGTATTTATTGAATTAAAAATCATAAAAAAATATATATTTTCTCTTTACAGTAACATACAAATATCTTGCACCTATGTAGCTTATCGAATTAGTTTTTGTAGAAAAAAAAGAAAAACGAGCACACAATCCACCAGATGGTATGTAGATTCTGTAACCCATAGAAACTTACGTCGGTCATCACAATTACAATGTAATCTTTGACAAACGAACACACAGTCCACCTGATGGCAAGTGGGTACTGTGGCCTATTAACATCTCCATTTATCCTCGATTATCAATCTCTATTCTCTCTAGATCTCTACACTGACCATACGAAACACAGTAGTATCAAGCTGCTATTTTCTGCTGGTATTCTGTGAGAGCGTGGTCTTCCCTAATGGAGGCGACCCATTCATGCTTCAACCATGATATAGTTGCAGCGTGTATATATCACGTTAAAAATCGATTTTGTTATATCTCTACACATACACTATAAAACTCAGCAGAATAATACCGGTATTTAAGGCTGGTATTTTGTGTTAGCTTGCTCATCATTCTGCAGCCATACAACAGTTGCAGGATGTAAAATATTTGTGGGACTTTGATCAGAGGATTGAATAATTAAGGGCGCGGTACTCTTAATAATTTTTTACTTCGCAAGTTATTGCAGACATTAATATTTAGGTAATATTGGAAATTATTATTTATCAAGGCATGAATATTCAGAAAATTATATTCATTTCGAGAGTGCTTTTCAAAAGCAGTACATTTGAATAAAAAATATAATGAGCGACAAGCTTGCAATGGAGAACTTGCTTTATCGTGATAAATTAATATTAAAATTACTTTTAGATAGTCAAATGCAGTTTAACTAACACTCACTAATTAACACGCTTTTGTTAGCTTCGCATGTCTGTGTCCGTGTCCGTATGTCTGTGTAACGGAATCTTTTAATGTAATTTTTCACTAACTTGTAGACGGCCGATTGACTTGAAAATTTGCACTCGTATCAAGGATCGATGGCAATAAGTGCTGATAATAATTTAATAACTTTGTCCTAGATTTCTTTATCTTACATTAGTATCTTGACCAGGATTACCAGACTAATTCTCCCTAGAAACATCACAGCTCATGATAAATGCGAGGATTTTTAAGATTTCTCCTCTCTCTCGAAAATTATTATTTTAATATCTCGTTAGATATTAAAATAATAATTTTCATTCACCGTTCAATACTTTCGATTCAATTAGGATTTTAAAATTTAGGGCGAGGGCGAACTAAATGATATATGTATATATATATATATATATATATATATATATATATATATATATATATATATATATATATATATATATATATATATTGTTGTGTGAATAAAATAACTAAATATAAAAGAATAAAACACCCATAGACTAGAGGAAGGTTCAATAACACCATCCTTCACCATTCCTTCAATCATGGTTTCCACTTCCTTTTCACGTGCTACCGGCAATCTTGGCCGCTGACGGATAGGCAATTCCTCTCCTGTGTTTATTTTGTGTTGAACTAAGCCAGTCTTTCCTATGTCAGCATCGTTTGACGAGAATACATCGACGTACTTGAGTAACAACTTCAAAACCTGGAACGCGTGCTCATGAAGATTCAGAGTGCCAACCTCAAGTTGAGCCCGAAGAAATGTTCACTATTCCAACGGCAAGTTAACTTTTTGGGGTTTGTAGTATCGGAAGAAGGTATCCGCACAGATCCAGAGAAAATCACCGCTGTCAAGGATTGGCCGGTTCCAAAAAACAAGACGCAGGTTAGAGCATTTCTGGGTTTGTCCTCCTATTACCGGCGATTCGTGAAGAACTTTGCAGATATAGCCAAACCTCTGCACAAGCTAACCGAGGAGAAGCGACATTTCTGCTGGGATGAAAGTTGCAATATCGTATTCCAGGAGCTCAAGGACCGTCTGTGCAAAACACCTATTTTGAGATACCCTGATGCAAGCAAAGAATTTATAGTTGACACAGACGCAAGTGATATAGGACTTGGCGGTGTGTTGTCTCAACGTAATGGTGACCAAGAGGTCGTGATAGCGTACTTCAGCAAGTCGTTGTCAAAACCGGAAAGGAACTACTGTGTCACAAGACGCGAATTGCTAGCTGTGGTAAAGTCGTTGCAGCATTTTAGCAAATATCTTCTGGGACGAAAGTTTCACTTACGAACTGACCATGGTGCACTAAAATGGCTATTGCAGTTTAAAAACCCAGAAGGACAAGTTGCGAGGTGGATTGAACTACTGCAGGAATACGACTTTGAGATCGAACATCGCAGCGGGAAATCTCATGGCAACGCAGATGCATTGTCAAGAAGACCTTGTCCTGAAGATTGCAAACATTGTACTAGGCAAGAGAGTAAGGAAGTGGTATCCGTGAGGATGCTCAGGGCAGACCACCTCAGCAACAAGTGGAAGGACAGCTTACTACATGCACAGCAGGAAGATCCGGACATCAAGCCGATTCTGGAATGGATAAAGGCCAGTGCTCCCAAGCCCAAGTGGAGTGACGTCTCAGCGATGAGTTCAACCACTAAAAGCTATTGGGCCCAGTGGGACAGCTTGCTGCTTCAGGATGGTGTTCTGTGTCGTAAATGGGAAAACGTTCGGGGAGACAGCTGTCATTTGCAAATGGTTGTTTCTAAAGCTAAAGTACCAGATGTTCTACAGCTGTACCATAATGATTGTTCAGGAGGCCATCTGGGAGTTAAACGAACTCTACTGAAGATCCGAGAACGGTTTTACTGGGTCCACTGTCGAAACGATGTCGAGGACTGGTGTCGCAAATGTACAAGTTGTGCGGCTGTAAAGGGACCTCAGACTCGTAGTAGAGGTGCATTGAAGTTGTACAATGTGGGTGCACCATGGGAGAGAATAGCTATTGACGTGGCGGGGCCGTTTCCGGAGAGTGAAAGCGGTAACAAGTATTTCATGGTTGTGATGGATTACTTCACTAAGTGGCCAGAAGTCTTCGCCATTCCAAATCAAGAAGCTTCAACAGTTGCTGATAAACTAGTTCATGAAGTCTTCTGTCGTTTTGGTGTACCTTTAGAGATTCACAGCGATCAAGGAAGGAATTTTGAGTCTCAAATATTCCAGGAAACTTGCCGAGTTATGGGTACTCATAAAACAAGAACGACTTCTTATCACCCGCAATCTGATGGAATGGTGAAACGATTTAATCAGACATTGGAGAGGTACCTAGCAAAAGTTGTAGACAATCGGCAACGAGATTGGGACAAGCACATACAACCGTTTTTGTTGTCATATCGAAGTTCTGTTCACGAAAGTACAGCAGTGACACCAGCTTTTGCAAACTTTGGAAGAGAATTACGGCTGCCTGCAGACCTGATCACTGGGATACCACCTGATGCCCCACGCAGTATAACCGATTATGCATATGACTTGCGGAACAAAATGAATGACATTTATGAGCACGTCAGACAATCGGGCCAGCTAATGTCTGAGAAAATGAAAACCCGGTATGACCGCAAAATGAACAATAAAGGGTTCAACGAAGGTTCATTAGTGTGGTTGCACAATCCAGTCCGCAGCAAAGGGAAATCTCCTAAGCTTCAAGCTAAATGGGACGGCCCGTACCGGATTGTAACCAGGATCAACGATGTGACCTACCGGATACAGAAAGGCGCAAGAGGGACTCCTAAGATCGTCCATGTGGATCGCTTGGCGCGTTATTATGGGACCGATAATGCTCGGGACGAGCATGTCTTAGGAGGGGGCAGTGTTGTGTGAATAAGTCAACTAGCGCCATCTAGTGTCAGGAACGAAAGCGAGGGGAGCTTTGCAGAGAATGACATCACAGATCTCTCAACCGACAGCGCCACCCGAAGAACTAAGTTTCTAGAAAATCTATACTCGAACTCTCGGTACCTTGCGTGTGTTTACTTGAACATTCCGGATATTTTATTATATATATATATATATATATATATATATATATATATATATATATATATATATATATATATATATATATATATATATATATATATATATATATATATATATATATATATATATATATATATATATATATATATATATAATCATCCTTTCACGGTAAATGTTGATCCAGTGAGAAGTTAGAACAATTGTTGATCCACCTATTTGACGTGTTTGCTCAGCTACTCGTCGCACAAACTGATATACTTTGATCCATTCTTGATGCGCGTGTGACGTCGGTGGATCTGCACTAACAGGATTTCAATATACTCGTCAGCGATTTGACCAACATTTGTTGATCTATCAACGGTCGAAAAAATCATACTGAATATGATTTTTTAGATCCAGAGTATATTTAATTTATATGCGACATTTACTTAGACAAAGTGGATCCGGAGGATAATTGACGAATAGGTACTCGAACACGAAGCGGCAACGTCGCGTTCTGTGTGTGACAGAGAACCCAGTAGGCTACTTCGTTATAGTAATAAGGTAAGAAAATACGTTATCTGCTGATTTTGTGGATCAAACTTTGGCAGGTTTTATTGTGGAAAGATGTTTGTTCGAGTTTTTGTTATCGTGTGAGTGAATTTGTGTTATTTTATTCATTTGTCATAGATCACTTAGGAGATGATGGATAGTACTTTATTACAAATTAATTTGTCACTCGAGTGTGTGTGTGTGTGTTTGTGGTCTGTGTTTGTGTGTGTGTGTGTGTGTGTGTGAGCGCGCGAGCGCCCGTGTGTGTGTAGGTGTGCGTGGGTGTGTGTGTGTGTGTGTGTGTGTGTGTGTGTGTGTGTGTGTGTTATGCGAGTTTGTATGTGCGCGTGCGTGTGGATGTATGTGCGTTCATGTGTGTTCGTGTGAACGCATGTGCGTGCGCGTGTGTGTGAGTGTATGTGTGCGTGTGTACACTGTTGTGTTTTTAGTACGTGTGTGTGTGTGTGTGTGTGTTAGTATGTGTGTGTGCGCGCGCGCGTGTGTGTGTGTGTGTGTGTGTGTGTGTGCGGTTGTGCTTTTGTTTGCTTCTGTGTGTGGGTACGAGTGTGTGCGGGTGTGCGTGCGTGTGTCCACTGTTGTTTTGTGTTTGTGTATATGTTTGTGCGTGTATGTGTGTTCGTTCGTGCGCGCGCGCGTGTGTGTGAATGTATGTGCGGGTGTGAGTGTGTGTGTGTGTGTGTGTGTGTGTGTGTGTGTGTGTGTGTGTGTGTGCGGTTGTGCTTTTGTTTGCTTTTGTGTGTGGGTACGAGTGTGTGCGTGTGTGCGTGCGTGTGTCCACTGTTGTTTTGTGTTTGTGTATATGTTTGTGCGTGTATGTGTGTTCGTTCGTGCGCGCGCGCGTGTGTGTGAATGTATGTGCGTGTGTGTGTGTGTGTGTGTGTATGTGTGTGTGTGTGTGTGTGTGTGTGTGCGTATGTGTATGTGTGCGCGCGCGCGTGTATGTATGTGTGCGCGCGCGTGTGTTTGTGTGTGTGTATGTGTGTTTGTGGTCTGTGTTTGTGTGTGTGTTTGTGTGTGTGTTTGTGTGTGTGTGTTTGTGTGTGTGTTTGTGTGTGTGTGTGTGTGTGTGTGTGGTTGTGTGTGAGCTCGCGCGCGCGCGCGTGTATGTGTGTGTAAAGGTGTGCGTGTGTGTGTGTAGGTGTGCGTGTGTTTGTGTCTGTATTAATATGAGAGCGCGAGAGCGCGCGTGTGTGTGCGCGTGCGTGTGTGTGCGCGTGCGTGTGTGTGCATGCGGGTGAATGTGCGTGCGAGTATGTGTGTGTGTATGTGTATGCGTGTGTGTGCGTGTGTGTGTGTGTGTGTGTGCGTGCGTGTGTGTGTGTTTGTGTGTGTGTGTGTGTGTGCGCGCGCCCAGAAAACGGAGGCGGAGAATGGAGACGTGGAGGCGGAGGTGAATGCAGTGTAGTATGTGGTGAAGGCGGAAGAGAGGAATTTGTGGTGAAGTCGGAGATAATGGAAACGGGGAATTTTGTTGGAGGCGGAAAGAATAGTGACGACGCGTGGTGGTGGCGGCGGAGGGAGCGGAGTTTATTGTTGAGGCGGATGGAGCAGAGTTTATGGTGGAGGCGGAGGTAGCGGAGGTGGAGAACGAAGGCTTAGAGAGGGGTGCGGTGGTAGATGTGGAGGCGTAGGTAGCAGAGGTGGTGGTGGGTGCACTGGAGTTCAGTAAAGTGGGTACCGCGTGAGGGCAAGTGAGGCTCATATAAAGGACAGTTGGTTACAGCGAAAAACAGTGTAGCTGGTAAGTGGATATCGATACTGCCCCTAAAGATGTTACTAAGAGGTTATTCATTTTTCCGTATATCAGCTTGGACACCTATTGGTACTAGAGACAAAGTGAAAAGAACTTTTGTTTTGTGACGGTTTCATCATAACTAACAAAACAAACCCAAACTTGGCATACCTATTTCTACTAGTCCAGGTGTTACAGTGTTAGTTACCGAAGTACACCTTCAGGTCAGTCCGGAGGTAAGGACTCATCATAACTAACAAAACGAGCCCAAACTCAGCACACCCAGTTCTACTAGTCCAAGAGTTCCACTAGTAATCCCGAATTACATTTTGAGTCACTCCATCAAGACCGGAGGTAAGGTCTCGTGATAATATCTCTTGTAAATGTTCGATTCTATACCTATCAATTTTGTAAACGTGTCCTTAAAAATCTTGATTATGAAGATGTAGAAAACATGTTAACTGGTTTATGATAACACAAACACGCAAGCGCGCGCGCAAACGTGCACACATGCGCACACGCACAAACGCATACACACACTCACACACGCACACTGCCGCACACACACGCACATACACAAACACAACAGTGCACACATGCACACAGGCACACCCATTTACACATACACACACACACACACACACACACACACACACACACGTACACATACGCAAACGCACACATATGCACACACACACACACACACACACACACACACACACACACACACACACACAACACACACACACACACGCACAGGCACACACACGCACGCAAACATGCACTCAGACGAATACCTTATGTCGCCGTTGCCACCACTTCCGCTACAAGAAGGGGCGTTGTCGAGTAATTCGTTAAAAAAAAGTCGTTTATTTCGACCACAAGTATCATAGATGTTAGTAATAATACAAATCTTAAAACTAATTTTCGTAAAACTTAAAACTATTTACCTAATTTTAAAACTATATATAGGACAGGCCCGATTAGTCAGCGCGTGCACCATGTGACAATGGTTCAGGTACTAACCTCAAACCTGTCAGAAAATGCCCTCAGGATACCATTTGAACTGGCCCGCACCCTGTGCACCAGGGATGTGCATCTTTTACGCATGGTGGTCTAGAAACAATCCACACGCGCATCCGCGAACATACCCGGCGCATTACAATAACGAGGTAGACCAAACAGCACCCTGAATGCATTCCATAACACGAATTTAATCTGTAGCTTGTACCGCCAAAGATACGAAGCGGCAACGTCGCGGCTGCATTCAGCCAATCCGATCGTATATCTTATCGTTTGCTGTACTCTGATTGGCTCATTTAAATCGGATCAACATTTTCCGTAACCATCGTAAGGTGGATTTGTATATGGGATCAACTTGAGCCAACGCTAGCAACAAGTCTCGTGAGTGCAGATGTTGATCCGGTCGGAGCCACATTAGTTACCCGAGATGCATATTGGATCAACAAAAGGCGCCGGGTCAACATGCGTATTCGGATCAACAAGGAAGGATTGTCGTCTTCACGCACTGATGTACGTGCAGGTTTCGGGCCTCGGGGTAAGCCCCCATTACCCGTGCTGTCCTCGCGGTCCACCACTATGGACCGGTCCTGGGAGCCTTCTATTGGCATTGTAAGTGTATACGATTTTTTGTCGCAATCGGTAATTTTTCCGTAGTCGGTTTAGACTACGAAAAAAGGAGGTTATCTAATAAAGTCGGAGTTGGCCTTTCAGCGGCATTGAGGGTTGTTACTCGACTCTCTAATCGATATAGAGAGGAGTTCTCTTGGATAGGGTCGCCCGTCCGGAGGGCGAGTGTGTAGCGGCGCAAAGTTGTTTAGATGTATATGTGGCCCGTTGTCTGCACGGTCGAACATACCGCGCGCCAACCGGGCCACAAATTCTTGTATGGTTTCGATCTTCAGGTTGGCCGCTATGACGTCATTCCGGACGTAGCGACCCGCACCGACGATGGTTCTTAACGCCATATTTTGCTGGGCCTGCAGTCGCCGCCTCAGAGGCTCGCTCAGAAGCGCGTACCAGGCCGGAGCAGCATAGGTGATGATAGATCTTATGTATGTTTTATATACACGCACTTTGGTATTAAGTGGTAACTTGGATGCCAGGACCGGACGTAGCATCGCCCGCGCACATCGTGCTCTGCGGACGACGAGGTCGACGTGCGCAGTCATGCGCAGCGCCCGGTCGATCCGGCACCCAAGGTAGGTCACGGCCTTCTCGTACGCGATCTGCTGGCCATTGAGGGTTAGTTGAGGTGGTAGGTTCCTGAGGCGGCGAGTGAGCAGAGCGGTCGTCTTACCAACGTTGACGACCATCCTCCACTCATCTAGCCATGGTGGCAGCAGGTCCAGGAGACGTTGCATCCTAGCAGTGGCAATGTGGGCTCTTCTAGACGAGGTGAAATAAGCACTATCATCCGCATATAACGCCAATTCCACGTCATCCTCCCACTCTTGCAGCCTTCCTGCCAGGGTAGGGATGTCGTTGGTATAAGCCGCGTACAGGACTGGAGACAAACAGCTGCCCTGAGGAACGCCGGCTCTGATGGTTCTGGTTGCGGACTCGGCGCCCTCTGCGCAGACGTAGAACTTCCTGTCTGCCAGGAAAGACGCCACTAGCCGCAACATAGCAGGAGGGATAGTCTGTTCTTCCAATTTATAAAGTAGCCCAGAATGCCACACCCTGTCGAACGCCTTCTCAATATCGAGAAAGACGCTCAACGTAGTGCGGCCACGGTTGTAGTCGGCCGCAAGCAGGTGCAGCACTCTGGTCAGCTGTGTTGCTGTAGAGTGACCCCTCCTGAATCCGTGCTGCTCCGCCCGAAGTTGGATGCACGGGCGGAGGCGTCTTAGCAACAATCTTTCAAGCAGTTTAGCTATGTGTGGTAGCAGCGTGATCGGCCTGTAGCTGGCAGCTCTACGCCTGTCCTTCCCGGGTTTCGGCAAGACGATTACTTTGCCTTTCTTCCAGTCCTCCGGGAAGTGGGATGTCCGCAGTATCCCATTATAGAGTCGACCAAGCTCTACTAGGACTCTGTGAGGCAGCTGTCGGAGTGCAGCGTTGGTAATCCCGTCGTGCCCCGGCGCCTTCCTCGGTTGCAGGCGGGTTGCTGTCCACCGCAGTTCAGCGGGGGAGATGAACCACTCTCCTGCAAGAGGTGGCGCGGGCGACGACAGGAGCTCCTGTACGCGACTCTCCTTCTGGGCATGAAGCTCCAAGAACTCCGCACTTGCTGGGTTCGGCATAAATTGCTCCTCGAAGTGCTCGACTAGGATGTCCGCTCTACCCTTGGCATCGTAACAACGTTCGCCCGCGTTGTTGGTCAGCGGGCAAACGGGAGGTTTGGCTTTAGTTAACTGTCGGTTCAGTTTATAGAGCGACGCATCATGCTCTTCCGCCTTCCATATGCGCCGCTCCCAGGCATCTCCTCTGTGTGCCTGGACTGCAACCGACAGTTCCTCCGACAAGGTATTCAGTTTTGTTTTGATTCTCGGGCAGCGAGTACGCGCCCAGAGTCTCCTTAGTGCCCTTTTTCTCTTAATCTGCACGCAGATGTGTTGCGGCAGATCATCCCTTTTGGTGGACATCGGGATGATCGTAGAGGCAGCGTTGAGGGCCTCCTGTATTGCCTTTGTCATATTTGTGGCTGCGGCCTCTACGTCGTCCGCTGTGTTTAGGGGGTGGTGTGCTGGAGGTCTCTCCTGTAGGTGTTTGTGGTAGAGCCTCCAGTCGACACGTGTCTTCACTGTTCTGGGCGGCGTAGTCACCGCCTTTAGGCCAAGGGTAATTAAGATCGGGAGGTGCTGTGAGTCCAGGTCGTACAGCACCTCTACCACTATTGGGTAGTTGATGTTCCTAGCGAGCACGATGTCCAATACATCCGGACGACTTCGTGAATCCGTTGGAACATGTGTAGGTTCTTCGGGACCTAAGACGTCATAGCCGTATCTTTCGGCATCTTCAAATAGTGCATGACCCGGCGGGTTGATCAGTCTAGATCCCCACGCCGGGTGTTTGGCGTTTAGGTCCCCGGCGATGATGGTCGTTATTTCGCCTTCCATTACCGTCCGGACGTCTGAGGAGCAAAATGGAGTTCCTGGCGGGCGGTATGCTGCGTAGATCCTAAGTTCCTCGCCCGCCGCCTCCATTTTTATGCCAATAGAGCGCATCGTTTGGTATTCCGGTAAATCGAGTTCTTGATGGACGATGTCCCTTCTCACTAGGACCGCTGTCCCTCTGTAGGCGGCCCCCTGAGAAGTGACTTCGTCCCTCCTATATATATGATAATTTGGCAGCTTCATGCGAGTACTCGGATTTAATTTCGTCTCTCCCAGCAAGATGACATGTACGTCTTGTTGTTGGGCGACGGTGCGGAGTTCTTGTAACTTCTGCTGGATTCCACCTGGATTCTAGTAGAGGAGGCGCAGGTTAGACTCCTCCACTGTAGTGCCGAGCCAGTAGATTAGCCAGCGCCTTCATAACCGCTGTAATCGGATCTGTCCCGGCTCTGATATCCGCCAGGACTTGACTGCCGACCTCGATTGCTATGCCAACCAAACGTTGGATGGCATCAGCAGTCTCGAAGCCGGCTGGTGGTGTTCTAGCTGTATGAGCGGTTGGCGCTGGTCTCGGGAGTTGGTTTGCATTCTTTTGCATATGGGCAGAACGCGCTCTATGTGTAGAACGGGCCCTATTTTCTGATAGAGCCCTTTCTGGCATTCTACCCATTCTGGTTCTCTTGTCATCCTTGGTAACCTGCGCCTGGGCTATCGTTACCGCTGGGGTTGGGGTAGAGGTTGCTGCCTGAGGAGGTGGCTGCACCTTCTTCTTCTTCTTCCTCCCCCGCTTACTCCTCTGAGAGGTTTGGCGCTCTATGGCGTCATTAGCGGGGGGCTGAAGGGTCGCCCCGGTGGTTGCCTTTGATGAAGTAATGGTGGGCATCACCGTTTCTGTGGGTGCCGTGACGGGTGGAGGGGGGGCAGGTTGCCTTCCCTTTCTTCTGACTGTAGTCCACCCGTCTTCCTGGACCACGGCCCTGGGACGACTTTGGGGGACCCTCTTGGGCTCCTCTGGGAGTAGTCCCGGCAGAGTGATCCCCTGCTTCCTTGCAATCCTCCTCAGGACTGGGCAGCGGCGATCGTTGGCGGTATGGTTCTTTGCGCAGTTAGCGCATCGCGGTTCCTCCTCTCTACCCCTTGGGCAGTTACTGGCGATATGATCTCCGGCGCAGCGAACACACTTCACTGGCCTGAAGCAATTCGTAGATGCATGGCCAAAGGCCTGGCAGCGGTGGCACTGTGAAGGGCCCGCTCTTCCTTGCCAGGCCTCTATGACAACTCCTCTCATGAATAGGAGCTCGTCGATCCGGTATAATTCGTTAAGGCGCTCCAGGCTCAGGTGGTCCAGCTGCGCGAAGTAGAGGCACCCAGGTCTGCCTCTACGGGGGGGGGGGTCCCTTTTACATATCTAATCGGGAACCCCTTTGCCCTGATAGCCCCCTCTATTGCGGCTGGATCCGTGCCCACTGGTAGTCCTCTTATTCCCACTTTCGTGGGCTTGTCCTCCTCGGGAGTATAGCAGTACCAGGACATAGCTGGTACTTTTTCAGTCATCTCTATTAGGTACTTTTGTACCGTCCGGAATTCTTCCGGACTCTGGGGGGTGAATCTTACCCCCTTGCCGAATGGACGAGCATTCGGTGGGTGTCCCAGTTTCTTGTTAAGTGCCTCGAAGTGCTTCGTCCAGTCCGGCAAGCACTCAGCTACAATAGGTGGGTACCTTTTAGCCGATTCTTCCGGCGGTTTAGGTGTTTCGGCAGTCTTTGTCCTTGGCACTGCCGGGGCAGCTACCAGTTGGGCATAGCTGGTGGAAGGCCTCTGACCATCGTCCGATGGCCGGCCTGACGGGTTGGTGGTAGGCGCGGACGGTGAGTGTCCGGCAGATGTGCTAGGTGCTAGGGTTGCATACGTGGTGGCACTCCATCCGTATGACCCTTCTCCTCCCTGCTCCAGATCAGCAGCATCCATGCTGGTGTGTTCCGGTGTTCTGGGGGGGGTGGATTTAGTCGGCGATGGCGATTGAGGCGGTGTTCTCCTAATCGGTTTTTCTAGTTGGCGTTCTAATTCTCCCTCGGATGATGAGTAATCCGAGGAGTCGGAGGAACCGAAGCATCGCCTCTTTTCCTGGAGGGATGCTGCTGTCTCTGGAGGCGTATGTCTCCTCAGGGTTTTCTTGGCCCGCTGGGGTTGTGGGAACGGTTCCCGCCCAGTCGTACCTTCAGGTACGATGGGCGAGAGCGCGGTCCTCGGTGCGGGCTCCTTGCCCGGTGAGGAGGGTTTCCTTGTCGGGATCTGAGAGTAGGAGGACACTACTCTAGTCCTTTCAGGATGAAAAATATCACGGTACGCGATTGGACGTTCTAATACACCAGGACGGTCGGGTGGTCTTCTTGGCTTCGGTTTAGGTGGAGGTTCCCCTTTGTCCTTATCGGACATGTTGGTAACCTGCTTACCTACCTACAGTCAGTCAGGTAATCTACTAATGGCCCTGTCTAAGTCCCAGCCGTTCGGCACGATGCGCGACGCGGATGGTTAAGTATATATTACGTTGGCGTAGTCTTAGGGGCACTGCCTACCCCTTTTACAACTAAAAGGGTTGAGGTAAGTGCTTAGGTGGCACTTTATACGCGACTAGGCACAGGATGCACGAAACGCATAAAGTGCCCAAGAATCACCCAGGGGCCGGTGACCTCGACGCCTCACGGAATCACGGGACTCAACGTTCGGCGGAGTATGTCGTACCGGCGGTCAATTGCAGCCACTGTATAACTGCAAGCGACGCACACCTAGGAGATCCTTGATGATCCTTGATCGGATCAACAAAGTGCTCGCGTGAAGTCGCGTCTGATCAACATTTACCGTAAAGAGATCTCTCTCTCTCTCTCTCTCTCTCACTCTATATATATATATATATATATATATATATATATATATATATATATATATATATATATATATATATAGAGTGAGAGTTCTCTTAGTTATGCCACTTTCGCAATATGCAACACCTTCACCTTTATTGCATGTATGACTTGATAGATGTTTTGGTATCATTGATATTACTAACAAAATTGAAATATAATAACCATTAGTCGGACTTTTATTATTATTGTCGTCATTATTATCATCATCACATCGAATGCTGAACATTAACCACCACAAACCTCAGTGAAAAACTTTGTGGCATTCTGACTTTACGAGACCTAATTTGACACCTAGCTATTTTAAATTAAAATAGAATTATATTCTTTTACAAAAATAAAATACTAAGTGTTACTACCTTCAAAACCTTTCAAAATTAACATTTTATCTCCGTAGAGTAAATGAAGTTCGTATTGTGAGGGTAGTTAAGTGCTTCAACTAATTTAAATGTAAATTTATTTTACAGGGAACTCACTACATAATTAACTATCTGGAACACGATACTCTGTCTTTTGTTGCTAAGATAATATTTGAAAAAAAGTATAAGGTTTATTTTTTTAATGTGTTGTGTTTGTGACACGTAATGCTATTAAACATTTATAGCTTTATTCCTCATTGTTAAAAATATATATGTTGTACACAATTTAGGCTAGAAACTTCGGTTACTCACATGCGCATAGTAATTGAATATGTTTTGCGGCCTTGTGCGAATATGCAATGTCAATCGCGTACTCATTGCGAAACTACATATTTGCGCTTTCCTCTAGACTTCCTTGTCACGAATATCTTAGTCTTATTGCGATTTTGTGAAACATGGAGAGCAAAGATTATTTTACTATCGTGGTTTGCTATGTTACCTACGATATATAGTAAAATATATTGTAAGACATTGTTCGTATTATTACGAATTATCCGAAATATTATATATTATATAAAATGAATCGCTATAGTCAGAAGCGGAAATAAAGGTATATTTGAAGAGAAGATTGCACAAAGAAAGAACTAGGTGTGATGTAATCTACGTTTTGTACTTGCTCTAGTAGTAGGACTCCGTTTTGCTTTGGAGTACATCGGAACAGGTCCCTCTCACCTATTTCTGATAACAAAAGCAGTGTTTACACTGCTGTATTCAAATCTGAAGGGTATAATAATAATAATAATAATAATAATAATAATAATAATAAATTCTTTATTTCAGATAATTAAAATCCATTTGTGGGTTAGTAACACTATAATAATAACAAGGTTAGTAAAAAAAACAGTGGTTTGCTTAAAATCTAGGGAAATAAAATAAATACACTATGCCGACACAGATCATCATGGGAATGGATAGGGCCCAGTTATCAGTCTCTGCACAAGACATTTCCACAGCGGCGATGTATATCTGTCCGCTACGGTCCTCAGAATGCTGTTGTGTCTGGATCGTACCCTGCTAATAAGGGATGCGGTTTTTTTGCGTATGATGGCATTAAAACCGTCTGTTTGGTATGCCGCAAACATCTCTGATGCCCTTCAAAAACGAGGCAGTCTCAACAGCATCCTGAATATATTATTATATTGGATGCGCAGAGCTTCAAACGATCTTTCGGTGTATTAGACCCACAGGCTCCCCGTGTACACGCTCTGGCAGTATGCTTAAAAAAGCGTAATCTTAACTTGTTTTGTACAACGGGAAAACCTGCGAGCCAATATAATTATAGGCTGTGAGGCATCCCATCTTAGTCTACAGAAGTGACTACGCATATGTAGCTATATCTGTTTGAAGTCTATTGTTTGGGGTCTGGATATTTCTCCCTGTTAAATTTATGTATGTAAAATGGCCACAAGGCATGGGAGAAAATCTTAGTGTGGAGTTAAATATTCTCTAAAAACCAACTACAAAATGTTCTCTAAAACTAAAAACCAAAAAAACGTCAATGACAAAATAGATATCAGTAAATAGCAGCATAATGCTGCAGTGTTTCTGCTGATGAGTGACGAGAACCGTTAACCGCTTTTTACGTTAGTTATTCAATTGGATTTAACCTTGGTAGTCAGGAATGACATCGTATGTACGTTTAGATTCGAAATTTATAATAAAAATATGTGGATCTCGCCAGGTCACCAGGCCAGGAATTGACCACGACCAAGTTCACTGTGTACTTGCTTGTGCTATATCTACATCATCATCGTCACAGCCCATAACAAATCGACTACAAAATTTAATCAACATAGGTCGTCCCCCAAGAAATGCCACAAAACACAAACACGTTTTTCAACCTTACTTTATAAAAAAAACCTTCTGATGATGTAGGGAAGACCCATATTCAGCACTGATTTATTATGGAGGTAATATGAGAAACAGAGATAAACAATTTTTACATAAAATTCAAAACCAAAATTTGAATATATCTTTATGAGCTTAATAATTTAATTTCAATTATGTTCTGTTGAAAGAGCATTATTTATTCTCTCCCTGTGTTTGGGTTTGACGCCGTTCCTTTACTATAGCACTGACTCTACTGCAAATTAAATTATACTCCTTGTTGCATCCGGCACTGAATTTAATAGAAATGTAGTATTTACTACTGTGTTATTATAATTATAGTAATAAAAATTCTTAATTATTTTATACAAAACCAAAAAACTTATATTTTGAGACTATTTTTCTATAAAGAAGTTTAGCATCATAGAATCAAAACAAATTTTTCTATCCTGCGGTCTAAACCAAAGTTAGTTACTCTATGTATTTTTATTTTTGTTCTACTGTCAACCTACGACATAATAAATCAAAACACACATAAAACACAGTACTTTAAACCATAAAAACCTATATTTATAGACTATTTTTCTATAAAGAAGCTTGGCAGTATAGAATCTAAACAAAATTCTCTATCCTGTGGTCACAACAAATCATTTACTTTATGGATTTTTTTTAATCTACCGTAAAATTTCGCCACTTTCGTACGGTCGGCAAATGTCGTAAATTGACAGTAGAATAAAAATAAAAATTGATATAGTTACTGACTTTTCTTAAAACCATAGGATAGAAAAGGGCATTGCCCACTCTTCATAGACATTTCGGCCATGGGTGCTTACATATAAATGCATATAGATATGATAATATACAATTAAAAGAATGAATTGGTTAAGAAATTGGTTTAAAAAAAGGTCGGGAATTTGAAGATATAAAAGTTTTTATTTTCACAAATACAGTCATTTAACAACTAATTTTACCGATGTTATCGCGTTTAATTTCTTTGATTTTTAATTCCCGACGTTTCGGGTGCTTTCCAGCACACATGGTAATGGGGGACTGAGGTGACTGGTGTACCGAAATCAGTGTTAACTTGGAGTAACTTCAGCTTTTTAATAACTATTTATGGTCCGATCTACGCAGAATGAACTTACTGTCCTGAAGTCTTGCGTGATATGCTTGGGTTTAGTTTTAATTTTATTAATTACAGGGTCCCAAGCAGGTGGGAGTACCCAGCTTCATTCTCTATTGAAATTAGAATGTTTGAATCTGGGTGCAATACATTACCGAATTCAGATTGCAACGACGATGAACTGCAGTTGTTCTGCAGTTGAATGTGATGCTGCTCTATCAAACCTTCGCCAACAATTATGACAACACAAGATGACGATGGCAAGTGAAATAATATTAAATACAAAAGTGAAAAAGTGAACTAAATAAAAATAACATAGATTTGTTTCACTTAAACTCAAATACATATAAAATATTTATCAAGTTAATTGTTACTGCACAAAAGCAGACTTAATGGCCTATACTATTTAATAATTAAGCACTTAAAAACTACCAGTAGTCCAAAAACAATGAAAAATCAATTGTCTCATTACTTGATAAATGGTAAAAACGGTAGCAGTCTATCTGGTGGTGACAAGCTAATCTTATCGCCATGTTATAAATAAGCTTGTATGTTTGTCAGATATAGTTTGTGTGGATGATCAGAGTAAAAACATGCATCACTATCAGATATGAGCACACACACTCAATAAATTAAAAAATGCTGAACACGTACCTCACGTGGTGCAATTTGATGGGCAATTTCATTCCTTATGAGTTCCTCACGTGGAGAATCAGACCCAAACAATTTGTGTGATCTTATTCTCAAAAGTGACTTGCCACAGCTGATACATACATGTCCATGACTAATAATTGGTGAATTTTCCTGTTCGCTAGTTAGATGTCGTATTTGATTCCAGGCTGCAGTATCACTCGAAACTTGTAGCTAATAAAGAAGCCATAATTATTATATCAATTGATAAAATTATAAGACAACTCAGTTAATAAGCATTCCTGCAATTGTAGAATGAAGAAAAGGAAGACATGACACATGATTGTAACTATTTACCTGCTGTGGTCGAACCTATTTTTGTATAAGATTTCGCAGTTCTGGAATTTCCAACAAATGCCTTCGTGTTTTCGCTATATTTAAACAATTTACACAGCGAAAATGTTCTCTTGAATGAGTTACCGAGGGCTGGGAAGAAGTCTGGCCGGCGTGGAAGCTGGGATCATTGTTAACAGTGGATATCGAGTCCAATTTCGTACAGGGGTTATTGAAGGAAGCGGGTTCGTGCGGGTCCATGTTCAGGCCGTGGTCAGTAGGGTGGGAAAAAATGTCAGAGTCAATTTATAAGGCTTGTTAGTTACTTCGATAACAAATTCATAATAAACACTCACGCCTGTCACCCAGAGGGGTAGGCAAAGACTACGGACTTCCATTTGGCACGATCTTGACATACCAACAACAAACAAATTCAGAAAAATAAATACAAACAAAATAACACGCAAATGAATTCTACATGTGACTATTTATATGGGTATAGATATAGTTGTGAACTGAATTGTGATTTCATTCTATAGCTGTCAGACTCGATGTTGCCACTTAACTGACATAAAATCGATGAAAAGATATCGATTTTTATTCGATTAATAATATCGTTAAAAAAGCAATCTTTGAGGCGCTTTAAGTTCTGCACACTTTTTAAAAGATATTTTCCTTTATTTATTTAAATGCTATTTAAAATGTATTTTTAAGAACAGTTAAATTGTGCAGTAGCGTTTTGTTAAGCTTTAACCTTTTGAGCGCCACGCCAAAAATGCATTACCGTGTCTTGTACGCCAAATCGCCAAAACAAAATAGTGTTGCCAAGAGTTGATATATCGATAACGTAAAATAACTTGTTTTTGTTGGTTTTTTATGCTATAAATGACTCTTTATAAACGGTATGTTTTATTTAATCTTGTGCTGTCTTCCACTCTTTTTATATATGTACTTTGTACACACACATAAATAAAAAACAAACAATAACAATAAAATAGTAGTAAACCACAGCACTATTCTCCATCCTAATGACGACACTGTCAAGACTGGACGACAACGGCGTAGCTGACCTTCCTTTTTGAAACATTCTTAGAATGTTTATCGATTTCAAAATCGATCTAACCGAAATATACAGACATCAATTCATAGTATTTTATGTGACGGGGAAGGCGTAGGCCAAGTGAAGCACAGATGAAAAGTCTTACACTCTTATGACAATGGGCATTTGATACGATGCTGATTCTGCTAGATGATTTTGAGACTGAGAAAGAAAATGGCTCAACACAAAATGAAAAATTGCTCTTCACACCTTAAGTAAAAAAAAATTATTGTAATTTTGTATTATTATTAAAAAAGGTAAATAATTATTCATTAATCAACAATTGTGTATAATTATTCGCACTAGGTAAATCAGCCTTATAATATTAAAATCTTGGTCATGGAGTAAATAAACATAATTGTTCACCAATCAATCAAAAATTCAATTCATCAATCAAAAATCAAAATTCATCGTCATCGACGCTTTCCAAAATCCGAATGAGTTCTGAGGAATCGTTCATGTTGCATTGCTCTACTTTTCTCGGTAATCACTTATGACATCATCAGTGTGTCGTCTATCCTTGATCACGGTGCTCAGTGAACTGATTTTCGATGACGCGCTAAAGATGCGCTAGAGTTGAGATATTAGATTTATTATGTGAAGATGATCGGAATACATTTTTTTATTCATGTAGCTAATTATAGTTTTATGTTTCTAACCTTTAATTTTATTCAAATATCAATAATTATAGCAAAAAAAAACACCATTGAGCTGAATTTTGGATAGGTTTCAAGAAATCTATGCCTCCCGCGTTTGACACTAGCGGTCAACTATAGACGACTTTGGCGTGCTGGACATATTATTTGCTTAGATAAAAATCCATTTTTATTAGTTCAATGTTTCTTAGTACTTGCGGCTCTAGAAGACTTGTTTTTTTATACTCACATGTTGGGTTATTCCTATTTTGAGGTGTGTAGAATTAAAATACCTGTAATAATTTTCCAATATCTATATTTCATATTTTTGAGAGCCGGGTTTTTTGTCGACAGCTATAGACGTCGTTGGCGCTCAGGGCCCGCAGGTCTTGGTCAAGTATAGGCGATTTTGGCGCTCAAAAGGTTGAAGGATTCATGGTAAATCACCTGGAAACTAACTTGTTTCGTTATCATAACATGATTCTATTTTAAATGTATTGTTATAAACAGATAAAAATAACTTAACCGATCTTCTTTGAGGTAATAATAACAGTTCTTATCTGTTTTCAAAGAAGATCGGTTAATATTAACAGTTAAATTGTGCCGTAGCGTTTTGTTACTCTCTAAAGAATTCATTGGAAATCAGCTAGTAATTCGCTTGTTTAATTATCATAACATAATAATTATTTAAAAATTATATTAGCACTGTAATGATGACACCGTAAATAATCGATCGAAAAAGAGAATCGATTTTTTTAAATGTGTTTTGTGATTTTTTTTATTCACAAAGTAATGACATAACGATTTACCTAATTTTTTTTAAATTTATTTTATGTACACACATTAAGGTACAGAAGCAGTCTTATAGTAATTACGTACAAAGGTTCTACTTATTCCAAATTCGCTGAAATATCTCCCAGTAGACCCATAAAGGAAATTATATTTAAATTGCAAACTTAGTGCATACATTAGTACTACTAAAAAATAAATAATATACACAATGTTACGGAAATTATATAAAATAAAACAATAAATAAAAATAAAATAAATCAATAAATAATAATAATAATAAATACGATAGTTACATATGATATATATATATATATATATATATATATATATATATATATATATATATATATATATATATATATATATATAACTAAAACTAATATAATAGAATAATATATATGGTAACGCCAGTTAACAATCTACTTTATCAACATTACATTACATATACATTGAGTTCGTCCTAAGTTATATCTACTTTATCAACATGACTAGTGCATATTTTTTGTTTCCTTCCTTCCTTCCCTTTCCTACCGCACGCGCTGCCGCCGAGGTGAAAAAGAGGATCTCGCCGCGCGTCATTATACTAAGTGATATTACGCCATCCGCAACGCACGGCCACCCGTCGCGTCTTATGTACATTAACCGCAAACCGCGCAGGACGAACATTGAGTTCTCCTGTTTATGTTTAATATTCACCGCATCAGACATTGTGTCTTTGTAACTCATAAAAGTGTGAGACGCCCCCGTAAGGGCAAAGGTGGTGAGTGTGGGACTTCACGAGACTGTTCCGAGAGTGCGTGTGCGCCGAACCACGTGGCGAGCTTGCTGTATAGCAGACACTCCAGGAGGAAGGCAAGGCAGCCCTCATCAGGTCAGTGCGTGCTATCCCACCTATTTATTTTCCCCTTTGCCGTATGCACCAAAATTACAGTCCACTAAATCTTTATCGAAGATACCTTAAGTTGCTGGCGTCTCCATTTTTAATGGTCACTTCTCGCTGGATTGACCTTGACTTTCCGCCCTTATTAGATCGTTATCGTAATAAGCGTTTATATAATTAATTATTTATATTTTAATCCGACTTCGGATTAACCCCGCCCTTATTAGAACACTAGAATAGGTCCTAATAGGTGACATTCATAGTAATTTTAAAACTATATTCATAGAATGAATAAGCATATAATTATCTATATAAATTATTTGTTGTATGTTCACATCACGTCATCAACTTTTAACTACATCTATAGATTATACTGTTAAATTACATTTATTATTTGCACATATATTTAAGCATTATATTCGTTGTAAATAACTTCATAATTATTATAAAAGTTAACAATTAAAGTTCATCGTTAACAAAACTAATATTTAATAATTCAACCACGTAGCGAGGTCGCTTACTGACTACCCGCTTATAATTATATTATTTTTGCCGCATAACTTAAGTTGTAATGCCGCCTAAAAAACAAATAGCATCGAATAATAGCGATTCCTCGGATAATGAGGGCACACCTGATGCTGAGTTGGTTTTATTGTTAGCTAAACGAGATGCTTTATTTGAAATAGTGCAAAAAATATATGATATGTCCTCGGACATCCTCACAAACACTTCCACGATGGAGCGTTTTCTTGATGGAAGTTCTAATATTAATGCTTTACGTATTGAGTTTAAACAGGTCTTAGATAATTATAATTCACATTTATTAAAAATAAACCCTATTGCTAAACCTGATTATAACAGCCTCATTGCGTTTGAGTCTCTTTGCGGTAGAATAAATAGGCTTTATTTACAATATTTGCAATCTAATTCACAAAGTACTAGTACACCGTCTAAAGCCAGATTCACACTTCCGCCTATCGAACTTATGCCATTTTCGGGTGACATTCGCTCATGGCCTTTATTTTATACTAGCTTTAAATCAACCGTCCATGACAACACATCGCTTACCGACGCTGAAAAGTTATACTATTTGCTAGGTAAACTAACGGGCAAAGCCCTATCTGTATGCTCAGGTATAACTCCTTGCGCTGAAAATTATAAAATTTTATTGCAAGCACTCGTCGACAAATATGAAGACCGGCGTATGCTAGCATCTACATATATTAATCAGATGTTCGAATTTAAGCCATTGCAATCGGCCACCGCAAATAATTTTGATTTATTTACTGAAAACTTTATAAGTGCAGTGCGCGCTTTACAAAACTTAAAGTTAGATAATCTCGCTGACTTAATTGTTCTTCATATCGCGCTTAAGAAGCTGGACCCGGATACCATTCGCTCTTTCGAATATAGTCATAACTCGATGGTACCTACCTTTGATGATTTAGTAAATTTTATTAAGACCCGCTCCAAAGTTTTGCAACGCACCGATTCTAGTACAAATTCTAATAGCGCACCAAACAATCGACGAGGTAACGGTAATAATCGTCGCTGTAATAATACTTCGTCGCCGAAGTATCAGGCGTACGTAAGCACGACGACTAGTTGCTCAAAGTGTCTGCGATAATATTGTGCATCAACACCTATTTAAGTGTGCAGACTTTAATAAAATGACGCCGCAGGAACGATTTAAATGCGTAAAGAGTAACAATGCATGTGTGAATTGTCTCAGTTTAAGTCATCGAGTGTCTAGTTGCTCTTCAAATTATAGTTGTCTTACTTACTTACTTACTTACTTATCGTCACGCACAATCCCTAACGGGGTAGCCAGAGAGAACAGATCGCCAAGTGTCACGATCCTTACATACCTCTTTCGCTTCTTTCAGGTTCATTAACTTCTTCATACATGCACGTCTAGGTATCCGAGTACTCTTGACCCTCCCCTCTTCGAGCAATTTGCTCACATGGTCTTCGAAAGTTAGTCTCGGTCTACCTCGACACCTTTTAATATTTACTTTCGCTCTATATATTTTCTTCACCATTCGGTCTTCACTCATTCGTTCAACGTGTCCAAACCATTGGAGTACGCCCCTATCAATTTTTGTGATAAGGTCATCTTTCAATCCTGCCATATTGCGAATCTCTTCGTTTCGCTTTCGGTCGGCTATGGTAACGCCACACATTTTACGAAGAGATCGCATCTCCACTGCATTCAACTTGCTTTTATGCTTCTTCTGGCATACCCAGGTTTCGCTGCCATATAACAAAGTCGGTACCAACACTGCGTTATGTATTGCAAGGCGTGCACTCTTCACCACGCCTTGCCTTTTTATTAATGCATTCAGGGCACCATTGACTTTGTTTCCGGCAGCGACACGCCTATCCACATCTAAATCACATCTTCCATCCCGGCTGAAAGCACTCCCCAAGTATACAATTTCATTTACCTGTTCTAGACATTCCTGATTTACCCATATTTCACATTTCGTTCTCTCTTCGTCCTTTTCAAATACCAGAACCTTAGTTTTATTAGCATTCAAACGGAGACCTTTAATTTCACATTCCTCTTTCATACACGTGACTAATGCCTGCAGTTCTGCTTCTGATGGTGCAATAAACACTGCATCATCAGCATACAGCAGACAATTAACTTTTATGTCACCCAATTTCACACCCAAACAGCTAACTTTCAGCTTCTGTAAACAGCTGTTTACAGAAGCTGAAAGTTGAAAAAAATTATAGTTGTCGAGTTTGTAAATTTAAACATCACACATTGTTGCACTTCCACCGCAGAAGCGATAATGCTTCCCCTGCGCTGGCGCGTTCTCCACCGCTTCAGCCAGTTACACTGAAGTCTACAACCCCCGCGCCCGCACACTCGCCACCCCTCACCGCAGGTGCGCGTTCAGACGTCGCGCTGTGTACTTCGTTCAAGAATGTTTCTCAACGTTCACCGCCTCCCGCGCGCGCAAGTCGTTCGCAGAGAACTGTTTTATTATCAACCGCTCAAGTATTTGCTTACGATGCTAAGGGAGAGAAACAAATTATTCGTATATTATTAGACTCCGCGGCTCAAAGCCATTTTATGACTAAAGAGTGCTGTCATCGTTTAGGCGTTCAACAACACGATACCGAATGTACTGTAGTAAAGGGATTCGGTGGAGTTGAAAAAATTGTAAAATCGAAATCGATTGATATTAAAATTTTCTCACGATTCGACTCGAATATTAACTTCAATATTTCAACGCTAGTTGTTGATCAAATCACCGACCTTTTGCCCACCGCTGTGGTAGACACATCTGTCTTATCACACTTCCATGACATAAGACTCGCTGATGAATGTTATAGCATGCCTAATAAAATTGATGTTTTGATAGGCGCATCCCTTTTCCCGCACTTACTGTGTCCAGACGTAATTTATTCGTCTAACGACTTGTCCGGGCCCTCAGCTTTGAGTACGGTATTTGGTTACGTTATTATGGGCTCAGTGCCGACACTTCAGGTAAATCATTCTTTAACGTGCTGCTCAGTTCTAGAGTCTCCTATCGTTGACAAATTAGTGCAACGATTTTGGGAGCTTGAACAGCCACCCTCCGCACCGCCCATTCAGTGTCCTTCAGACATTGAATGTGAAGAGTTTTATAAATCTACGACATCCCGCGATCCTTTTACTGGTAGATATATTGTTGGCCTGCCATTTAAAGATGACGTTTACTCTCTCGGAGATTCTTATGAAACCTCTCGACGACGATTCATGTGCTTGGAGAGGAAACTTCAAGCCTCGCCTACATTAAGGTTAGCATATGATGACGTCATAAAGGAATACTTAGCTAAAAATTATATATCCCCCGCACCGCCGTATGACTCTCATGAACCCGCTCCAATATATGTCATACCGCATCATGGAGTCTTACGCGAAGATAAGAAGTCAACGCGTCTGCGCATCGTCCTGGATGCTAGCAGTAAGACTAGCACTGGGCGATCATTAAATGATATTCTGCATTCAGGACCAAATTTGCAAGGCGACTTGTTCAATATAATTTTAACTTTCCGCTTACATCCAATCGCTATGACAGCCGACTGTTGCCAACAATTTCTGCAAATAGTTGTTCGCGATTCTGATCATCGTTACCAATGCTTCCTATACCGCTTCCGTCCACAAGACCCACTTGTGTTATACCACTTCAATCGCGTGTGCTTCGGTTTAACTTCGAGTCCATACCATGCATTGCGCACGGTAAGACAGCTCATTGATGACGACGGCGCAAAGTATCCGCTTGCGAGTCGTATCGCACTATTACTATTTACTTCGCTATATATGGACGACATCGCGTTCTCTATGCCCAGTGAATCCGAGGCCAGTGAGACCTCTCCGCAGCTGATAGACTTATTCAAGGGTGCCCAATGGGACCTGATAAAATGGCATAGCAACCGTCGATCTGTTTTAGATGACCTCCCTACTTCCCATAAAATTACAGGAGAAGTAGAGTTCGATAAATCAATGCCACATAAAATACTAGGCTTGCATTGGTCTACCGATAGTGACGCCTTTTATTTTAAGATATCTGTTCCCGCTGATGTGACGTGCACTAAGCGCGCCATCTTATCTACTGTCTCTCGCCTGTGGGACATAATGGGTTTCGTTGCTCCCACAGTCGCGTACTCCAAATTGTTAATAAAGCAGCTTTGGCAACTTAATTTAGATTGGGACGACATACCACCACCGCCAATTATTAAGATGTGGAGGCAATTCTGTGCTGAATTACCAGCTCTTAATGATTTACGTATCCCGCGACATGTTGGTGTATCCAAAAACTGTACTGCGTCACTCCTGGGGTTTTCCGACGCCAGCGAGCACGCATACGGTGCCGTAGTCTACATACATGTAAAGAACGTCAACGGTCACACCGTCCAGTTGATTTGTGCAAAGACTAAAGTCGCACCGACGAAACCACTATCTATTGCACGCCTTGAGCTTTGTGGAGCGGTTTTACTCTCAAAATTGCTTCGCAGAGTACTCGACAATTATTCTCTTGACCTTGCAATATCAGTCTATGCCTTTGTAGATTCAAAAGTAGCTCTGTACTGGATAAAGAGTTCGCCACACAAGTGGCAGACCTTTGTTGCTAACCGCGTTGTTCAGATTACCGACAATATTCGCGCTGATAACTTTTATCATGTCGCAGGTACTGAGAATCCCGCTGACATACTTTCACGTGGCTTTACGCCAAATAAATTAGTTTCAAACCCCCTGTGGCTCCATGGGCCTCAGTGGACTTCGTTAGATCCATCTCAATGGCCTCTTCGTACTTTAGACAATGAGGTTATTGCAAATATGCCTGAGAAGTTTTTTCACGTTTTCGTGTTTTTTTTGTCGCACACTGTGTGCACATCCGTCTGTAATTCTGCGATTTATGAGCTCGCACTCCGCATCTCTTCTTGGAGTAAACTTCTACGTATAATTGCGTACGTGTGTAAGTTTGCTAAATTATTGCCCCGCCGCAGCACTACTGTAGTGACTGCTGATGATCTCAGTTTCTCTGAGGTTATTATCCTCCGCGCCCTGCAAAAACAGCATTTTGCAGTGGAATATTTAAATATTGAAGGTAACAAACCTTGCTCGCCCGCTTTCAATCGTTTAAGGCCTTTTATTGAGAACGGTTTAATCCGCATTGGTGGTCGTCTTTCGAACTCCGCATTAGATTACACGCAAAAACATCCAATTATACTCCCGCGCAGTGATCATGTAGTGAACATGATCATTGACTATTATCATATTAAAAATTTACACGCTGGGCCTGAATTGTTATTGTCATTGCTCCGTCAAAAATTTTGGATACTTTCCGCACGCCGCACTGTGAGAAGCAGAGTCTACAAATGTAATATATGTTTCCGGCTTAGACCCCGTCCAACTTACCCTTTGATGGCTGATCTTCCCCATAGTCGTGTAAGACAAGCTATTAAGGCATTTACACACACGGGCTGCGATTATGCCGGTCCTATCGCATACACTCCTGTACGTCGTCGTGGTGTACGCAGCGAGAAGGCGTACTTATGTGTTTTCACATGCCTCACGACTCGAGCTGTACATATAGAAATCGCTACAGATCTTAGTAGTTCTAGTTTCCTCGCTGCGCTTAAACGTTTCCTCTCTAGACGAGGGCCGTTCAGTTTTTATATTCGGATAATGGAACGAATTTTAAAGGTGCCGCTTCGTATCTTCGCGATCTCTATAAATTTCTAAACGTTGAATACCGCCCAAAGCTTGAGCAAGAGTGTGCTGAGAATCGTATAACATGGAAGTTCATCTGTCCCAACTCTCCTCATTTTGGAGGCGCCTGGGAGAGTATGATCAAAGTCGTAAAAACGCATCTGTTCCGAGTTATCGGACATCAGTTACTTTCATACGAAGAGCTTAATACTGTTCTTGCGCAAATTGAGTGCTTGCTAAACTCGCGGCCCTTGACAGTATTGAGTTCTGATCCTGCAGAGCCTTCAGCTCTTACTCCGAGTCATTTTTTGAATACCGCACCTTTATTGTCATTACCCGCACCCAAAGTCAAATCTGACTCTACCAGTCTGTTACACAGGCATTCTTTACTGGATAAATTAGTTCAGTCGTTTTGGGACCGGTGGAGGACGGAATACCTTCACGGATTACAAGTTCGTCAGAAGTGGAACACCCCGTCTACGGCTATCGTACCAGGCATGGTTGTAATTGTGATAAATGATAATGAACCGCCCCTTGCTTGGCCATTAGCGATTGTCGAGTCTGTTCATCCTTCGAAGGATGGCGTAGTTCGAGTAGTGACCGTGAGAACTACTAAGGGAACATATCTTCGTCCTGTTGCTCATATTTGCCCTCTCCCAAGACAATAAATCACGATTATTTTGATTATAATTATTTATCTAAATTAGGAATTAAGTTTATATTTATATATATTAAAAAAGTATTAAACCGCAATATTATATTTATGTATACATTTTCTCGCTTACCAAGTAAGGTTAGTAGATGAGACATGCGCATTGAGCGCATCCTCTCACCTTATATACCGCTTATTTATTTGTTTTCCTTTTACTTTTTATATTACGGTTGTCTTTTAAAGGTGACCCTTTAAGGGCGGGAGGAAATGGTAACGCCAGTTAACAATCTACTTTATCAACATTACATAACATATCGCATTGAGTTCGTCCTAAGTTATATCTACTTTATCAACATGACTAGTGCATATTTTTTGTTTCCTTCCTTCCTTCCCTTTCCTACCGCACGCGCTGCCGCCGAGGTGAAAAAGAGGATCTCGGCGCGCGTCGTTATACTAAGTGATATTACGCCATCCGCAACGCACGGCCACCCGTCGCGTCTTATGTACATTAACCGCAAACCGCGCAGGACGAACATTGAGTTCTCCTGTTTATGTTTAATATTCACCGCATCAGACATTGTGTCTTTGTAACTCATAAAAGTGTGAGACGTCCCCGTAAGGGCAAAGGTGGTGAGTGTGGGACTTCACGAGACTGTTCCGAGAGTGCGTGTGCGCCGAACCACGTGGCGAGCTTGCTGTATAGCAGACACTCCAGGAGAAAGGCAAGGCAGCCCTCATCAGGTCAGTGCGTGCTATCCCACCTATTTATTTTCCCCTTTGCCGTATGCACCAAAATTACAGTCCACTAAATCTTTATCGAAGATACCTTAAGTTGCTGGCGTCTCCAATATATATATAAATATATATATATATATATATATATATATATATATATATATATATATATATATATATATATATATATATATATATATATATATATATATATATATATAAATTAACAGGATGCAAAGTAGTTACCTCTAAGACGTTTCTTGAATACGAACAAAGTTTCGGAATTTCTTATACTTGACGGTAGTGAGTTTCATAATGTTACCGCGTGAACTGAAAAGGAGTGGGAGTAAAAACCGAAATTAAAGATGGGAAAGTCAAGAAGATTTTTAACAAGGGATCTGCATGGTTTGTCCGGAGGATGGGTGAAGGAAAATCGGCTTCTAAGGTATGTGGGAGAGGAAGGGTTGTGCAAAATGTTATAGAGGAGACATAACAATCGAGTGTTCCTTCGAAGTCGAATTGGGAGCCACTTGAGTTGCTTACGAAACTGAGATATACGGTCAAATTTCTTGAGCCCAAATATGAAACGGATACACTGATTTTGCAAGCGCTCAAGTTTATTAAGAAGCTCCTCTGTAGCATCCAAATAACAGGCATCCGCATAATCAAGGAGAGGTAGGATAAGAGTAAGCACGAGTGAAATTTTAGCTTTAAGGGGTAAGAAATTTTGTAGACATTTAAGCGAATGCAAAGTAAAGTAGACCTTGCGAATAACTTCAGCGATATGCGTGGTCCATGTTAAATGGTGATCAAATATGACGCCTAAGTTTTTGACAGTATTGGCAAAGGGTATAGGAACGCCATTAAAACAAACAAAAGGTAGTGATATAAATTCTAATCTATTACGCAAATGCCTACTTCCTATTATGATGGCCTAAAATTTCGTGGGATTAACTAATAGTCCGAAGGATGCAGACCATTCACAGATGCGGCCCAGATCCGCATTCATAGCTGCAATTGCATTATTTGTATCACCCACCTGAAAATGACGATAAAGCTGTAAGTCATCCGCGTAGAGATGGTAATTAGATGTAATAACACTCGTAATAGAGTTAATAAATATGGAAAATAAAAGGGGGGAAAGAACGCCACCCTGAGGTACACCCGTAGTGATACCAGACCAATCGGATAGAGTGTCATTAACACGGACACAATGTGATCGACCACGAAGATATGAATCAAACCATGCGATGGCAGATGGGGAAATTTTTATAGATTCCAGGATCCGGAGAAGAATATCAAAGTCTACTGAGGTAAAAGCACTACTAAAGTCAAGCAAAACTAAAAGTGTAAGAGATTTATTGTCCATGGCCCAACGGATATCATCGGTTACTTTAAGTAAAGCAGTGACAGTGCTGTGTCCACGACGAAAGCCCGACTGATAAGTGGAGAGCAAGGAGTTAGACGATAATAAGATAGAGAGTTGACTATGGATGATGTGTTCCAAAACTTTAGAAACAAAGAGTAAAATAGATATGGGACGAAAGTGGGACAAAGAAGAAGGATTAGAAACCTTAGACAGAGGAATTATATATGCTTGTTTCCAAACTGAAGGAAAAGATGATGACGATATAGAAAAATTATATATGTGAGTAAGAATTGGTAGAAGCAAAGGTAGAACTAGCAAAATCATCTTCGCACATAGATCATCAATACCAACAGCATTTGAAGAGATGGCTAGGATGGATTTTTTTACATCTTCCTCCGTTACAAGGGAAAGATGAAAAGGGCAAACGGGCGGTTTCGGTACACCCGCCAATGCGAGTAGTGTGGTGGATTTGATGTAAGGATCTAAAGTCATAGGAGGAGTAGCAAAGTGATTGTTTAGATCCTTTACATTAACGTCATTGTATTCTAGGATCGGAGACCTGCCCACACCAACAGAACGAAGGAACTTCCACATCTCAGTAGAATTTTTATTATATAGAGAGTTGTAAAAGTAGCGTCTTTTAGCATACCGACACAAGCGACTGCAGCGGTTGCGTAAAAATTTAAAACGATTTAAGTTATTTTCAGATGGGAGACGTTTAAACCTTTGCTTAGCTTTGTCCCTCTGGCCCATAAGTTCTCTTATATCTTGTGTAATCCATGGTGCAGGATTACGCTTTATTTTTACGCGTTTCAGCGGGGCATGGTTATTGTATACCTTCAAAATTATATCATTAAAGTTACAAACCTTCTCATTAATATTAGTATTGTCAACAATAGGTGTCCAATCAACATTACTTATATCACGCTGCAATGACTCCAGATCTATTCCCTTGTAATTACGAAGGAACAAGGATTGGGATTTCTTTTTAGGTGGACAGAGACGATAAGAGAGGTAGATTAAATCATGATATGAAAAAGAGGCAGTTATTTGTCCATGAGACATGACACTATCAGGAGAAGAAACGATCATAATATCAAGCAAAGAAGGGTTACAGTTAGGGAAGTGATGAGTTGCCTGAAGAGGGAGAGTGAGAAGATTGAATGAAGATACCAAAGTCAGAAGTTTTTGGGAGCGAGAATCATTTTTAATAAGGCAGGTGTTGAAATCTCCCATAAGAATAATATGATCGTAAGTAGTACTAAAATCAGCAAGGATTTTTTCAAGCGTATCAAAGTAATCTATGTGCATGTTAGGACTGTAAAATACCGCCAGCAACATTTTTACATGATTGAGAGTAACTTCTATAAAGAGATATTCAGAAGATTGAGAGTAAATAGAAGGAGAGGCACATATGGTCTTATAAAATATATCCGAACTCAGGTATATAGCCTTTCAGCTGCGGAGACTCTAACCGTAATACTCCGTTGACTGCGGAGCTGTTTAATAAAATGGACGGCTGATTTGGCCCAATCCGTTTAAACGCAAATATCTTGATTTTGGTATATCGAATACTATAATATGTATACATTTCTGAATTATCTATGAAATTTCCTATAAACGAGTATATATATTTAATACAGTTTAAAGTAGTTAGTATAACTAAATATTGAATAAAGTCAAAACTATCATATTTCTCAATGACACAAAGTTTTTTAATAGTTCAATTATATTTTATTTTAATCTTACGTCTATTGCTTACAATATTTTATGTGCAAAATCATAGGCTGCAATACAATTTTTTATCGTAAAACGCATTATTAATAAGCTTACAAGAACCCACAATCAATTTACACCGATGTAGCATGTAGTTCGGACCAGATGCGGCATAATGCGGCGTAATGCTTTAGTCAATAAAAATAGTTTTTTTTTTATTTCATTACAATGATTCAGTCTTGAATCTCTCTTTTTCTTTACATGATTCAATCATCTTTCAATAGATATTGCTAAGTTTTAGAAATCTTATAAAGTATTTCATAAGTACTCTTAATGCAGATATCAAAATTTTAGTCGTAAGTGCCATATTTATTGAAAAATTAATTACTTTATTTGAGCAAACACACTTTAAGCACTTGTACAGAAATAAAGATTCATTCATTCCTTTAAAAACCATAAAACCACTCAAGAGTCACTCCCGCTGATGTGGAGTTATAAATAACGTTTTTTGTAAACAATACCCAATGCACCATAATATGTGTCGAGTGACAGAGGCGCCGCGAGGTGCGCAGCGGTTATGTTACATTTCCAATAACCAATAATTTTTTGTGCATCATGTACTAGTTCATTAAAACATTTTTTATACGTGGTAGAGCCATGCTGCAGTTATATTAGTAGTATAGTTATAGCACGAATAGGCCGGCTCGACCGGGGAAGGACCACGCTCTCACAGAATACCAGCGTGAAATAATAACTTAATGCTTCTGTGTTTCGTAAGGTGAGTGTAGAGAACCGGAGAGCCTTTTTGCTGGAAACGAGGCGTTCCATCTTAGTCCTCACGGGTGACACGCATTTTTGCATTTTGATTTGTAATCGAGGATAGATGTAGATGTCTATGGGCCGCAGCAACCACCACAGGTGGACTGCGTGCTCGTTTGTCACCCTATCCTATAGAAAAAAAATACAAAATAAAGAGGTGTATTCATTACAACGATGAGAGCCGTGGTGGCTCTGAAGAGCCGTGGTAGCTCAGATGGTTAGCTGTCGCTGTAAATTTCACAGTACGCTAGCAAGCCGGGTTCGATCCCCGCTAGCAGTAATGAAATTGTTAATTGCAATTTCAAGTGCTGATCTACTACTTGCTCTGCGGTGAAGAAAGACATTGTGAGGAAACCTGCACGTCTGTGAAATAAGAAAAAAATATTTCGAAGACATGTGAAGTTCGCCAACTTGGGGCAGCGCGACGGAAACTTCTTTGCCTTTGCCCAGCTGTGGGGCGTAAAAAGGCCTGGTAGCTCAGATTGTTAGCTCTCGCGTTAAATTTCACAGTACGATAGCACACCGGGTTCGATCCCCGCCGGCATCAATGAAATTATTAATTGCAATTTTAAGTGCTGATTTACATCTTGCTCGGCGGTGAAGAAAAACATCATGAGGAAGTCTGACTATCTGAGAAATAAAAAAAACATATTTCCAAGGCATGTGCAGTTCGCCAACACGCATATGGGCAGCGCGGTGGATACTTCTTTGCCGTAAAACCCTTTCAGAAGTGAGGGAAGGCCCAGCAGTGGGACGGAAATAGGCTGTGTAACTTTACTAACTTAACAATTTCGACGATGATAGTGTGAAATAATTAGCAGAACAAATTATAGCTAGGCAACAATAAAAACTAAATGGATGGATGGACGTAAGTATAAAATTGAATAAATATATAACATAGGTACTTATTTCTTTAAAAGGCTCCTGGTACTTGTTGGATTTACTGTATCTACAGTACAATTCATTTACGAATGGTACTGTAGGTAGCAGCAATCTTGCTCTAGGTTGAAACATAACGCAACGTTACACGATTTGCAAAGTACTGATAAAATGTACATTAAAAAAACCAGTATAAGAAATATGTGTCTGAGGTGACCTTAAAAACCACAACCTGTTCATATTAAATTAAAAAAATAAAAATTTCAAATATTAAATATTAAAAAATATTAAAATAAAAATATTAAAAAGCATATTATGTAAATACTATCTAACTTTCTGTTTTAATAAATTGTTTAAAAAATTCCGAAGTCTTGTGTTAACATACATGACATATCCAAATGCCACATTCAATTTTTTATAAATCATCGAATAATCGTGTAGTCAACCAAGCTCCATTTCTCTGCTCGAGGGCGCTAGATTCTTTACCATTCTAACCATTCAACCGAATTTGAACTTGATGCAGTATGGCAAACTTTAGTTCCTTTTTTCGCCACCCGCAAAACAGAGAGCTAGAATTCACTTCTACGGACGTCTCAAAAATGAACACTATTGCACCTATTGCGTATATACATATTAAATTTTTAAAACATTGCACTTTATCCACATTTTGATGTACTAAAACTGTGAACGATGAACAATTATACATATTTTAACACAAAACTGACAGTTAACACTAAAATTTTACGTACATTTCAAGTCAACTTTCCTCAACCAGCATGTTAGTTTTAAGATAGCAGTTTGCTTCATACACATTAAAAAACGATTTTACACGTACTTAATAAGATAAAACACAAAGTGAGATTACAAATAAGAAGATTACTTACCCAGGCATTGTTTTAACACAATTCACCACACAATAAATATAAATTAATACATAATAATTACAAACAACTTCGTTGTTAGCGCGCGTCAATCACACTAATGGCTGACTCAAGGAACGGACGACATTTAAGAATGATTTAAATAAAATATACTACTAAAGTGTATAAGGTGTGGGGTTTTTATGCTAGCCTTTTTTATCCTGTACACTGAAATAGCGCATAATGCTTTGTTTCTTCATTAAAAGAGCGGGTAAAAAATGTCTAAAACGTGGACGCCCGCAGTCAACGGAGATATTTTCGTGTCCAAGTCTTGGACATCCGCAGTTGAGAGGATAGCTATCCCACCACAACCTTTTCCTACACGATCATTACGAATAAGGACAAAACCAGGTAAGGCAAACTGTGTAGAGGGGAGTGATGGCTTGAGAAATGACTCAGAAATTAGTAAAGCATCGAGATGTGCACAGTTAATTGATGCAAGAAGATCAGGATAATGGCGAGGAACACTCTGGATGTTAATGTGTGCAACATTAAAGTTGTTAGGAAATTTAGAGCGCAGGGATGAAATCTGGTCATACAAAGTTAAAGGTAACTCACTATCCGCACATGTAAAACTACATGAAGATGAAGAGCATGAGAAGAAACTGTCATCAAAAACATCAAGATTATCCATTTAACAAATTAATTAAGATAATATAATAATGTATAGTAATATAACAATAATATAATATTAAATGTAAATATAATTATACGGTTTATGAAATATGTATAAATATGATATGTAAATACAATATATATCTATATATTTATAAATATCAATTTAGCAATTACTTAATTTAAAATAAAACAAAACTTAGGTATAATCTAATACAAACGGAACAGGAAAAAAAATTAAAAAACATCTAAAATCACCAATCACAGAACTGTCATGAAATACTGAAGAAAAAAAAATCTTATGAGAGTATAATTTATACATAAGATTCGATGAAAAAAAAGAAAAGAAGTTTAAAATGTTATGAAATGAACTTATCTTATAATTATATACATATTAAACTTCCTTAAGAGATTAATAAAAATATTTAAAAACACTATTACATATTACTGCAAAGCAGAATAAATAATACATTTTCCCAAGCTACAACTTGACAGTAGCACAGTGGCCAAAGGGCCGTGCGTCACAACTAAGAGAAAAAGTAAATAAAAAAAATGCATAATAGTCGTAGACAGAGTAGCTCTGTCTACGATAATAGTCATCTCAAAACTCACGAGCGTCAATTCAATGCAATTCAATGTGAATCACAGACTAGTATGATGCTTACGCAAATGTGAATGATAAAATAGACATTTTGATAACTACTGTGTGTAATTAAATGCTTATCTTATTATGAAGGTACCAGCTGGAAAAATGTATCATTATTACAGAAATATAAAGTAATTATAAAACAGTATTACAAAGTGGTTGTAAAGCGGCTAACAAAAACAAACAAAAAAAATGATTATGATATGTACCTATATTTTCTGAAAGAAAACAACGAAACTAGGCATTAGTTGCGGCGACGAGCCTTCCGTGGAGCATTAGTAGTCAATCTGGACGCAACTTCCTTTGGAGAAGTCGGTTCCTTAGACTGCCCAGGGTCATTGACCGTACTACACTTGTCGGGATATCGGCAAATAAGGGGTTTTAGTTCTGCCATAGACTCAATCCTCTGACGTGATTTGTCCGGCAAAATAATAACTATTTTGCCTTCTACGGACCAGCAGTTCTTAATCCATGTCATAAATACTTTGTGCCTTGTCTTAGTCAAAAACTCGGATATCGTGATACCTGAACCTTTTAGTGAAGTTTTGTTATCCCAGACAAGACGACGACTCTCCAGACTACCAAATTTAACAAGCACTGGACGTGTTAAGGCTTGAGAAGATCCAAGACGATGGCATATTTGTAAATCCTCGACTTTCAAATCGGTCACCTTCATTTGGTCGGAAAACAGCTTATATACCGATTCATGCAACTTCTCATTCTGTCTTTCAGAAAAACCATGGATAAGCAGTATTTTTCTTCTCATTGCTGTTTCATGTTTGTCAATATTGTATGTAACTAAGTCCAATTGTTTTCTGATCAGCAATAGCGATTGACAAAGGATTTGAAATCGTTGAAGTCCTTGGACAGTGAAGAAATGTCTGGGTGAACTGGCGAGGAAACAACTGGCTTTTAAAAGCTTATCTTCATACTCACGCATGCGAGAAGCAAATGATTTTTCCAGTTCATCAAGATTAATTACAAGCTGTGGGTCCATATTAGACTGTTATGCAAAACTGTGCTTTAGCAATAAAAAGATAGAAGTTGTTAAGAACAGCACGTGTTGGTAGACCTTAGCAGTGTTTTAACACATTTATTTAGAAAGAACGAATACTTTAAATAATTTAACAACAATAAATATAATAAGCACACTGAGTTTGCATGTTTACTTTGCGACTACCCGCAAAAAAAACTTTTTTATTATTATCTTTTCGCTACTTTTAATTTGTTTAAAAATATTCCCATTGTTTGAGGATAAATGAATACCGCGATTAATAACCATAAATAAAGATATAATTTTTTTAACAAATGCATATTGTTGGGCGTTCCATGGCCGAAAATAGGCAATGCCCTTTTGTATAGATTCTATAATGCCAAACTTCTTTGTAGAAAAGTTGTCTCTAAAAATATAAGTATTTATGGGTTAAAGTGCTGTGGGTGGGTGCGGTTGGAAACGACCGCTTGAATTTTTACGGAAAATCGCCTTGGTCGGATTCGACCTTGTGTCCATTGAAAGGTTAAAGATTCATGTACCAAAGCACATTACAGGTTTTTAGGGCTCCGTAGTCAACTAGGAACCCTTATAGTTTCGCCATGTCTGTCTGTCCGTCTGTCCGACCTCGCTTAATCTCTGTGACCGTTAGCACTAGAAAGTTAGCACTGAAATTTGGTACCAATATGTGTATCAATCACGCCGACAAGGTGGTAAAATAAAAATTGAAAAAAAAAATGTTTTATTAGGGTAGCCCCCCTATATGTAAAGTGGGAAGTGATTTTTTTTTATTTCAACCCTAACGTGTGATATATTGTCGGAAAGGTATTTAAAAATGAATAGGGGTTTACTAAAATCATTTTTTGATAATGTCAATAATATCGGAAATAATCGCTCCAAAAGTAAAAAACAATGTGTCCCCCCCTCTAACTTTTGAACCCTAGGTTTAGAAAATATGAAAAAAAATCTGAAAAGTAGTACTTTATGAGGACTTTCTAGGAAAATCATTTTGAACTTGGATAGAAACAACAGTACCCACTACCGGGAGCAGTTGCAGGAGCGCGGAGCGCTGCTGGAGCGCGAACATAATGGATGTTTAAACTCAATGGACCTTTAAACTCATAAGTGGGAACACTTATTGTGACGGACGGGAAACTACGGAATCCTACACTGAGCGTGGCCGGTTTTTTAATTCTTCTTTTACAGTTCAGACAATACTTCTTAGGAACGCCTTGCCCGTTGATATAAGAAAAGCATCGAATAAGTACACGTACAAAAACTAGTCCGGCAACACTATCAGGAATCAGGAAAACTTATTTATTTATCATATATATATATATATATATATATATATATATATATATATATATATATATATATATATTCATGATTTACTGATTTTATTATTTTCTTTATGTATAATTTCATCATTTACGGTATGTATTTTTAGCACCTACCAACTACAACATTTCTAATTTCCCCCGGGGTTGACTGGTAGAGAATGCTGTAAGTCCACCCATTGTAGCCCTTAGATTAAGGTGTAACACAATGAAGAGTAAATAAATTATTACTTAATTAATTTATATCATTGAAATCATTTATACTTTATTTTTCTTTAAAATTCTTTTCGTTTACTAGTAGTAGGACTCCGTTTTGCCTTGGAGTACGTGGAAATTAATTTATATAATTGAAATCATTTATACTTTATTAAATTACATTACATTATACATCATTACATTAGAATCACATTACATCATCATCAGTTTGCAGTTTTTTGGTCCAACTGTGAATATTTCATTTTTATAGAACACGATTTGAATAATCAATAACCGTTAAAAGTTTTAATCACTTATTTTATACAATGTAAAATAAGTGATTATAACTGTATTGAATTTCATAGTGAATGGGTTATTAAATTACGAACTATATTTATGGCTACCAAACAAATTTTATGACATGTACTTAATATACATCTTTTTCTCATTATCATCACTAATGCAAACAAACACGAGTCCACTGCTGAATAGAGGTCCTCCAAAGAATGTAAAAATCACGGCCCTGAGCTCCCTGCATCCATCGACTTCCTATATTTCTTACAAAGTTTTCACTCCATCTAGTGGGGAGCTACCCTACATCTCGCTTACTACTATGAGACTGCCATTTGTGGACCATTTCCCCATATATTTCCTGCGATAATTTTGTATACATATTATGTTTGAAAAACTTTTCATCCAGTTAGTGAATGAGTGAAAATTAAAGTAACTTTGGATCCAAAGAACACATTATAATAACTATTTCAATCTTGTAAAAATATATTATTTAAAACCGCACCGCAAAATGTGAAAAAATACTAGGAAGGCGTTCCTAGTATTTTTTCACATTTTGTCACATTGCACACGCTTCCTATTGTGTTTCAGTAGATTTTAGAATATTCGCAATAATCGACATACTAAAAGTAATAAAATCTACCAAAAATATAATAAATATGAAATTTAAAACTTTAAAATAAATTTAAAACCGTTTTAAATTCGACTCTATTTAGTTTGATACTATGACATTTAAACTATCAAACTCAACGAAAGTAAAACGCGTGAGTTTAAAAGTTGTGCAACGCTGCAAATTCAGCTCGTTACTCGTACAAAGTAACAAATAGTACTTGTATCTAATATACAAAAACTGTAATTTGAATATAATATTCAGCGCTAAGTGTTAACTACCGGTGTCACGCCCAAGACTGGTGCTATAATAAATAAGATTAACTTAAAAAGACATAAGAATTTATTAGCTACGATACGCATTAATACACTATTTTATTATTCTTCTCAATATTGCTAAATAATTTTCATACTCGTATCTTAAGTATTTGATATGCGCAAAGTAACGTAACGTGACGTTACGTTACTTTGCGCAAATCCTGAATCCTTTGCGTAAAGCCTGATTGTATTTTTAAGCACACTGAAATCTACTATTGTTCATAATTTGTTATTACACATCTATTTTAAAACACATAGGATGCCAGTCAGACCGTGATATTCTCCACAGTACGAGCTGTGATGTTTGTTTCAGTTAGTGACAATATGCATTAGCACTTACACGTACTTCGGTGCCGACAGCGTTGCTTTATCTATGGTCATTTTCGGATGCGCTCAAATTGACATTATTAATGACAAAATTTTGCGTGTAAATATACCTTTCCTTTATTAGTCGTATCTGCTGATTAGACATCATAGCTTGGATAAATAATTTGATAATTGAAACTATTATTATTATATTAAAAAGGTTAGCATGTCTATTAAATTTGTTTATTATTTCTAATTGATCCAGATCAAAACTTTTGTTTGAATGGAAAATTTTTGATGGAACTAGCTAAATACCTTTAAACTAATTATAATAAATTATTAGAGTGTGTAAAACAACATCAAGGCCTAGTGACGTAAAGAGACATATTATATTACACAAGTCCTTTAGGCGCTAAATAAAGAGTGAAAATCTGGGCTAGGGCTCCCCAGTGCCAGTTCCTTCCATTTAATCGCACCCAGCGCAGAAATGTTCGAATCGCCGGGGACCGAGCACCAGATTTGATTATTTTTGTGACTTGTAATTTCAGCTCTCGTAAATTTCATTTAAATAACAATCATTCGCCGTTGATCGTTCGCAGTGGTCTGGTAGCGTGGCCATCTCGCTCATCTGATTAGACAATAGACACCCTCGAATTATTTTTGTGCGGTCATAACAAGCGAAGAGTGTTCGCCACATGAATGAATTAATCACAAAAATAATGTCAGTCGCCGAAGTAATAAATTACGATTTATAAATGATTAGGGGCTCAGCAACTCAAGTGGAACATATAGATTTAGCTTGCCTACAAGCTGGACGTAGCCTCTTTGAGTAACTGCTTCAGATATTTTAATTGTAGATGAATTTTGTATAACAATAAAAAATTAATTAGTAACTTAAGTGTTTTTAATGTTTTCTTGTTTAAGGTTTCGACTAAGACCCCTTTGTGCTTACGCATATGCTTATGTTCAAACAACAATAACTCTTAAAGTAATAAAAATACAGCTCTAAGCTTTATGTTGTATTGTAGCTAAGCTTAAAATCTGTCGATTTATTAAAAAAAATAAAAAGGGTAATGGCGATTGTTTTTGAAGTAATTTACAATAATTTGTATATTAGCATATTTTTTTATATTTATTTGAACTTCAATTTTTTTTAAAGTTACGAGTATGTAACCAAATTTGTTTGACACGGTAATATTGTTGCCTTCCAAATGAGCCAATGTTTATCTCAGTAAGACCAAAACTTTGAGATATATGAATTTTTTTGTATACACGTAGAGAATATCTCAAGAAAAAACAAAAGGCTGCCACATAGAGGGGAGGGGATTAGACCTCAGTAAGTAATGTATTTTGTGCATTAAAATAGCTGTAATATAACTACCTAGAATATCGCTGGTCCGTGACCGGACACACTGTATAATATATTGTACACACTGTATATATAATCATCAAATAACATCAATGCCATAGTTACAAACTAATCACAATACAAACTAATATAGGTAACGTAGACTGCCGTATTGTCTCCGAAGAGAGCGGTGTTTACATTTGTTTCCTACGGGATGTCACTCGTGTAGAGTGTGAAGAAGAGCGTGGAGAGTACGGAGCCTTGAGGGACTCCAGCCCTGAGAGGGAGCTTGGAGAAGCGAGTTCCCTCTATACGTAATCGGAAATGGCGGTTGGCCAGGAAGGCTCTGATAATGTGAGTGAGCCTATGAGGCACATTAAGTTTAAACAGTTTATAAAGCAAGCCGTCGTGCCAGACTATGTCGAACATTTTGCCGACGTCTTAGAAGAGGGTACCGGTGTTGCGGGTTCGACGGCCGTTACCCCTTGATTGGGAGGAGTCTTCTACGACGTACTCCGTAAGACAGTGGATCTGATTAGTACGAGTGCTCGGGTCTGAAGCCAAACTGTTCGTCAGATAGAAGCTTGTTTGTAAGGAGGAGGTTTAAAATGTCACGATCGTACACTTTCCCTGAAGTGCTAAGAAGACTGATGGGTATGTAGCTAGTCACTAGGTTGAGCGGTTTCCCTGGTTTCGAGACTTCTATGACGTCCGCTTCCTTCCATGCATCTGGGAGGGAGCAGTTGGAGAGAAAAGCGTTGAAAATGTTTGACCTCGAGCTTACGCCAGTCCACAATGGTTTTGGTCTGAAGAACCTCACTTGCGGGCTGACCCAGCTGTAATAGAACTGATCTATGGTCCGAGCTTAGCTCTAAAAATGTCTCTATAGTTGTTATCGACAGACTGACATCTTTGAGTAACGCTACGTCAAGAATATCAGGTCGACGTCTTTTTTTTATAGGATAGGGTGACAAACGAGCACACAGTCCACCTGATGGTAAGTGGTTGCTGCGGCCCATAGACATCTACATCTATCTTCGATTACGAATCAAAATGCAGATGCGTTGTCACCCGTGAGGACTAAGATGGAATGCCTAATTTCCAGTAAAAAGGGTCTCCGGTTCTCTACACTCACCACACGAAACACAGCAGCATCAAGCTACCATTTCACGCTGGTATTCTGTGAGGGCGTGGTCCTTCCTCGGTCGAGCCGACCCATTCGTGCCACAATTATACTACTGATATAACTGCAGCATGGCTCTACCACGTACAAAACGTACGTCCACGTACGTCTGGTAATAAATGGGTAATGCGTTGGATTTTCTGTCACGATAACGTCGAAGTTTAGTCGGTCCATAAGCTCGAACAATGCATTGCCATTGGAATTATGTGTCTCCAGATGTTGTGATACTGGGACCTACATTTAATAATTCTAATATGTCTAATTCTATAATACCCATCATTTGAAAGACCAAAAATCCTCGCGAAAGAATAATATATATTATTATAATATAATAATACATAATTCCTACTAGGGATGATACAATTGTACTATAAAAACTGTCAATTACACGTGAGATATTTTAGGGGCATAAATGTACGCGCTAACACAGATACACATTTTTTAAAGGGTGACAAACAATCACACCGCCCATCTGATGATAAGTGGAAACACATATTACTATCCTCCATTAGCAATCAATATGTAAAGGCGTTGTCACCCCTCAGGGGTAGCTAAAAGGGTCTCCAATTCTCAACTCACACAGTATAAAACACGGCAGCATAAAGCTGCTATTTAACACTGGTATTCTGTGAGAGCGTGGTCCTTCTAACGTCGCGCTAACCCATTCAAACTGCGACGAAATTATAACGGCCCGTGGCACTACCATAGTTTAAACTTCCTATTTGTCCAAATTATCTAAATACTAACGTGTTTATTGAAACTTGAAAAAGATTCTTATAATTAGTATTTAGTATTCATTCGTTCTGGCAGTAATCGAAGGGGTTGCTCGCATACGAAATATGCATATAAATCAGAGCTTGTTAACCTGTCTGCCAAGCTTGGCATATATAGTAAATTACCAATCAATCTATAGATGAGGCCTTTGTTCTATCGACTTTTGATAAGGTACTTAATGAAAATGAATGAGTTGAAATGAATCCCGATGCCACAGGCGTAAATAATTCATCTAAGGGTTGATTCTACCAAACATTGATTTATACTCGATTAATTATACCAAGAATAAGCAATTCCACGATTTAAATCTTGATTAAAGTCATGCGTCGTTTTTGTGTGCAATGTAAACCTTTTGTTTTACTATTCAAAGCCCGCGCTTAAACTTAACTCACACCTGATAAATGGTGATGTAGCCTAAGACGGTGAAGCGCAATGACTTAAAAATAGCCTATTCACTCTTGCCAAGAAGACACTCACATTGTAATCGGATGGAAAGGCAGAAGCATGCAACTAATTGCACTCCACATCCACGCTTAGACGCAAGTAGCTGATTGTATAGTGTACAAATGTAAATCTCAGAAAATCAATATTGTTATAGTATAAGACGATGTATAATTATTTAATATTGCGCCCACTCGCTTTTTTTATTATAGTGTCTAAAATCGCCACCAACAACAAGTTTATTGTCAATGTTGAGATGTTTGGAAGGTTATAAATTTTATTAGCTATTTTTATTTTTATTGTGTGTATTAAGTTCTTAAAATTATTCGGTATTTTAAAATGTAAAAAGAATGTGTATAAACGCAAACTATAAGAGCAATAATAAAATAAAGAAGTGCGTAATGGTGTTTTATTAAAAACTATTTCCAAAAAGTTCGCAATTCTTAGAACCGCAAAAGTGTTAAAAATTTATAAAATTAAAAAGAACATTAAGAGGACAAAACATTCATAGACGACAATTTGCAGAAATTGAAATGTTATTACAAATAATATATTCCCTTTAAGCTCTTCTTAATATTACGATAGATATTATATGGTTCGATTCAAAAGTCAATGTTTTTTGTAGCAATTAATTTGTGTAACTGTGTTTCTAAGTAACATGCAATTTTCCTACTAACAACTCAAAATAATATAAAACTGCGTTTGCCAACCATCTTCCCAGCGTCGCACTAAAAAAAGATTGACAAACAAGCACACTGTCTACGTGACGGTATGTGGATGCTGCGACCCATAGACATCTACATCGATCCTCGATTAAGAATCAAAATGCAGATGCATTGTCACCCCTTTATTTTATTTCACCAATGTTTTGTGAAACCGGCTTCTACTCGCGATTTTTTCGGACTGATAGGACTTAAGGGACTTACTCTTTAATAAAAGGCCGGTAACGCACCTATAACATGAAACTTATATAAAAAAGCAGTAAAGAAAGGCTTAAAAGGAAGGTTATCAACAAACTTAAATATTACGATTAAAATATCCTTAATTTTCGGTAACAATGTCATTATCATCAGCATCATCATAGAGCACCAAAGTTCACTGCTGAACATTTAGTCCCCCGAAGATTGTCTCATAGGTTATTTGCCATAGCTGCCGTCGAGTCCCCGGCCAAATCAGTTATCAAGTTTTTCTGTCAAAAAATTCGTTGTAGCAGCTCGGAGTCAAGAGATGGTCGGTGTTTCAGCCTCGATTCAGCGCCACGAAACCACCTTCAAATATGAAATCACGAAAGCACGTAAAACTAGTAATTCTGCCACTGATCTTTCTCCGGTTGTAACGGATTGCTGTCTCATCGGAGTATAAGAATGAAGGAATAGAGACTGCATCTGTCCTAGCGTGCCTCACTTTTGCACTATAATCCTATCCACCACACACAGCTACTCTCTGTGGAATATAATCAGAATTATTGTTGTAAGTTTCTAACAAAGGAGTCAGTGGATATTAACAATTGCCACGTTTTTTGCCTTACAATGAACGGGCAAGCATAACTATGAACGTATCATAATTGTAAAAAGTATAAAATAATTTCACATTTAGAAGTCGGTGCTAAAAATAGTGTATAAATGTATAAAGGATTAAAATAATTCTGTAAATTTTATTTGTTTCAAGATTTCATGTACCTTTTATAAAATATATTTTTATATAATTTTGAGTGGAATACGAAATATGATAACCTCAATGTCGTTAAAATTTTTCCAGTAAAAGCTTCACCCCCATTTTTCACCCAGTGGAAAGTTCAAATAGAAAAGAAAAATAGAATCATTAAAATTGGCCACAATTGACGAAGATATATCCATAAATACAAAAAGAAAACATACACTCAAATTAAGATCCTTTTTTTAAGTTGACCAAAACCTGCTAAACTATGAAGCTAACTTTAGTTATGCGATAACAAAATATAATCAAAAGAGGTCTCAAAAAAAAAAGGAAGACAAAAAAAAGGTGATGGATACTGCTAATTCGCAACCGCACGATATTTAAAGTATAGAGTAAGGTTTAATGATAATGAAAACTGATTTAAATAAGGTATATACGTGCCACAGCTGGGCGCATGCCTCTTCTCATTATTCAGTGTTTTAGGATAAGAAAATAAGCCCCTCATTTAGAACGATAGCTTACACGCTTTAAAGGCGGATTGACTATCGTAGTTCTTTATTGGCTAGATGCTATTAAAAAGACACTGATGCCAATTTTCTGGTGTGTTTGTATAGTCAACTTGTTAATTTTCACCATTTTTTTTGAAGTAGGTTAAAGTGGTTTTTAAGGTTCGTATGAAGAAACTTATTCTTTAACTTCTTTGATATTCATATCAGCATGTTTGCAGTTTATATCTCGCTTAATACCACCAAACTTTACCGCTTTGTCTGCTAGTGCTGAAATCACCAAATTAACTAATGCGAACAGCAAAGACGACGGTTCACAAGTTCTCCAAAACGCTAATAGTTCAAACTGAGCAACTGCGGGCTAGTAGTAGGACTCCGTTTTGCCTTGGAGTACGTGGAAATTAATTTATATAATTGAAATCATTTATACTTTATTAAATTACATTACATTATATATCATTACATTAGAATCACATTACATCATCATCAGTTTGCAGTTTTTTGGTCCAACTGTGAATATTTCATTTTTATAGAACACGATTTGAATAATCAATAACCGTTAAAAGTTTTAATCACTTATTTTATACAATGTAAAATAAGTGATTAAAACTGTATTGAATTTCATAGTGAATGGGTTATTAAATTACGAACTATATTTATGGCTACCAAACAAATTTTATGACATGTACTTAATATACATCTTTTTCTCATTATCATCACTAATGCAAACAAACACGAGTCCACTGCTGAATAGAGGTCCTCCAAAGAATGTAAAAATCACGGCCCTGAGCTCCCTGCATCCATCGACTTCCTATATTTCTTACAAAGTTTTCACTCCATCTAGTGGGGAGCTACCCTACATCTCGCTTACTACTATGAGACTGCCATTTGTGGACCATTTCCCCATATATTTCCTGCGATAATTTTGTATACATATTATGTTTGAAAAACTTTTCATCCAGTTAGTGAATGAGTGAAAATTAAAGTAACTTTGGATCCAAAGAACACATTATAATAACTATTTCAATCTTGTAAAAATATATTATTTAAAACCGCACCGCAAAATGTGAAAAAATACTAGGAAGGCGTTCCTAGTATTTTTTCACATTTTGTCACATTGCACACGCTTCCTATTGTGTTTCAGTAGATTTTAGAATATTCGCAATAATCGACATACTAAAAGTAATAAAATCTACCAAAAATATAATAAATATGAAATTTAAAACTTTAAAATAAATTTAAAACCGTTTTAAATTCGACTCTATTTAGTTTGATACTATGACATTTAAACTATCAAACTCAACGAAAGTAAAACGCGTGAGTTTAAAAGTTGTGCAACGCTGCAAATTCAGCTCGTTACTCGTACAAAGTAACAAATAGTACTTGTATCTAATATACAAAAACTGTAATTTGAATATAATATTCAGCGCTAAGTGTTAACTACCGGTGTCACGCCCAAGACTGGTGCTATAATAAATAAGATTAACTTAAAAAGACATAAGAATTTATTAGCTACAATACGCATTAATACACTATTTTATTATTCTTCTCAATATTGCTAAATAATTTTCATACTCGTATCTTAAATATTTGATATGTGCAAAGTAACGTAACGTGACGTTACGTTACTTTGCGCAAATCCTGAATCCTTTGCGTAAAGCCTGATTGTATTTTTAAGCACACTGAAATCTGCTATTGTTCATAATTTGTTATTACACATCTATTTTAAAACACATAGGATGCCAGTCAGACCGTGATATTCTCCACAGTACGAGCTGTGATGTTTGTTTCAGTTAGTGACAATATGCATTAGCACTTACACGTACTTCGGTGCCGACAGCGTTGCTTTATCTATGGTCATTTTCGGATGCGCTCAAATTGACATTATTAATGACAAAATTTTGCGTGTAAATATACCTTTCCTTTATTAGTCGTATCTGCTGATTAGACATCATAGCTTGGATAAATAATTTGATAATTGAAACTATTATTATTATATTAAAAAGGTTAGCATGTCTATTAAATTTGTTTATTATTTCTAATTGATCCAGATCAAAACTTTTGTTTGAATGGAAAATTTTTGATGGAACTAGCTAAATACCTTTAAACTAATTATAATAAATTATTAGAGTGTGTAAAACAACATCAAGGCCTAGTGACGTAAAGAGACATATTATATTACACAAGTCCTTTAGGCGCTAAATAAAGAGTGAAAATCTGGGCTAGGGCTCCCCGGTGCCAGTTCCTTCCATTTAATCGCACCCAGCGCAGAAATGTTCGAATCGCCGGGGACCGAGCACCAGATTTGATTATTTTTGTGACTTGTAATTTCAGCTCTCGTAAATTTCATTTAAATAACAATCATTCGCCGTTGATCGTTCGCAGTGGTCTGGTAGCGTGGCCATCTCGCTCATCTGATTAGACAATAGACACCCTCGAATTATTTTTGTGCGGTCATAACAAGCGAAGAGTGTTCGCCACATGAATGAATTAATCACAAAAATAATGTCAGTCGCCGAAGTAATAAATTACGATTTATAAATGATTAGGGGCTCAGCAACTCAAGTGGAATATATAGATTTAGCTTGCCTACAAGCTGGACGTAGCCTCTTTGAGTAACTGCTTCAGATATTTTAATTGTAGATCAATTTTGTATAACAATAAAAAATTAATTAGTAACTTAAGTGTTTTTAATGTTTTCTTGTTTAAGGTTTCGACTAAGACCCCTTTGTGCTTACGCATATGCTTATGTTCAAACAACAATAACTCTTAAAGTAATAAAAATACAGCTCTAAGCTTTATGTTGTATTGTAGCTAAGCTTAAAATCTGTCGATTTATTAAAAAAATAAAAAGGGTAATGGCGATTGTTTTTGAAGTAATTTACAATAATTTGTATATTAGCATATTTTTTTATATTTATTTGAACTTCAATTTTTTTTTAAAGTTACGAGTATGTAACCAAATTTGTTTGACACGGTAATATTGTTGCCTTCCAAATGAGCCAATGTTTATCTCAGTAAGACCAAAACTTTGAGATATATGAATTTTTTTGCATACACGTAGAGAATATCTCAAGAAAAAACAAAAGACTGCCACATAGAGGGGAGGGGATTAGACCTCAGTAAGTAATGTATTTGTGCATTAAAATAGCTGTAATATAACTACCTAGAATATCGCTGGTCCGTGACCGGACACACTGTATAATATATTGTACACACTGTATATATAATCATCAAATAACATCAATTCCATAGTTACAAACTAATCACAATACAAACTAATATAGGTAACGTAGACTGCCGTATTGTCTCCGAAGAGAGCGGTGTTTACATTTGTTTCCTACGGGATGTCACTCGTGTAGAGTGTGAAGAAGAGCGTGGAGAGTACGGAGCCTTGAGGGACTCCAGCCCTGAGAGGGAGCTTGGAGAAGCGAGTTCCCTCTATACGTAATCGGAAATGGCGGTTGGCCAGGAAGGCTCTGATAATGTGAGTGAGCCTATGAGGCACATTAAGTTTAAACAGTTTATAAAGCAAGCCGTCGTGCCAGACTATGTCGAACATTTTGCCGACGTCTTAGAAGAGGGTACCGGTGTTGCGGGTTCGACGGCCGTTACCCCTTGATTGGGAGGAGTCTTCTACGACGTACTCCGTAAGACAGTGGATCTGATTAGTATGAGTGCTCGGGTCTGAAGCCAAACTGTTCGTCAGATAGAAGCTTGTTTGTAAGGAGGAGGTTTAAAATGTCACGATCGTACACTTTCCCTGAAGTGCTAAGAAGACTGATGGGTATGTAGCTAGTCACTAGGTTGAGCGGTTTCCCTGGTTTCGAGACTTCTATGACGTCCGCTTCCTTCCATGCATCTGGGAGGGAGCAGTTGGAGAGAAAAGCGTTGAAAATGTTTGACCTCGAGCTTACGCCAGTCCACAATGGTTTTGGTCTGAAGAACCTCACTTGCGGGCTGACCCAGCTGTAATAGAACTGATCTATGGTCCGAGCTTAGCTCTAAAAATGTCTCTATAGTTGTTATCGACAGACTGACATCTTTGAGCAACGCTACGTCAAGAATATCAGGTCGACGTCTTTTTTTTATAGGATAGGGTGACAAACGAGCACACAGTCCACCTGATGGTAAGTGGTTGCTGCGGCCCATAGACATCTACATCTATCTTCGATTACGAATCAAAATGCAGATGCGTTGTCACCCGTGAGGACTAAGATGGAATGCCTAATTTCCAGTAAAAAGGGTCTCCGGTTCTCTACACTCACCACACGAAACACAGCAGCATCAAGCTACCATTTCACGCTGGTATTCTGTGAGGGCGTGGTCCTTCCTCGGTCGAGCCGACCCATTCGTGCCACAATTATACTACTGATATAACTGCAGCATGGCTCTACCACGTACAAAACGTACGTCCACGTACGTCTGGTAATAAATGGGTAATGCGTTGGATTTTCTGTCACGATAACGTCGAAGTTTAGTCGGTCCATAAGCTCGAACAATGCATTGCCATTGGAATTGTGTGTCTCCAGATGTTGTGATACTGGGACCTACATTTAATAATTCTAATATGTCTAATTCTATAATACCCATCATTTGAAAGACCAAAAATCCTCGCGAAAGAATAATATATATTATTATAATATAATAATACATAATTCCTACTAGGGATGATTGATGATGACAATTGTACTATAAAAACTGTCAATTACACGTGAGATATTTTAGGGGCATAAATGTACGCGCTAACACAGATACACATTTTTTAAAGGGTGACAAACAATCACACCGCCCATCTGATGATAAGTGGAAACACATATTACTATCCTCCATTAGCAATCAATATGTAAAGGCGTTGTCACCCCTCAGGGGTAGCTAAAAGGGTCTCCAATTCTCAACTCACACAGTATAAAACACGGCAGCATAAAGCTGCTATTTAACACTGGTATTCTGTGAAAGCGTGGTCTTTCTAACGTCGCGCTAACCCATTCAAACTGCGACGAAATTATAACGGCCCGTGGCACTACCATAGTTTAAACTTCCTATTTGTCCAAATTATCTAAATACTAACGTGTTTATTGAAACTTGAAAAAGATTCTTATAATTAGTATTTAGTATTCATTCGTTCTGGCAGTAATCGAAGGGGTTGCTCGCATACGAAATATGCATATAAATCAGAGCTTGTTAACCTGTCTGCCAAGCTTGGCATATATAGTAAATTACCAATCAATCTATAGATGAGGCCTTTGTTCTATCGACTTTTGATAAGGTACTTAATGAAAATGAATGAGTTGAAATGAATCCCGATGCCACAGGCGTAAATAATTCATCTAAGGGTTGATTCTACCAAACATTGATTTATACTCGATTAATTATACCAAGAATAAGCAATTCCACGATTTAAATCTTGATTAAAGTCATGCGTCGTTTTTGTGTGCAATGTAAACCTTTTGTTTTACTATTCAAAGCCCACGCTTAAACTTAACTCACACCTGATAAATGGTGATGTAGCCTAAGACGGTGAAGCGCAATGACTTAAAAATAGCCTATTCACTCTTGCCAAGAAGACACTCACATTGTAATCGGATGGAAAGGCAGAAGCATGCAACTAATTGCACTCCACATCCACGCTTAGACGCAAGTAGCTGACTGTATAGTGTACAAATGTAAATCTCAGAAAATCAATATTGTTATAGTATAAGACGATGTATATTTATTTAATATTGCGCCCACTCGCTTTTTTTATTATAGTGTCTAAAATCGCCACCAACAACAAGTTTATTGTCAATGTTGAGATGTTTGGAAGGTTATAAATTTTATTAGCTATTTTTATTTTTATTGTGTGTATTAAGTTCTTAAAATTATTCGGTATTTTAAAATGTAAAAAGAATGTGTATAAACGCAAACTATAAGAGCAATAATAAAATAAAGAAGTGCGTAATGGTGTTATATTAAAAACTATTTCCAAAAAGTTCGCAATTCTTAGAACCGCAAAAGTGTTAAAAATTTATACAATTAAAAAGAACATTAAGAGGACAAAACATTCATAGACGACAATTTGCAGAAATTGAAATGTTATTACAAATAATATATTCCCTTTAAGCTCTTCTTAATATTACGATAGATATTATATGGTTCGATTCAAAAGTCAATGTTTTTTGTAGCAATTAATTTGTGTAACTGTGTTTCTAAGTAACATGCAATTTTCCTACTAACAACTCAAAATAATATAAAACTGCGTTTGCCAACCATCTTCCCAGCGTCGCACTAAAAAAAGATTGACAAACAAGCACACTGTCTACGTGACGGTATGTGGATGCTGTGACCCATAGACATCTACATCGATCCTCGATTAAGAATCAAAATGCAGATGCATTGTCACCCCTTTATTTTATTTCACCAATGTTTTGTGAAACCGGCTTCTACTCGCGATTTTTTCGGACTGATAGGACTTAAGGGACTTACTCTTTAATAAAAGGCCGGTAACGCACCTATAACATGAAACTTATATAAAAAAGCAGTAAAGAAAGGCTTAAAAGGAAGGTTATCAACAAACTTAAATATTACGATTAAAATATCCTTAATTTTCGGTAACAATGTCATTATCATCAGCATCATCATAGAGCACCAAAGTTCACTGCTGAACATTTAGTCCCCCGAAGATTATCTCATAGGTTATTTGCCATAGCTGCCGTCGAGTCCCCGGCCGAATCAAAATCAGTTATCAAGTTTTTCTGTCAAAAAATTCGTTGTAGCAGCTCGGAGTCAAGAGATGGTCGGTGTTTCAGCCTCGATTCAGCGCCACGAAACCACCTTCAAATATGAAATCACGAAAGCACGTAAAACTAGTAATTCTGCCACTGATCTTTCTCCGGTTGTAACGGATTGCTGTCTCATCGGAGTATAAGAATGAAGGAATAGAGACTGCATCTGTCCTAGCGTGCCTCACTTTTGCACTATAATCCTATCCACCACACACAGCTACTCTCTGTGGAATATAATCAGAATTATTGTTGTAAGTTTCTAACAAAGGAGTCAGTGGATATTAACAATTGCCACGTTTTTTGCCTTACAATGAACGGGCAAGCATAACTATGAACGTATCATAATTGTAAAAAGTATAAAATAATTTCACATTTAGAAGTCGGTGCTAAAAATAGTGTATAAATGTATAAAGGATTAAAATAATTCTATAAATTTTATTTGTTTCAAGATTTCATGTACCTTTTATAAAATATATTTTTATATAATTTTGAGTGGAATACGAAATATGATAACCTCAATGTCGTTAAAATTTTTCCAGTAAAAGCTTCACCCCCATTTTTCACCCAGTGGAAAGTTCAAATAGAAAAGAAAAATAGAATCATTAAAATTGGCCACAATTGACGAAGATATATCCATAAATACAAAAAGAAAACATACACTCAAATTAAGATCCTTTTTTTAAGTTGACCAAAACCTGCTAAACTATGAAGCTAACTTTAGTTATGCGATAACAAAATATAATCAAAAGAGGTCTCAAAAAAAAAGGAAGACAAAAAAAAGGTGATGGATACTGCTAATTCGCAACCGCACGATATTTAAAGTATAGAGTAAGGTTTAATGATAATGAAAACTGATTTAAATAAGGTATATACGTGCCACAGCTGGGCGCATGCCTCTTCTCATTATTCAGTGTTTTAGGATAAGAAAATAAGCCCCTCATTTAGAACGATAGCTTACACGCTTTAAAGGCGGATTGACTATCGTAGTTCTTTATTGGCTAGATGCTATTAAAAAGACACTGATGCCAATTTTCTGGTGTGTTTGTATAGTCAACTTGTTAATTTTCACCATTTTTTTTGAAGTAGGTTAAAGTGGTTTTTAAGGTTCGTATGAAGAAACTTATTCTTTAACTTCTTTGATATTCATATCAGCATGTTTGCAGTTTATATCTCGCTTAATACCACCAAACTTTACCGCTTAGTCTGCTAGTGCTGAAATCACCAAATTAACTAATGCGAACAGCAAAGACGACGGTTCACAAGTTCTCCAAAACGCTAATAGTTCAAACTGAGCAACTGCGGGACTTGCATCAAAACTTTCCGTTGTGGTTTACTACATTTGTTTTTTTCGAATTAAATGAAATAAAAATAGAATCATTAAAATTGGCCACAATTGACGAAGATATATCCATAAATACAAAAAGAAAACATACACTCAAATTAAGATCATTTTTTCAAGTTGACCAAAACCTGCTAAACTATGAAGCTAACTTTAGTTATGCGATAACAAAATATAATCAAAAGACGTCTCAAAAAAAAAAGGAAGACAAAAAAAGGTGATGGATACTGCTAATTCGCAACCGCACCATATTTAAAGTATAGAGTAAGGTTTAATGATAATGAAAACTGATTTAAATAAGGTATATACGTGCCACAGCTGGGCGCATGCCTCTTCTCATTATTCAGTGTTTTAGGATAAGAAAATAAGCCCCTCATTTAGAACGATAGTTTACACGCTTTAAAGGCGGATTGACTATCGTAGTTCTTTATTGGCTAGATGCTATCAAAAAGACACTGATGCCAATTTTCTGGTGTGTTTGTATAGTCAACTTGTTAATTTTCACCATTTTTTTTGAAGTAGGTTAAAGTGGTTTTTAAGGTTCGTATGAAGAAACTTATTCTTTAACTTCTTTGATATTCATATCAGCATGTTTGCAGTTTATATCTCGCTTAATACCACCAAACTTTACCGCTTAGTCTGCTAGTGCTAAAATCACCAAATTAACTAATGCGAACAGCACAGACGATGGTTCACAAGTTCTCCAAAACGCTAATAGTTCAAACTGAGCAACTGCGGGGCTTGCATCAAAACTTTCCGTTGTGGTTTACTACATTTGCCGCGTTCTCGCGAAGCTAATCAGAAGGTTAGTTTTTAGTTGAATTCGTTAAATGGAACACTGATTAAGTTCCTAGATTATAGTAAGTTTGAAACATAAAAAAGAAAATTACGGTATCGTTTTTTATATTATAATATCTTTTTCAAGTTTGAAAAAATTCTATTTGCTCAATGAAATTATATAATTTAACTAGTAGCTTAAAGTTGACTGGGACTTAAGTGTTCACTTAAAACATAAAATTTAACTGGCCAGTATCTCATACTCATTCAGTAAACTAACTTTCGCAAAAAAATTACGTGGCCTGTCATAAGTAACCGTCAAAACGCTGTAAATGCGCCGAATATTGAATACAATCGAATAAAACAATTCAATTTCAATTTCAAGAACAGTTGAACGCAAAGGGATTTTTTGGTCGACATTATGGTATTCGATAGCATTACAGTCGGTGAACATGTTCGAGTCAAATTGGTATGATAATCGACTAGATAGTGCACTGAATGAATGTTAGTGGAACTTAGTCAATTTTCTTTCAATTCCTTGAACATAAATGTTCAAGTTGATCTAAGAATATATTTAAGTAAATGAAGCGGAAAGCAATGATCAGATTATAGTGTAGAAAAATAATTTATTTAACCCGGCGAGAATGTGGTGAAAATAATTACATGGAGGTTGCGGAGGGTATCTATGACCCTGTATTTTAATTGCATTTTTTTCGAAATTGTTTGATTTTTTTGTGACTTTTACATAATAATGAAAAGAAATAGACATTTCTTTTACCATGTAAATAAAAATAAACATCAATATTGGTACAAAACTTTGTTATTATTCACACTTTGATAATACTTAAAAATCAAACAAGTTTTTTCAACACTTACGTACATAAAACAACGTAACATAAAAAAGAAGTAAAAAAACAAATTAACTAAGATAATTTGGTAATCAACAATAAGATCAATCAGTTTCACATTAATCAAAATAAAAAAAAACTTATAGTTACTCCATATTATTGTCAGTTATTGCAGCACATTCTTGGCAAAAAGAAACTATGTTCTGGACAAATGTACTTATGACAATCTTCGCAGACATTGCTCGTTTTTCGATGTCTGGCATAAAGACCCAGTTGGCACCTTTTTTGTATACCTGGGACCCTTACAGGCATCTCCTGAGCAGATTCTCCTCCAAATTCTCTCATTATTTTACGTAGCTGGCTGAACAACTGAGGTATTTCTTTTCGAGCACTCATATGTTCGGCTACCATCATACGGCCCAAAGTTTTGATAAAATTACGGCGTTTTTGGTTTGAATTTGTATTACATTCGAATACAATATTTGCATTGATCTCTGCCATATTCAAAATTGCATAGAATACAGTCAGAGGCCATTTTTTGGAGTTGCGGACAACTCATCTGCAACGTCTACTCCTCCTTTAGTGGAGTTATAGAAAGTGTTTATTTCTGGTTTTTTTCTCTCTCCAGTAGTTTCGTCAATATCAGCGTCGTGGTGGAGACTTGACATGAGCAGAACAACTTTTTTCTTCTTTGGTATGTAGGATACCAGAGTTATATCTTTTTGAAAGCCGAACTTCGATGAATAAACATCTGCATCACGATCGCTCGTTTTCAAGAACTTGTTCGGGAGTACTCTTTTGTTTTTCCGCACTGTGCTCACGAAGCACAGCAACAAGCACAAGCTGACTTCCGTCAGCTTGTGCTTGTTGAGTAGATGTGACACAAGTTCATAACTGGTAAACCAATTGTCAAAAGTAACATTCCGCTCAGTTTTTGAAATGGGCAGTACTAGACGATTCACCACGTCAAAAGGTTTATTGCTTATAGAAAATGGTCCTTCTGGCTGCTTTCCTGCATAAATTTCGAGGTTGAAAATGTAAAAAATTTTGCACGTCAACCATTGCTAAGACCTTTATACCATATTTTGCAGGCTTGGATGGTATGTTTTGTCTAAATTTGCACCTTCCTCTAAATGCCAGCAACATTTCGTCAATGGTGACATATTCGCCAAAGACCATACGTCTTATTTCTTACAGTTCTCAACGAACAGCTCGAATATTTCACGTATAGGAGCTAAGTTGTCCAATAGTTTTCTTTCTTCACGCGTATATTTATCATCAAAATGGAGACAGCTCTGAATAAAATGAAATCGTTGACGTGACATTTTCAACCGAAATATTTCGACTCCTGTACAATAAACCGATGAAAGCCTTCAATTCACTCATTTCTAATTCTATCATGAAGTGAGGAATATTTTCACGACTAGCATTTCTCTCTCGAATTTGTAGATTTATGTGAGTCAGGATAATGGAAATCATATTTTCGGGACAAAACAAGCTCCAGCATTCAAGTTCTGAATGTGCTAATCTTGCTTCTGCGCTCACACCAGGTGTTTGTCTGATAATATTTTCTGAGCGCGTCCGAACTTGCCGTGAAGGCGGATTTTTGAACCACTTGGAGCCATCTTTACCAGTATAAAACGAATCTCTCACCGGGGCATCTAATTCCTCTTCTTCAAGCAGAATTTGATTCTGGCTTCGCAAGCTCGATATCGGAACGTCATCTTCCCTGTCATATTCACTGCTTGTGATCTGCTCAGTATCACTACCGCAACTGCGTACACTTAAATGATCTTCATTTTCACTGCTTTCTAACAAGAACTCATTTTCGCTGTCTGATTCCATCAATTTTGACGTATCCACTCATCTCGATTTTCTTGCCAACTCATTTTAATCAAAAATACCCACAAACACAACAATATTCAAATAAAACAAAAATAAAAAATCGTAAAAAAAATGTTACGTCGCGATTGTCGCGGGGTCATATTCACCCTTATTCGCTTTGCGCACGTCCAACTCCCATCGCAGGCGACGGCCGACTAAATAGAGGCGTGCGGGGTGCGCTGTGGTCTATTCGTGACAGCTACTGAGACATTCGAAAACGTGCACCCGCGCGAAATATAAAATCTAGCCGATTTAAATTTATTAGGGTCAAACTGACCCCTCCACATTCTTGCCGGGTTAAGCTATTTTCTTTATTATTTATATTTATTTATCAAAACTAGACAGTCCACTGTTAAGTAAGGATATCTCACATTAAAGAGAGATTTTTCCATAACCGCAGAAATATGGCTACACCAACATATTTCCAAAGTCATGAAGTCCGTTATTCATCAACATGTTTGAGATAAAATTATGTGATTAATTTTAATCAAAATTATTGGTAAAAATTAAATTACCTTTATCAACGCAACATTTTTGAAATTTCCTTTCAAAGATTTTTTACGACGGATTAAGAGGACTATTTTGTGCAATTTAAGTGAAATACTTTACTACTTTACTTTGAGACTTTTACGAAATAGCTTCTGTTCAAGACGATTGAGTCCATTTTTAAATGTTTTCCCTAGATGGGATGAGCTGGAAAGACAAGCAGGAGCTCGATGAATGCATGTGACTTAGGACAGTGCTTTATCCCTGTCCCTGGAGAAGCTCTTTGATCACACAGTGGACTTGTGTAGGGTTCTAATGATGATGATGATGAAGAAGGATTATAAACCACCACACACTTCAAATACCTGTGTCCGTAAATCTTTGCAATACCTCTTTTACTAGAAATTGCGCGTGTGTTACCATCAACTTTAACTTTTCCTTGGTCTTACACGTACAAAAATAGAAATCCATTCCATCATTGAAAAATCAGAAGTATTTTTTTGCAGATTCTATGCTACTATGCATAGAATCTGCTTCGATTTAAGCAGATTCTAAAAATGTTTGTTCCATGCCTTTAAGGTGGTCAATTTTTTAGACTGCCCAAAGGATCAGAGCAGCCACAAATTGGGTTCGGGTTATTTTACTCATTTTTTGAAATATTGTCATTTAGCAGGTTTTTGTAGTAAACCCTCGATGTAGAAGATAACTTTACAATAACTGACGACTGATAAAAAGTTTTTTCTAGTAAAAACGATTTCTAGTAAAAACAAGTTCATTCAAATTAAATTTAAAATTAACATCAAGGTTGTAAATGTAATTTTGTTATTTATGATTGTGTTCCGTTACATAAACAGTTCAGAAAAGTTTTAATATTTTCACAGTTGCTTAATACTTAGTTTAATATTGATTGAACTTTCAAAACTTCGTAGAGTACAAAAACGTTCAAGTTTTGTAAATGTCACTCATAGAAACAAAAATTCTTATTCTACCACTATTTTTCTAAATTCATATTAAACCTTTTAAGGTTGAGGTAAGGTGCTTATCGAAAGAAAAGGATAAACAAGTATGTTGTCAGTTTTAAGTTTAGTTAAAACTTTTTTTAAGAGAAAATTAACTTCGTGTCTCCCACTTGTTTTTTTTCATAAACTATTAAAAGCTTACGTTTCTATTTGAATAACATCTCGTCTTTTACTTAAATTAAAGTGTTGTTTACGTATTGGTCAGTTTAGGGATGTTAGTAATTGGGACGAAGGTGCTAGTAAACGGCTAAAACGAAAATTATTCAAAGAATACTTTCAATGCAATATAAAATTGATTTTAAGTGATACTAATTTACTACTCTATGAATTTCTTTTTGACTATTATTTAATCTTTGCTGTTTTATTTTATAAAAAAAGTTTAAAATGTAGATGCGCGAGCCCAGGCCTGGTAGCACTCCTGCATATGACGAAGTGCAATTTTGCAGTAGCGACCAAACCAAGGCTGGGTTCTGCCTCCGATAGGTACCACAGACGATGGAATAAAAAGTTCCATTCCCTGTAGCACCACATCAGCGACAGAATCAGCAACAACGCTGGGATCTTCCGGCGAGGAGCAAACCTGCGTACAAGGGTATAATGAAAAAAGATTGAATCACGTCCCAATCCGCTGACCTATAACAGCAAACACGGCGGCAACCTGCAGTACGCAACCGCGATGAAAGTGTGAGTGGCACCGTACTCCGGATTAGACAATGGTCCGAGGAGCCAAGAGGCAAGAGCAAGAGGCATCGACGGAGACCTCATATCCGTCCAGATGAGAGGTCTGCAGAAGGTCCAACAGGGAAGGTACATGGTCTTCTATATCTGGGATCCGCGTAGGCGAGGTAACCAGCTTTGTCAGGCCATATGCCAAAGCAAAGTCATAAACTGATCTACCCGCATGATCGGTTAAACGAGAACCAAGCCATTCAGCGTGGTGGGCGTTAATAACACCAAGTATCACAATTTCTGCGGATGGGTATCTGTTGTAGCACGGAGTCTGTAGCCACCTAGACGTGGTCGATGAGTCGGTTTGTTTTAGCATTAACGCATTGGAACTAATAGAGGCACCCGCAGCGCGGATAGGTCCGTACCTTCAAGGCTGCCGAGGCGTCGAAATCAGTAGTCCTCTCTAACGTACATGCAAACTCCAGATCGGGACACAAAGGAGTGTTCGAATTTGTACCCTGGGTAGGAGAGATACGAAGTATCAGAGGACACCTGCGTTTTGTTTTTTAAGAGCAAGGCTGGCTTCGCTATTTCCAGATGGTAGTGGATGGCATTAAGGTTTGAATGAAGTCCCCTGAAATTCACGGATAGCGCCTTTGACTTATTGCTCCGTTTGCCCCGAGCATTAGCAGCAGATTTAGTCTCGAGCTGAAGTTTGCGTAAGCAAAAGAGACGATAACAGAAATAGACGATTCATTATTCGAAGATTCATTCAAGAAAAGACGATTCATACGTTGAACATCCGCTCATAAGGCTATATGTTATTTAAACAATTAATCCTCACAATAAATTCTTATAGGAAAGATAGCTTTTATGGAGTAATATTCTTTTATTTTAAATAATTTAGAGCATAATTTTTAACAATATGCTATAAATGTTAGGATTTAGATTCATAAGTTAAAAAAAAACTATTTGGAGCCTCTACAAATATCATCACTTATATTATTAATAATGATAGTTTTCTTTTAATTAAATTAGTTTTGTAAGCACAAAACATCTTACAATTAATGCTCATTTTAATTACAATGGGTTAAATTTAAAGCTACGATTTCAATGTGCTTAAGATATCAAAGATATTACGGAGATTTAGAATTATTGTCATTTTAAGACTTAAATTATATAAATTATTAAATTCGTAAGACAACACACAAAATAATATTCTATTAAATAAGGTAAAGTCATTGTAGTAGTACGTAAAACGTACTAGACGAGACGCCAAGACTTTTGCTTGCAACACGCGCTAGACCCTACTGACTCATATTTTTTAATTTTTGCCGTAAAAAGGTACTTTGTCTCTTTTTACACGTGCCGCAAACTGCCTCGCAGATTATGTTTGCGGATAATAAAAAAGATATTTTACTATGTAGTACATAGTAGAACAAATAATATGGTTCAACTTCAGTAGGTGAAGGAATTATATAGCTTATATACCATAACAACAGTCCACTGCTAAACATAGCCCTAATGTATAGATCGCTTCATATTCGCCATATTTGCCAAGTTTGCCACGCGTTGCAAGTGGGTTGGCAACCGCGTTTTTTATTTTAGTCGTTATTAGGAAGACGCTGCTGCTCATCTCCTGATCTGTTTTCTTTTGACACCTCTTACGACACCCACGGGAAGATATGCAAATTATACAGCTTTTTTAAACACGTCTCAAGTATTTGCACATACTTCCTTTAATTTCTGATACGGTTTCAGTGCATGAAAATAGGTAAAAAATAATTTTATTCAATATGCATTATCGTGTAAATAAAAAAAAATAACTTTGAAATGCTTTAGTTGGATCTTTGCAATCTAACTATGGCCAGCAACCATTGAATTTTGCAACTTAATAAGCGACTAAAACTCGTTATGTTAAATAATATGGATGGCAAAGACTCATGTTAAGAAGTTCGACAAATCACAAATAATTTGCATTGAGTAACTGTATATTTGCATCATAACTTTTAATAATTAAATATTTAATTTGGGCCGTGAAAGTTTAAACTTCAAACTATAACATACAAGGGCCTATTACAAATAGATAAACATAGATTTAATAATTATATTGGGCAATAACATAGGCAGTCGTGTAGCAGCGTAAGGAAATCACTACTCTACTCGTATATGATCCGTGGGTGTCGTATGAGGTGGAAGAGGGAAACTGGAACAGAAAAAAAGAAAGAAAATACATTTATTTTCCCGAAATGGAACATACATACAAGACTAAAACTACCAATTCTACATTCTATAATTAATAAAAAAATATATCAAGAAGTATAAATTACTAATGGATCACGCATTTTTTATATTAGGTACTCATTCATCTCACATTATTGTTCTTTGTTAGTTCTACTACTTTAAATGTTATGTAAATTTTTTGCTTATATTGCTTTAAATACTTTTAAAATAAATTTTTAAAACGATATATCAATCAAAATATGACTTATCCACAGAAATAGTTAATAATACTATTACGATTTCTGTAGTCCTATCCAAACATCAACACATGAAATTTATTCATCCAGTCGGCACCCACAGTCGTCTCCATTTAATAAATCGGCGCGTTGCATCCGATACTCGAACTGTTTTACTTTAATAAATTTAATTTCTACAAATCCTTTGAAATAGAGTAATCTAAATTAATTATTAGCCAAAAGTATTTACAAACTAAAATAAGTACTAACCTAACCTTAATTTTATCAGTCAACAATTATAACATCATCACTGCAAGTGCTCTTGTCTAGAATCAAATGGCATTTGACAACTCCTTGAATGTTTCATCAGATTGAAGAGTCGCTTGACTCTGAGCCACAGAGTTTATTTAAAATTTAGTAGCGTCTGAGTATATGGGCATGAACCTTTTAAATATTATTGCATTAATTACTTGACCCATGAGACCTAGTTTTAACCAAAACTATCGCCTCAATCCAGTTCTAACTTTTAGTGAAGTAACAGAATACATACGAGTATGTGCGGTGGCAAGCCTCAATGATTTTGCTGAAAAGCAGCAAAGACAGATTTAGCTGTAGAAAAAGCTGCAAGAGCCGTGGTAGCTCAAATGGTTAGCGCTCGCTGTAAATTACACAATACGCGAGCAAACCGGGTTCGATCCCCGCCGGCACCAATGAAATTGTTAATGACAATTTTAAGTGCTGATTTACCACGTGCTCGGCGGTGAAGGAAAACATCGTGAGTAAACCTGCATGTCTGAGAAATAAGAAAAATATAATATTTTCGAAGACATGTGAAGCTCGCCAATACGCATTGGGGCAGCGCGGCGGACTATTCCTTACCCTAAAACCCTCTCAGAAATGAGAGGAGGCCTGTGCCCAGAAGTAGGACGTATATAGGCTGTAACTTTACTTTAATTTACTTTTGTAGCACTGTTGCCTATGGTAACAGGCTAAGAGCATCCATTACACCACTTCCTGCCGTGGGTGTCTTTATAGAAAAGACTATAGTACAAGTGGAGGTCAAAATGTTTACGGAAGAGTGGCTCATCCAGGTAGGCGCTAGTTGAGTCTCATTGTTAGTAAATATACCGAGTTCATACTGATCGGGTCATTAGCTTTTGAGTTGTCAACGAGTAAACAATTCAATCGGGAAGAAACTAGCCACTATGGAGAAACAAGGAAAGACGCCTCAAACAATTTTTCATGAGATGTCAGCTATTTATGGGGACTCCGCTCCTAGGAAAACCATGATTTATAGATGGCACGCCCCTTTCTAAGAAGGGAGGGACTTCATTGAAGACAACTGTAGTGAAGTCACTTATAACATAATTTTTTTATAAAATTTATGTTATAAGTGACCAACTGCTGCAGACTATAGACACTTACAAGAACGCTAACTTCAAACAAAGAGGGCTATAGATGCTTTGTTCCCACTGAGGACTAAGATGCAATATCTCACATCATGTTTCGAAACCTTTCAAACCAAAGCATAGCAGTGCACGTACTGCTGTTTCAAATAGAAAACATGAAAGCTGCATTAGGCAGAAAAGGATTTTTATCATTTAGTAATATAATATTTATTTATGAGATCATGTAATTTTTGTGTTAACTGCCTCGTTTTATATTACAATATACCCTATAATTAGGTTGACTGCCTTATTGGTCTGGTCTATATTAATAATAGTACTCTGTAATCGAGACAAAAAAGAATGCCTTATATTTATATTAAGCGTTATTAATTGATATTACAACATGAATAAAGTAAAATTTATCAATTAAAAAATAAAATATTACGTTACATACCGTCAAGAGCAGTAAGGTAGGAACGATGAACATCTGAAACGGTAGTGTTGAGTTTCCGCATGTATGTATTAAAACGTCACGTCAACTTTACATTTCCACCCTGTGATGAGCTAGAAGTATTAGCGATTTCTTTTAAATTATTAAAAAATTCAAGTGTTTTAGCTGACTTCTAAAAGGAGACGGTTATTAATTCGGCTGTACTTTTTTTACATGTATGTTACGCGATATCTTCGTTAATTTTTAAACAAGTGGGTAGGCTTATACCTTAAGCTTACTACCATATAAATTTAATGAAAATATTGCAAAATATGGAATGAAATTTTACCGTAAATAATTAGACATTAAGAAGACATTTAAGCTGATTTTCTTGTTATATCTCAGGTTTTGATATTGCTAGTCCACTCAAATGGGTCAAATAATTGAACTTGAAATAATAACCGTCCTAATAATTTAGTAGGTAGGGCGTATGTACGACACGATCTCATGGCGACATGGAGACAGCGACTGTCGCAACCTCGTGCTGGGCACGCCACTATAGCGGCGATAAGACCCCTCTTTGAGGAGTGGCTTGAGAGACGCCACGGCATCCTCATCTTCCGCCTGACGCAGGTCCTCACCGGACACGGTGTGTTCGGGAGGTTCCTGCACCGAATCGGGCGGGAGGAAACGCCCGGGTGCTCCCACTGTTTTTTTTTTTTTTTTTTAAATTCCCACTGCGAGGATGGACCGGAGGACACGGTGGAACACACCGTGGAGGTGTGCCCTGCTTGGGCGGAGCACCGCCGTGTCCTCGTAGCGGCGATAGGCGGCGGCGACCTCTCGCGTCCGGCCCTGGTCGAAGCCATGGTCCGGAGCGAGACGGAATGGGATGCCGTCACCACCTTCTGCGAAGCAGTGATGCTAGCGAAGGAGGTGGCGGAGCGGGAGAAGGAGAGAGCAGCAGCTTTCCTCCCCGGCCGCCGCGGGAGACGCCCCGGGCGTCGGGGGCTACGTCGTGGCCCCCGGCCACCGTAGGCGTGGGCCTGTGGACGGCGAGCAATGGGTAGCTCGCTGTCCGTCCGTCTAACGACGACAGGCCGTGTCGACGGCGCGTTTTGTTCCACGCGCGCCTCAAAGAGCTGTCAGCAGCGTGAAGGGGCCCGCAAGGGCCGACGCCTGCCGGGGCTGCGGGCTGTTTGAAAGAGATACCGCGGCTTCGGAACGTAAGGGCACTGAAGGAACACGGATGGTTTTTAGTCAGTAAAAGTTTGACACTCCCTTACGCTCCACCCAGAGCGAAAGGCGTCATTAGCTGATTTTCCATCCGCAAAAAAAAAAGGCGTATGTACGAGTACAACAGAAAAATGATGAAGGTAATGATGTTGATAATGATGAAAATACTTAAAAGCAAGCACTTTTAAACGCCATTTTTCAAAAAATACGTCAATAGCCGACAAACTATATTCCTTTGGTATTTTTTATTTCAATTTTATTTAGTAAGTATGGCAGCTGCGCTTCGCGGCTGTTTGTGAATTTATTACTGCAACACTGACAAGTTGATTTGTACGAGGGACGTGTTCCCGACGGGTTTCAATAGCCATTTTATAAAACCGCTGCACGCACGAAAATATGAAGATGGATAGCCAGAGTTCTTCGATGATATTTATTGCATACGTTGCTTGAGCCTTATTTTTTTTTATTCATGATAGGTCACGTTAAAGTTACAGTACCCGTCTCATAATACATGCAGTATTATGAGACGGGTTCTAGAGGAATTAATTGTCCACCGCGTTGCCCCATGCGTGTTGATGAAATCCATATTTCAATACAGATTTGACGTGTAAGTTTCCTTACGTTATTTTCCTTCACCACCTACATAGCATATGGTAAATTGGCGCTTAAAATTGCAATTATAAAAAAAATATTGTCTTCGGTAGGGATCGATGCCGGGCTGGTCGGTTATTGCAAAATTTAAGATAATGTATTAAATATCACTATTCTTGAAATTATAGAATAATTTAAATATTTTATATATAGACGATATTTATTCCGAACACTATTTTTTACGTGGTTGAGCCATGCTGCAGATTAATAATGGTTGTATCACAGAATACCCCAGTGAAACAGCAACTTAACGGTTCTGCGATTCGTAGTATGAGTGTGGATAACCGGAGCCCTTTTTACTGAAAATGGGCATTTCAACTTAGTCGAAATTTTAATCGAGAATATATTATGTAGATGTCTATGAGTCACATCATTCACTCACTGTCAGGCAGACTGTGTGCTTGTTTGTTACAAAAATGATGTTTTAAATAAACGTGATGCCAGTGTGGATTTGTAATGACACATGAAAACATCAGTACCCCAGTAACTAAGGATGTTGTTGTTGAACAACAGTCTCGAAACATTGGTGTCGGTCACTTGACTGTCCTCCGATAGCTTCAACACGTTGTTTCACGATATCTCTACGCAGAGCATGATTTGTATTAGTGGTGACTGGATGGGAATCTTAAATTTTTTTACGTTGTAATGAAATTTAAGTGGGAGGGATGACTTCTGATTTCTAATTAAACCACTGTAGTTCTATTTTGCTGTAAGTCTGTATGTAATCTACATACTTTAATCATAGTAAAAACATAATAGTAGGATACCCCCCGCGCTGCGCGAGACTTAAATGCCTACTGTTGAAGGGTTGTCAATTGTCACTGTATTTTTGTTTAACAACTAAGTCTCATTTAGTTTTATAAGTCATACGGATACGTGCATCATATTTGTTAATAATTTCTTTAATTTTCTCTCATAGAATCAATGTTTATCAAAAAAATCTATCTTTATACTACAACCAATGCCAAATAACTAAAATACGAGTAAGTTAGCACTGAGCATATTGCGTCAGCTCAGATATAAAGTTTGAAATTAATTTTATATGATGTGATAATATGATAATTAATGTACTTATTAGGTATCTATGTATAGATATGGTAATATAGTCTATTAATAAAAAGCTAATTTACTTAAACAAACGCATATAATATAACATAACAACATAAACACTCACGCCTGTCACCCAGAGGGGTAGGCAGAGACTACAGACTTCAATTTGGCACGATCCTGACACACCTTTCTCGTCTCCTTCACATCCATACACCTACGCATACATGCTCGTCGGTTAAGGGTACTTCTAATTTGGCCCGTTTTCAATAAATCGCCAATTTCGTTGATACATTTTCACCTAGGACGTCCCTTTCCGACTCTGCCATTCACTACTGCAATATAAATTTTCTTTGTCACTCTTTCCTCATTCATTCTTTCCACATGACCAAACCACTGAAGCATTCCTTTCTTAATCCTGGTCACAACATCATCTTGCAAACCACACTCTTCTCTTATTACATAATTTCTTACCCTGTCATTCAGATTCAGCCCTAACATACTCCTTAACGACCGTATTTGTACTGCGTTCATGCTACTCTCGTGCTTCTTCTGCCACACCCAACTTTCACCACCATACGTTAAAGTAGGGACCAACACAGCATTGTGAATTGCCATACGTGCCTTTTTCGACACATTTTGACTCTTCACAATAGAGTGTAGGGCCCCATTTATTCTATTTCCTGCATTCACTCGTCGTTCTATACCCTTATCACATCTCCCATCCCTGCTAAATACGCAACCCAGATATACCAACTCATCTACTTGCTCGATCAACTCCTCTTCTATTTTTACCATTACCATTTAACCTCTCCAGAAAAATTTAAATGCTTGTGTTAAAAAAGGTTCACGACAGTAGTCGAATGGCGGATTCAAACTTTTTTTTATTAAACATTGTACTGCAATCACAATAACAAACAAACATCATTATTTAAGATATTTAAAAAATGGAAAACGTTTATACACCTAGTAAGTTTACCATATTTTTTAAAGAATTTGGGATTGAATTTCCAAAAATCTATTCTTTGTGAAAATCCAGTACCTATTGTCATTCCCGGGTCTTAAGAATCGACAGAGGCTTTTGTCTTCTTGCTTATGTTACTGACATTGACTCAAAATAATTAAACCTTTGAAATAATACTCGTTTTTACGGAATTTATCGCGTATATTTAACTTTTTAATACCCGACGTTTCGAGAGCTTTACAGCACCCATGGTCACGGGAAGGACTGAGATGTTTAACGTCCAGGTGTCATAGTTAACCGCGGTTACCATAGATTAAGATTTAACTTTTGTTCCGATCTACACAGTACGAACTTATGGTATCATGAAGCCTTGCAGTTGTATGCTTGGGTTGGGATTTAATTTTATTTATTATAGGATCCCAAGCAGATGGTAGCACCCAGCCATCTTCTCTATTGAAATTAGGGTGTTTTTTGATTTCAATAGCCTCGCGAATCATCCTTGGAAGGAATCGGTGTTCTTTAGCGAGGATTTGTGGTCTATCAAATCTGATGTAGTGACGGGGGCGATCCTGTACATGTTCACAGACTGCAGACTTCCCGGAGCGTCGATTCTTCACATCAGCTATATGTTCTTTGACGCGGGTTTTAATTGATCTTTTAGTTTGTCCTATGTAGGAGAGACCACATTCACAATCAAGCTTGTACACTCCTGCATCTTGCAGAGGGACGTTACACTTGACTGATGGTAAAAACTGACCAATCTTCTTCGGCGGCTTGAAGTATGTTTTGATGGAAGCGCGCTTCAAGATGTAGCCAATCTTGTCAGTGACTCCTCTAACATATGGCAGTACAGCAGGTACACGCTCGACTGTGGCCGGCTTCACTCGTTCTCTGTGACGTAGGCGCGGGACCCGAAGCTTGTTGTCATGCAAAACTTGCTTGACGTGTTGGAGCTCGGCAGCCAGGTGTTTACTGTCACAGATCCCTCGTGCTCTCTGAAACAAAGATTTACCCACGGTAGCTAACTGTGAAGGATGGTGGTGAGAATCACCGTTTAAATATCTATCTGTATGGGTCTTTTTTCTATACACAGTATGGCTCAAGGTGTTATCAGGATTCCGAATTACTAACACATCTAGAAAAGCTAAGGAATTGTTTGCCTCTAACTCCATTGTGAACTGAATTTTAGAATTTATAGAGTTAAGATGGTCTAAAAATGCAGTTACTTTATCTAAAGGTAGGATTGTGAAAGTGTCGTCTACGTACCGCTTGTAGAATCTTGGATTTATGGGAGAAGTAAGCAGGGCTTTCTCCTCAAGGTCTTCCATGAATATGTCGGCGACAATGGGAGATACAGGTGAGCCCATCGCCACACCATCTACTTGCTTGTAGAACTCCTCCTTCCACAATAGGTAGCCAGATGTAAGGCAGTGTCTGAGTAATACTGCATATTCTACGGGCATGTTGTTTTCTTCCAGCTTTCTAGTTACAATTGAGATGCAGTCTTCAACAGGTAAGCATGTAAACAAGCGTTCGAAACGTTGGGTATTTAAAAAGTTAAATATATGCGATAAATTCCGTAAAAACTAGTATTATTTCAAAGGTTTAATTATTTTGAGTCAATGTCAGTAACATAAGCAAGAAGACAAAAGCCTCTGTCGATTCTTAAGACCCGGGAATGACAATAGGTACTGGATTTTCACAAAGAATAGATTTTTGGAAATTCAATCCCAAATTCTTTAAAAAATATGGTAAACTTACTAGGTGTATAAACGTTTTCCATTTTTTAAACAAATACTACACCAAGCGTTTCCAGTGTGTTTTGACAAATTTCATATTTTTTAAACATTTTATTTATCTATCACGTGATTCTTGCTGACAGCTTCGTATTCATTTTTTATATATAGAAGAGGGGCCAAACGAGTATACGGTTCATCTGGTGTTAAGTGACTACCGCAGCCTATGAACATCCGCAACACCAGGGGAATTGCAGGTGCGTCGCCGGCCCTTTAGAAATGATTAAGCTCTTTTCTTGTAGGTCCCTAGGTCGAATCGGTACGAAAAAATCACCGGTGGTAAACTATTCCAGAGAGGTCATAAGCGGAAAAAAACTCCTTGTGAAACGTGGACCGACAAGCATCCAGACGCTGTGGATGTTATCGGGAGGTTTGTCGCGTAGTGCGTTCATGAAATTTGGCGGCTGGGATTAATCCGAACAATTCCTCAGAACACTCCCCGTGATACACGAGATAAAATACGCAAAGATATGCAACATCTCTTCGCAGCGCCTGTGAAACGACTGGATCGGAAAGCACTCGGGCGTCGACGGTTCGATCTGCTCTGCGCTGGATGCGGTAAAGTCGAAGGAGCTGGCACTGGGGCGCCACAGCCCAGAGATGGGAAGAGTATTCCATGGACGGCCGAACCTGTGCCATGTAAAGTTGCAGATTGTGTGTCGGCATGAAATACTGTCCCGCTCTGCTGAGCACGCCAAGTTTTTTAGAGGCCAATTTGGCCTTCTCTTCTATTTGACCATGAAACTGCACGTCACTCGATATGTCGAGTATATCATCCAATTATCTTATAAATGTTATCTATCCTAATGTCTATAATATTTTTGACTTGTATTACTATTATTTATCATGTTTTAAATATTTTCACAAGTTTTTAATAAATTTATTTATTTTTATAGACAATATTTTGCCTTTAATTTACTATATTATTTGTCTAACGTCTGAAATGTATTAATCTTAACTTTATGCTTATTAATGTAATTTTATTGTTTAGTATATGTATATATATATATATATATATATATATATATATATATATATATATATATATATATATATATATATATATATATAATAAAAATTATCTGTTCTACGAGTAGAAGGAAATCGTGTATAAAAGAAAAATTATGAAAAATAAAGTTATGGAGGGCGTTCATGTATAAATGACTTGTACGGAGGAGCTGTTGGAGACGCATACCCAAGGTCGTACATATGTATGGTGTGGTCGGGTGCCTGACTGCTTGAAGTACTGTAGCACAATGACTAGTTCTATTAGGGACTTATGATAGTAAGCTTTATTATACTAAAGCATTATTATAGAAGGTCTCCTTGATGCATAAGCATTATATGGGGTGGTCGACCGCTCTTAGTAATGTAGCAAGATAACTAGTCCTATATTAGGGGCTTGAAAAGGATAATTATAGTCGCGTGTATGCTGCTTCACGAGCAATTTTTTCGAGGTAAATTTGTACTCGCTAACTGAATATCCTAGACATATCATCTTAGAGCCAGTGGTAAGCGGGTTTGGTAGCACTTTTGAGTGTAAAAAGTAAAAAGAACTTAGTAGCCTGCTACTATGATATTATTTTTGGGTTGTGTTATTTTTCGTTAACAACAATACAAATTTATTACCAAAGTCGATAGGGATCATGTGCTTATCGATGATGCTTTGATGATAATTCTTACTGCTACTTGCGGTATTGCATCTTGTGATGGATCTGCGGTTGTGCTGCGTCTGATTCGACGCACACTTGTGGTTCTGGTTGATGGAAATACGCGGGTGGTGATGTGTGCTGGGATGTATTGGAATGGCGTAAGCCAGACGATAGTCGTATTGATGCTTGTTGCGTTCTGCATCATTGCGTTTCTGTAATGGTTGTTTGGTGGGACGCTATTCTCAATGGCGCTCTCTGCGTCTTGGTTTGACTCACACCTAAGTAGCTTTGCCCAAGTCGGGTCCCTTCATTATGGATCTGCAGACTATCTGACCTCCATGATGTTTTACATAACAACATAATAATATATCTCCCCACCTTTGAATGATTGAAAGCAACTTATTGGTGGGTGAGACAAACATGATCGAAAATGCATTTACTCAACGTCAGTGACACAAACCCTTTCTGATGGCAAATTATTACTAACATCTTATAACTGCCTTTTGGCTATATCCGCCGTTGTTTGGTCGAGCATATGTGTCAACCTCATGCGGGTGGTAGCTGGAGGGAGGATCTGAGGAGACTCTCAAGGCTGCGGCCGCCGCACAACGTGGGACCCCATTCCCTTGAGGTGATCGGTAGACTCATGACACGCTCTGCGGCTAGTAGCCGTGAACCGGATATCCTTTTTACTGAAAAAGGCATTCCATCTTTGTCTTCAAGGCTGACAACACATCTGCATTTTCATTCGCAAACGAGGATGGATGTATGTATGTATGGGCCACAGCAAACACTTACCATCAGGTGGACTGTGGGTCGCTCATCACCCTTTTCCTATAAAAAATGCACTTTTAGATTTTCCAAACTTTTTTTATTGACGTTTGACATAAAATTGTCGGAAAATAAGAAGTAATAGTTATAAGTAATTTTGGAAAACTTTGGTGTATTTGAAATACTGTTTACGGTTTGAAATAAAGTTTTAACATTGACGAATAGCGTGGGTATTTGCATTTACGAAAAGATTTTTTAATCTGCTACATTTAGAATTATTCTTAATCACTGAATAGTTAAGTCGTCATAGACTAACATTTGCTCCTTACTGTACTTAATTAACACCTTTGTCGACCCAGGCTCAAAGCAAGTAATACGTAAAACGAAGCCTAAATCGAATAAAATTAAATTCATTTATGCTTTGCAATATCATGCCTTATTACTTTGTAATAAAGACCGTACTATCACTTCTGAACGAATTCACAAATCTCCGAGCTCCACGTCAAATAGGGTGGATGTAAGTTAATTACATCGGCGGAATTATTTCAGAGACTTGAACAATGATGAAATTTGTTTTTGCAGAATTTATTTTTCATTAGAATATTCCGTTTTCAGCTTTTTTATGAGTAAATTCCATTGATACCCATATCAACAGCGGTTTAAAATAACAAGTTTTCAAAAAAAATCCTAAATTAGATCCTTTTATTGCTTAATTTATAAATCTTTTTACGAATAACTCAATAAATTTACGGTCAAATACAACCGGCGTTTCCATTTTAACTTTTCTTAGATTTAATAAGAACAATTATAAACATACATAATTTAATATTCACGCCTAATGCCCAGAGGGGTAGGCAGAGGCTACAGTACTGAGGCTACGCTTGTGGTTCCGGGTGCCCGACCCTAGATTCAAACCACGATCCTCATGGTCAGCAGACGCTCTAAAATATGTGAAAAAAATTGACCATTTAAAATTAAACAGTGTGATAATAATGAACAATGTTTCAAGTAATTCAGGTTGTCAGACAACATCGAAAAACTATTTCAAACACTGAGCTCAAAAAGGCTTTCTATTTTATGGTCGTTCGTGATTTCGGAATTTAAAACATACCTATTTTTAATGTTCAAATGTTAATACTGAGAAGTTTTTTCCTAAAAGTGAAGGGCAAAATTTATAAATTCCATGTACTCGTCTTACAGGGAAAAGAACTTCAATTGTATAAGCATAAAGATGTTATATTTGGTTTGAATCTAGCTGGATTTTATGTTACATAGAACAACAATTAAACCAAAACAAAAAATACACGATATAATGTTTCTAAAGACAAAAACACGTCGGGAATTATAAATTTGTTAATTAAACGCGATAAAATCCGTAACGATCGTTTTATTCAATGTATAGTGTTCGCGTAAATTTAAAACATCATTATGTGAACCAGTACGGACTGCTAATAGCAAATAAAATTCGCTGATTAGAAGATCTTAAGACCAAGCGCGCAAATATATAACGTCTTTAAATTTTTTGAAGCGATAAAGAGACCATAAACTCCTACATATGTTAAAATATAAAAAGGACATTCGAAGAAGCGCTAAGATTTGAAATCAGGCAAGTAAAAATTTGTTACGAATGGTAATTCATTAAAAATGGTGCAATCTACAGTTATAAATAATACTATAGAATTTTCCAGTGACTTTAAGGCAGTTTTAATGAAATTTGATTTAAATATGTAATTTCATCAAAACGAGAAACATAAAAACATAATAAATGCGTAAATAAAAAAAATAGAAAAATACCAAAACTTAACGATCAAACCAAATACCAAACATCTAAGTCAACGTCAGAACGAAACACAACTGTTGACCACAGACGCAAACAATAACAACGCACGGTCTATAATCCGTCAAAGCATATACTAGATAATCAGACAGTAAAAGTATTATCGAAAGAAGTGAATTTTGCATTAAGGGGAGGAAATTATCTGGAGGTTTGAGAATTGTTGAGAGTTTTTTTAATGACAACAATTTTTATCGGACGAATGTATATTCAAAAAGTTCAAAACGGACCGTACAACTAACACGCTTAAAACATAACATAACATAAACACTCACGCCTGTCACCCAGAAGGGTAGGCAGAGACTACAGACTTCCATTTGGCACGATCCTGACACACCTCTCTCGCCTCCTTCACATCCATACACCTACGCATGCATGCTCGCTTATAACACCTAGCTATTTAATAAAGACATACCCGGAAAATATTATCTCGACATGAATTAGATAATATTGTGCCAAACTACCAAGATTGAATGGGTTACTAAAGATGCACAAATCAAACGCTCCACTACGTCCCATAGTAATCCAGATCGATTTACCAACTTATAAGCTGGCACATCACTTGGCAAAAATACTGTCACCACTTAGAGGACATAGCAGAACACACTCAAAGGATTCATATCACTTTGTTAGTGAGATAAAAGACCTACATCTAGCTGACAATGAAACTATGTTCAGTTTTGATGTTCAGTCACTATTCAAATGCCTACCTATTGAAGACTAAATGAACAAACTTGTACCCAGTAGTCCCACATAAATAGTTTTATTCGCGGAAGATACGACTTTTGGTTACTTGTGAACAGGAATAATATTATGTAAAGAACCTACACTGAGTTATTAACAAAATATTATTAATTAATGTCAGCACAAAATTGTATCTCACTCAAAAGAAATAGGAATTAATTTTGAGGAAACCAAATTAATGCATTTCAGGTCTTATTAAAGAAGGACAAAAAATTGAACAGTTTGACTCGTTTTTATTGCTAGTAATCACCATGGACTCGACCCTTTCTTTGAAACAGCATGTTAATGTCTTTTTGGACAAACTTAGTAGTTTCTCGTATGCACTGCCAGAGCTTCGTAAAAATACGAATGAAGAGTGCGCTCTCACGGCATACCACAGCCATGCTTTTCTTGGATACGTTATAGCATTCAACATCTTCTGGGGTAACTCGACAGACGTTTCCGCAATATCTCTATTACAAAATCGTTGCCTTAGAATTATTGCAACTGCGGCACCAATAGAATTATGGAGAATGTTGTTTTCACACTATGAAGTACTTACCATCACTTATCTTTATTGAGAATTATGTCGTCTTGTAAGAAAACACAGTACCTACTTTCAACGAGTTAATGACGCGTTGAGCCGCCACGCCTCGCGCGCGCCGCGCGTATGATTTTATTTTGCCTACGGCGTGGCTGGCCCTGTGCAAAACAGGTCCGACATATTATATGGCTGTCAAAGTACATATTCACTTGCCAAGCAAAATAAAATCATTAGAAGGACAAGTTTGAAAAAGAATTGAAACAATTTTGGAGTGTCAAGAGTTTCTGTAATTTGAATGAATTTTTTGAAAATAAAACTTAGTTTTAGAATTGCCATACCTTTATTGAATTTTATTTTTTATTTTTTTAATTAACATGCTTTATTAAAGTTTAAATTGTATTTAATAATTGATTTAGTAAATGAATAAATATATCCTTCTGACACTAACCTACTACTAACACGACTTATTTTATATTATATTATAGTAATTTTTACGGAATAGTTCTATTACTCAAATCACTAAATATGCTTGATAACCATTCCTATTTAACTACACATAAACTGGTGCCGGTGTCTAATAATAAATGTACTAATCTATTTTATACAATAAAAGTACTACGTACAAAAGTAATTTCCCGTTAATCGGTGGACAGTTAAGCTGCTGGCAACAACACTTCTACACGCACACCAACATCCTTGCAAATTGTCTTATACACACTACAATATTGGGATGCCACCAAAGAATAATAATAGTACTACCACGGTAATATTATATAGATAAAATTACCGTGCTACTACGTACAGAAGTTACACTCTTTTGATGTTGACTGCTTGCCTACATAATTATAATTAGTAATATATTTTGCGCATGCAAGCTAAATAAACCTTTATCGCTGCGCGCGAGTATCCGTATTACTTTGCATCTTTTCCCCTTCCTACATCACAGCTGTTTTTCCATGGTTACTTAGGGCTGTCAAGAAAGGGTAAAAATACAGTAGGTATAACATTAATAATTTATTCAATTTACAATTTGGAAGTTTATAATTTCTTTAAAACTATTTGTGTTTATTTTTAATTATATGGTTTAATAAAAAAACTGCAACTTTAGCTCGCTTTCATCTATGCCTGCTTCATCACCATTCGCTAGGCGCTATCGCAGTGAATACCATAAATTTCAAGAACAATTTGGACTAAGCTTTCTATTGACGTCCGGTGAGTTGGGGGATAATATTATATATATATATATATATATATATATATATATATATATATATATATATATATATATATATACATATATATATATATATATATACATATATATATATATATTTATATTATATAGAAAGGTGACATGATTATAAGCATACAAGCAAAGTTTCGGCATGCGGAGACGCGTACTTTTGAGAAAAAAAAATATTGAATATCAATTATGTTTGCAATATTTATGTCAATCCTTACCACGGACTATATCGTATTACAGATATATCTTGTCATTGAATGTTCCGTTTTACGTACGGTTAAGTTTTCATACGTTCGGTAACATTTTATTATATATAAAGTACCTGGATGACTGAGCAAAGGTCGGTATTTTTTTTGGAAATTACATTTAGATACAAATTACATACTGATGAAAATGAATATTTTTTTGATCTTACCGACATAACAGAAAAAACTGAACTAGTTGTTAGAATAAAAAATTATTAGTGCAATTAGTTTATTAAATTTTCGTGATTTTAAAAAATACTAAAAAAGGGCTCGAAATAATAGAAATAGGAAAAAGTTGGACAGGACCAGAAGCAGAGTATTACGATTGCGTGACCGTCCGATATCCCATTTGAGCTATTATAATTATTAACGCATTGTCACTGGAAGTATCAGTAGTAGTAAATAATCGTAACCTTCGGGACCTTTCAACGTTTTTAAAGGGCAGCTAATAATATGTGTGGAAGATATCGTTAGGAAAAGCTTTTGTAACCTCCACTACAACTTGTCAAAGTTGTTTTCATTATCGAAAAAATAGGTATTTTTACCCTTATTCAATAAACCAAATATTTTACAATACCTATACTTAAATTTTAAATTATACAGCGTGAAAAAGTAAAAAAATATTCAAGCGAAGTACTTAAATAGAGGCACGAGATGGATGTGAAATAGCACTTTAGAATTTTCACACGAAGGTAATAAAACGATCTTTCATTATATTACATTTCTTTTTGTTGGCATTTTATTGCTTATTTTATGTTATTTCCACTCATACTTCGCTTTCTTAATCTTACATTTTAAACATATAAAAACCGTGGTGAAATTGAAAATACTTTTATTAACCCATTCCTCCCCACAGTCATATTTTTAGGACACTATTTACAAAAAATATTTTTACGTATTAGGACTTTTATTTTTATTATTTCTGATGAAATACATATTTTTACACTATTTTTCTAATAAAATAAATTTTTTTTGCAGTAAAAAATGTTTACGTAATTTTAATATAATTTTTTAAAATTGATCAATATTGTTGACTGAAGGAGAGCATTGAGTTCCGATTGTATATACCGTAAAAGAAAAACGTTGCCTACTTCACAGTACAGAAGACTTATTCTTAGATCTCTATTAAATATAAAACAAATAAAAACAAAAAATAATTTTTGAACTTGTGATGTACATTCAAAATAAGCCGTCCTATAAATATGACACTGGGAACCTGTCTGTACAATTTGCCGCGAAAGCGTATTCGATCCTGTCACGCTAAGTACAGGTTCAAACTGGTCAATTGTTTGTTTTTTGGGGGTCTTGCTTGTGTTTACATTAGTCGATTATCTACGCCGAATACATTGTATCTTGTCACACGAAACGATTGTGATTATTTATCGACCTAGAGTAAAAAAAGTTTACAAGGTTGAGAAATTATAGGTAAGTAAAAATATTTTATTTTTGTTCTTTATCTAATTGTAAACTATATACCTGTCTATAGGATTATAAGTATTCGTGTGGCTATATATTTATATTTTCTATTTTTCGTTATTTATAGACCATGGATCCATGTCTTCAAGATATTGAAGATTCTAGTGATGAGGAGTTGAATGACATTGAATTTGCCATATTGCCGCCGGATGAGGTAGATGCAATGACTGACATAGAAGAAGGTCATGACGACGATATGGGAGTTTTGCCAGTGTCTGATGTAGCTGGTCAAGTGGAATTTTCGTGCATGATGGATAACGTCGCGGAAAATCATCCTACTCAAACCACATCTCAGACAAGCAAGGCAGTCACTTGGCGTAAGTGTGAACCAGTATATTCTGAAATACAGCCGGAATCTAATACTGCTAAACAATGTTTGGATAATATGATTACGGAGTTGGAAGGAAAATCAGCGGTAGTAATATTCGAAAACTTGTTGTGTGACAAGATTCTAGAATATATTGATTGTGCACCAAATTGTAACCTACGCCAAACATTTTAAAAATGATTTGAACTTCAATCTGATTATAAATGAGTTAAAAGTCTTTTTAGGATTTTTTTTCTCTTCTTATCATCACTTACCGCAAAGTTAACTATATTGGTGTAGAGATGAAGATGTACATATTCCATTTGTTGAACAGGCAATTTCCCGTAATCGTTTTCATAAAATTAAATCCTATTTAAATTTTAATGACAACTCACAAATTGATAATACTGACAAAGCTTTCAAAATTTGCCCACTCATCGAAAAAGCTAACGAAACCAATTTAGCTGTTGACGAAACGATCGTCAAATACTTCGGTCACCATGGAATCAAACAATTTATAAAAGGTAAACCAGTAAGGTTCGGATATAAGCTTTGGGCACTGTGTGGAGTCAGCGGATATTGTTACAACTTTTCGCTTTACACGGGCAAGGATGCTCAAACCTCTGCTAGTAGTAACGATGGCTCGGGTGCAACAGTAGTAAAGAAGTTGCTTGTAGTTTGTACAGATCCCGGAGTACATGTGGTCTACTTCGATAACTTTTTCAGGAGCATGCAATTGTTGAATGATTTGAAATCTCAGGGGTTCAGAGCTACAGGGACAGTCAGAGAAATTAGGACTAAAAATATCCTATCATGACCAAACAGGAGATGAAAAAGAAAGACCGAGGTTTTTCCGATTATCGTTTTGATAAAAATAATGAAATTTTGTGCGTAAAATGGCATGACAACAATGTTGTTTGTCTTGTGTCGAATTTTGATTCTGTTGAACCTTTGGTAAAAACGAATAGGTACTCATAGAAAGAAAAGGCAAAGTAGCCGTGAATCAGCCAATGCTTATTCATAATTATAATAAAAATATGGGAGGAGTGGATAAACATTATTGGCTGATTTATAAATATCCAATCTGCTTTAGAGGTAAAAAATGGTATTGGCCTTTAGTCATCCGTGTTTTAGACATGTCCCTTGTAAATGCATGGATTATCTACAACCAGATAAATAAAGATGAGACCATCCCTCTGCTAGATTTCAGAGGAAGCGTTTGTTTTGCTTGGATGAAAAAATCGAAAGGGAAGGCAGTAAACCGACACCCGGTTCTTCAGAAGTTCTTTTACAACCTGTCAGGTTTGATAATGTTGGTCACTATATGACAAAGAGGCAACAAACAGAGACGTTGTCAACAAGGTTGTAAGAAAAAACCTCAAACCTTTTGTGCTAAATGTGAAAGAACACTTTGCAGTGTTTGTTTCATACCTTATCATACAAAATAAGCTCATAATATTTTATTTTTAAGACTGTTTGTGGACATAATTTTCAAATAAAGCAGATTTTCTTATATTAGTTAACTTGTATTATTTCTGATCACATGTCCCCACTGTCATATTTATAGGACAGGCTGAAACAGGGATGAAGGTATATATTTTATTATTTTTTGTCGTATTCTTTTTTCTTAATGTATTATGAACTTAATTTAAGGAATTGATCAAAAATTCCAATGTTTTCGAAGCTTGGGAAGTAATGGGTTAATGCATTTTATTATAGGTATACCCCACGCTCAGTGACGGATTTATAATAAGCCACATTGAAACTGGCCTATAACGTCACCACAGAGAAATTTCTGATAAAAAATATATGTTTTATTATGGAAAAAAATAAATTTTACTAGACAATTAAAATAGAAATATATCTCTCTCTGTCAGAAATATACTAAATGCCTTTAGGTTGGATTTATGGTGGAACATAATTCAAAATGGAACAAAACGTCTGGTACTACGATCGTCTATCCGCCTGCCAATGACTACCTATGTTCATCAATTGACTAAACGGGCTGATGATGATGATTATGATTAAGTCTTTGTAATTTCAATTAATTTAATTAATAATTTAGAATAAAACTAAACAATATAAAAAATATTCGTTAGAATTTCGCCGCTAGCATTTTTTCACAATAACTGTTTCGGCTGGGATTAAAACCCAGAATCCACCACGCCGAATTAAATAAAACGCATGTAACACGGCTACACGCTAACTTAGAGTGTATAGATTACATAAATGGAAACTGAGTGGTTAGGGTTGCCATTAATAAGGTGAGGTTATGTTATCTAGCAACTACTTCAATTACACGCCTTCTCAATTTACCAACTAATATAACTTACTGTTGCATAAGCAACAGCCCTAAATAAGTATAATATTTTCATAAACTATGTAAATTCAACTTCGAACTTAATATCTAAATAAACCATATTTAATATAAAAATTGAAATTGCTTACAACGAGATGGAAGTGAATGTATAAATAGAATTCCTCGTTTTCAGTAAAAAAGGGTCTGCGATTTACAACACTTCTCATACGATAATAAATAATTTATTACTTTGCCACCTTCCGTTAACAAATTACAATGATGTGTCCTACCTGGATTGAAGAGCACCTCCCGCCCTCCCTCAATAACATGCACTAACTCCGTCACCACTAGTCCAAGCACCACTACTTCCAACACCACTATTCCAGGTAAGACACACCATCGACGATAATACGACACGTGTTTCGCCTCTACACGAGGCATCTTCAGGTAATGTAGACTCTACGGCGACTAACCGCTAAGTGAGCGGCGAGTGTATAAATAGCAGCTGTTTCGGCTCGCCGCTCACTTATTGTCGATGGTGTGCCTTACCTGGAATAGTGGTGTTGGAAGTAGTGGTGCCGGGAGTAGTGGTGTTGGGAGTAGTGGTGCTGGGACTAGTGGTGACGGAGTTAGTGCATGCAATTGAGGGAGGCCGGGAGGTGCTCTTCAATCCAGGTAGGATTAGTTAGCGGAAGGTTGCAAAGTAATAAATTATTTATTATAATGGATTTCCGCAAAGTAACGCCTGATTCTATCAATTAACTTCTCATACGAAATACATTAGCATTTAGCTTAACCCCGATCGGGTGGCCGATACACTTGTGCTAGATCTTAGAACTACTTTATTTGTCCCACTGAACTTTCTTCATTTGTATATACAAAAGTTAAAGGAGGCCTGTGCCTAACAGTTGGATGAATAAAGTAGTTTCAAAATATTTTTACATGTGGTAGAATCCCACTGCAGTTTTATTACGGTTGTAGCACATAAGCTCGATTGGAAAGGATCTTAAAGAATACCAGCGTAAAATAGCAGCTCGATGCTGCTGTGTCTCATACAGTGAGAGAACCGTAGATCACTTTTTACTGGAAACGCGGCATTTCATCTTAAGCCTCGGGTAGTGACCAACCCATCAGCATTTTGATTCTTAATCGAGGATAAATGTAGACGTCTACGGACCACGGCATCCATTTACCATTAGATGGACTGTGTCGTCATTTGTCAGAGGTAATCGATAAAAAATATGTTAAATATCTGATGGGTTAAATGTTTCCCTTCCTGAATAATATCAGAAAAGAGTAAATATACAGGTTATCGTATGTGTGATATAGATCACTAACTACGTTAGCACGCCGTCCCACTATTAACGTCGAAACCACGCTCATCTGTTCACAAGTCATTATTCGAGATATTATCACACACTATGCGGTGTTATTTTGCTAAAATAATTACATATATTATTTAATTCCTAACCAACACGCCAAAATACATTGCCGCGTATGTTTGTTATTACGTATTATATCTATTTATTTGATTAATTTGCTTCTGATGTATGGACGATTTAGCACAATTTCTAACACAATTAATGTGGTATTATTAATATCTTAAAATAATATAAAAAGTAAAAATCTTCTCTTTCTACAATTCTAAATTCTTATTCTTCTTCCTACCTAATTGAAAAATAATCATACAAATCCTATATCTTTAAACGAGCAATTCTTATATATATATATATATATATATATATATATATATAATCACACGAATATCAAAACACACGAATTAAAAAAAACGAGCGCAAAATACCGAGCAAAGCTCGGTCAACCGGGTACTAGTTTCATAATTGGCAAAGATATCGAGTAACATACGATTACATCCAAAAAATACAGTCGAACTGAGGTATTTTTTATTTTTGTCTTAAGTTTGCTCAACTTTAGAAATTAGTGTAATATTACAGCATAACCTAACAAAGTCCACTGCTAAGCATAGGCCTCATAGATGGTTTTTGATAATTATTTTTTAGCTCCTATTTATTACATAGGAGCTTCATATGAGTACTTTAAGATGGTCCCGTATAAATTCAAAACTTATACTCCTAAGAGTAGCAAAAATAGAGGGGAACCTTTTAACGTTACTTTTAAGACGACATTGAAGTCGTTTTAATCCACAAACACAAAAAGAAAACAGTGTAAAAAAAAAACTTTCAATAAAAATTAAAAGTCAACTTCAGAGAATAAAATAATTTCACATTCTGAAATCCGTGCTTAGCAATGATTTCAGGATGTGGAGTTGTATTATTATTCTTAGTATTTCTTTGAAATCGGCTTTCACTTTTTTATTTTTATGAAGATGATACTGCTGCCCATCTCCTGTTTCAGAAACTATTCAATATTATTTTACTAATTGAGGTGAGTTATATTAATAAATAAAGAGACTTAAGATTGTTCAATTGTACCTTACATTTATTACAATCAAGTGAAATATGATTCCTAGAGTCGGTTAATGACTTGTAAACAGAGTGAGGGCAGGTGCGTCATTAATAACGGGAGACTGTCTTGCGCATTCTGAAATTACGCGCCTCCCCTAACCATACCTCATAACTATCTCGTACCCGCGTACATGTAATTAAAACTAGTTAATTCTTAAGTGAAGTTGTAATAACTAAGTAGGTAAGAACGACAGCTGCGCCTCTCGTATGCACTCAGTTAATTTATTGCGGCAACAATGAAACATCTAGTTACGCACAGAGTAAAACCAATGTATTTTAATTTTAATTATAAAATCTGCAATATCCGAATGAAAATATTAATTCTATACCTTCCGTAGTATATCTATATATATATATATATATATATATATATATATATATATATATATATATATATATATATATAATCGGAATCTCGGAAACGGCTCCAACGATTTTCATAAAATTTACTCTCCGGGGAGTTTCGGGGGCAATAAATCGATCTTGAACTTGGAAACGCATTACTTGAGGAGTGGGAGCGGTTGCTTCAAGAAATCATCGATAACATAATCTGTAGTATGCCCAGACAAATGGAAACCGTAATCAGAGCAAGAGGCGGAAACACTCGTTATTAATTTTGGTTTAATTTTATTGTTAAATCATTTAATGATTACTTTTTTTTATTTTTTGTGATGGTTCATAATCATCTAAAATTTTCACTCATTTCAAATTTCTTTATTTTTCATTAAAAAATAACGAAGACTTTTCAAAGTCGTTGTTAAAAGATGTTAATCAATTTGTTATTTTGTGTCTAATTACATTTTCGTCAAATATATGCATCATTATCTCATAGTCTCACTTATATTTTCCGTTCCGCTAATTGTGCCGGTGTGTATAGTAAGTCTGCTAGCCAGGATTTCGTCATATCGTCCGCGTAACTTATGTTATTTATATTGACTCCGTCTATTGAACACCCAATATCAGTGCTGTTGAGCTCAGCGATCAACCCATTAAGATATAAATTAAATAAGGTAGGAGAGCTTAATCCACCCTGCCTTACCCCACACTCTAATCCGTATTCATCTGACATACCTGTGCCCCATCTAACGTAATTCGTTTGTGTGGAACATAGTGATAATCTCTTCAGGTATGTCACTCTCTTCTCGCAGCTTTCGCCATAATACCCTATAAGACACCAAATCGAATGCTTTGGATAAATCCAAGAAGCATACATACACAGGGGTTCTTCTGGTCGTGTAGTGACCTTCTGCCGTCTGCCTTGACCGTCTGCTTGAGACAGAAAATTGCACTCTCTGTTGATAGTTTTTGTCGAAAACCAAATTGTGCATCATGCAAGGAGATGTGTGTTCTGCAGATATTTATCAAGCAGACTGTCAAGCACTTTCGCGATTATGGTAGCTAGTGATATCGGCCTGTAATTAGATACGTCTGCCGCGTCCCCCGTTTTATTTTTTATAATCGGTACCACCATAGTCTTCATAAGGTTTGCTGGCAAATGCATATGCGATAAACAAATATTAAAAAACAATGCCAGCACCCTTGTTTAATGAATACCTGCATATATCAAATCCTGCCTATCAAGCCTGTCGTGTCCTGGAGATTTTCCACGCTTCATATTTTTAAGAATAGCATCTATTTGATTTACTGTGATTCTTACACTGATTGACTGTTAACGACGAACCATTAAATGTCTTAAGAATAAATCAACCCCTGAACCAGACGGTATCAGCAACAAGGTGATCAAATCTCTTCCGGCACCACTGATTTACCTCAATGTAGGAATTTTAACGTGCTTCTCTCAAGCTTCTCCTTCACCGATATATGTAAAAAAGCAGACGTAATAGGAATCCCAAAACCTGTGAAAACGTGCATCCGACCCAGCAGCTACAGGTCAATCATACGAGCGCATCAATCCAAAGCGTCTCCGTCACTTCACTGGAATTGACAGACTTCTCCAAGAAAAACCCCACGAAAACTGAAATTGTCTAAATATAATTATAGGTACCAGAAACAAGCACCTACTAGGAATACCAGTTACTCGACACAACGTCAGTAATTCCTTCGTGAAAACAAAATCCCAGAAAATATGTATGTTTCAGTCGTATAATGGTGTATCCAAGTTTCATCTACATTAATTAGTCGACGCTGAAATAGGATTTATTTCGCCTAAACAGCGCCAACAGAGCGTTGGAAAAGTTTATTCGAACACGTTTTTGGTCTATCGTGAGCAACCATGTAACCTAACGCGATGACAGCTTTCTCATCTTTAAATCTTGATTAAATATGTAACAAGCACGTTCTTTGAACATTTTATTCGCTTCTGCTATCTATTCAATATAATTTGGCAGTCGTATAGCACCATTTGGTGAACTTCTCCTAAGCTCTCATGGCTACGTTTAAATTCATCTGCCCAAAACTTTACTGTGATAAACGATGGTGCAGAGTTCAACTCATTTTTAATTTACGTAGGTGTATTGCTTTTAAAGAAAAATTTAATGACTGCTCGATACTCAATTCTTTCATTTTCACAATAACAAGCACATCAAATCTTTTTCGCCTTCGAATTTTTTGTTCATAACTGTCAATAGATGCAAAACTACATTCACTGACTTTAGTTGACGAGTACTGCCATCTTCACTTTGAGGTCGGAAACTTTTCAGACTATCCTTTTACTTATTCAAAGCACGTCTTTTACATTCCTAGCGTAAGGACTGGGCTGACCGCGCAAATAATTCGTAACAACTCGTAATCGTACGTTAGGGCCAACGCGATCCGTTGACAGTGGTATGCGCGCAGGACAGATTGCCTGTCATAAATATGCCTAGTTGCGTGTTAAAAGGATGGAAAAATTACGACACACAGATTAAAAAGAAACATGGGATATCGTGTCATCGGTAAATAATCATACATTTCTTTTATTACAATTAATTTATTATATAAAATATTTAAAACTTTTATTTTACAGTTAGCCAGTACTTATCAAGAGTAGGCCAGAGTTGGAATCAGACCCTTACAAATATTGTACACGGAAAATAAAATTATAGCACGTATGATTTTTCATGTTTCTTTTTTCTCATGTGCCGGGATTTTGGCCTCACGCATCTAGTTTATCTATACGTTTCGTTTTTTGACAGTTTAATTTTTATTTCTGTGTTATTTTTGTCTATAGAAATTAGTGTAAGTTAAATTTTGAATATTGTACCTAATATAATTTACATTCAATAAGGGTAACACGAAAAGAGTACAAAAGCAACGATACCTACTTAATTGAATATGAAAATCTGATTCGTAAAATATTTTGGAATTCTGTTTTCAAACCGATTGCTTCTGGAACATAGAGTTTTAATCGTAATACCACGGAAATGGTCATTAAAGTTGTATCAAGGATGCAACAAAAATGCATCGATCAAGCACCAATCGACCAGAAAGGGAGCTAATGCTAATTTTATTTTAAAAAAAATTGATACCTACTCATGTGCAATACAGAAATTCTCGATATGATTAATATTTTAAGCAAAGGGACCCAATAACAAAACAAGTTGGTCAACCTTAAGGTAAAATTATGGTATTTTCGCTTATTACGACACTACGTACTACACGCCATTAAGTAATGGTACAAATAGTGCAGAATCGGATGACAGACTATCATCCTACGATGATATTAGGGCTACTCCCACTATTCACGGTTCGCTGACAGTTTATAAGTTTTAGTTTAATAGTTTACTGAAAAAGTATTTAAATTTAATTAAAATAGATAGTTACATATTAATCAAATAGTAATTTCCACTATTTTATTATCGACGTTGAGAAAGATGCATACAAAGATAATAACAGCATAATAAAGCCTATTTGTTTCTTAAGTTTAGTCTAAAGAAACATCTGAAGATTATAATTTGATTCCCACCATTACACTTATACCAAGAATAAGAAAAATGCAGTAATAGCTATATTATCAGAAAATAGTTAAAGGTTCTAAACTAAAATCTTTTTTAAATAAAAAAGTTGCTAGGTTGAAACAATTTTTTTAATCTGAATGGAAAAAACAATGAAAGTTATTGTAGAAGAAACAGAATTTATTAAGCGTCAATTTATGAAAAAATGTTAAACTGGTAAGCTCTCATGAGCTAAGTATTCTCCATAACTACGATATTTTGTTTTGACTTTCTATACTAATACAAGAATTTCTTTTTAATGAAGAAAGTGAACCCACAAAAATTTATTCGTTGTAATATACAAAATCAGTCCATTTCAAAACCAGTTTATTTATTTTTTACAAAAGAAGTTAATTTGTTAATTAACAGGTAATTATAATTGTAATAAATAAAGTCCTATCTTTATTTAATATCCATCTTTTCATCGATAATGCATATCAACAGTCACCTACGTTGGTAAGCAACTTGTTAATGTAAATGCATAATTTTAATTCTTATGTATGAGTTTCGTAGTGACAGTCAATTATTTTTGTTTGGGAATCTGAGAAAGTGGTGCAGATTTCCCCCGGAAATAGAGACAAATAGTTTGGAATCGGAAAATAACGTTACATCTTCTCCTCTCCTGTGTTGCTTTAGGTCAGTAACCGCTATTATGCTATTAAAATAACTTTTCAGCTGCGGAGACTCTAACCGTAATACTCCGTTGACTGCGGAGCTGTTTAATAAAATGAACGGCTGATTGGGACCAATCCGTTTAAACGCAAATATCTTGATTTCGGTATATCGAATACTATAATATGTATACATTTCTGAATTCTCTATGAAATTTCCTATAAACGAGTATATATATTTAATAAAGTTTTAAAGTAATTAGTATAATTAAATATTGAATAAAGTTAAAACTATCATATTTCTCAATGACACAAAGTTTTTTAATAGTTCAATTTTATTTTATTTTAATCATACATCTATTGTTTTATATTATTTTTTATTTTTTTTTATTTGTTATTATATATGGATATATTTGGTCTTGCTAAGTTTTAGAAATCTCATAAAGTATTCCATAAGTACCTACTCTTAATGCCGATATCAAAATTTTAGTCGTAAGTGCCATATTTATTGAAAAATTATTTACTTTATTTGAGCAAACAAACTTTAACAGCACTTGTACGGAAATAAAGATTCATTCATTCCTTTAAAAACCATAAAACCACTCAAGGGTCACTCCCGCTGATGTAGAGTTATAAATAACGTTTTTTGTAAACAATACCCAATGCACCGTAATATTTGTCGAGTGACAGAGGCAAAAAATAAGAAGGTTACTTACCCAGGCATTGTTTTGACACAATTCACCACACAATAAATATAAATTAATACAAAATGATAACAAACAACTTCGTTGTTAGCGCGCGTCAATCACACTAATGACTGACTCAAGGAACGGACGACATTTAAGAATGATTAAAATAAAATATACCACTAAAGTGTATAAGCTGTGGTGTTTTTATGCTAGCCTTTTTTATCCTGTACACATTGACATATGGTAGAATGAGTTAGATATAGCGCATAATGCTTTGTTTCTTCATTAAAAGAGCGGGTAAAAAATGTCTAACACTTGGACGCCCGCAGTCAACGGAGATATTTTCGTGTCCAAGTCTTGGACATCCGCAGTTGAGAGGATAACTAAAATAAACTTATTTGGCTATTTCAAAACATGTTAGGCCTCTAATCTTTTTACAGCATATGAATGATTAAAACTACTTTTACGGATTTTATCGGGTTTATTTTTACTTTTTATTTTTAATTCCCGACGTTTCGGGCGCTTTCCTGCACCCATGGTCACGGGGGACTGAGATGACTGACGTCCCGATGTCATTGTTAAACCCGAAGTACCTTCAGCTTTTTTAATTATTGTTTATGGTCCGATCTATGCAAAATGAACTGACTATGTCTTGAGGCCTTGCAGTGGTATGCTTGGATTTAGTTTTAATTTTATTGATTATAGGATCCCAAGCAGTTGGTAGTACCCAGCCTCCTTCTCTATTGAAATTAGGATGTTTTTTAATTTCAATAACCTCACGTATCATCCTTGGTAGGAATCGGTGTTCTTTCGCAAGGATTTGTGGTCTATCAAATCTGATGTAATGGTTGGGGCCGTCTAGGATATGATCACAAACTGCAGACTTCCCGGAATGTTGATGCTTCCCATCAGCTATATGTTCTTTTACGCGGGTCCTAATTGATCTTTTGGTTTGTCCTATATAAGAGAGACCACATTCACAATCAAGCTTGTACACTCCTGCATCTTGTAGAGAAATATGACACTTGACGGATGGTAGGAACTGACTAATCTTCTTCGGCGGCTTGTAGACTGTTCTAATATAATTATTAGAACATTATATATAATTATAAATATAATTGAAGCGAGCTTCTATTAGAACATTCTACAAGCCGCCGAAGAAGATTAGTCAGTTCCTACCATCCGTCAAGTGTCATATTTCTCTACAAGATGCAGGAGTGTACAAGCTTGATTGTGAATGTGGTCTCTCTTATATAGGACAAACCAAAAGATCAATTAGGACCCGCGTAAAAGAACATATAGCTGATGGGAAGCATCAACATTCCGGGAAGTCTGCAGTTTGTGATCATATCCTAGACGGCCCCAACCATTACATCAGATTTGATAGACCACAAATCCTTGCGAAAGAACACCGATTCCTACCAAGGATGATACGTGAGGTTATTGAAATTAAAAAACATCCTAATTTCAATAGAGAAGGAGGCTGGGTACTACCAACTGCTTGGGATCCTATAATCAATAAAATTAAAACTAAATCCAAGCATACCACTGCAAGACCTCAAGACATAGCCAGTTTATTTTGCATAGATCGGACCATAAACAATAATTAAAAAAGCTGAAGGTACTTCGGGTTTAACAATGACATCGGGACGTCAGTCATCTCAGTCCCCCGTGACCATGGGTGCAGGAAAGCGCCCGAAACGTTGGGAATTAAAAATAAAAAGTAAAAATAAACCCGATAAAATCCGTAAAAGTAGTTTTAATCATTCATATGCTGTAAAAAGATTAGAGGCCTAACATGTTTTGAAATAGCCAAATAAGTTTATTTTAGTTATCCTCTCAACTGCGGATGTCCAAGACTTGGACACGAAAATATCTCCGTTGACTGCGGGCGTCCAAGTGTTAGACATTTTTTACCCGCTCTTTTAATGAAGAAACAAAGCATTATGCGCTATATCTAACTCATTCTACCATATGTCAATGTGTACAGGATAAAAAAGGCTAGCATAAAAACACCACAGCTTATACACTTTAGTGGTATATTTTATTTTAATCATTCTTAAATGTCGTCCGTTCCTTGAGTCAGTCATTAGTGTGATTGACGCGCGCTAACAACGAAGTTGTTTGTTATCATTTTGTATTAATTTATATTTATTGTGTGGTGAATTGTGTCAAAACAATGCCTGGGTAAGTAACCTTCTTATTTTTTGCCTCTGTCACTCGACAAATATTACGGTGCATTGGGTATTGTTTACAAAAAACGTTATTTATAACTCTACATCAGCGGGAGTGACCCTTGAGTGGTTTTATGGTTTTTAAAGGAATGAATGAATCTTTATTTCCGTACAAGTGCTGTTAAAGTTTGTTTGCTCAAATAAAGTAAATAATTTTTCAATAAATATGGCACTTACGACTAAAATTTTGATATCGGCATTAAGAGTAGGTACTTATGGAATACTTTATGAGATTTCTAAAACTTAGCAAGACCAAATATATCCATATATAATAACAAATAAAAAAAAATAAAAAAAATATAAAACAATAGATGTATGATTAAAATAAAATAAAATTGAACTATTAAAAAACTTTGTGTCATTGAGAAATATGATAGTTTTAACTTTATTCAATATTTAATTATACTAATTACTTTAAAACTTTATTAAATATATATACTCGTTTATAGGAAATTTCATAGAGAATTCAGAAATGTATACATATTATAGTATTCGATATACCGAAATCAAGATATTTGCGTTTAAACGGATTGGTCCCAATCAGCCGTTCATTTTATTAAACAGCTCCGCAGTCAACGGAGTATTACGGTTAGAGTCTCCGCAGCTGAAAAGTTATTTTAATAGCATAATAGCGGTTACTGACCTAAAGCAACACAGGAGAGGAGAAGATGTAACGTTATTTTCCGATTCCAAACTATTTGTCTCTATTTCCGGGGGAAATCTGCACCACTTTCTCAGATTCCCAAACAAAAATAATTGACTGTCACTACGAAACTCATACATAAGAATTAAAATTATGCATTTACATTAACAAGTTGCTTACCAACGTAGGTGACTGTTGATATGCATTATCGATGAAAAGATGGATATTAAATAAAGATAGGACTTTATTTATTACAATTATAATTACCTGTTAATTAACAAATTAACTTCTTTTGTAAAAAATAAATAAACTGGTTTTGAAATGGACTGATTTTGTATATTACAACGAATAAATTTTTGTGGGTTCACTTTCTTCATTAAAAAGAAATTCTTGTATTAGTATAGAAAGTCAAAACAAAATATCGTAGTTATGGAGAATACTTAGCTCATGAGAGCTTACCAGTTTAACATTTTTTCATAAATTGACGCTTAATAAATTCTGTTTCTTCTACAATAACTTTCATTGTTTTTTCCATTCAGATTAAAAAAATTGTTTCAACCTAGCAACTTTTTTATTTAAAAAAGATTTTAGTTTAGAACCTTTAACTATTTTCTGATAATATAGCTATTACTGCATTTTTCTTATTCTTGGTATAAGTGTAATGGTGGGAATCAAATTATAATCTTCAGATGTTTCTTTAGACTAAACTTAAGAAACAAATAGGCTTTATTATGCTGTTATTATCTTTGTATGCATCTTTCTCAACGTCGATAATAAAATAGTGGAAATTACTATTTGATTAATATGTAACTATCTATTTTAATTAAATTTAAATACTTTTTCAGTAAACTATTAAACTAAAACTTATAAACTGTCAGCGAACCGTGAATAGTGGGAGTAGCCCTAATATCATCGTAGGATGATAGTCTGTCATCTGATTCTGCACTATTTGTACCATTACTTAATGGCGTGTAGTACGTAGTGTCGTAATAAGCGAAAATACCATAATTTTACCTTAAGGTTGACCAACTTGTTTTGTTATTGGGTCCCTTTGCTTAAAATATTAATCATATCGAGAATTTCTGTATTGCACATGAGTAGGTATCAATTTTTTTTAAAATAAAATTAGCATTAGCTCCCTTTCTGGTCGATTGGTGCTTGATCGATGCATTTATGTTGCATCCTTGATACAACTTTAATGACCATTTCCGTGGTATTACGATTAAAACTCTATGTTCCAGAAGCAATCGGTTTGAAAACAGAATTCCAAAATATTTTACGAATCAGATTTTCATATTCAATTAAGTAGGTATCGTTGCTTTTGTACTCTTTTCGTGTTGCCCTTATTGAATGTAAATTATATTAGGTACAATATTCAAAATTTAACTTACACTAATTTCTATAGACAAAAATAACACAGAAATAAAAATTAAACTGTCAAAAAACGAAACGTATAGATAAACTAGATGCGTGAGGCCAAAATCCCGGCACATGAGAAAAAAGAAACATGAAAAATCATACGTGCTATAATTTTATTTTCCGTGTACAATATTTGTAAGGGTCTGATTCCAACTCTGGCCTACTCTTGATAAGTACTGGCTAACTGTAAAATAAAAGTTTTAAATATTTTATATAATAAATTAATTGTAATAAAAGAAATGTATGATTATTTACCGATGACACGATATCCCATGTTTCTTTTTAATCTGTGTGTCGTAATTTTTCCATCCTTTTAACACGCAACTAGGCATATTTATGACAGGCAATCTGTCCTGCGCGCATACCACTGTCAACGGATCGCGTTGGCCCTAACGTACGATTACGAGTTGTTACGAATTATTTGCGCGGTCAGCCCAGTCCTTACGCTAGGAATGTAAAAGACGTGCTTTGAATAAGTAAAAGGATAGTCTGAAAAGTTTCCGACCTCAAAGTGAAGATGGCAGTACTCGTCAACTAAAGTCAGTGAATGTAGTTTTGCATCTATTGACAGTTATGAACAAAAAATTCGAAGGCGAAAAAGATTTGATGTGCTTGTTATTGTGAAAATGAAAGAATTGAGTATCGAGCAGTCATTAAATTTTTCTTTAAAAGCAATACACCTACGTAAATTAAAAATGAGTTGAACTCTGCACCATCGTTTATCACAGTAAAGTTTTGGGCAGATGAATTTAAACGTAGCCATGAGAGCTTAGGAGAAGTTCACCAAATGGTGCTATACGACTGCCAAATTATATTGAATAGATAGCAGAAGCGAATAAAATGTTCAAAGAACGTGCTTGTTACATATTTAATCAAGATTTAAAGATGAGAAAGCTGTCATCGCGTTAGGTTACATGGTTGCTCACGATAGACCAAAAACGTGTTCGAATAAACTTTTCCAACGCTCTGTTGGCGCTGTTTAGGCGAAATAAATCCTATTTCAGCGTCGACTAATTAATGTAGATGAAACTTGGATACACCATTATACGACTGAAACATACATATTTTCTGGGATTTTGTTTTCACGAAGGAATTACTGACGTTGTGTCGAGTAACTGGTATTCCTAGTAGGTGCTTGTTTCTGGTACCTATAATTATATTTAGACAATTTCAGTTTTCGTGGGGTTTTTCTTGGAGAAGTCTGTCAATTCCAGTGAAGTGACGGAGACGCTTTGGATTGATGCGCTCGTATGATTGACCTGTAGCTGCTGGGTCGGATGCACGTTTTCACAGGTTTTGGGATTCCTATTACGTCTGCTTTTTTACATATATCGGTGAAGGAGAAGCTTGAGAGAAGCACGTTAAAATTCCTACATTGAGGTAAATCAGTGGTGCCGGAAGAGATTTGATCACCTTGTTGCTGATACCGTCTGGTTCAGGGGTTGATTTATTCTTAAGACATTTAATGGTTCGTCGTTAACAGTCAATCAGTGTAAGAATCACAGTAAATCAAATAGATGCTATTCTTAAAAATATGAAGCGTGGAAAATCTCCAGGACACGACAGGCTTGATAGGCAGGATTTGATATATGCAGGTATTCATTAAACAAGGGTGCTGGCATTGTTTTTTAATATTTGTTTATCGCATATGCATTTGCCAGCAAACCTTATGAAGACTATGGTGGTACCGATTATAAAAAATAAAACGGGGGACGCGGCAGACGTGTCTAATTACAGGCCGATATCACTAGCTACCATAATCGCGAAAGTGCTTGACAGTCTGCTTGATAAATATCTGCAGAACACACATCTCCTTGCATGATGCACAATTTGGTTTTCGACAAAAACTATCAACAGAGAGTGCAATTTTCTGTCTCAAGCAGACGGTCAAGGCAGACGGCAGAAGGTCAATACACGACCAGAAGAACCCCTGTGTATGTATGCTTCTTGGATTTATCCAAAGCATTCGATTTGGTGTCTTATAGGGTATTATGGCGAAAGCTGCGAGAAGAGAGTGACATACCTGAAGAGATTATCACTATGTTCCACACAAACGAATTACGTTAGATGGGGCACAGGTATGTCAGATGAATACGGATTAGAGTGTGGGGTAAGGCAGGGTGGATTAAGCTCTCCTACCTTATTTAATTTATATCTTAATGGGTTGATCGCTGAGCTCAACAGCACTGATATTGGGTGTTCAATAGACGGAGTCAATATAAATAACATAAGTTACGCGGACGATATGATGAAATCCTGGCTAGCAGACTTACTATACACACCGGCACAATTAGCGGAACGGAAAATATAAGTGAGACTATGAGATAATGATGCATATATTTGACGAAAATGTAATTAGACACAAAATAACAAATCGATTAACATCTTTTAACAACGACTTTGAAAAGTCTTCGTTATTTTTTAATGAAAAATAAAGAAATTTGAAATGAGTGAAAATTTTAGATGATTATGAACCATCACAAAAAATAAAAAAAAGTAATCATTAAATGATTTAACAATAAAATTAAACCAAAATTAATAACGAGTGTTTCCGCCTCTTGCTCTGATTACGGTTTCCATTTGTCTGGGCATACTACAGATTATGTTATCGATGATTTCTTGAAGCAACCGCTCCCACTCCTCAAGTAATGCGTTTCCAAGTTCATTCAGATTGTCGGCGAGTGGCATTCTGGATTTAACCCTTCTTTTTAGCAAGTCCCAGACATGCTCTATCGGATTCATATCGGGGGAATTTGCTGGCCACTGCATCACCGGTATACCTACGTGGCTCAGATATGCCTGTACCGATTGTGCACTATGAGCACGAGCATTATCTTGCATTAGAATAAAGTCGTCACCAATAAATGGGGCAAATGGTACAACATGTTCTTCTAAAATGTCTCTGATGTATCGATCTGCTGTCATGGTCCCTCCTGTGATTATCACTAACTCCGTGCGAGCTCCCAAACATATCCCTCCCCAAACCATAATCGAGCCGACACCATAAGCCACTGTGTGTTCAAAATTAGACTGTATGTGGCGTTCTCCTTTGCGTCTCCATATTCGCTGTCTCCCATCGATCTGTTTTTAAAAAACTCTGTCTGTCTGTTTCAGTAAAGAGAACCTGCTGTCATTCGTTCAAATCCCAATGACGATGTTCTCGCGCATAGCTTAATCGGTTTACGCGGTGACGTCTCTCAAGTTTTGGGCCTTAGGCAGGTATATACGACCCTAAACCAAATTCTTCAAATCTCCTGCAAACTGTACGCTCACTTACTCGTACTCCTCGTACGTCTTCCAGTTCATTTCGAGTTTATACAGCTGTTAATCGCGTATTCCTACGAACTCCAAGTTGTAAAAAACTGTCATCTCGCCTCGATGTACATCTTTTTCTACCTTGAACTCTCCTCACAAGAGAATTAGACGATCTGTACCGCTGGATGCTGCGATGAATCGTTGATACTGGTCGACGAAGCCTTGAGGCAATCGATCTGTAGGTATGGCCATTTCTTCTCATTTCATCAGCCCTAATGATTTCCAGTGGTGTTATGTCAGGCATAATAAAGAGCTTTTAATAAACAAGATTGCCTATAGAATAACAAATTTATAAAAAACCATTAAGTGCAATTTTTCAAAAAAATTACAATTACGTAGTTATTACTCGAACAAGTTGACAAAACCTATTGTTCGGGAAAATAAAACAAATGAATGAAAAAAGTGTATGTCATCTAATTTTCTATTTTAAAATTTGACAATAAATTAAAAAAATATCATAACTGGCCAGTTCCTCAAGTAAAAGATTTTAGAATCCTGCTTTTTTGTGTTCCGCTAATTGTGCCAGTGTGCATATAATAAATCCTATTCAGATTGTAATTGGACGAAAAAACAAACCCCAGCAAATTAATCCACTCCTTTGATGTACACATTTGGAAAATAAATTACAATTTTATGTAAAATAATATAGTATGCATATCACAACACAATTTAATAAGGTAATCATATTTGTAAGCAAAGTGAATATTATTCATCTAGTCAGGGCCGGACATGGGATGAATAAATTCTAAAACAAAGTGAGCTGCTTATCGTTCTTATAAATATTCTTTAGAAACTATTTTTAAATTGTGAGCAACTTCAAACCAACCGTATTATTTCAGTAGTATTAAAGTAAAAATTAAATTAACGCTTGCAATTTAATTGACTACGAGCTGCTAATTAATATTACCATACCGTGTAGTGACTGTGTAAAAACATCAACTACTTAACCCATGTCGGCTCGTGGGTGTCGTGAGAGGTGTCAGAGGGAAATAAACCAGGAGATGGATCAGCATCTTTCTTATAAAAACTATTATGTAAAAATAAAACCAAAATCCAGCAGTGGCTGTTAATGTCACAGTATGCGAGCAACGCATGTTCGATTCTCGCAGGCATCATTGAAAAATTAAATTGCAATTAACCCGGCGTGAGTGAGGTCGGGTATGTGATACCCGAGAAGTTTTTAAACGCAGATTATTTAATGTTACTGTTGCCATGCGAGTCCTGTCGTTTCAGTAGCTGGAGGTAAGGATGCGAGAGGCGGGGTACAGTATCGAGTTTAGTGTTGCGCCGGCGGCGACGGTAGATATATTATTTATAGTATTTTATGATTTATTTTTAGATTTTTCAAGATGTCTTATGAAAGAAATGAACGTCGGCTATAAGAAATATTAGAAAACTGCTCAAGTGCTAGCTCCTGTGATTCCGAGAGCGAAGAAGAGATTGATAACGTTTCTCAGAGAAGTGAAGAAAGTGATTCCGAACAAGAGGGTATTTTGGATAATTTGGAAGAGCCGGAATCTGTGCCGGCGTCTAATAGTCAGTCAACTGAGGTACTTGGAACTTCTTATATATCCAAAGATGGCACAAAATGGTCAAAAGATTGTCCTAGACATAGCGTTTGAGTTCGATCTGAGAATATAATTACTAATGCTATAGGCGTAAAAGATACTGCAAAACTTGCTAAAACTGAGATTGAAACTTGGAGTCTCTTTATAACAGACAGGATGTTGAATACCGTACTACCATGCACAAATATTCAAATAAAGGATAAAAGGGAAAAACATTCAAAAAATAATGAGCAGTATCACATGAAAGATATAACTTTGGAGGATTTGAAGGCATTTATAGGACTTTTGTATATAGCTGGCCTAAATCGCTCAAATAGACAAAACCTGAACGATTTGTGGCGTTTTCGGACTACAATGTCACTGCAGAGGTTTTACTTCCTTCAAAATTGTTTGAGATTCGATGATAAAAACACTGGGGACCAAAGAAAAAAGAGTGACAATCTAGCTGCAATAAGGAACATTTTCGAAAAATTTGTTGTAAATATTCAAAAACATTATGTGCCTTCCGAGAATCTTTTATTGATGAGATGTTGTTATCTTTCCGAGGGCGATGTCTTTTCCGCGTATACATTCCCAACAAACCAGCCAAATATGTCTTGTACATGCGGAGAAGTTTTACATTCTCAAACTGGAAATATACGCAGGAAAACAACCACCAGGACCTTACCAACTGAGTAACAAAGCGTTTGACATTGTGAGCCGGTGAGTGGAGCCAATAACAAAAACGAACAGGAACATGACATTCGATAACTGGTTTACTAGTTATCCACTTATGATTCATCTTTTGAAAGACCATTCATTAACTTCTGTCGGCACAGTCCGTAAAAACAAGAAAAGTGTACCTGAGATCTTCAAAAAGGGAACAGAAGTCAATAGCTCTCGATTCGGGTTCCAAAACGATATTACTTTGGTGTCCTATGTACCTAAAAAAAATAAAGTTGTGCTGGTTATGTCAACTTTACACCATGACAAGAATATAGAAGAATCGACAGGGGATAAAAGAAAATCGGAAATGATTACTTACTATAATAAAACTAAAGCCGGAGTCGATGTCGCAGATGAACTGAGTGCCACTTATGATGTTTCACGCAATAGCAAACGTTGGCCCATGACGATTTTTATGGTATACTCAATATGGCTGCCATAAATGGTATCGTAATTTTCAGAGAAAATAACACGACTGACAAAACACGCATGAAGCGCCGAGACTACATTCGTAATTTAGGTTTGAATCTAATAAATGATAGTCTTTGGAACAGGCAACAGAACGTACATATTCCAAGGGAAACACGAAAGAGGATTGCCGATCATTTAAGGGAACCCTCACCACCATTTCCAAAACAAATGCCTGGTAAATATGTAATATGTGGTGAGTGTACTCAGAAAAAAGACAGAAAAACAAAACATTGCTGTACAAAATATGAGAAGCCAATATGTATGGAACACGCGATTTTTATGTGCGGAAATTGTGCTGATTTGTAGGTGTAACTTTGGTGCTCTTTTACATGATTTCACAAGACTTTTTAGTGGAACTTTCAAGAGGAACAGGCCCGCCGACAGGAGGAACAGGCCCGTCGGTTGGAAGATTAGCAGGCGGAACAGGCTCGTCGGTCGGAAGAGCAGATGCTGCCCATGAAGGACCTTCATGCTACATTTGGGAAAGAGATAAGGGAGGTGAAGGTAAGGGTTGCTCAACACGACAACCGCCTGTAGGAAGCTGAAACCCAAATCAAGAAAGCTGAAACCCGAATCGACCAAGTAAACAATCGGGTTGACAACGTAATGGCTGACATGAAGAAATCACTGGACGAACTCAATGGAGCTACAGCTCCCGTAGTAGCTACAACACCTTCGCTACGTGGGTTCGAGGTGCCACCGTTCGACGGTACCTCTTCCTGGTCAGCCTACAAAATTCAGTTCGAGGCTGTTATGAAGGCGAACGGCTGGAATAAAAGTCAGGCCATGACTGCTCTCACACTAGGCCTGCGCGACCAGGCCTTAACAGTTCTGGAAGCTCTCGGTGAGGAAGTGACTTATGAGCAACTCCTTGAGGCATTGGAGGCAAGATATGGCGACGCTCACCTGGAACACGTCTTTCGTGCGCAGCTTAAATATCGCGTGCAGCGCAACAACAAAAACCTGCAGCAGTGGGCTCTAGAGGTGGAGAAGCTGGTGCGAAAAGCATACCGGTCTGTACCTGCGCTGAAGGGAACCTGGTGCAAACATTCATCGACGGCATCCGCGACCTGGAAGTCAGAGCTGCTGTGAGGCTCGGGGACCACGAGACGCTTAAGGACGCCTTGGCCCATGCGCTGAAAGTGGAAGCCGTGCGGCAGGATCATCATTCCCATCGCGTCAAGGAGGTTGCAGCAGCTACAGTTCGCGACCGCAACAAATGATACAGCCCAAGGTGCTATGGCTGTGGGGAAAAGGGCCATCTTCGACCCAGCTGCCCTAAGCGAACCGTGGAAAAGAGAGTTGATCGATCTCGAGAGGGTAGTGCAGCTAACGGCACCGCCTGGCGGCGACAGGAGCATCGTTCACCTCACGCTAGGGAGGTTACAGCAGTTACGGTTCGCGACCACAATAAAAGATACAGCCCTAGGTGCTATAGCTGTGGGGAAAGAGGCCATCTTCGGTCCAGCTATTCTAAGCACACCCTAAGAAGGGAAGGTGAACGGTCTCAGAAAGGAAGTGCGGCTAACAGCACCGCCCAGCAGCAGCAGGAATACGACTTTACTATCAGACAGTGCAGCGGGAAATCTCACGGCAACGCAGATGCATTGTCAAGAAGACCTTGTCCTGAAGATTGCAACCATTGTAGTAGGCAAGAGAGTAAGGAAGTGGTATCCGTGAGGATGCTCAGGACAGACCACCTCAGCAACGGGTGGAAGGACAGCCTACGACATGCACAGCAGGAAGATCCGGACATCAAGCCGATTCTGGGATGGATGAAGGCCCGTGCTACCAAGCCTAAGTGGAGGGACGTCTCAGCGATGAGTTCGACCACGAAAAGCTATTGGGCCCAACGGGACAACTTGCTGCTTCAGTCCTGTGCCGTAAATGGGACAATGGTCGAGGAGACAGCTGTCGTTTGCAAATGGTTGTCCCTAAAGCTAAAGTGCCGAATGTTCTACAGCTGTGCCATAATGGTCGTTCAAGAGTCCATCTGGGAGGTAAACGAACTCTACTGAAGGTCCGAGAACAGTTTTACTGGGTCCATTATCGTGACGATGTCGAGGATTGGTGTCGTACATGTACAAGTTGTGCGGCTATGAGGGGACCTCAGACACGGAGTAGAGGAGCGTCGAAATTGTACAATGTTGGTGCACCACGGGATAGGACATCCCTTGACATTGTGGAGCCGTTACAGAAAAGCGCAAGAAGGACTCCTAAGATCGTCCGTGTGGATCGCCTGGCGCGCTATTATGGGGCCGATAATGCTCGGGACGAGCATGTCTTAGAAGGGGGCAGTGTTACGCGCTCCAGTCGACGATACTAGCGCCATCTAGTGTCAGGAACGAGAGCGAGGGGAGCTTTGCAGAAAATGACATCACAAATCTCTCAACCGACAGCGCCATCCGAAGAACTAAGTATCTAGAAAATCTATACTCGCACACTCATCCCTTTGCGCGCATTTACTTGAATATTCGGGATGCTTCTTTGCTAATTTAAATAAATAGGCGCTGCAAGATGCGATCGAGGCAGAGTTGAACTCGGCGACACCAGCGAAGCTTCGGAGCGGAATTAAGTGAATTAGTGTGTTTAATTATTAGTGTTTTAAGTTTTAATTTGTGTAAAGTACACAAATTAAAACATAATATATACAAACTACTAGTAAATAAATATACATATATGATCTATCCTTACATATATAAAAATATATAAATAAATAGATATACATACAAGTATATATATATTTAAATACATACATAATTAGTATATACAAATGACTATGAACATATACGTCTGTTTGGCAATACATATTAAATAGATGATTCATGTAAAATGCATTGTCTTTAAGAAATGATCACGGACCAACTTTTTAAAAGCGTACTTATTGGGAGCTTTTCTGATGTCATCGGGCAAGGAGTTCCAAAGGCGTGTAGCCTGAACTGTGAAGGAGTTACCATAGAACTCGGTGAAGTGAACTGGAGTACAGATTTTGTTGTTAGAAGAAGAGCGTAGGACCCTATCATGAGATGAAGAAAGATAATGAAATTTACTCTTAAGATAAGATGGGGAAGATGGATCATTTAATATGGAAAAAAGTACAAGTAATATTCTGGAGTTGCGCCTCTGCCGGATTGTAAGCCAATTTAGCTTAGATCTGTATTGAGAAATATGATCATACTTACGAAGCCCAAAGATAAATCTTATACAGTTATTGAGTATGCGTTCCAGCTTGTTCAGGATTCCCTATGTTCAACAGTGGACTTTTTTATTTATTGTGATAAGTAACAAAATATAGATAAAAGTATGAATGGAGACAAAATTTAATATAGAGAAAATATATTTTATTCAAATGCCAAGGTCGTTTGAACAAGATTTAAAAAACTTATATATGTCTAGATTAAGCTCGATCATTGCTTGGGTTAAGAATCAAATTTATCTTTCATCATCATCATAATTGTAGCTCATTACACGTTTGCTGCTGAACATAGGCCTTCCCCAGCGAATTTTATTATTTTCTTATTTTTTTATTTATTTATTACACAAAAATTATGACATCATTACAGTTATTAAACCAATGCGATGATATAACTAACCTAAATATAAGAAAACTGCTTACTAATAAATAATGATATCAAGTATGAAATCTATCAAACTGATCGTAAAATAAAATACTAATTAAAAACATTACAATTTTCAACGCATTTGTATGCTGCATGCTGTCAATTTCCAGTGAGATGATATTAACATAGCACGTGACAATAGTGCATTCCTGCTTTGGAATGCACTATTGTCACTTCATCCTAGCAGCGGGCATGAGGAGGAATGCATTCTGCACGCATCCATCGACTTACTGCATCTCGTTACCAGGGTATCACTCCGTCTAGTAAGCTGTAGGCCACCCTTCACTTCGCTTACCGTTACAAACCTGCCACTCGAGAACCTTTTTCCCGATCAGATGTCTCGCACTTTTAACGCCGCTTACTGTCACCGGATTTTACGTAAATGAGATCATTTACATCCATCTAGTGGAGGGTGTAAGATGTTTTCAATAGATTTTCTGTTATTTCTCAAGTCGCCTTCAACGACACCCACGGGATAAAATGTAGTGATGTTTTTTTTTTACCCAGGCCTGGTTCCATCCTTCCATTTTATTTACTAATATTAAATCTTATATTGAAACTACCTTAAGGATTTTCTACATAATAAAAAATTATGCGTGATTACTTCCCCACCTGATATTTAAGGGAATTTTCGCGGCGTATGAAAAAAAACGTTTTCCCTTTTTAAGCAAGATTATTCCGAACCACGATCCTCGAATATAACATTGCTGTTCTCAGGGAGATAAATTTTTAAATCACAAGTTTATATATTCTAAATGAAATTTACTAAGGTTTTTGCTCCTATGTAATTTAAATTTTTATACAATTTAAAATTATAAAGATTGAACAAGTTTATTTTATATTTTTTATTATTTTGTATATATACCCTCCCAGAGCCGTGGTAGTTTAGAGGCTCAGCGTTCACTGTAAATTGTATAGCATGATAGTAGACCTTGTTCGATATCCACCCGGCATCTAAGAAATTGTTGAATTTTATGTGGTGATTTACCACGTACTTCAGCTTTGAAGAAAAATATTGTGAGAACACCGGCATGTCTGCTAAGTTTAAAAAATATATTGCGAAGAAATGTTAACACCACGAACACTCAATAGTACAGCGTGGTGGCCTGTGCCTACCAGTAAGAAGTATATAGGCTGTAACGTTTTTATATTTTTGCAACTTCCTAACTTGTCACTTCATCTAGTGTTCTGCCTATTGGTGCAAGGTTGTCACTCGAGAACCTTTCTGCGCCATCGATTTTCGGTTTTTCGAGCTATATGGTAGAAATAATAAAAGCAGCAGTAAAATTGCTTTACCAAACGTGGAATGGACAATGACGAATTAATATGTGATGGAATTATTAAGCTTCTACATAAGTCACGATTACATATATCAATAAAATAAATTACTTTGTCTTATCTAATCAAGCTTACGGCATATCGAACTCTGGAAAAAATCATCATACACAATTCAAAACTTAATTGACTACTAGTTGTTGTAGTCGTTACGATTCTTCTGTTAAGACAGGCATTCAAAAAACTCGTCTATAAATACTAATGAGTTCTTTAAGGATTTCCTGTATGCTAGTAATTACCATATGTACACATATATGAAAATCATATTGACTAGTTTTTGTTGTAACGATTTGCCAATGAAGGCGTTTTATAACATACAGCCTAGTCTGATGTGTATTTTTTAAACTGGAATATCCTTAATTTCTGACTTTCAGATGTAGTATGACCCAGGAAAAAATATTCAAGATTTTAAACTCTATATTTTTACATATTTTGTATTTGTAGAAAGCTTGCAAGAAAAAAAAGTTACATAAAATTTGCTTGGGAGTTCGCCATTGTCCGTTGGGAATTATCCCCACTGAGAGATATTATTTAGGAGAAGATTATGTTCAGCAGTTTGATGAGCTGTAATGAATTAATGGAAATTGTTTAAGGCACTTTTAATTGATTCTAATCAATAAACAAACTAGTAATTGTTATCATTCATTTATATAATTGACCTTAATATATGGTAGTAAAAGTTGCGTATGCCAGAAAAATAACGAGAGTAGCCTAAATGCCGTAGGAACGCGGACTTTAAGGAGTATGTTAGTACTGATTCACAAAGACAGGGTGAGAAGTTGTGTGATAACAGGAAAGTGTAATTTGCAAGATGATATTCTGAATAGGAACAACGCAATAGGTTTTAAGAAAGGAATAATTCGGAGTTTTGTCATGTAGGAGGAATGAATGAGGAAAATGTGACGGCACAAATGTTTGTTGCAGAAGTGAACGGCAAAATTGGCAAGGTGCACCCTAGTTAAAAGTTAATCGAGCAAATTGTTCAAATTAATAGTATCCTTAAACAACGAGAATGTATGCGTAGGTATACTGACGCAAAGAAAGCGAGAAGTGTAAGATTTCTGCCAAATGGTCAATAAAACAAATGACATAGTAATAACAAATAGTCTGTAGTCTTAGCCTTTCCCTCTGAGTTACAGCCGTGAGTGTTTATGTTATGTTATAATTTACACGTTTACTGAATGTTTTATCAAGCATATCGCTCTACATACATTTAGTTAATTGTCCCAAAAGAACAATATTCTCATAGATATTGTTACGCGCTCAAGTCGACGATATACTAGCGCCATCTAGTGTCAGGAACGAGAGCGAGTAGAGCGTTGCAGAAAATGACATCACAAGTCTCTCAACCGACAGCGCCATCCGAAGAACTAAGTTTCTAGAAAATCTATACTCGCAAACTCGTCCCTTTGCGCGCATTTACTTGAATATTCGGGATGCTTCTTTGCTAATTTAAATAAATAGGCGCTGCAAGATGCGATCGAGATAGTATTGAATTGGCGATACGAGCGAAGCTTCGGAGCGGAATTAAGTGAATTACTGTATTTAATTATTAGTGTTTTAAGTTTTAATTTGTGTAAAGTAAATTAAAGTGTTAATTTAGGTAATTTTATCGGCAATTTTTATTGTCACGAACCTCAAGCTCGTAACAATTGGTGTCAGAAGTGGGATAAAATCATGCCGATTTTACCTAAGGAGGAAACGGAGCGTGTCCGTACCCGAAGTCAACGCCAGCAGGAGACGGACCAACGAAGATTTGGTGGTGCAACGCCGCAGACTACGGAGGGCCAGCCGCCGGCTGCAGGCCCGTCACTAGCTCCTACATCTGAAGCACCTGACTTAGGTGCTCTGATAGTGATGCTGCAGGAGCAGGCTCGCCGACAGGAGGAACAGGCTCGCCCACAGGAGGAACAGGCTCGCCGACAGGAGGAACAGGCCCGTCGGTTGGAAGAGCAGCTGCGGTGCGGACAAGAGGAACAGGTCCGTCGTTTGGAAGAGCAGCTGCGGGGCGGACAAGAGGAACAGGCCAGTCGGTTGGAAGAGCAGATGCTCCTCATGAAGGACCTTCACGCTACCTTCGGGAAGGAGATAAAGGAGGTGAAGGATAGGGTTGCTCAGCATGACAACCGCCTGTCGGAAGCTGAAACCCAAATCGCTAAAGCTGAAAACCGAATCGAAAAAGCTGAAACCCGAATCGACCAAGTAAACAATCGGGTTGACAACGTAATGGCTGAAATGAAGAAATCACTGGACGAACTCAAACTTGGAGATGGAGCTACAGCTCCCGTAGTAGCTACAACACCTTCGCTACGTGGGTTCAAGGTGCCACCATTCGACGGTACCTCTTCCTGGTCAGCCTACAAAATCCAGTTCGAAGCTGTTATGAAGGCGAACGGCTGGAATAAAAATCAGGCCATGACTGCTCTCACACTAGGCCTGCGTGATCAGGCCTTAACAGTTCTGGAAGCTCTCGGTGAGGAAGTGACTTATGAGCAACTCCTTGAGGCACTGGAGGCGAGATATGGCGACGCTCACCTGGAACACGTCTTTCGTCCGCAGCTTAAAGATCGTGTGCAGCGCATCAACGAAAACCTGCAGCAGTGAGCTCTAAAAGTGGAGAAGCTGGTGCGAAAAGCATACCGGTCTGTACCTGCGCTCATTGAAGGGAACCTGGTGCAGGCATACATCGACGGCAGCATCCGCGGTGCATGGTGCAGGCATCCGCGACCTGGAAGTCAGAGCTGCTGTGAGGCTCGGGCACCACAAGACGCTTAAGGACGCCTTGGCCCATGCACTGGAGGTGGAAGCCGTGCGGCAGGATCATCGTTCCCATCGCGTCAGGGAGGTTGCAGCAGCTACAGTTCGCGACCGCAACAGAGGATACAGCCCTAGGTGCTATGGCTGTGGGGAAAAGGGCCATCTTCGATCCAGCTGCCCTAAGCGAACCCTATAAAGGGACGGTGAACGATCTCAGGAGGGTAGTGCGGCCAACAGCACCGCCCAGCAGCAGCAGGGAAACGAGTAAAAGCCAGAACTGCGGGGCGGGTGCTGGCTGATGTTAAAAGAGCCCCAAGGATCTCGATCTCACAAACCCATGATGGGAACAGTCTAATCATCAAGGGCGAGGTCAACGGAATGCCGTGTAAACTGACCATAGACACTGGAGCCTCTCGTACGGTTGTTAGTTCCCAACTTATAAGTCAGTTCCTTGGGGACTTCGCACACAACCTAGAACGCATTAATTTGGTAACAGCCACCGGTCAGCGTATACCCGTCCGTGGAGAGAAGGAGATGGAGTTGAAGCTAGGCAACGTGATCTACCTGCATAATGTCATCGTGGCTGATATAATGGACGACTGCATCCTAGGCCTAGACTTTATGAGGAATAATTGTTGTGAGATCGACGTTAAGCAAGGTGTTTTGAAATGTGGACAGGAGGAACTTTGTATGGAAGGTGCGTTACCAGGGAACGTGTACAGCATTAGGAAGATTTTTCTTTCGCCTAGATCGGAAACGATTGTTCCGGTTAGTCTTACTCGAAACGCTGGGCAAGCTCACCGTTGTGTACTTGTGGAAAGGGTAAATAATGACCTTCCATGGAAAGTAGCTCGAACCTTGGTCAGGACCACTGACATCTCAGGAGTACGTGTGCTGAACCTTTGCGACTGGGAACAGATTATAGAAAAAGGCACACTGATTGGTACTTGTGAGGAAGTGGATTGGTTACGTCGGTGCCAATATCTATCGAGTGGGACCCCCAGCAAGGATTCAGAAACGAGAGTGACCACACTTTTGGAAGACGGTCGCAGTGTTCTCTCCCCGAACGAATTGGTCAAGGCGAAGAAGTTGTTACTCAAGTACGCCGATGTGTTCTCGTCAAACGATGCTGAGATAGGAAAGACTGGCTTAGTTCAACACAAAATAAACACAGGAGAAAAATTGCCTATCCGTCAGCGGCCAAGAAGATTGCCAGTAGCACGTGAAAAGGAAGTGGAAACCATGATTGAAGGAATAGTGAAGAATAGTGTTATTGAACCTTCCTCTAGTCCATGGTGTTCACCAGTGGTGCTGGTGAAGAAGAAGGATGGCAGCATGCGGTTTTGTGTTGACTACCGCCATCTGAACGACGTTACGAAGAAGGACAGCTATCACTTGCCAAGAATTGATGACACGCTGGACATGCTTACAGGAGTAAAGTGGTTTAGCACGCTGGATCTAAAAAGTGGCTACTGGCAAGTTGAAATTGACCCTTAGGACAAGGAGAAAACTGCGTTCTCGACGGGAAAGGGTATGTGGCAATTTAAAGTAATGCCGTTGTGCAATGCTCCAGCAACGTTTGAAAGGCTGATGGAGCTTGTACTTACTGGGCTAATTGGCGATGCCTGTCTGGTCTACTTGGATAACATCATCATCGTGGGCCGTACGTTTGAGGAACACCTTCAGAACCTGGAACGCGTGTTCAAGAAGATTCAGAGTGCCAACCTCAAGTTGAGTCCCAAGAAATGTTCACTATTCAAACGACAAGTTAACTTTTTAGGGTATGTAGTGTCGGAAGAAGGTATCCGTACGGATCCGGAGAAAATCGCCGCTGTCAAGGGTTGGCCGGTTCCAAAAGACAGGACGCAGGTTAGAGCATTTTTGGGTTTGTGCTCCTATTATCGGCGATTTGTGAAGAACTTTGCAGATATAGTCAAACCTCTGCACAAGCTAACCGAGGAGAAGCGACATTTCTGCTGGGATGAAAGTTGCAATATCGCATTCCAGGAGCTCAAGGACCGTCTGTGCAAAACACCTATTTTGGGCTACCCTGATGCAAGCAAAGAATTTATAGTTGACACAGACGCAAGTGATATAGGACTTGGCGGTGTGTTGTCTCAACGTAATGGTGACCAAGAGGTCGTGATAGCGTACTTCAGCAAGTCGTTGTCAAAACCGGAAAGGAACTACTGTGTCACAAGACGCGAATTGCTAGCTGTGGTAAAGTCGTTGCAGAATTTTAGCAAATATCTTCTGGGGCGAAAATTTCACTTACGAACTGACCATGCTGCACTAAAATGGCTATTGCAGTTTAAAAATCCAGAAGGACAAGTTGCGAGGTGTGTTGAACTACTGCAGGAATACGACTTTGAGATCGAACATCGCAACGGGAAATCTCATGGCAACGCAGATGCATTGTCAAGAAGACCTTGTCCTGAAGATTGCAAACATTGTACTAGGCAAGAGAGTAAGGAAGTGGTATCCGTGAGGATGCTCAGGGCAGACCACCTCAGCAACGAGTGGAGGGACAGCTTACAACGTGCACAGCAGGAAGACATCAAGCCGATCCTGGAATGGATGAAGGCCAGTGCTCCCAAGCCCAAGTGGAGCGACGTCTCAGCGTTGAGTTCGACCACTAAAAACTATTGGGCCCAGTGGGACAGCTTGCTGCTTCAGGATGGAGTTCTGTGCCGTAAATGGGAAAATGTTCGGGGAGACAGCTGTCATTTACAAATGGTTGTCCCTAAAGCTAAAGTACCGGATGTTCTACAGCTGTACCATAATGATTATTCAGGAGGCGATCTGAGAGTTAAACGAACTCTACTGAAGATCCGAGAACGGTTTTACTGGGTCCACTGTCGAAACGATGTCGAGGACTGGTGTCGCAAATGTACAAGTTGTGCGGCTGTAAAGGGACCTCAGACTCGTAGTAGAGGTGCATTGAAGTTGTACAATGTTGGTGCACCATGGGAGAGAATAGCCATTGACGTGGCGGTGCCGTTTCCGGAGAGTGAAAGCGATAACAAGTATTTCATGGTTGTGATGTATTACTTCACTAAGTGGCCAGAAGTCTTCGCCATTCCAAATCAAGAAGCTTCAACAGTTGCAGATAAACTAGTTAATGAAGTCTTCTGTCGTTTTGGAGTACCTTTAGAGATTCACAGCGATCAAGGAAGGAATTTTGAGTCTCAAATATTCCAGGAAACTTGCCGAGTTATGGGTACTCATATAACAAGAACGACTTCTTATCACCCGCAATCTTATGGAATAGTGGAACGATTTAATCAGACATTGGAGAGGTACCTAGCAAAAGTTGTAGACAATCGGCAACGAGATTGGGACAAGCACATACAACCGTTTTTGTTGTCATATCGAAGTTCTGTTCACGAAAGTACAGCAGTGACACCAGCTTTCGCAAACTTTGGAAGAGAATTACGGCTGCCTGCAGACCTGATCACCGGGATAGCATCTGATGCCCCACGCGGTATAACCGATTATGCAAATGACTTGCGGAACAAAATGAATGACATTTATGAGCACGTCAGACAATCGGGCCAGCAAATGTGTGAGAAAATGAAAACCCGGTACGACCGCAAAATGAACAATAAAGGGTTCAACGAAGGTTCATTAGTGTGGTTGCACAATCCAGTCCGCAGCAAAGGGAAACCTCCTAAGCTTCAAGCTAAATGGAACGGCCCGTACCGGATTGTAACCAGGATCAACGATGTGACCTACCGGATACAGAAAGGCGCAAGAGGGACTCCTAAGATCGTCCATGTGGATCGCTTTGCGCGTTATTATGGGGCCGATAATGCTCGGCACGAGCATGTCTTAGGAGGGGGCAGTGTTACGCGCTCAAGTCGACGATATACTAGCGCCATCTAGTGTCAGGAACGAGAGCGAGTAGAGCGTTGCAGAAAATGACATCACAAATCTCTCAACCGACAGCGCCATCCGAAGAACTAAGTTTCTAGAAAATCCATACTCGCAGTGTGCGAGTATAGATTCCCTTTTCGTTTTTTCGTTTATCGTATTATTCGTCCCTTTGCGCGCATTTACTTGAATATTCGGGATGCTTCTTTGCTAATTTAAATAAATAGGCGCTGCAAGATGCGATCGAGGTAGTATTGAATTAGCGATACGAGCGAAGTTTCGGAGCGGAATTAAGTGAATTAGTGTGTTTAATTATTTATATATTATTTTAAGTTTTTATTTGTGTAAAATAAATTAAAGTGTTAATTTAGGTAATTTTATCGGCAATTTTTATTGTCACGAACCTCAAGCTCGTAACAATATGATAGATTAACACCTATTTCTGGTTATTACTTATTTAGTTATTTCTTACTAGTTATTTCTTTCTATACATTAAGTTACGAAGTAGGACGAAAAATGTAAGATTAATAAATTTTCTAGCTTCAGTGGGGAAACACAAGAGATAAGACAGAATATTTGGAACGGCTGTAAAGGAATAAAAGTTTCTTCTAAAAGCACAAAAATATTCTAAGTCTTTATACAAGTTAATGTTAAAGGGGACTATTTGCAAGTTCCTTTTGACATTATTTTCAATAACAACTGCTGAATTGAATTTAATGAAAATTCAATTAGGTGTTCAACAAGCAATAACGCGGTCCAATGAAATTAGCTTGGGGTAACAATGATATATATCATCGTCCCGCGTACAAAATATCGACCATGAGAAAAGAAATCATGAACGAACTATATACATACAAGTATTTACATTTCAGAAGGAGTAAAATCAAACTCTAGAGAACTTAAAAAGAATTATTAACCTTAAAATGTAAAAACGATAATTTAAAAATTATATATATTATAGAAGAAGTGGAGAGTAAACATTAGATTCACATGATGGTAAGTATCGAACGACGACCGTGGAATTGAATGGCTGATTCTTCAAGGTCCCTAAGTTGCATAGGTTCGGAAAACCGTACTATGACTAACTTGATAAAATTCTTCATATATTTACCCATGAAATGACTTAATTTGGAGAATTATTCCTACTGCAACAGTGGATCTGTTGCAGTAGGAATAATTCTCCGTAATGACTACGCTTCACGGGAAAACCGATATACATTTTAAATTTATTCATTTAGGTATAAATATAGAAACAATAAAGAAATATAGAACTTGATAATAAGCTGACTACAGCGCAACCTATTAGATACTAGTATAAATATGCAACACCGTCCGAAAAAAATGTGGTATGACCTTAATCGATTATCATAGAGAAATTACACGATCACTACTAGACGCACCAACGATTTTATATGACTCGATTGACTAGACTAGTTGACGTGACTAAATGGGTCATATTCACAAAACTATTTCTTTACTCGAGATGATAGTTCATAGCTTTTGACAGTGGTAGAGCCACGCGGCAGCCTTGTTGTTGCACGTATGGGCCGGCTCAAACCGGGGTGGTACCACGACCTCACAGAATACCGGCGTGAAGTGGAAGCTCTGTTTCCGCGTTTCGTCTGGTGAGTACAGGTGGCCGGAGGCCCAAATCCCTCCCCCCCATCAACATAGTAGCGGAATTAAATAATGATAAACTACCCAAGGAGGGTACCAGCACCCCTGGAGAATCCCTCGCTGAGCATCCACGACCATGATTCTCCACTTCTGAGCGTGGGTGCTCAGGCTGCCCCGCGTATTCTGGGGGGGGGGTGCAAAATTCCGCTCAAGACTACAACTGCTCGGGGCAAACGGAGCAACAAGACCAAGGCGACCCCTGCCACGCTCTCCGTGAATTTCTGCAATATCAGGGGACTTCACTCTAACCTAAACGCCGTTCATACCATCTCGAGACGGCGAGGCTGGCTCTGCTATTTCTGACCGAGACGCAGGTGTCCTCTCCGGCTGATGTCTCGTATCTCTCCTACTCGGGGTACAAACTGGAACACTCCTTTGTGCCTCGGGCTGGAGTTTGCGTTTACGTCAGGGAGGACATCTGTTCTCGACGCCTCGGCAGACTTGAAGGTTCGGACCTGTCCATCCTTTAGCTACGCGTAGACTGCGACGACCATCCGCGCGTCTACGGGTGCCTCTATGGGTCCCATAGCGGTAATGCCGAAACAGACCGACTCTTCGACCTCGTCCAAATGGCTGAAGATTCGTTGCTACAGCAGATCCCCTCCGCAGAGATCGTGATCCTCGGCGACTTTAGCTCCCATCACGCCGAATGGCTTAGTTCACGTTTAACCGATCATGCGGGGAGATCTATTCATGATTTTGCCTTGGCATATGGTCTGATACAACTGGTTACTTCGCCTACGCGGATTCCAGATGTGGAGGATCATGCACCTTCCCTGTTGGACCTTCTGCTGACCTCTCACCCGGACGGATACTAGATTTCCGTCGACGCCTCTTTAGGCTCCTCGGACCATTGTCTGGTCCCGAGTTTGGTGCCATTCACGCTGAAATCGCGGTTGCATTCTGCAGGCTGCCGCCGTGTTTGGCACTATAGGTCAGCCGATTGGGATGGGATGCGGTCTTTCTTTGCACCCTACCCTTGGGGGCGGGTTTGCTTCTCCCCGGATGATCCCAACGTTGTTGCGGATTATGTTGCTGATGTGGTACTTCAGGGTATGGAACTTTTTATTCCTTCCTCTGTAGTGCTCATTGGAGGCAAATCTCAGCCATAGTTTGGTCGCTCCTGTAAAATAGCATCATGTTATAAGCAGGAGTGCTACCAAGCCTGGGCTGATGCATCAGCGTCCCGGGATGTAAGCACCAGCACTCTAAAAAAGAAATATAATTCCGCCTCTAGGTCCTTGAAAAGAGTCATTGCCAAGGCAAAGTCAGAGCACATAGGCAGAATTGGCAAGAAACTAGTTCGCCTTCCTTCTGGAACCCATGCATTCTGGTCTCTCGCCAAGGCTATCCAGGGGAATTTATGTCAGCCGTCTCTTCCATCTCTGCACAGGGAGGACGACTCACTGGCCCATACCGCAAAGGAGAAAGCCGATCTTCTAGGCTCTTTCTTCGCATCTAACTCGACTCTTGATGACGGGGGGAGTACACCGCCGACCATCACGCGGTGTGATTGCTCCATGCCGGAAGTGCACTTCACACAGCGCTCGGTTCGCAAAGCACTCCTCTCCCTGGACATCCACAAGTCGGGTGGGCCTGACGGAATCCCCCCATTTGTGCTGAGGACGTGTGCTCCAGAGTTGGCACCGGTTTTAACGCGTCTTTTCCGGTACTCCTACTCCCTAGGCGTAGTCCCAAAATCATGGACGACGGCTTACGTCAACCTGATCCCTAAAAAAGGCGACCGCTCTGACCCGTCCAACTACCGGCCCATCGCCATTACCTCCTTGTTCTCCAAAACAATGGAGTCCATTGTAAACTGCCAGCTCATGAGGTACCTTGAGGATCACCAGCTGATTAGTGACCGCCAATACGGTTTTCGCCGTGGTCGGTCAGCTGGTGATCTTCTGGTCTACCTAACTCACAGATGGACGGAGGTAGTAGAGTTCAAGGGGGAGGCATTGGCCGTCAGTTTGGACATTACGAAGGCCTTCGATCGGGTTTGGCACAAAGCACTTCTTTCGAAGCTCACTTCCTATGGGCTTCCCGGGAAATTGTGTGATTGGATCACCAGCTTTCTTGCAGATCGGAGCATCAAGGTCATTGTAGACGGTGCAAGCTCCGATTGCAAGCCTATTAATGCTGGTGTTACACAGGGCTGCGTGCTATCGCCAACGCTGTTTCTTCTGCATATCAATGATATATTGCATAACATTTTCATCATTCATTGCTATGCAGATGACAGCACTGGTAATGCTCTTTACACCGGCCGAGCCAATATTTCTCGGGAAAACGTCTCCGAGTGCCGGGACAAACTTTTGTCTTAAGTCGAGTCTTTGCTGAACAGAGTCTCGGATTGGGGACGACTAAATCTAGTCCAGTTTAACCCCCAGAAGACACAAGTTTGCGCGTTAACCGCTAAAAAGAACCCCTTTGTCGTATCCCCTCAGTTTCAAGGCACTCATCTTGTTGCCTCAGCCAGTATCGGAATCCTCGGCGTCGACATATCGAGTGACGTGCAGTTTCGTGGTCACTTGGAAGGGAAGGCCAAATTGGCCTCTAAAAAGCTTGGCGTGCTCAGCAGAGCGGGACAGTATTTCATGCCAGCACACCGCCTGCAACTTTACAAGGCGCAGGTTCGGCCGCACATTGATTACTGTTCCCATCTCTGGGCTGGGGCTCCCCAGTACCAGCTCCTTCCACTTGACCGCATCCAGCGCAGAGCGGCTCGAATCGTCGACGACCGAGTGATTTCCGATCGGCTCGATTCACTGGCGCTGCGAAGAGATGTTGCATCTCTTTGCGTATTTTCTCGCATCTATCACGAGGAGTGTCTGAGGAATTGTTCGGATTAATCCCAGACGCCAAATTTCGTTAACGCACTACACGGTAAACGTCCCGATACCATCCACACCATATGGATGCTTGGCAGTCCACCACTGTACGTTTCACAAGGAGTTTTCTTCCAAGTACAGCCTCTCTGTGGTTATTAATAGTTTACCACCGGCGATTTTTCCGGACCGATACGACCTGAGGACCTTCAAGAAAAGAGCTTACTCCTTTCTAAAGGGCCGGCAACGCACCCGCAATTCTCCGTTGTTGTTGTGTCCGTGTTGCGGTTGATCATGGGCGGCGGTAGTCACTTAACATCAGGTGAGCCGCATGCTCCCTTGCCCCTTCTTCTATATAAAAAAGCTAGTTTTCAATAGAAGGCACTGTGGTCAATTTATTAATAATATTTTTAGACAAAAATGAAATGAACCCATATTCACAATAGAATATTTCAGATTGTCAAAAAAAGAAAATTACATAATCTGGAACGAAAAAGTTCGGAGTGATTATGGAGTGAAACTCGTAGCAACCTGAACACTAAAATCTGTAAAATTATTATATTTTACCTTTTTTTCTTGTTTTACACCGTTTGTGTACATAAAAAAAATTAAATACAAGAAAATGTATTTAACAAAATCTAAATTTAGATTTTTCTTAACTGATATGGATCGTGATATACATATAAAATTAAAGAAAAACAACGAAAAACGTATATCACGATATACGCAAATAAAGAAAAACAGATTAGGTACATAATGAACGAATAACTTTCTCTTAAAACTATTTATCCAACGAGGGTTCGACCAGCAGCGGTGAGTACAAAATAGTCGCGCCGTCCACTTGAGACGTCGCTCGGTACGGCCTTTGTGTGTTAGTTTGTTTATGTTGCTGTCTAGTTTATTTCACGAAGCCTCTTGAATTGTCACTTTTCTTTATTCATTCAAAGTCAAGTTAAACTTTCGCTCCTGAACACAGGCCTGCCCCATCTATTACCTCATGGGACGGATATTTTAAATAGACGTCACGCTTGGCAGGCAAGTTCAAATTCTCATTTTTTAATTATATTGAAATGTTATCAGAAAGATAAGGCTGTCCATCTCATGTATTAGTTTCCTTCTATCGTCTCTTATAAGACTCTCGAAATGATATATGGAAGGATAAGTGGACTATCTTACGCCACAACTAAACGGCTCTAAATAAGTGGATGCTGCTGCCCATAAAGATCTTCGTTTATCATTGAGCTATGCTGCAGGTATGAATAAGTCCAGCACGTATGGGTCGGCTCAACCTGGGTGGGACTACTCTCTCGCAGAATACAAGCAGATTAATACTGCTATGTTCCGTACAATAAGTGTAAACAACTGAAGACTCTTTTTACATGTAGTGAGGCATTCTATCTTAGTCTTTAGGCATAACAATAAATCTGCATTTTGATTCTTAATTGGAGACAGATATAGAATACTTATAGGCCACAGAAATCACAATCGGGTATGTAGTCTACCCGTCTGATCCTTTGTCACACTTATTCTATAAAAGGTGCATCACATATTTACTAAAAATATTTCACTTTTACAATTGTCGAAGCTCGGAGTAGAAAGACGTTACAACTTACAATGCATATATTAATATTTTGATACGTGCAAAGTAATGTTTTTGTAGAATAACATAACTAACATAAGTCAGCGGATCGGTAACCCATAGTTGCAAATAGCAAGCCATATAGCTCGATGAACCGACAACCGAATGGCAATAAATTTTCTCGAGGGGCGGCTTTGCAATGGAAGGCGCAGAGTTGGGCGATCACCCACTAGAACTGATGTGACAACCTGAGGAAACACGCAGGTACTTGATGATTGCAGGTGCCTCAGGATCGTACTTTGATTCTGATTACTTGTAATCCATTAGGGAGCTTATGTTCAGCAGCGGATTTGTGATAAACTGGTGATAGTAATGAATAGTGGTTTTTTAAAGTAAAATAAGCTCTCATATTTTATTATTGTCTGTGACTCACGCACTTTTTGTAGTTTAAAATTAACTTTTAATTAGAAGTGAAAATATACTGGAAAATAAGATATATTATATATTAAAAATAAAGTCGTTAATGAAATTATTTTATTGTTATTAGTTGTTTAAAATCGGCTTTTATTTTTATTAAATAAAAGTTTAATTTTTGACCCTTCTAAGTGGACTTTGAAATTTTGCAATCTCAATGACCTCTAAATATTTTCTACCCTTAGGAATGCAATGTTTTCTACAAAAATAAATGGGACCACCTTCCTAATCTATTTAAAGCATCATCAATAGCGGACGCAGAAATCGCATGATTTAATATATCATCATCATTCATATTACAGCTTCACAAGTCCATAGCTAAACATAGGCCTTCCCAAAGGAATGCCACAAAAGCACGGTGCTTATAGCATGATGCTATTTTACAGGAGCGACCAAACCATGGCTGAGGTTTGCCTCCAATGGACACAGGAGATGGGCAGCGTCTTCGTAATAACAACTAAAATTAAATAACTGCGGCTTCCAACCCGCCTACTTGTTGATACGCTTGAGCAACTATAGTAAATCTATTGAAATTAGGGAGCTCTACGTTCAGTAGTGGAATTTGAATGCTGGTTCCCATAAACATCTACACCTAGCTCTATAATTACAATGCAAATAAATCTTGAGTAGATCGAATTCAGCCTTTTCAGTAAAGGAGGTCTCCGGTTTACGACCCTCAAACCTAAAATGTCGAAATAGGCAACTACTAGAGTTGCCAAAAAATATAAAAATATTCGAGGGTACGAAACCGCCATTCACATACGGTCATAAAACCCCACGACGTTTAGATGAATTGTCACGTACTTGACTTGTACTTGAAATGATATTTATATCTTATATAGCGACTCCAGATTTCTGGATCTCGACAACAGCGCTACCTACCGAATCCAACTACACCTAGGAATCGTCTAGGTCACCCCATAAGCACTTCAAAAAATTTTCATCCAAATATATCAAGACGATGAGGCGGAGAAGCGTTACGAACACACGCACACCGGAATTTAAAAAAAAACAGTTTTAATAGTTATGCTATATTCTGATATATTAACAAAATAACTTTTTGAATGCAATTTACATGCATGTCGCCATGGAGCAACTTGATGCCTTATAAGTATAGCTATTCAGCGAAGAAACGCGGCTAGCGTTCATGGTACGATACCTTGGTGTCACAGTTCATGGGCGGCGGTAGTCACTTAGCATCAGGTGAAGCGTATGCTCGTTTGCCCTTCTTCTAAAAAACGCTAAATTAGATCAACACTGGTTTTTTATACCTAAAACTCTTACTTCTAAAAAAAACTAAGATCTCTCAGTACTAATAAAGAAGGGCTAATAAAATATATAATATTATACATTAGGAATACAATACAAGCTAGAATAACTAGTTACTCGACTCCTAGGGACCGCTTTTTATTTATGAGGTAATATACTTTTACACAAAATTCTCATAAAATATTCAAAGTACCAATGTTTTTCCTCCACAATTTAAACTTAATTATCTCTTGACTGGTATAGAGAATGAGAAAGGATATTGGAATAAAACTATTGTGTTAAGATTTTTTTATCTATTCATAACTACAAAAATGGCGGCAATATACTTGCAACAGTCAGTCTAGGCGAGTAAGATTTTATTTCTACGATTTGGTTTAATATTGAGTTTATTGATAAATTTTAGCACATTAAACTATACATAAAGGAACTTGATAGTTCCATCTGGATAACCAAATAATTCTTTCAACTGATCCCCTAAAATCTTCAACTTTCTTTAAAAAAAGACCAAACTTGAACAGATGAATAAAAGACTGACCGATTTAGGTCAAAACTGACAGTGGCATACATTGCCTCCTTGTATATTGTTCATAACAAGAAACCAGCCTATACTTTTCATAAAATATCTATGAATATTACATATTATACAGATCTTTTACGATATCTTAAATATCATACTTACCAAATAACTACCTCACAACTATTTAATCCAGGCGCATGAGTACCGAAAACCTTTCCCCCTCAACTTTTTTATGCGATTTTCTTCAAATTTTCCTTCTGATAATATAAATACATATCGCTATGGGGCAACTCGATGCCATATAAGTATAGCTATTCAGCGAGGAAACGCGGCTAGCGTTCTTGGCACGATAACACGGGGAGTAGGACTTTATTAAAATGAAAATTTTTAGTTTTAGTTGTTTTTTATTTTTGGTTTTTCAAATATCATGTGTAAATAATTAGAATATAATTTTACTAGCCTTGTACTTAAAATTAAAAAAAATGATACTAAGCAATTAACAAAATAAATAACAATATATTTGGGCATCAGTGTAAAGAAAAAAAATATATATCTAATCTCTACCTCTTCTTTCCAGTTTTGATTTGTAAAATCATTGGGTGTTATTGTGCTCTCAGATTATTATAGAACAAACTATAATCAGAAGTAATACTTCTGTGCTTCTGCGGATGAGTCTGTGGCGGCGCTGTCGTCACAGTGCAAGCGAAACACACCGAAGCCTAAATCACGCTATCAAAATTCCGAATCATAAACAGTATTTATAAAACATCTCCGAACTATCACACGGAGTGTTGCCCGCTCCCCGGGCAGAACATCTTGCCCTGCGGGAGATCTCCCCTTTTCCTTCTACGGCTACTGTGGTGCCACCCAACGTGATCTGAACACGCAACCAACAACCTTCTGAAACTTCAAGCTTCATCATCATCATAAAATACCCCACCAATTCGCTCTCGAGCAGATATCGTGTGAAGTCTTCATATCCTGCAAGCCATCTAGCTTCACAAGGTTTATCGCAGCACTGGAATAATAATGATCCCTGTTCCTTCAAGCTACTCTCTGCGCTACAATGTTTGGCACGGCTCTGAGCTTTACTGCTCGCCTCTGCTTCACGGCACTCTCTCAGATTACTTGACTTCTTCTCGACTCACCGCAGACTACAAGGCAATCCACTGGCACATGCACATTCGTCGGCAACGAAGCTGCAATATCGACCTCCGATCTAAGCAGGGGGGTGATGTGGCGACGCTATCGTCGCGCCGCAAACGAAACACACCGAAGCATAAATCACGCTATCAAAATCCCGAATCATAAACAGTTAAAGTAACATTAACCGTCTGTTCTCTTAGAGGTCAGCCGTAGAGTCTACATCACCTGAAGTTGCTTCGTGTATAGGCGAAACACGTGTCGTATTGTCGTCGATGGTGTTTCTTTCCTGGAATAGTGGTGCTTGGAGTAGTGGTGCTGGGATTAGTGGTAACAGGATTATTGCATGCAATTGAGGGAGGGTGGGAGGTGCTCTTCTATCCAGGTAAGACACATCATTGTATTTTTAAGCGGATCGTTGCGAATTAATTAATACCTTTATATGATTTGGTATGAGCCAAATTAAAAAAAACGATCATTTAAATAATAGAAAACTTTGTTACCGCTAGATTCCTCATGAACTCGAGTTGATTGGTGTAAATATAGGTTCTTATAATTTGACCACAGACGTTTAACTGCCGTGTATGAAGTTTTGACAGGAAATGAAACGTGAGTTTAATATTATATTCCAGAAAGAAAGCAACATTATTATGTATGGGTCTTCGAAGACAACTGAAAACCAACGAAATAAAAGCAGGCAAGAAGAGAGGCTGACACGTACCGTCTGCAAGATCCCACTTGTTTAGCAAAAGACAGATAATCTTGAGTGGTAAATCACCTTTTGTCGGTATAGCGTTTTTGCAAAAAGTTAAGAAAACCGAACAATAAGGCGTATCCTACTGCACCATGATACTGCTTTGGCGCTCAACACGAAGAACATAGTAATTTTAGTCTAAGGAAAGAATGGAGCTCATGATCCATCCCGCTCATATGATAGAACTCGCAAAATAATGCTTTATTTGTCCAAATCCAAATATTTAATGAGAGGTTTGACATTTACGGAGCCAGAAGAGGTCATGACAGCTTTCAACTAACACGTGAAAAACATGCCCTTAAAACAATTGTTCTTATTTAAATAAAACAAATTTTACGGATTTTTTTGCGTGTATTAACTTATTTTATATTACCGAAGTTTTGAGTACTTTACATCACTTATGGCCACGGCGGGACTGAGGTGTTCAATGACCCAATGTCATAGTTAACTGTGGCTACCTCCAGATTAAAACTATTAATTTTTGTTCCAATCTATGTAGTCATTGTAGAAGCGTGCTCGTCGCGACCCCTGCCAGCCCTTTTCAGGGCTGCAATTCTACACAGCTGCGCACCCATGCGAACGAGGGTTAGGGCGTCCCCCCAAGGCGACGCACACCAGCTCGTCCCCGTTGGTGTGGAATGCAGCGCGCAAAGCGGCGATGGGGACCGCCACCCGTCACGCACAGCCCGACACGGCGGAAGGTGGAGGACGGAGTGCAGAGTTGGCACGTGGAATGTTAGAGGAGGCATGAGAGATAAGACGAATGAGTTGATCGAAATAATGAAAGAAAGAGAATTAGATGTCGTGTGTATGTCGGAGACCAAGCGGAAAGGCAGTGGTATTGAAGAGCTCCCTGGCGGGACGTTAGCTATATGGTCCGGAGTCCCGGAAAGCGAGAACGCCTGCCAACGAGTGGGAGTGCTGTTGTCGTCCCGGTTGGTCGATCTTATGACTGAATACAAGGTTGTGAACTCAAGATTTCTCTGGGTTCGCTTCAAAATGGGACTGACGAAGTTATTCCTTTTGGCTGTTTATGCGCCGGTAGCTTCGTCGTCCAGGGCTGAGCTGGAGGAGTTTTGGGAGAATGTAAGAGAAGTTCTAGATTTGGTTAAGGGAAACGAAAGAACTGTTGTATGTGGTGATTTGAATGGATGGGTAGGTATCGCTCGACCAGGATACGAGTCGGTGCTTGGAAAGTTTGGCGATAAAAGGGTTAATGATGCTGGCAAGCTTATACTGGCTGTATGCAAGGAAAAGGGTCTTCTTGTGACAAACACTATGTTTAATCACAGGAAGATCCATATGTACACTAGAGAAAGAAAGAATGAGAGAAGTATGATTGATTTGTTCCTGGTGGATGATCGACTGCGAAAACAGGTGATGGATACACGAGTGTCCAGGGGTGCTGACCTGGGAACGGATCATTATCTAGTAATTACTAGATTTAGGGGTTTGTTCGCGGGTTGGCGCCACCGGACGGCAGTAACCGAACCACAGTCGGTCTGTCGCATCCGAAGCTGGAAGCTTCAGGAAGCGGATACTAGGGACAAATATCACACGAGGGTAGCCGAAAAGCTTGACACCATCGATGGCAGGAAAGAATGTGTGGAGGGAACATGGCAGAACCTTAGGGATGGAATGGTAAGTGCAGCGGAAGAAGTATGTGGTACGACAAAAAGAGGTAGTAGTAAAAGAAGAGATGCATGGTGGAATGATGAAGTGAAAGAAGCTGTAAAAAAGAAGAAAAAAGCATGGTTAGACTACTTGGCCTCTAGTAACGATGAGCATATGAGAGAGAAGATGAAAGAAAGATATAAGCTGCAGAAAGTTCATGCGAAAACATTGATTGAGGAAGTACGTGAAAGGTGTAGAATAGAAGCGGACGAGAGGTTGTCGCACAACTTTAGGGAAAACTCCAAACTCTTCTGGAAAGAGGTTGGAAGGTCCCGGAGTGGTGCGACAGCTTTAAGAATGAACAAAGTGCTTTCGAGAACCAATGACGTCCTCTCAGAAAAATCGGACGTCATGCAGCGATGGAGTGAATTTTATAGAGAATTGTATGCGTGTCATGATCTTAGTGAAGGATCCGGGGGTGACGCCGTGACTGGCTCGCCAGACACGGACCTCGATGACACTGAGGTCATCAGCATGAAAGAGATTGAACGTGCGATTCGAAGTTTGAAATGTGGTAAGGCTGCGGGACTAGACACAGTTACTGCTGAAATGGTCAAGTACGGTGGGCCTCGCGTCTGGGACAGCTTTCATCTACTGTGCAATTTGTGCTGGCGGACGGGAGATGTCCCGGATGATTGGCGATCCGCGGTCATTGTGCCTTTATATAAAGGTAAAGGTTCACATTTTGACTGCGGGTGCTATCGGGCGATCAGCTTGACCAGTTTAGCAAGTAAAGTTTATTCGAAGGTTTTGACACGCAGGATGCAAGAGAAATCGGAAAGATTCTTATGGGAGGCACAATGCGGATTTAGACCTGGAAGAGGATGCACGGATCAAATGTTTTCTCTCCGCATGATCACGGAGAAGCTTCTGAGTGTTAACCAGAGGATTTTCTGTGCTTTTGTGGATCTGGAGAAAGCATTTGATAAGGTTATAAGAAAAAAAATGTGGGAACTGTTGCCGGGATATGGTGTGGATGGTCGATTGTTAAGGGCTGTGCAGTCACTTTACTATGACTGTAAAGCCTGTGTGCGGGTAGGGCATGACCTGTCACCCATGTTTAGCGTCCAAGCGGGCGTAAAACAGGGTTGTGTCATGTCTTCCTGGCTGTTCATACTGTATCTCGACAGCTGTTTACAGAAGCTGAAAGATAGCTGTTTGGGTGTGAAATTGGGTGACATAAAAGTTAATTGTCTGCTGTATGCTGATGATGCAGTGCTTATTGCACATTGCAGAACTGCAGGCATTAGTCACGTGTATGAAAGAGGAATGTGAAATTAAAGGTCTCCGTTTGAATGCTAATAAAACTAAGGTTCTGGTATTTGAAAAGGACGAAGAGAGAACGAAATGTGAAATATGGGTAAATCAGGAATGTCTAGAACAGGTAAATGAAATTGTATACTTGGGGAGTGCTTTCAGCCGGGATGGAAGATGTGATTTAGATGTGGATAGGCGTGTCGCTGCCGGAAACAAAGTCAATGGTGCCCTGAATGCATTAGTAAAAAGGCAAGGCGTGGTGAAGAGTGCACGCCTTGCAATACATAACGCAGTGTTGGTACCGACTTTGTTATATGGCAGCGAAACCTGGGTATGCCAGAAGAAGCATAAAAGCAAGTTGAATGCAGTGGAGATGCGATCTCTTCGTAAAATGTGTGGCGTTACCATAGCCGACCGAAAGCGAAACGAAGAGATTCGCAATATGGCAGGATTGAAAGATGACCTTATCACAAAAATTGATAGGGGCGTACTCCAATAGTTTGGGCACGTTGAACGAATGAGTGAAGACCGAATGATGAAGAAAATATATAGAGCGAAAGTAAATATTAAAAGGTGTCGAGGTAGACCGAGACTAACTTTCGAAGACCATGTGAGCAAATTGCTCGAAGAGGGGAGGGTCAAGAGTACTCGGATACCTAGACGTGCATGTATGAAGAAGTTAATGAACCTGAAAGAAGCGAAAGAGGTATGTAAGGATCGTGACACTTGGCGATCTGTTCTCTCTGGCTACCCCGTTAGGGATTGTGCGTGACGATAAGTAAAGTAAGTAAGTAAGTAAATCTATGTAGTATAAACTTGTGGTATCTTGAAGTCTTACAGTTGTATGCTTGGGTTGGGATTGATTTTATTAATTATAGGATCCTATGCAGATGGTAGCACTAGCCATCTTCTCTATTGAAATTAAGTAGTAGTAGTAGTAGTAGTAAGAATTTTTGATTGCAATAGGATCGCCAATTATCCGTGGAAGGAATCGGTTTTCTGTGAGGATTTGTGATCTTTAAAATCTGATGTCGTGACGAGGGCGCAATTATGTACGTGATCAGAGACGGCAAACTTTCAGGAGCGTAGATTCTTCATATAAGCTATAGGTTTTTAACGCGTTTTTTTATTGATCTTTCAGTTTGTACTATGTAAGAGAGACCACATTCACAATCGTTCTACACTCGTCTTACACACTACATCTGCAGAGGGATCTTGCAGAGGTTTTATTCAAATGTTAGTCATCGTGTAAAAATAAAAAATCACAATAGTTGTTATGTTTGACAAATGGTTTGAACGAATAAAGAAAAGTTAAAACGTAATAGAAACGTTTAGTGGTGGCGTAAGGAAAAACATTACCTCGTAAGTGTTGTTATGAGAGTCAACAAAGATAAAATACAACGGGATATTGCCAAGAGTATCTTTTTGATAATTACATTAATAAAATATCTGCGGTTGCTGTCCACCTGCAAAACGTGCAGCCATGGAAAATATCCTCCTAAAGAGACAATCTGTAGGAGAAGATTATGTTCAGCGGTTTGAAGAGCAGTCTTAATTGATCTATATCAATAAACAAGCTAATAATAATAAGTTATATTATTCATATATAATTGAATTTAGTATATGGTAGTGAAGGACAGAAAATACTTTGAAAAGCAGTAAATATATTAGTTAAAATATAATTTTTTTAACTTATGAGTTATGTAAAACGTTCAGTTTACCTCACACAAAATTAGCGCAAAATAAGCGTTTTTTTACACACCGTGTACAATAAGTTTCAGTATAATTTACGTAAGACTGCGTCCGCACTGTTCTCTTCTTTCTATCACGTACAATTTACTCAGAAAAAGTTACTTTTTGAGTTTTAGAAATTAATGAGATTTTAACCGAGTTCTTTATCTCAGATTAAATTAATGAAGAATAATTATAGCTCTGAGGTCAGACGCTATTAAATTATAATATTAAAATTAAAAAGAATTATACAAAATACGTTTATATACTAAAATAAATTATTTAATAATTAATTATAATTATTAAATAATAAAATAATAATTATAAAATAATATATTTTTTATAATTCTACTTAGCTTCTTAAAGTCAGTTTTTACTATTTTAAAATTAAATGTGGCCATACATATCTCTATTTTATCCTTGATAAAAATCAAAATGCAGATGCGTAGTCACCCCTGAGGACTGAGATGCAATAACTCGTTACGACTAAAAGGGTACTCTTTTTCTCAACACTCAATAAACGAAATAATGTGTGAACTCTAAATCAATTCATCTTTAATTGTCTGTAGTCAAATCAAATTTAAGTTAAAAGCTTGTTGTCTAATAGATATCTTGAAATATATCCAACACCTGCAACAAGAAATATGTATTCATGTTTCTCATACAGCTTTACTCTGTTTTCTGTGAATTTAAAAGCTGTAATAATATAACAGAGAAAGAGAGTTTTTTGGTTATGTAGTGTAACTTAACGTTTTTAATTGATTCAATATAGCCTATAAAAACGTTTTAGCGAACAAGAGCCTTCGCCATCCACTGTCTCATAGGGCGATTTTACCATAGTTACTAGGCTTGACAGGCACGTTGGCAACAGCAATTCGTATTACTTTCTGCTTAGTCATAATTTACATTTTTACAAAGATAGATGTAGAATTTAAGTTATTTCTACAATTTTAGAAAAAAATATATGCAAACATACATATACAGATGTTTAATGATAAGTTTTACTTTCAGAAATGTTAATTTAATCGTTTTGTATTTTGTTGGCCTAAAATATTAACAGATGAAAAATCACGTTTTCCTTTTGTAGATTTGGCGGTTTTGATTTTTTTTTGCATGAAAATACACTGCAATTCGGCATTTTGTCAGTGCTAATTTGACTCGTACAATCACTTGCGGAATGGCGCACGGGGTCAGTTTCTTAGGATGTTGATGAACACCATCTAGCGTCTATTATTGTACAATTGTATCTATTTTTTTTCTTTGACGGTAATAGGGCTTTAGAAGGTTATGAAAAAAAGAGAAAAGTTAAATCCCACCGCTATAAGTATTATTTCTTAACAATTCCACTAATCTTCAGGCACTGTACACATTTGTTGTGTAAAAATAGCACTTGAGTAACTTGAAGTTATGAAAAAGTCTGTTTTATGTCTGGACACTTTTTTAACATTTTGCTGCCGAGTTTTTGGTTGATTTGTTAAAATTATAATTTTATTAACTTCTAGGACTTTTACACTAGGACGGTATTCACTTTTTTAACATTATTTCTTCAAGTAACTTTTCAAATCTTTAAATTATACGGAGCTCGACGTTAACCACGCAAGGTGGCGCCCTCTTTTTTTGAATGGCAACAAGCTTCAGGTTCCACGCCAACATCAAAGTGAACGACTGAAGCAGGCCACAGTATAGCGTGTACCTGCTATACTGCCAAATGTTAGAAGAAGCCAACATAGAAGATATAATTGAAAAAGTAAAACACCATAACACTTAAGTTACTTGATACTAGTAGTTAAAAATACCCAAATAATAGTATGCTTTTGGACTTACTTTAAAATAAAAAATACTGATATACTTGCTAACTACCTATTTTTACAACACGCCGCCTTGGCACGTGCCGCCTCTTGTCAAAGGGTGCCGCATAAAAATATTACAATAATTTACGCCATGTCTGGTCTACTGGTTGGTGGTCACTTCGCGCTGGGTGTACGTGGTTTCAATTACTATCCGACACAAATATGTAGGCATTTGTGTGATCTTCTAATATTTGTTTCGTGTGTACTTTTTGTCTGTTCATTTTATTGCTAGTTAGTTCGTTGAGTTGACAAATGAAGACTTCACATTAGTCACAGGTATCAATTGCCATAAAAATCTAGGGGACAATTGGGTTGACAGCTCACAAAAAAATGTCAATTGATTGGTGGCATCAACTAAACAATCCAAAAATGTGCGTCCCGCTGTGATATTTTACATTCTTCTGTGTGGCCCTTGACCAGATTAGTGTGACGACCACTGCTCTTGATAGTTATGATACAACAATATGCTGCACATTCCGTGCTCCTATCTGTGATACATGACACGCGTAAATATTTCAGGATTGCACGCGGACAATCACATTTTTAAATCGACGCGTCTGTGAATTGCGTGAATAAAATTAAAAAATTTATGTTCCTTTACAGGCCAGTTTTTCGAACGTGTACTCGTAATTTTTCGTTTTTGTCTTCGATTTGAAAATTACATATTTTATAAGCAACAAAACGCAAGTAAGAGGGTGAATGGAGACGAAATTTACTGTGATAATGATTAAAACTACTTTTACGGATTTTATCGCGTTTATTTTTACTTTTTATTTTTAATTCCCGACGTTTCGGGCGCTTTCCAGCACCCATGGTCACGGGGGACTGAGATGACTGACGTCCCGATGTCATTGTTAAACCCGGAGTACCTTCAGCTTTTTTAATTATTGTTTATGGTCCGATCTATGCAAAATAAACTGACTATGTCCTGAGGTCTTGCAGTGGTATGCTTGGGTTTAGTTTTAATTTTATGGATTATAGGATCCCAAGCAGGTGGTAGTACCCAGCCTCCTTCTCTATTGAAATTAGGATGTTTTTTAATTTCAATAGCCTCACGTATCATCCTTGGTAGGAATCGGTGTTCTTTCGCGAGGATTTGTGGTCTATCAAATCTGATGTAATGGTTGGGGCCGTCTAGGATATGATCACAAACTGCAGACTTCCCGGAACGTTGATGCTTCACATCAGCTATATGTTCTTTTACGCGGGTCCTAATTGATCTTTTGGTTTGTCCTATATAAGAGAGACCACATTCACAATCAAGCTTGTACACTCCTGCATCTTGTAGAGGAATATGACACTTGACGGATGGTAGGAACTGACTAATCTTCTTCAGCGGCTTGTAGAATGTTCTAATAGAAGCTCGCTTCAAGATATAGCCAATCTTGTCTGTGACACCTCTGACATATGGTAGTACAGCAGGCACACGCTCGACTGTGGCCGGCTTCACTCGGTCACTGTGATGTAGGCGCGGGACCCGAAGCTTGTTGTCGTGCAGAACTTGCTTGACGTGCTGAAGCTCGGCGGCCAGGTGTTTGCTGTCACAGATCCCTCGTGCTCTCTGTAACAAAGATTTGCCCACGGTAGCTAACTGTGAAGGATGGTGGTGAGATTCACCGTTTAAATATCGGTTTGTATGGGTCTTTTTCCTATACACAGTGTGACCAATGGTGTTATTAGGATTTCGGATGACTAACACATCTAGGAAAGGTAAGGAATTATTTGCCTCTAACTCCATAGTAAATTGAATTTTAGCGTTTATGGAATTAAGATGTTCTAAAAATGCAGTTACTTTGTCTGATGGTAAAATTGTGAAAGTATCGTCTACGTACCGCTTGTAGATCCTTGGTGTAACAGGTGCAGTAAGGAGGGCTTTCTCCTCAAAGTCTTCCATGAATATATCGGCGACAATGGGAGATACAGGTGAGCCCATCGCCACACCATCTACTTGCTTGTAAAACTCTTCCTTCCACAATAGATAGCCAGATGTAAGGCAATGTCTTAGTAATACTGCGTATTCTGCTGGCATGTTATTTTCCTCTAGTTTCCTAGTTATAATTGAGATGCAGTCTTCAACAGGTAGGCATGTAAATAGAGACTGAACATCAAAACTGACCATGGTTTCATTGTCAGTAAGATGTAGGTCTTTTATCTCACTGACAAAATGGTATGAATCCTTAGTGTGTGCTCTTGTGTGTCCTCTGAGTGGTGATAATATTTTAGCTAAGTATTGAGCCAATCTGTAAGTTGGCGAATCAATCTGACTCACTATTGGACGTAAAGGAGCATTCGGTTTGTGTATCTTTGGTAACCCATACAACTTCGGTGGTTTGGCACAGGAAGGTATTATCAAATTAACGTCCAGATTCAATTTTTCGGAGTATTTCTTAATTAGATCGCTAGTTGTTTTAAGCGTATTAGTTGTAGGGTCTGTTTTGACCTTTCGATAAGTAGTTTCATCCGACAAAAGTTGTTGTATTTTAAAATTGTAATCTGACGTATCCATTATAACCGTAGAATTACCTTTATCTGCGCGGAGAATCGTAAGCTCTGGTCTGTTGCGTAAGTTTTTCAACGCGTTAAATTCATTTTTGGGGAGATTTAATTTCGGCGCTGAACTTCGACGTAACATAGACGAGATGTCTTGACGTATGGCCTTTAAATCTTCATTACCAATATTATTTTTATACAGACAGTCCTCAACACTACAGATAATGTCCTCATACGATATTTTTCGAGGTGTTATTGCGAAATTAATACCTTTTTCTAAAACTTTTATTGTGGCGTCGTCCAGTGTTTGTTTTGATAAGTTGTAGACAGCGCGTTGTTTATGATTCGTGTCTGTGGTCAACGATTTCGTATGTTGGACATTTGATTTAGTTGTTAATTTATGGTATTTATCAATGTGTTTATTTTTGCATTCATTGTATTTAGTTGTTTCGCGTTTATCTAAAGTTTCCATGCAATTTTTATAATCAAATGTCGATAAAACTGTCTTTAATTCACTGGACGAATTGTCTATGGTTTTGTTTATGAAATATAGATCGGTACGTTGTATGGGTTACCAAAGATACACAAACCGAATGCTCCTTTACGTCCAATAGTGAGTCAGATTGATTCGCCAACTTACAGATTGGCTCAATACTTAGCTAAAATATTATCACCACTCAGAGGACACACAAGAGCACACACTAAGGATTCATACCATTTTGTCAGTGAGATAAAAGACCTACATCTTACTGACAATGAAACCATGGTCAGTTTTGATGTTCAGTCTCTATTTACATGCCTACCTGTCGAAGACTGCATCTCAATTATAACTAGGAAACTAGAGGAAAATAACATGCCAGCAGAATACGCAGTATTACTAAGACATTGCCTTACATCTGGCTATCTATTGTGGAAGGAAGAGTTTTACAAGCAAGTAGATGGTGTGGCGATGGGCTCACCTGTATCTCCCATTGTCGCCGATATATTCATGGAAGACTTTGAGGAGAAAGCCCTCCTTACTGCACCTGTTACACCAAGGATCTACAAGCGTTACGTAGACGATACTTTCACAATTTTACCATCAGACAAAGTAACTGCATTTTTAGAACATCTTAATTCCATAAACGCTAAAATTCAATTTACTATGGAGTTAGAGGCAAATAATTCCTTACCTTTCCTAGATGTGTTAGTCATCCGAAATCCTAATAACACCATTGGTCACACAGTGTATAGGAAAAAGACCCATACAAACCGATATTTAAACGGTGAATCTCACCACCATCCTTCACAGTTAGCTACCGTGGGCAAATCTTTGTTACAGAGAGCACGAGGGATCTGTGACAGCAAACACCTGGCCGCCGAGCTTCAGCACGTCAAGCAAGTTCTGCACGACAACAAGCTTCGGGTCCCGCGCCTACATCACAGTGACCGAGTGAAGCCGGCCACAGTCGAGCGTGTGCCTGCTGTACTACCATATGTCAGAGGTGTCACAGACAAGATTGGCTATATCTTGAAGCGAGCTTCTATTAGAACATTCTACAAGCCGCTGAAGAAGATTAGTCAGTTCCTACCATCCGTCAAGTGTCATATTCCTCTACAAGATGCAGGAGTGTACAAGCTTGATTGTGAATGTGGTCTCTCTTATATAGGACAAACCAAAAGATCAATTAGGACCCGCGTAAAAGAACATATAGCTGATGTGAAGCATCAACGTTCCGGGAAGTCTGCAGTTTGTGATCATATCCTAGACGGCCCCAACCATTACATCAGATTTGATAGACCACAAATCCTCGCGAAAGAACACCGATTCCTACCAAGGATGATACGTGAGGCTATTGAAATTAAAAAACATCCTAATTTCAATAGAGAAGGAGGCTGGGTACTACCACCTGCTTGGGATCCTATAATCAATAAAATTAAAACTAAACCCAAGCATACCACTGCAAGACCTCAGGACATAGTCAGTTCATTTTGCATAGATCGGACCATAAACAATAATTAAAAAAGCTGAAGGTACTCCGGGTTTAACAATGACATCGGGACGTCAGTCATCTCAGTCCCCCGTGACCATGGGTGCTGGAAAGCGCCCGAAACATCGGGAATTAAAAATAAAAAGTAAAAATAAACGCGATAAAATCCGTAAAAGTAGTTTTAATCATGTGCAATGTTCGCGTAAATATAAGAAATCATTACTGTGATAATTTTTTTTTCTAAAAAGCAGGAAACTTCGTCTGCACTTTGTTTCCTGGTTTTTAAAAAAGGCTTAGAATACTTACTAATACAGACTTTCTTTTAAACCAATAAAAAATAATTGAAATAAAGCTTGACCACTCTTTCTATTAAGAGTCATAATAATTTTATCACATCGCTACAGCCCTTCATAAGTTCACTGCTGTATATATCCCCCCCAAGGAATGCCTTGTGAATGCATCCATTAAATTACTACATCTTTTAACAGGGCATTATTCCGTCTAGTGAGTGTCAACCCTTCATTTCGCTGGGTTGGTCGGAGTTTCGGTACGAAGCTGCCTCAAGAACCTTTTTTTCTGATCAGATGTCTCGCACCTTTAACGCTATTTGTGGTCGCTGGGTATTTTAACGTAAATGAGATTGTTGTACCATCATCTAGTAGAAGGCGTGAGATATTTTTATTAGATTTACTGCTATATCCCGTAGTCACAGGATGGAATGTGGAGATGATTTTTTTAACACCGCCACTACAAGACCAGGTTCCATCCTTCATTATTAGTTAATTATATTAAAGCTTATATTGAAAACAACCTTAAGAATTATCTATATAATAGGAACTTACTCACGATTTCTTTCCCATCTGATATCTGAAATCTTAATGATATTTAAGGAGCCTTAGCGAAAAAGAAAAAGCGTTTTCCCCTTTTAAGGAAGATTATTCTGAACCACGATCCTCCAATGAAAAATTACCGCTCTCAGTGAGATAAAATTTTAAATCACAAGTTTATTTAAAATTTTTGTTCTAATGTTTATTCTAAGAGAATTTTAGTAAAGATATTATTATGTTGTATATTATTTTAACAATATTTCATTATAAGGATTGCACAACTTTGTACTCTCCTCCTAGAGCTGAAGTTATATAAGGGCTAAATGCTCACTGTAAATTTCAAACTACGATAGTAGTCCGGGTTCAATCCCCACCCGGCACCAATGAAATTGTTTTACCGAGTTACCTAGTCAACTCGGCGCACTGTATAGTTTCAGAGAGTGTTAGATAGATGTCATTTAAATAATTTATTTTCAGTATAAGTTTTTGAGTTCAATTCGAGTTATCTGAATTTCAACTCGAGTTAACTCGAGTCGAGATGGCCAACTCGCAAAATACTATTCTAATTACTCTGTCTGACTATGTGATCGCTAACTCTGGTAACGTAATTTTTTTAATATTAAGTTAACAGCAATAATGACCTGAATAGAAATATGAAAACAACTCTTTTTTTTTTCAGATTTCTGGAATTCGTTTAGATTCTCAAAACACCTTAAGACTATTTTTAATAATAAATTGGCATCTTTTTTGTGTAATACCATTGAGGGTCATTAAAATTTCTAGTGGACCAAAAAATGATTGTCTCCTCTGGTACAAAAGATCAACTCATCAAAAGGTGACGTTTTCAACAAGATATTACTAATGGTCACTTTGATGCCTACGCTGATGCGAATGGTGATATTAACACTGATGAGCGAGTCCAATAGCCAAAAAACGCCGTTTTGAAATGGCTGTATCTCCGAAATTTACTTACCTTTCACTAATTTCTAATTTTATGCAAGACATTCATTCGCCTTCTTATACAATTATTGAATCTGAATGTGAGTCAGATTTGATTTCTTCTTTGTCTACGAATAATTGCATAGAATCTCCAACATTCACTATCCAAGAGTCAGTCCAAAATGAAATTAGTTTGACAAATCATTCACAAAAAAGGACAGGGCTAGGGTTACCAATGCGGTAAGAAAACTGCAACTTAGGGATGCAAGAAAAAAATGTAATGAAAATGAACTTTGTAATAATTATAAGCATGCGGCTAATTATCAGAAAAAAAAACACTCTAAAGTTCAAAGGCAGCCTGTCGTTGTTTATCAGCGGGAACACCCTGAAATACAGAAGCAGGCTGCCATTAAATATCACCACGCAAACACCTTGAAGAGTGTCATAGTTTCGATATGAACGAAATCATAAGAGAAAACCAAGTAGTGTTGTTTAATTTTAAAACGTAAAAAGCTGACATAATTATAGGCTGTGAGGCATTTCGTCTACTCTTTAGAAGCCAAAAACTTATAAAAAAACTAATGTCTCGTTGCCCCACAGATTATTGACCACAGTATTCATTTTCCATCAGATAAACCGGTAGTTTGTTAACTATGAACCCCACAATTACGATTGTTTCATTTATTTTCGTTTCAAACATCATTTTATGAGATAATCTATGGAGAAGGCTTATATTTGGCAGTAGGTTATACATAGGCTGTATTAGATTTTTTTTATAGAAGAAGGGGCAAATGAGCATGCGGCTCACCTGATGTTAAGTGACTACCGCCGCCCATGATCAACCGCAACACCAGGAGAATTGCGGGTGCGTTGCCGGCCCTTTAGAAAGGAGTGAGCTCTTTTCTTGAAGGTCCCCAGGTCGTATCGGTCCGGAAAAATCGCCGGTGGTAAACTATTCCACAGAGAGGTTGTACGTGGAAGAAAACTCCTTGTGAAACGTACAGTGGTGGACCGCCAAGCATCCAGATGGTGTGGATGGTATCGGGACGTTTGCCGTGTAGTGCGTTCACGAAATTTGGCGGCTGGGATTAATCCGAACAATTCCTCAAAGCACTCCCCGTGATAGATGCGATAAAATACGCAAAGAAATGCAACATCTCTTCGCAGCGCCAGTGAATCGAGCCGATCGGAAAGCACTCGGTCGTCGACGATTCGAGCCGCTCTGCGCTGGATGCGGTCAAGTGGAAGGAGCTTGTACTGGGGAGCCCCAGCCCAGAGATCGGAACAGTATTCCATGTGCAGCCGAACCTGCGCCTTGTAAAGTTGCAGGCGGTGTGCCGGCATGAAATACTGTCCCGCTCTGCTGAGCACGCCAAGCTTTTTAGAGGCCAATTTGGCCTTCCCTTCCAAGTGACCACGAAACTGCACGTCATTCGATATGTCGACGCCGAGGATTCCGATACTGGCTGAGGCAACAAGGGGAGTGCCTTGAAACTGAGGGGATACGGCAAAGGGGTTCTTTTTAGTGGTTAACGCGCAAACTTGTGTCTTCTGGGGGTTAAACTTGACTAGATTTAGTCGCCCCCAATCCGAGACTCTGTCCAGCAGAGACTCGAAATATTGGCTCGGCAGGTGTAAAGAGCATCACCAGCGCTGTCATCTGCATAGCAATGAATGTTACGGGTATGTAATATGTCATTGATATTGTGACGGCTCAATATTATTATTAATAATTAAATTCAATATAAAGGGGCGTCAAAAATAGTTTTAAAAGATATATATTAAGCAATTAAGTTAAATCAATAAATATAAAGTTAATATATTTCAGACATTATCCCAATAACATAGCAAATTAAAGGCAAAATTATTGTTTCTTGTAATAAGTAAATTTATTATAAAAACTTGTAAAAATATTTAAAATAAGATAAATAATAGAAATACAAGTCAACAAATATTATAAAATTAAGTTAAATAACATTTATAAGATAATTAGAAAATTTGTTAAAAATTGTTAAAGTCATGGGAGGTGTTCGTGTATAAAAGAAATTTTTCTAAGTTGTGGAAGGAGTTCACGTATAGATGAATTTTTCTAAGTTGTTGAAGGAGTTCATGTATTAAGGAAAATTTTCCTAAGTTATGGAAGGTGTTCACGTATAGATGTCTTGTATGGATGAGGTGCCGGAGATACATACCTGCAGTTGTACATATATATGGGGTGGTCGGGAGCCTGACTGCCTGAAGTACTGTAGCACAATGACTAGTCCTATATTAGGGACTTGTGATATTAAACTCAATGATACAAAAGCAATACTATAGAAGGTCTCCATGATGAATTTGCATTACAATAGTAGGGTCGTGGGTTCGAACCCTATATATGAATGACTTATGAAAGTAAGGTCTATGATTCAAAAGCAATACTATAGAAGGTCTCTGTGATTAATATGCATTACAATAGTAGGGTCATGGGTTCGAATCCTATATATGAATGACTTATGAAAGTAAGGTCTATGATTCAAAAGCAATACTATAGAAGGTCTCTATGATTAATATGCATTACAATAGTAGGGTCATGGGTTCGAATCCTATATATACATGACTTATGAAAGTAAGGTCTATGATACAAAAGCAATATTATAGGAGGTCTCCTTGATGCATAAGCATTGTATGGGGTGGTCGGGTGACTGACTGCTCCTAGTACTGTAGCAAAATGACTAGTCCTTATTAGGGACTTGAAAAGGAATATTATGGTGGCGTGTGTGCTGCTTCACGAGCAATTGGTCCGAGGTAAACTTGGACTCGCTAACCGATGTGTCCTAGACATATCATCTTAGTGTCGGTCGTAGCGGGTTTGTTGTAGCAATACGGCTTTCCCGTGGACATCGCACACCCATACCGTTTGTGGGCGACGTCGTAGCGCATAGCGATGTGTCGTCTATCTTTCGGATGGGAATGTTGAGTGTGTTTGGTAGCACTTTTAAGTGTAACAGGCATACTCAACTTCATGTCTTAGTGCATTAGCGCTATGATACGTGGAGTTTTGTTCATTGACGTCTTAGTAGCGTGCTACTATGATACGTTAGTGATATTTTTTATATAACAACAATACTAACTTTGTTGCCAAAGTCGATAGGAGTCATGTGGGTGTGTTGTGAGGGTGCGCCGCCCGTATGATAGTTGCATTGATGCTTACTGCTACTTGTGGTATTGCGTCTTGTGATGGATCTGCGGGTGTGCTGCGCCTGATTCGACGCATTCCTGTTGTTCTGGTCGATGGAGGTGTACAATTAACATCTTAGTGTCGGTGGTAAGCGGGTTTGTTGTAGCAATACGGCTTTCCCGTGGACATCGCACACCCATACCGTTTGTGGGCGGCGTCGTAGCGCATAGCGATGCGTCGTCTATCTTTCGGATGGGAATGTTGAGTGTGTTTGGTAGCACTTTTAAGTGTAACAGGCATACTCAACTTCATGTCTTAGTGCATTAGCGCTATGATACGTGGAGTTTTGTTCATTGACGTCTTAGTAGCGTGCTACTATGATACGTTAGTGATATTTTTTATATAACAACAATACTAGCTTTGTTGCCAAAGTCGATAGGAGTCATGTGGGTGTGTTGTGAGGGTGCGCCGCCCGTATGATAGTTGCATTGATGCTTACTGCTTCTTGCGGTATTGCGTCTTGTGATGGATCTGCGGGTGTGCTGCGCCTGATTCGACGCTCTCTTGTGGTTCTGGTCGATGGAGGTATACAATTAACATCTTAGTGTCGGTGGTAAGCGGGTTTGTTGTAGCAATACGGCTTTCCCGTGGACATCGCACACCCATACCGTTTGTGGGCGGCGTCGTAGCGCATAGCGATGCGTCGTCTATCTTTCGGATGGGAATGTTGAGTGTGTTTGGTAGCACTTTTAAGTGTAACAGGCATACTCAACTTCATGTCTTAGTGCATTAGCGCTATGATACGTGGAGTTTTGTTCATTGACGTCTTAGTAGCGTGCTACTATGATACGTTAGTGATATTTTTTATATAACAACAATACTAACTTTGTTGCCAAAGTCGATAGGAGTCATGTGGGTGTGTTGTGAGGGTGCGCCGCCCGTATGATAGTTGCATTGATGCTTACTGCTACTTGTGGTATTGCGTCTTGTGATGGATCTGCGGGTGTGCTGCGCCTGATTCGACGCATTCCTGTTGTTCTGGTCGATGGAGGTGTACAATTAACATCTTAGTGTCGGTGGTAAGCGGGTTTGTTGTAGCAATACGGCTTTCCCGTGGACATCGCACACCCATACCGTTTGTGGGCGGCGTCGTAGCGCATAGCGATGCGTCGTCTATCTTTCGGATGGGAATGTTGAGTGTGTTTGGTAGCACTTTTAAGTGTAACAGGCATACTCAACTTCATGTCTTAGTGCATTAGCGCTATGATACGAGGAGTTTTGTTCATTGACGTCTTAGTAGCGTGCTACTATGATACGTTAGTGATATTTTTTATATAACAACAATACTAACTTTGTTGCCAAAGTCGATAGGAGTCATGTGGGTGTGTTGTGAGGGTGCACCGCCCGTATGATAGTTGCATTGATGCTTACTGCTACATGCGGTATTGCGTCTTGTGATGGATCTGCGGGTGTGCTGCGCCTGATTCGACGCTCTCTTGTGGTTCTGGTCGATGGAGGTATACAATTAACATCTTAGTGTCGGTGGTAAGCGGGTTTGTTGAAGCAATACGGCTTTCCCGTGGACATCGCACACCCATACCGTTTGTGGGCGGCGTCGTAGCGCATAGCGATGCGTCGTCTATCTTTCGGATGGGGATGTTGCGTGTGTTTGGTAGCACTTTTAAGTGTAACAGGCATACTCAACTTCATGTCTTAGTGCATTAGCGCTATGATACGTGGAGTTTTGTTCATTGGCGTCTTAGTAGCGTGCTACTATTATACGTTGGTGATATTTTTAATATAACAACAATACCAACTTTGTTACCAAAGTCGATAGGGATCATGTTGGGTGTGTTGTGAGGGGGTGCCATCCGTATGATAGTTGCATTGATACTTACTGCTACTGGCAGTATTGCGTCTTGTGATGGATCTACGGGTGTGCTGCGCCTGATTCGACGCTCTCTGTGGTTCTGGTCGATGGAGGTATACGGGTGGTGATGTCTGCTGGGATGTATGGGGGACCTTGGAATGGTGTAAGCCCGACGATAGTCGTATTGATGCTTGTTGCGTTCTGCAGCATTACTTCTCTGCGATGGTTGTTTGGTGGGACGCTATTCTCAATGGCGCTCTCTGCGTCTTGGTTTAACTCACACCTAAGTAGCTTTGCCCAAGTCGGGTCCCTTCATTGCGGGGCTGCAGACTGTCTGCCCTCCACGATATTTTATATAACAACATAATATTATCTCTCTGTAACTTTCCCACCTTTGAATGATTGAAGGCAACTTGTTGGTGGGTGAGACAAACATGATCGAAAATGCATTTACTCAACGTCAGTGACACAAACCCTTTCTGATGGCGAATTATTACTCTTATCTTATAACTGCCTTTTGGCTATATCTGCCGTTGTATTGGTTGGTGGAGCATATGTGTCGACCTCATGCGGGTGGTAGCTGGCGGGAGGATCTGAGGAGACTCTCAAGGCTGCGGCCGAAAGCTGCACAACGTGGGACCCCATTCCCTTGAGGTGAGCAGTAGTCTCATGACACGCTCTGCGGCTAGTAGCCGTGCTGATCATGCAATTGGTGGTGATGCCATACACTTACATCACGTCTGCAGGAGCGGCGGTCTGGCAGGTGGTGGCGCTCACGGAGGGTTTACAGCCAGTGTGCCTATTTGCCTAAACCGTGTGACGTACATTCACTGTGGCTGGATTCGTTCGTATTCTGTATGGCGTTTACACGCATTGACATGCGCGACTTCGGTCGATGTTTGTGCTTACGCACTAACAAGGGGCCAAGCCTCTTTTACTGGTTCGCCAGTTATTTTGCTGTGGACTACAGTCCAGTTCCCGAATTAGCGTTCCCTTCGGGGGGAGTGCATCAAAATGGTTGGCGCTCACCGTGCACGGCGTGTGTGGGGCCGTGTACCTCCCCTACATTTTTTTAAATAAATGTAGGAGAGCGAAGCCCTTGTATCGGGTATTTTTGTATAAATATATTGTGAGCCTTTTCCAAGCGGGAAGGGATAAATAATAATAAATTAATAATGTAAACCTGATACAAGTGGAATAGGGACGTTTTATGTTCTTAACCTTTTTCGAGCCCTGTCTTCGTGAACGGGGTTCACTTAGCTTATTAGGCACTACCAACAGCTTTCAATTGCTCTAGTGAATATTCATTCTTCCAAAAGACACCTAAAAGAACTAAGTTACAAACAAACACAACGTAAATAAGGGTCCTAACTAAGACGATCACGCCTAAAGATTACAAACGGCCTATTATTAAACCTTTAGAGAGATCATTTTAGAAAGATCTAAACATAGTTTATTAATCCTGGTCACATATATAATGTTATTGAAAAGGGAATATTTTTAATATTATAAAATTTTTATTTTATATCCAATAGAGGGGGGGGGGGGATCGTTACAATATGCAGAAGAAACTGCGTTGGCGATAGCACGCAGCCCTGTGGAACACCAGCATTAATAGGCTTGCAATCGGAGCTTGCACCGTCTACAACGACCTTGATGCTCCAATTTGCAAGAAAGCTGGTGATCCAATCGCACAATTTCTCGGGAAGCCCATAGGAAGGGAGCTTCGAAAGAAGCGCTTTGTGCCAAACCCGATCGAAGGCCTTCGCAATGTCCAAACTAACGGCCAATGCGTCCCCCTTGAACTCTACTGCCTCCGCCCATCTGTGAGTTAGGTAGACCAGAAGATCACCAGCTGACCAACCACGGCGAAAACCGTATTGGCGGTCACTAATCAGTGGTGATCTTCAAGGTACCTCATGAGCTGGCAGTTTAAAATGGACTCCATTTTTTTGGAGAACAAGGAGGTGATGGCGATTGGCCGGTAGTTGGACGGGTCAGAGCGGACGCCTTTTTTAGGGATCGGGGGGACGTAAGCCGTCTTCTATGATTTTGGGACTACGCCTGGGGAGTGGGAGTACCGGAAAAGACGCGTTAAAACCGGTGCCAACTCTGGAGCACACGTTCTCAGCACAATTGGGGGGATTCCGTCGGGCCCACTCGACTTGTGGATGTCCAGGGAGAGGAGTGCTTTGCGAACCGAGCGCTGTGTGAAGTGCACTTCCGGCACGGAGCACTCACACCGCGGGATGGTCGGCGGCGTACTCCCCGCGTCATCTAGAGTCGATTTAGACGCAAAGAAAGAGCCTAGAAGATCGGCTTTCTCCTTTGCGGTATGGGCCAGTGAGTCGTCCTCCCTGTGCAGAGATGGAAGAAATGGCTGACAGAAATTCCCCTGGACAGCCTTGGCGAGAGACCAGAATGCACGGGTTCCAGAAGGAAGGCAAACTAGTTTCTCGCCAATTCTGCCTATGTGCTCTGACTTTGCCTTGGCAATGACCCTTTTGAAGGACCTAGAGGCGGATTTATACTTCTTTTTTAGAGCGCTGGTGTTTACATCCCGGGACGCTGATGCATCTGCCCAGGCTTGGTAGCACTCCTGCTTATAGCATGATGCTATTTTACAGGAGCGACCAAACCATGGCTGAGACTTGCCTCCAATGGGCACCACAGAGGAAGGAATAAAAAGTTCCATACCCTGAGGTACCACATCAGCAACACAATCCGCAACAACGTTGGGATCATCCGGCGAGAACCAAACCCGCTCCCAAGGGTAGGATGCAAAGAAAGACCGCATCCCATCCCAATCGGCTGACCTATAGTGCCAAACACGGCGGCAGCCTGCAGAATGCAACCGCGATTTCAGCGTGAGTGGCACTACACTCCGGACCAGACAATGGTCCGAGGAGCCTAAAGGGGGATGGGAATATAACATCTCTTAATCTTGATGCTAATAAGTACATTATAATAAAATGCATCTCATATGTACAATGAAGTTGAACTGAGACACAAATATTACAGATTGAATTTCATTGATTTAGCTAAGCTAATTGCAATATGTTTTCCTTCTACGGATATTTTCGTTTCATAATATTTGTTTCTAAATTGTTTATTACTTTAATATCCCAGCGGTTAAGCAACCACACTCAAGTGACGCATCATTTTTGTTTCAGATGTTACTCTAAGTTAAGGATGGCTTTAAGAAGTAAATGTCTGGTGTTATTTTTAAATCAGAATCAGTATTTTGCAGATATTTATAACACGCTGCATGTTTTATCGGTTCATCACTCCATCTAATCAACACTACGCTGGCTTGAAGTACGATACCAATATGCAGATGATACGTGCCTTCTGTCAGAAGATAAAAAATGTGGATATCACCATGCAAAAATTACAAGATGATTTTTCACGCCGCTCTATGTGGGCTCACGATCTAGGACTAGTAATAAATACACAAAAAACTAAGGTACTACACATTCATTCTACTCATATCAAGAATATTACACCAGTAAGCATTATTGCTCATTATCATCTTTGTCTGCACAATATAATAACTTGTTCCTGTGAAAAAATCCCACTCGTTAAGTATCACACATACTTAGGACTGATATTAGATAGTGGGATGAACTGGACGAATCATATGGATTACGTGTGTAGTAAATTAAGGGCAATCTTAGCAAAATGTCATATTATTCGTAATAAAGTTCCATTTAAAATTCGTCTAAGCCTATATAATGCTCTAGCGGAATAGATAGTATCATATGGTCTTAGTAGCTCTAGACGAACTTTTCGCACTTATCTAGATAAAATTTACAGCTTACAAATAAGAATTTTAAAATATATGTTGTCTCAAAAGATTAAAGACAAATATCGAAATGATTACTCATACCTTTTCACGTACTGCAAAGTTTTACCCGTACATAAAAAGGTGAAATATATGCTTTTAAAAGAATGTTATGAATACTCGATGTACCCAATCCTAAGGGAACGCATTTATAGCACTAGAAATAAAACACCTTATTCACCAATTAGAACTAATAATTACTACAGTAAGGGAACACGTAAATTTCTAATACCATACATATTAAATTCTGTACCTACGAAGATAAGAAGTCAGCTAAACACACAAAACTTAAAAACAAAATTCAAATATTTTTTCGCATAATAAGAATTCGAAAAAATCTATATATTATTTCAAAGATAATCAAAATAAGAGTTATATCTATCTTTGCCAATAATTGTTAAAATGGATAAATAAACAAAACGTGTAACCAAATGAAATACATTAAAAAATCATTCTTTAAAAATTCAATCCGTGTGTACTCGCGTAATAAGATAATTCTTTACAAATTATGGATAATTCCAATACATTCTTCTGGAGTTGGTGGTTGTCACTTTGTTAATTAATGATCTACAAATCTATACAAATACATAAATAAAATCAGAGTAATATCGACATAACTGACTTCTTCAAGCTAAGGGTTTTATTTGCATGATATTAAGACACGAATAACCATTTATAAAAATGGTCTTTCTGTCTGTCCAGGCTAATCTTCGGAATGGTTGAACCATAATATAAAGCTATATGGCAATTGTAAAGCTTTGGTTAAATTCCGAAGTGTTCATCACAACTACCGGTATAGATAGGTACATATATACGATTGTCATTTTTTCCATGTTCATATTCATCTTTATACCTACCAGAAATGACAAGAAAATACAAACCCAAATTAAATAAATATGTATTAATAATCTTTAGATTTACCAAAAAATTTACTTAAGGCCGAATACGAAGAGAACTGGCGAAAATGAATGTATTTCTCTGGACTAGAACTTTGACCTGAAGTAATTCTAAGCTTTAAAACATTTTTGTAGGTTTGTTCGGGTCTTTCACAAGGTCACCGTCATTTTAAAATTTTAAAATATATGAATATACTAACAAATAAAAAAATGTTAAGAAATGATATATAATATTATTGTTCTTCCAAAACTCTGTGAATTTTAATTTAGGAAAAATTATTTTACGTAAAAATGTTTGTATTGTGATTCCGAAGGTACCTGCTATCTTTATTTTCGATACAAAATATTATTTATTAACATAATTCGTTTTAATTAAAAACACCTAATAATAATATCGTATATTGCCAGATAAAAGTTTGCCGTAATAAATTACCAGGCGCTTCGACGTGTGACGTAAGGTAACAACAGTCGATGTGTCTGTAGCGAAAATCGTTAATTTATTGTTTTATACTCGTTTAAGTGTTTATAAATGAAAATATGGGTAGGAAAAGAAATAAATGAACAAAGAAAGTTTATCGCATGAACGCTGCTCGAATGTTGTATTTTGAGGTTAATACTTATATTTTTGTAATGTAATTTTTTGTTTGAGGCTGTCTAATAGATTGCATTTTTACTCATTAACATTAGCCAAATTGATCATTTTTACTTTTCTAGTTTCAAGTGAGAAACACTAAAAATGTTAAATATCAAGACCCAGTCGGAAAAGAATGTACAGAGTAGTGCAAGCACAGAGACCGCAAATAATGTCAGTCAATGTATTGTCCGAAAGCATGGGGTAAAAGTACATAATTAAGAAAAACCGAAATACTTCGGATGTGAATTGATTGACCAGTCGAAGTAGTCTTGTGAGAATTTACATACACATTACCTACCCCCACTATGGGGCAATCACCGACCTTTTAGTTTTTTTCTTTATTACTTATGCAATTCGCATTACGGCATCTTGAAAGACTCACAAGAACAAACATTTTCAGTTATATTAGGTTCTTTACGTACGATGCACCAACTAAAAAAAAATCGTTATCAATTCAATAACTTTTCGAACAATATTTTATAACGAATAAAGTACAGAATTTATAATCTATAGGAACTAATATTATAAATAAGAAAAATTTATTTAAGAAGTAAGCAATGCTCTCTATGTTGTTCATTACTCTGCATCTGAGGTAATTCAGTCAAATATAATCAAAGCCCGTACGGCTTTGATTATAGGTATTATACATGTCTATATAAACAAAGCGTAGGTACTGGCGGCGTGTGGTTTGCTGCGAAACGTGCAAGGTCAATCGTATTCGGCCTTAAGAGAGATCAAAGCCCCGACTTTTGAAGCAAAAAATATTTTATTATTTTTAGTTATTTGAAGCGTGCTTGGTAATTTCATACTATCGCGGTCCCTTCATTTTTTGGCTGTAGAAAATCGAAACATCACCCGATTTCGACGATTTTTTAACATCTTCATTATCACGGCGGATTTACGAAAATGATTACAAAAAAAATGAAAACTTATATTGGTTTCAAGGCTTTAAATGTTCATGAAAATTTACTCATTCACGCATAATTGTTGATAACTTTTTTTAAAATAATGGAATGAAGTTGTAATATTTTTATATCTACTAACAAAAAACTAACTTTAAAAAAAAGAAACATTAAAAATGTTTATTCATTAATTTTTTATCTCACTTAAGGTTTTTATATGGTTTTCTGACTTTAAATGTTGTCATAAACACTATAAAATATCGAAATAATTATAAAAGTTAATATTTTAGTGTATTATTGAGTGTAACATTGAAAGAAGCGAGCTCGAGACTTAGGGCATCCGTTAGAAGGAGTAGACCCCGCCATCTCCTTCGTTGTTATTGTGTAATAAACTACTCAGAAGTAGTAGCACCGCGAAGCGGGACTCCGTCGACCGGGTTTTCCTCGACTGCACTACTCTGAGTGGCATGATGCTTCCCTCCCCCAACTCACTTCCGTAGTGCAGTCGAGGGTAGCCGGTTTTTAAAAAAAAACATCGAAATCGGGTGATTTTTCGATCTTCTAGAGCCAAAAAACGAGGGGACCGCGAAAGTATAAAATTTCCGCGTGCTTTTATTTTACTTTTTAATTTCTTATTTTTTTGCACTTTTTGAGTAGAAGAAGAAATATAAAAAGCTTGATTGTCGTCTAAATACCATTTAAAATATGTACTGTAGGTGGAAAAATAGGATTTATAATATGCATATCCTGTTTTTCCACCCCTAAGTGTTTAATGTATATAGAACTTGATTTTTTTTTAAATTTATGAATTATAAACTATTCAGTTTGAGCTGGTACATTTGAAAGTATTTATGGTTCATTCATTTGTTTTTGAATGTACCAGTACAACCAATCACAAACAATCGACGGTACCCTTTTAACCCGTGATTTGTTTGAATTGTGAATGAGCCGTAAACCGACCGAATCCCGAACGATCTGAATAAACGGGCGAATCGAATTAACAATGCGGACTGCAGTACATAGAGTAGAGTAATATATACACAGTGCACCATTACTCCAAGCGGAGAATATATACGGAAACTGCAGAGTATCGGGAGTATTTATTATTTAAAGGTTTTTTATTGTAATATTGTTACCTAAATTAAAAATCATTTAACATTTTATTATATTTATTTGTTAAATCTGTGAGTTAAAAATATTATTTCGTAGAGTTTACTAAAAACAACACTTCAAAAGTTTTGATGATAAATGATTTATTTAATGGTAATTTTCAACCATCTTATTATACAAGTTAGGTAAAAATTTAATTTCGTGGCATATAAATGTTACAATCCCTATTTTCAGACATATAAAGTAAGATGATATTGTGTATTGTTAGGAGTGAAATTTAAGAATAAACCAATTTTATAAATATTTAAAATATATGACAACTTGAGGTTTTTGTGTTTATGTCATCTAGCGTCGATTGGTCTTACCACCTTAAAAGTTAATACATTTTAGTTCGATAGGTGATTACCTATATGTAGCTGAGTATCAGGTGGTATCAAGAGTATTTATTATATAAGGGTTTTTTATTATTATATAAGTAAAACAAAAAAATATTTTACATTTAATTATTTATTATATTTGATTGTTGCATCTATGAGTTAAAATATTATTTCGTGGCAAAGGCGTATAAAAAAGGACTTTAAAAACACCTTAGTTTTGTGGGGTTTACTAAAAATAACACTTCAAAAGATTTCATGGCAGATTATTTATTTATTATGATGATTTTCTTATAAGATAAAAGTTTATCTTATATTCTTATAAGAAAATCATCATATTAAGTACTTTGTAGAAAATAAACATTACAATCCTTATTTTTAGACATGTGAAGCCTAAATTTTATAATACATAGAATAATAACACCACACCTAAGTGTTATTCTTCTATGTTATAATATTAAATGAAAACAATATCTTCTTTTCACTAAAATTGCTTTCAATGCTTTGCTTTGTAATAAATAGCGCCATCTTATACGATCTATAGTTAAAGTCATTTCTCATTTTATTGAAATCAAACCAAAATGGATGACACTCAAGGTGGTACGCTCAATAGATGCTAGATGGCCTAAACGCAAAGTAAATTAATAAGAATTGATGAAATTAAGTATAGTTAAGAATGAAAATTAAAAATAAACAAATTTATTTATTTTTAAATTTAATTTATTTAAATCAATAAAATATATAATAATAATCTTGAATAAAGTTATCAATTAAATCAAATCAATTGAAGTTTTTGTGTTTATGCCATCTAGCATCTTTTGGACTTACCACCTTGGAAATCCATAAATTTTTGTTCGATAAAATGCTTTATTACCTATAACATGCAGTAGATGGCGATGATAGCATTACAAAGTCATAAAGATTTTTTTTCCCATTTGTTCCCAATGGATCTTACAGACACAGGGTACTCGAGCCAGGAACGATCCATTTGAATGATCGACCCAAATGTACCGGTACGCGTGACGAAATGTACCAGAATGATTCGGTCGCTAGAAATGAGTGATTTACACATGTCTACTAACGTCGTTTCTTTTCGGCAGTCTTCGACACGGTGTTTGTGTGCGTGCAACTAGACGTATTGTACGACTCTACGAAGCTCGCACGAATCGAGACGAGCTGCTCCGAAATCGGACGAATACATAAGCAGCTGTTTACGAGAAAGTATATAGGTGTATAGGTATTTATGTACAACAGTGAATAGCTGTACTTGTAATGCCGTCTGTACACGCTCGTCGAGACACCACGAGACATGCCTAGAGGTGAGCATTATTTAACATAATCGGTTTCAAAAACTGTTTACGAGCTTGATAATCGTATACCCAGTTTCGTGGACAAAATGTAATGATTATTTTACGTACGCAGTTGACACACACCACGACCGTCGCTCGCGTAAGCGTTTCGTTTTGAACAGTTTATTATTAAGATGAATATAGGTAGGTATGTAACACGATATACGACTCGCACAACGAGAGTAAAGAGTCCCTTCGGGATAGTTAATGGCTTACACGCAAGATGTGGATCATAAAAATTATGTGATGTGATGGACAATAATACTTAGGCACTTACATATTTTGTGACTATAAAATTGTACAAAAGTACTAACATTGACGATGTCACGCGCATATTATAATTATAACACCTATAAAATGTTATATATTCGTAATCATAATCATAACATAACACAGTTAAACTAATGTTATAATACCTATAACATGTTAATATTTTCGTAATCATAACCTAACACAAACACAAAACTAACCTACGCTATACTGTATTGTATACAGATGTATGTAGCGTTGTCAGGCGTCCGGATAAAGCCGGACACAGTCAGGCTTTTTGTTTGCGTGTCCGGCCAAACTAGACGGTGTCCGGGCCTGTCCGGATTTTGTCAGGCTTTTTATATTTGACCATATTTTTACATTTTTCATGTACTTAAATACATACTATTGCAATTATTGAAACTAATATTGTAATGAATATTGAATGATTAATAATAAAGAACACTGATTCTTTTAATTTAAGATTTTATGGTAAATGATATAAGGTTAGCATTATTTTACTTTAAAAAATATATTATCGTGTTATACTAAGACTGAATAATTAAGGGTGTCCGGCCTTTTTACCGAAATGTCCGGCTAAGCTGGATGGTCTGTTCGGCTTCTCGGTTTAAAGACCTGGCAACCCTAGATGTATGTAGCTCATGGCGGCTGAACACGCTCGTCTCGTCGCCTCGTGTACCTCTCATCACGTAAAGGCTCGACACGAGAACACACCATGTACACACTCGTTGTATCATTTGAAGTTTGAACTCCATATGCCCCTTAGATAAAACTGTTGCTGCGTTTTGCCTTTGAACTATTATATTTTTTACACATTTACTAAAAATAAAATTAATAACCCATTGCTAATAAGGAGATGTGGATAGTTTCTATTAATTTACCGTAACAGTACCATGTACGGTGAATAGAATAGTGTATAGCTTGCGGCTTGCGCCACGAAAGATGAACAGTGCGGTGCGGTATGATGGGAGGCGAAACCATAGCAACGGGGGACGCGCTAGCCCCAAGTATTGTCTCCCTGCGTCCAGTCACCCGCGCACATACTTGTGTCGTCTTGCGTACTATCGATATCGAAAGTGTTAGCGACTATCTGTTATACACTATTTAATATATATATATATATATATATATATATACAAATAAAGTAAATAGTTATTCAATAAACCTGGCACTTAAGACTTAAATATTGATATCGGTATTAAGAGTATGAAATATTTTTTGAGATTTGTAAAACTTAGCAGGATCTATTGAAATATGACTGTAATTATGTAAAGAAAAAGAGAGGTTCAACTAGTCCCGGAAAAACACATGTTTCTTCATAAATTTAAGTACATATTTTAAATGAAATTAAAAAAATCAATAATATCATTAAACACTGTATTTAATAAGCTTTCTAACAGTGTATTACACTTCTTTATACATTATCACCAAAAAAAACTTATTAACAATATAATCACGTATGTCGTCTTGAGACAAAACAGAAATTACAAATACAAAATATTTTACCTCTTTAACTAAGTGTACACAAAATACAGAATATTATTTAGCAGCAATTAAAACCTAACGATTATATATAAGGACGTTTTCGTAGAGACTTTGATGTGTAGTTATAATGTCGACCTTTGACGTTTTACATATTAAAATGTCATAATACAGTTTGCATTTTTCTGCGTGATTATGCATGTTATACACGTTAAGTACTAGTAATATCATCATTCGGTCTCGGTTTTCATCGTGATACCTACGAGACCCTTTGACTCGAGCGCAAAAAACCGACACGTTTCCGAGAGCGCACGAGGGCCACGAGACGCGACGCGACGCGACGAGAGCATCCTGTACACACTCGTACTCGCCCTGTCTAGACATGGGTCGTAACGTCTTTTGGACGTAATCGGTTGTACGTAGTTTCGTGGATATGAGTAACTAGTTTCAAAACTGCTTATTTTTGTAATTAGTTACATATGTATACAGTACAGCGTAGGTTAGTTTTGCGTTTGTGTTATGTTATAATTACGAAAATATTAACATATTATAGGTAGGTATTATAATATTAGTTTAACTGTGTTATGTTATGATTACGAATACGTAACAGGTTATAGGTATAACATGTGCGCGACACTGTCAATATTAGTACCTTTGTACAATTTTATACAGTCACAAAATATGTAAGTATTTAAGTATTATTGTCCATCACATCACATAATTTTTATTATCCACATTATACACAAAAATTAACTTAATACAAAAAATATTTATTATTTATTTACACCAATTATATGTCTGTTTATATACACTAAATATTTATATACACTTTAAATGTTTATTCACGAAGAAAACTATACATGTTATAATATTTATAAAAAAAAATTAAGAACAATGTTAAATAACGCTCGCCTCTAGGCCTGTCTCGTGGTGTCTCGACGAGAGTGTACAGCCGGCATTATGTATAAAGTGAAAATTACGTATAAAGTAAAAAAAAAATGTGTATAAAGTGTTTTGAATATGAATGAAAAAAGTGCATTTATTATTTATTTATTTAATAAAAGAAAAAATTTGTTTTCTTATCGGTCACCACGCTCAAAAAGTGTAAAGCTCAAAAACTTGAATTAATATCAAAGAAAAAGAAATACTGCATAAATAAAATAAATAAATAATTATAATTTCATAAGTTGATACAAAATGCTATGCAATAGCTTTACCGCGGCAGTCCCCGAGTGCCACAAGTCTTTTATTTTAATGTATATGTATTGCCTTGATAGAGGCTGGCTAACAAAGACGTTGGAAGCAAATTTTTCACTTGGCTATTAGGAGCAAAATTACCAGTGCAACAACAACAATATGAGCCGTCGGTTCTTTCGTATGGTTATATCCCACAGGTAACTTATTATGCTAATTATTATAAAGCTATTCGTTGACAGAATTGATCGAAAATCGTATACGTGACTGTAAATCGATTTACTACCTTTTATTCCAACGATTTACTACCGTTAGTGTTGAATACGGTATTAACATCAATACCAATAAGACGAAGTACATGGTAATAAGCCGAACACCTGAGCTTATCACGTCTTTATCCTTAAATGATCAGGGTCTTGAATGGGTCACTACTTACTTACAGTACTTGAACAATGGTTGACGAAACAGGAGATCACAGCCTCGAAATACGATGCAGAAAAGAGCAGGCACGCAACGCCTTTTCGAGAATGAAAAAAGCTCTTTGTGACCGGAACCTAAGTATTTCTTTTCGAACACGCATAGCGCGGTGCTATGACTTTTCTGTACTTGTCTATGGTGTAGAAGCTTGGACGCTGACAGAAGCCATGTCTAAAAAACTGGAAGTGTTCGAGATGTGGGTGTACACACGTATGCTAAGAATTTCTTGGAGAGACCGCGTACGAAACACCAACGTGCTACAAAGAATGGGGAAGGTCACAGAGATACAACCATAAAGAGGAGGAAATTGGAATATTTTGGGCACGTGATGCGTAATACCAAAAATATGAACTCCTTCAACTTATCATTCAGGTGAAAGAGGCAGGCAGAAGGAGGCCTGGCCGCAGAACGATATCGTGTATGAAGAACTTGCGCCAGTGGTTCGGGAAGAGCACAAGATCACTGTTTAGAGCAGGGGTCTCAAAAGTTGAAATCGCCCTAATGATTGCCAACCTCCGCAAGGAGACGGCACCTTAAGAAGAAGAATTCAAACTAAAGCTCACCTTATTATGGTCTACTTCACAGAGAACTTCATAAACTCTTTCGCCCTTACAGTCATCCGACTCTGCAACCACATCCCCCTTTACATTAAAAAAGCTTCCAACAAGGTGGTTTTTATCACGTATATTTATTTATTTTTATTTATTTATACTTTCACGCATAAAATAATACACCTGAAAGTCTACTTCTATTGTTTATAAGCCAAAAAGTTATGTTATTTACAATTACTAATATTCCCTATATGTCTTCCGGACTGAATTTCGGTCACGGCGACTACTCTCAACAGAGATTAGCAATCTGCGTTGGACAAGATTATAGTGCACAAGTGTGTGCGCAAACACAGATTAACTCTCTACATACATATTTTCCGTGTCGGATTGTCCGATGTGTCCGATGATACGACAATCCGACACGACCGGAGAGAGTCCACACGCTATACCAACGGTTTTACGTGTTTTTGGGCTCGGGGTGAGAGAAAAACCGCCGATTTCTTGACCCCAGGCTGCTACAGAGAATTTGGCAATCAACGAAGTATTTTAAGAAAATAATATTTTTTTTATAAATAAACGATTAGACTATAAATTTAAAGTATACGTGATTTTAAAATCTTCAAATGAAATCACTTATTTTCGTCATTGATTTTTCTTCAATGAATTAACCGATTTTGAAGCGGTTTGCAGCAAGAGACGTCGTTTTTCATGTTGAAGAGCTGATTGGTTAGATTTTGGACACCATCGTTACATTTGTTTCAAAGTTATTCCAAAAAAAATATTTTTGTAAAATCTACCGTTCCAAATCTGATGAAACCGTATTGAACGCCATCAAGTGCGTTCAAATCGGTTAAGCCGTTAAAAATTTGTGAGAGGTTTACATAGACATACATATACACACATACATACGGACATAGTGATATCCCCGAAAGAATAGTTTAAACAGATTCCTAGGACCTCAAAATGTCGTTATATGATGAAACCTCTATTTTCAAAAACTCGGGTCAAACCAAAAAAAAAAATTGTGAGGAACACACATTAATATGGAGCTGGCAGAAGAGGTAGACAAGTTCCGCTAGCGTATTATAGGTTTATCCGAGGTCCCAAGAAAGGGGGAGGACACGGTAATCCTCAAGTCCGCCAACTTTTTCTATCACCGGGAGGGCGACCATCTGTCTAAAGGAGGTGTCGGATTTATCGTCCACAAGTCTCTTGTCAACAACATTGTAAAGATTGAGAGTGTGTAGACTATGACGACCAGACCACAACTGTACATTGATATCTCAGTGATCTCAAGGGTGAAAACTGGCAACGATCACCGAATGATTAGAAGCATACTGAACCTAAACGTTAAGTTGGAGAGGTCTCGTCTAATGAAGTCAACGTTCCATCCTCCTCGTGCTCTGATCCGGAATCCCGAACCCTTTCAGCTCGAGTTACAAAACTGCTTTCAGTGTCTAGATAACTGCAATACAGTGTACGATATGAATGACAAGCTCGTGGAAACTGTCCATGCGGTCGGAGCTAAGTTCTACAAGACCCGCCGCAGAAGAACACAAAAACTCTCCGATCACACTCTTAATCTCATGGATGTTAGACGGGAGATGTCGCTGCAGTCGTCAGCAGATTTGACAGCATACAGGCAACTGAACATACAAATCACCAAATGCATGCGACAGGACTTACGCAACTTCAATACCGCTCGTGTTTAAACCAGGGCTCCAAAGTCTTCGCCAGAGATCTATCTACCAAAAAGAGCCAACTGTCAAAGCTGAAGACTGAGTGTCGCAGCATCGTTTCTGGGATACCGGAGATTTTGAGTGAGATTGGGAGGTTCTATGGGCAGCTGTACACATCATCGTTGGAGCCACACGCAAGTGTGAGTAACGATCCAAGAGCAAGTCTTATCCGAAACTATTCCGATGATATCCCGGCCGTCGCTCTGAGCGAGATTAGAATGGCTCTTCAGTACCTTAAAAAGGCATGTCCCCGGGCGAGGATGGAATTACAGCGGAGCTTCTGAAAGCTGGTGGAAACCGGTACTTGAATTTCTTCAGAAGCTCTTTGATTTCGTCCTCCATGTTAGCACTACTCCCGAGGCGTGGAGCATAAAGTGCGCTAGTCTTTTTCTTCAAGGAAGGTGACATTGCTCTCTTAAAAAACTACGGACCGATCTCCCTTCTGAGCCGTGTCTACGTGCTGTTTTTGAGATTTATTACGAATCGTCTCGCAAGCAGACTCGACGACTTCTAGGCTCCTGAACAAGCCAGTTTCCAAAAAGGCTTTCATACCATAGATCACAAAAATACCCTTCGGAAAATTGTACAGTAGTCCGAAGAGTGCAATTTGCCACTTTGCATGGCGTATGTGGACTATGATAAAGCCTTTGATTCCGTAGAAATTTGGGCGGTGTTACAGTTTCTTCAGCGGTGCCAAGTTGACTGTCGATATATCGAAGTGCTGAAGTGTTTGTACAGTAGGGCTACGATGGCTATCCGAGTACAGAACCATAATACGAAACCTATTTAACTGCAGAGAGGTGTAAAACAGGGTGACGTTATATCCTCCAAAACTCTTCACCGCTGCATTGGAAGACGTTTTCAAGCTACTGGACTAGAAAGAATACGGTTTTAACATTAATGGCGAGTACATCAATCACCTTCGATTTTCCGAGGATGTATTTCTTATGGCAGAATCGCTGGAGGTTGCGCTATGCTCAGTGACCTCAATAGTGCCTCCCAGCGGATAGGTCTTAAGATGAATTTGGACAAAACAAAGATCATGTTTAATGTCCATGTCACACCTACGCCGGTTGTTGTTGGGAGCACCAAGCTCGAAGTTGTTGACGAGTACGTATACTTGGGACAAATAGTCTGATTACGTAAGTCCAACTTCAACCGAGAGGTCAATCGACGGATTTGATTCGGCTGGGCAGCGTTCGGGAAACTACGTTACATCTTCTCGTGAGGTATACCTCAAAACCTGAAAATGAAATTGTATAACCAGTGCGTGTTGCTAGTGATGACATATGGAACTGAGACGTGGTCTTTCACTGCTGTCTATATGAGGACACTCAAAGTCGCTCAGCGAGCTATGGAGGGGGCTATGCTTGGGGTTTCTCTGCGTGATAGACTTAGAAATGAGGATATCCGCAGTAGAATCACAGTGACTGACATAGTCCAACGTATTCGTAAGCTGAAGTGGCAATGGGCCGGCCATACGGCTCGAAGAACCAACAACAGTTGGGGAAAAAAGGTTCTCGAGTGGCTGCCTCGAGGGCGACCCCCAGTAGATGGAGTGATGACCTGGTAAGACATGCAGGAAGACAATGGATGCAGTTCACTCAGGATCGTAATTTGTGGCATACCTCGGGGGAGGCCTATGTTCAGCAGTGGACTTGTGAAGGGCTGTTATGATGTCGATGATGACAGAAATAAAATACAATCGAACTGTAAACCTACACCTTTGTTTTAATTCGGTTGAAAAATCATTCTATTCTTGTCTTTTCTACTCTATTCTATCGCTTAAACTTAGAAAAAACAACTCAATATATTTCATAATTGTGGTATCTCAATATGGATAAGATTGAATGAATTTTGGAAGAAGGAAATCACTATTTAAATTTTTAATCTTATCAAAATAAATAAATAACGTCCTATTTGAGAATTATAGAGACAGTTCCAAGGCTGCGTGGTCGATATTGATAAAAAAATGGATTTCTCAAAATGTTTATTTAGTACTCTTATTATGCTATTCAAAATATAAAAACAAAATGGAAGCTGAATCGAAGAAACATATTTTTGTAGAAGCTTGCGGAAAGTACAATCAATTACTCGTTAATACTAAAACAATAATAACGTATGAATTTGGCTTTTATGTTCTATAAAATTACACCCTACTCTTATAGTTATTATTCATAAATGCAATTAGTTATTTCTAGATTCTGTTAAGAATTTTTTTTAAAAATGTAGAAATTATAGCTGAATTTATTTATTACTAGCAGAAAGACAAACAGACACAAGTTATACAAATGATTGGTTATATTTTTATCATCATCATCATTACAACCCTTCACAAGTCCACTGTTGAACATAGGCCTCCCCGTAGAAACGCCACAAAGCCCTGACCTGAATCCACCACCATCCCACCTGCATCCATCCATTGACTTCTTGCATGTCTTACCAGGTAGTCACACCATCTAGTGGGGGTGGGGTCACCCTACACTACGCCTTCCGGTACGAGGCTACCACTGAAGAACATTTTTTCCTCATCGATTGTCTGTTTTTCGAGGTCTATGATCGGCCCACTGCCACATCAGCTTACTAACCCGTTGGGCTATGTTGGTCACTCTGGTTCTACTGCGTATATCCTCATTTCTAAGTTTATCACGCAGAAAAACCCTAAGCATAGCCCTCTCCATAGCTCTTTGAGGTAAACCTGACGAGAACGTGTGTCGTAATTTCCCAAACGCTACTCAGCCGAGTTGAATCCGTCGATTGATCTCTCGGTCGAAGTTGGACTACTAGTCGGACTACTTGTCCCAGGTAAACGTACTTGTTAACAACTTCGAGGTTAGTGATCCCAACAACTACCGGCATATGTGTACTATTATGGACATTAAACAATATCTCTGTTTTATACATGTTCATGTTAAGACCTATCCGCTTGGAGACACTATTAAGGTCATTGAGCATACCGATTTGCCATAAGGACTATATCGTTTGCTAATTAAAAAGGATTGGTGTACTCGCCATTGATGATATTACAGTATTCTTTCCAGTCCAGTAGCTTGAAACCGTCTTCTAATGCAGCAGTGAAGAGTTTAGGGGATATAACATCACCCTGTTTTACACCTCTCTGCAGTTGGATGTTGTATTTTTCGGTCTTCTGTACAATCCGCCGCAGGGTATGTATATGATCTATGGTACGTTGTATTTCAATGGCTTTAAATAATCACTTCAGTTCGTTACAAGTGTTATTTTGTTGATACTTACAAACACTTAATTTTTTTTATATAATAAGCGTAACAAACGAACACTCAGCTCATCTGATGGTAAGTGGATGCTGTGATTTATAGACATCTACATCTGTTCTCAATCGAGAATCTCTTAATCAACAATCAAAATGCAGAATCGTTGACCCCCGAGTACTAAGGTTGAATTCCAGTATCGTTTCCAGTGAAAAAGGTCTTCAGTTCTTTACATTCACCATCCGAAACACAGCAGCATTGAGCTGCTGAAACTGGTTTTCTGTGATAACGTGATCTTCCTTCGTAAAACCGACCCATTCGTACCACGATCATAATATAGTTGCAGCAAGGCTCTACCACGTGAATTTAAAGTGACACACTAAGTATAATACTAGTAACACTGCTCTGACTACTACTGCTACTACTACTGCACTAACAAGAGATTGTGGAACAATTAGTTCGCCATGTCAATTATGACCTCACATGCCTTCAAAAATATTTTATAGCTTAACATGCAGTTCACCTCACAATATTTTCCTTCACCACCGAATAGGTGGTGACAGCATTTAAGATTGCAATTAATGATTTTATTGGTGACGGGTATTGAACTCGGGTTGTTCAAGTATTTTGAAATTTACGTAGAGTAGTAACTTGGTAGCTCACCTAGCATGCTATACTTATGTATACATAAGCAAAGCTTGGCAGCTCAGAACCGTAGAGTTTATCCAAATTATCCCTTATATTTATATATAAGTTACACTTATATTTTTTTTATTGGATAAGGGTGACAAACAATCACACTATCCTCCTGATGGTAAGTGGTTACTGCGTCCCATATTTATCTACATCTACCCTCGATTACGAATTAAAATGCAGATGCATTGCCACCCGTGATGACTCGGGTGGAATACCTCATTTCCAGTAATAAAGATCTTCGATTCTCTACACTCATCATTAGAAACACAGCGCTATTAAACAGCTATTTCATGCTGTTATTCTGTGAGAGCGTGGTCCTTCCCCGGTAGAATCGACCCATTCTTGCTACAACTATACTACTAAATTAGCTGCATAACGTGCTTTACCACGTAAGTTTACCAAGTCTCCCAAGAAAGTAGTTTTGTTTAACTTAATGAAATGGGAAGACATCCCGCCGAGCAAGGAATTCAGTCCGGGGAGCTGCTGACGCTCTGTGTGTTAGTACAGAGATGTTCTATACATAGCGCATTACTTCGGAAATTTGACAGCATGATTTTGGCTTCGGTGCGGATGGATAATATGGTTAAACGTGAAAATTTGTTTATATGGAAATCTGATTTATTGTCACTTAGTAACGTTGAGCTTCGCTAAGCCAGGTGACACTGTACTGTATACGCTGTAACTGTATCGTAATTGCTGCTTAAGTGGGTTGACTTGACCGGAGGAGAAACACGCACTCAAAGAATATTAAAACAAAATAGCACCATAAAAAGACATAATATTTTATTTACTTTAATGTATTAGAAACACAGCCTGTACAAATAATATCCTTCTGCACTTCTTCTCCTTATAAATTTTAACTATGCCAAGTCACATACTCTGTGCGATAAATACGCTTAAAATGGTTAAATAGGTTTATTTTCACGTATTAATATTTAAAAGCTCGTCTGTGTAATCATGAATACTTTATAGCACTGGAAGCGTCAGAAATCGGAATAAGAAAAATAAGTTCAATTAAACGCGATAAAGTCCGTAATATTATTTTACATATCAGTTGAAGACATAAGCTTGCATACAAAACTATTATAACTTTATATAGATTTACTTTATAATATTTTTTTTATAATACTTTTTTTATTTACTTTATAATAGTTGATTTACGTTACGGTATCTAAAGCGAATTCATGCTCATCCAAGTACCTCTAAAGCGTGACGTATAGTATCCGATATTGGTTGAGACATGTTCGTTTAAGGCAGAAATTTATAGCCGATATCGATAAAGCGGAAGGCAGCAGTAGATTCTCGGTGGACTTTCAACGTTCGAAACATCTTATACAACACTAAAGTGAACATAAAATGTATCGAAATGTTACATTTAAAGTATTGAGTAGACTGATGAGAGATTGTATTGGTTAAGTTTTGAGACATGTTTAAGTTTTTGAAAAATGTAATTTATCAAAAAGTTTAAATATCAACCTAGATATGCCTGTTAATAGAAAAATATCAAAGCATCAAATTTACTGCCGAATAAATTATGTTACCTAATAAATCTTAATTGATAATTGAAATTTTTACCCAATTCTTCTTAATTTATGTTATGTAAAGTATATGTTAAGTAAAGTAAAGTTACAGTAAATATACGTCTGACTTCTGCGCACAGGCCTCCTCTCAATTTTACGATGCCCGCCGCGCAAATACGTGTTGGAGAACTTTACATGTCTTCAATTTTTTTTTTCTTATTTCTCAGACATGCAAACCTGCATTTCTGAGAAATAAGTTCTCGCGTTATTTTTCTTTATTGCCTAGCACGTGGTAAATCAGCACTTAAAATTGCAATTAACAATTACATGTGTGCCGGCAGGGATCGCACCCAGGTTGGTCTCATACAGTGAAATATATACAGCGAGTGCTTAGCCCCTGAGATAACACGGTTTACTTTATGTTGCACAAACTTTTATCCACGACTTCATTTACTAGCTATAGGATGAAACAAATCACAACTTTACTGTCCTTTACAAGTCCTCTGCTGAACATAGGCCTTCCTTAAAGAATGCCACTAAACACGGTCTAAGCCACCGGTATCCATCGACTTCCTGCATGTCTTAACTAGTCGTTTTTTTATTCAGTTATCGGTCACCATATATTTGGCCAACTGACGCGAGTCTGACTTGACACTGACACTCGAGAACCTTTATTTTCCATCCATAGTCATTTCTTCGATTTATACGGCCAGCCCATTGCAATTTCAATTTATTGATCAACGTGACAAACTGACAAACGATCAGTGATAAAAGAGCACACTTCCACTAGTTCCACTTGATGGTAAGTGGATGCTCTTATACATGGACACCTACATCTATCATTGATTAAGAAGCAACAAATAAAATGCATAATTACCACTGAACACCATGACGAAACACAGCCTCGAGCTAACATTTTTAACATTTCTCTTATACCTTTTTTTTTATAGAATAGGGTGACAAACGAGCACACAGTCCACCTGATGGTAAGTGGTTGCTGCGGCCCATAGACATCTACATCTATCCTCCATTAAAGATCAAAATGCAGATGCGTTGTGACCCGTGAGGACTGAGATGGAATGCCTCATTTCCAGTAAAAAGGGTCTCCGGTTCTCTACACTCACCATACGAAATACAGCATCATTAAGCTACTATTTCACGCTCGTATTCCGTAAGAGCGTGGTCCTTCCCCGGTCGAGCCGACCCATTCGTGCAACAACTATACTACTAATATAACTGCAGCATGGCTCTACCACGTACATTACCTTCTATCAAGATACGTTAAAGATGCGTTGCACCTTTGAAGGTATTAATAAGCTATAAGGAATTTTATCGAGAGACCTCTACCATAAAATTTCTTAAAGCTTATTAATATAATGGATCTTAACATTAAATTAAAGTCCGGAACACAGCAGTGCAGGCACTGCAAATTGACCGCAGAAATGGGTAAGAGAGTGGTATCTACTCAGTAAAAAAAGTAAAGTTACAGCCTAAATAGTATCTACCCAGACGGACTCCTTATTGGAAAAAGTGTCCTACGAGAGAAAAAGCTACCATTTTTAAAATAAATAATGTTCGTGTAGTGTCGGAGTAAGAATATCCAACATCCGATTTTATCCTATGTGTGTCATAAGAGGCGACACAGAGAAACAAACCAGAAGATCATTAACAGCGACTAACGATTACCAACCGGCCTACTAAACGTGGCAACATAGGCCGATATCCCACTTATGAGGAAATCTGTGATGAGCCCTTTAATTTGCAGTGGACCTTGTTAGGTTAAGTGAATGTCTAAAAATAAAAATAAAAATATTCTAAAATCATTTTAATGTATAAACAAGAATAATAAAACCACATAAAGATAATAATATTATTATTATAAATACATAAAATTATTGGCGATTACGCCAATTGCGCACAATCTTTTTTATATCTGTAATACTATATTATTTTAAATACAAAAATGATTGTGTTGTCTTCGCCAACTAGAAGCGTATTTGTCATTCATAATGAAAAATCTACCTATTAACTTTCGAGTTTCGCAAAGTATGGGCAGCTTTACCTACTATTTTGTACAAGCTGGAACAGGATGAATTCTAAAGAATCTACAAACATTTATCTACAAACAGTTTTAGGATGGCGCATTGCGAGCAATTATTGTGATTGTAAACGTAATTGACTGGGATTTGATATTAGTTTTGACAGATATTTCGTAAGGTATACTGTGTTATTTTTGACTATTTTTTTCTACTAATTGAATTTACAATATATCAAACAGTATATAATCATACATTTTTTTATAGGATAGGGTGACAAACGAGCACACAATCCACCTGATGGTAAGTAGTTGCTGCGGCCCATAAACATCTACATCTATCCTCAATTACGAATTAAAATGCAGATGCGTTGTCACCCGTAAAGACTAAGATGGAATGCCTTGTTTTCATTAAAAAGTACTAGCATATATTCATAATCATCATCCATTCACATCAAAATAATCATTATCATCACAGCAACCTCTAAAAATCTATCACGTGACATAGGCCTCACCCATATTATATTGCCTAATAGGAAATTGTCATAGTTGCTGCTATCAAAGCAAGCTGCACATTAATTTCTTAAAACTTCTACTTGTTCACTGTACAGAATAAAACTATTTATACGGGTTTTATTGCGTTTAATTAACGTTTTGCTAATTCCCGACGTTTCGGGTAATGTACAGCACCCATGGTCACGAGGGGGACTGAAATTTTTGACGTCCCAAGGTCATAGTTAGCTCGGTTACATTCAGTTTTTGAAAATAATTTTTTGGTACATCTACGCAGAACGAGCTTACAGTATCTTGAAGTCTTGCTGTAGTATGCTTTGGTTTGGATTTAATTTTGTTATTTATGGGATGCCAAGCAGATGGCAGCACCCATCCATCTTCTCTATTGAAATCAGGATGTTTTTTAATTTCATTATCCTCGGGTATTATCCTTGTTAGGAAGCGACAGTAGCCTAATGGCAGGGCGCGGACCGCGAACTGAAAAAGGTCGTGGGTTCGAATCCGACATTCGACTACTTGCGTGAACCACTCGTGACACAAAAAATTTAAGCTTACCACGAGTGGTTAAGGGAAATATTAGTCATTTTTATAGCATTTTTAATATATTTTTTTAAAGGAATCGGTGTTAGTTTGCGAGGATTTGCGATTTGTCATGATGAGGACGATCTTGAACATCTTCACAGACTGCAGGATTACTGGAACGTTGGTGCTTCACGTGAGCTATATGTTCTTTCATGCCGATTTATATAGATTTTTTTGTTTGTCCTATGTAAGAGAGTATAATACAAGCTACATTCACAATGTAGCTTGAACACTCTTGCATTTTGTAGAGGAATATTACACTTGATGGATGGTAGAAATTGACTAATGTTCTTCGGCGGCTTGTGGTATATTTAAATACAATCACCCAATGTAGTGGTGAAGAGTTTCGGGGGTATAACGTCACCTTGTCTTAAATTCCTCTGCAGATGGATAAGTTACGTACTCTAGTTCTTTACTCTGATAATCATCGTAGCCCTACTGTAAAAATAATTCAGCTTTTCGATGTTCTGACACTTAACTTGGCACCACTAAAGGGATTGTAGCACAGCCCAAATTTCGTCGGAATCAAAGGCTTTCTCACACTCCACATACGCTATGTAAAGTGAGAGGTTGTACTCTTCGATATTCTGTACAATTTGCCTAAGTGTATGTAAGGTATGCCTTTTCGGAAACCGGCTTGTTCGGGCTGGAAGTCTTTAAGTCTGCGTGTGAGACGATTTGTAATGACTCTCGAAAACAGCACGTAGACGCGGCTCAGAAGGGGAGTTGGTTTGTAGTTCTTCAAGAGAGCGTTGTCACCTTTCTTGAAGAATAAACCACCGCAATTCTGCACCTCGCCTCAGCAGTGGGGCCGCCATGGGGGACGGAATTAAAGAGCTTCTGAAGGACTCCAAGTACTGGTTTTCCACCTGCTTTCAAAAGGTTTGCCATAACTTCACCTTCGCCCGGGGGTTTGACGTTTTAAGGTGCTATAGAGCTTTTCTAATCTTGCTCAGGCATCCGGGATATCATCAAACTCTTGGGCGGTATTTACACTTGTGTGTGGCTCCAACGATGGCATGTACTGCTTATAGAACTTCTCATTCTCACTTAAAATTTCAGGTGTCCAGGAACCGATGCTGCCACACTCAGTATTCAAATACGACGGTTGGTTCTTTCTGACAAACAGATCTCTGACAAAAACTTTGAAGCCCTCGTTCCATTCAATAGTTGCCGAAGTTACGTAAGTCCCGCCACATGTATTTGGAGGTCTGTCTGTTCACTTGCCTGTATGTTGTTAAATCTGCTGAATACTGTAGCTTCATTTCTTTTTTAACATCCATGGGATTAAGAGTGTGATCAGAGAGTTTTAGTGTTTTTCTGGGGGCGGGTCTTGCAGAAATTAGTTCCGACATAATTCACGGTTTCTATGAGCTTATCATTAATATCGTCAATTGTAATGCATTCTTCTAGGCACTCAAAACAGTTTCGTAATTATGGCCCTGGATTAGCGCACAATGGGGACGGAGCCTTGACTTCATTAGACGAGACCTCTCTAACTTAATGTATAGGTCCAGTGTGCCTCCAACCATTCGGTGATCACTACCAGTTTTCACCCTCGCGATCACTGAGACATAACTGAACAGTTGGCTCCTGGTTGTCATAATGAAGTCAATCTCATTTTATGTCGAACCGTCAGGGCTCTAATAGGTCCACTTCCTGTGGGGCCGCTTCTGGCAGAAAGAGTTCATCATAAAGAGTCCCTTTTTCTGCATTAAGTCGGCCATCGGCTGACCCCGTAGGTTTCATTGTCTTATTCTAAATTTATCTACCTTCAACTCTACGCTTTCTCTCGTGCCTAGTTTTGCGTTGAAGTCTCCCATCAACACCGTATAGTGGGATTTGGAGAATTACATGTCTCTAAAGATATCTTCATATATTTCCTCCCCGTCCTCATCTGAGATGTGCCGAGGTTGTTGGGTAAAGCTATAAGACTTTAGCGAATGCCGTTTGGTGATTACGATTATCAGTTACGCACGCAGCCCTAGTAGGCACACTCCCGATCTCTACAACGTTGTTGACGAGAGACTTGTGGACGATAAATCCGACACCTTTTACGGAAAGATGGTCGCCCTCCCGGTCATAGAACAAAATGCCGAATTCGAGGATTACTAGAGTGCTCTCTCCAAGTGTTACAATTATTGAATACCAGTGTCAGCCAGTGGTTTATTTTACTCATAATATAACAACAAATTAAAGTTGGATATATGATTGAATAAAACTATTATTTACGGATTTTATCGCGTTTAATTACTTTAATTTATTTTTATTATTATCCCGACGTTTCGGGTGCTTTACAGCACCCATGGTCACGGGGGGGACTGAGATGTTTGACGTCCCAATGTCATAGTTAGTCCGGCTACCTTCAGTTTTTTAATATTAATTTTTGGTACGATTTACGCAAAACGAGCTTATAGTATCATGAAGTCTTGCAGTGGTATGCTTGGGTTTGGGTTTAATTTTGTTAATTATAGGATCCCAAGCAGATGGTAGCACCCAACCATCTTCTCTATTGAAATTTGGATGTTTTTTAATTTCAATAGCCTCGCGTATCATCCTTGGTAGGAATCGGTGTTCTTTTGCGAGAATTTGTGGTTTATCAAATCTAATGTAATGGTGGGGACGACCTTGAACATGTTCGCAGACTGCAGACTTCCCGGAGCGTCAGTGCTTCACATCAGCTATATGTTCCTTCACGCGGGTTTTTATAGATCTCTTTGTTTGACCTATGTAAGAGAGACCACATTTACAATCTAGCTTGTACACACCTGCATCTTGTAGAGGAATATTACATTTGATGGATGGTAAAAATTGACTAATCTTCTTCAGCGGCTTGTAGTATATCTTAATGGACGCTCGCTTCAAGATGTAGCCAATCTTGTCCGTGACTCCTCTAACATATGGTAGTAGAGCAGGCGCGCGCTCGACTGTGGCCGGCTTCACTCGTTCACTATGACGTAGGCGCGGGACCCGAAGCTTGTTGTCTTGCAATACTTGCTTGACATGCTGAAGCTCCGCAGCCAGATGTTTTCTGTCACAGATCCCTCGTGCTCTCTGAAACAAAGATTTACCCACGGTAGCTAACTGTGAAGGATGATGGTGAGATTCACCATTTAGATATCGGTTGGTATGGGTCTTTTTCCTATACACAGTGTGACCAATAGTGTTATCAGGATTTCGGATGACTAAAACATCTAGGAAAGCTAAAGAATTATTTGCCTCTAACTCCATCGTGAATTGTATTTTAGAGTTTATGGAGTTAAGGTGGTCTAAAAACGCTCCACTACGTCCCATAGTGAGCCAGATCGATTCACCAACTTATAAGCTGGAACAAACTCTATTACATTCTATTGTATTGTAATCCATTTTATTCTACTCTCTTATACTCCATTGTATTCCGTTACATAGTGTACCATTCTATTCTTTTCCATTTAGTTTCATTTGATTCTATTATATTAAATTTATATTTTGCATTCTTACTTATTAATCTAAATTTGTAATCTATTCGTTTAACCCCATTTTGTCCCTTGGATGTGTCGTGAGAGGCAATTATAAAAACTCTAAAAAAATTATTATGGCTTCCGATAGCAGATGATAGATAGATACATAGATCTAGTAATCATTCAACACACTACTATGCTACCGCTAAGTTTAAAGTTAGGAAGAGTTGGAAGACTCAACAGGTACGCCCTTGTCAACACGCTTTCGACGAACTTAGTTAACGGCAGGCAATAAATCTGTGAGACGCCCTCACGATAAGACAATTATTTAACTAATTTGAAGACGACCGGTAAGAGAATTCTATATAATCTAAGCTTGGTATATTATCTTTCCCTCACTTTAGTACTCCTACCTAGTTTTCCTCGCGTGGAAGGATGCGGCCGAGTCACAGAATTCGGGAACACTAACATTCGCCAAGAGAGCAAAAACGAGTTGTTTTTTTATATTATTTAAAATATTTAAAATGTTCATCCAATGTTTTTACAATGAAATAAAAGGCATAGTAAAATGCTTTTTACTACATTGAATTTTTTTTCACCTAATCTACAACCCATCAGTGTCCATTGCTAAACACAAAGACATTTATTCCAACACTTACAACTATACACGTAAAGAAAAAAAGTGACTCATTAACAAACAAATAAAAATAAGGACATAAAATTAAAAAAATATAAGTACGTCCATTATGTGTACATACAAGCACATATTAAATAAAAAAATCGTGTGCTATGATGAAGTGGTGGAAGGGACCATCTCAGCGTAAGGTGCAAGATTTCAGCGCCGATTTTTGGGGGGACCCAAATAAACTCGGTCAAGTTTACATTGCGGCAAAGTACGGACCTCAGCCACCAATTACGCTGGCTAGTACGACCGCTAATACGTTTTACTCGAGAAACTTTCTTACGTTTATAGGCATTAACGTACGTTGATTATTGATACAATCTATCAAAAGTCCACAGCTAAATGTAGGCCCCACCCATAGGTTATGTATATATAAATATACGTAAAAATCAGCATACCGCGTTGTGCCAAATTTAAAGATAATGGCAAATTCTCGCCAAAAGAGTGGCCCATATCCAGTCGAGGATTATTGCAGTCCAATAAAGAAAGAAAAATATTATTTCTAGAATGAGGGTGACAAACGAACAAACATTCTATTTGTACTAAGTAAATGCTGTGGCCCATAGATATCTACATCTATCTTTGATTGAAAATAAAAGCCGTCTTAGGCACTTTAGGATAAATTGCGCCCGATGACAAGGGTTTTATAAAAAGGCAATAGACTAGGAGCAGGTAAGCAAAATTTAAGTTATATGTATTTTAGTCTTACTTTTATATATAAAAAATATTATTTAGTAGACTCAATGCTAAAACGCGCTATGAAGCTCACACCAACATGGTAAGAACCAAACGGTACCTGTTCGCCTTTCATATTTCGTACAGCAGAGGAGTGTAATAAGCTAGCATCTGTCGTTCCATCTGATTATAATGTGAGTGCCTTCAAGGCAATGAATAAGGCTTTTGTTAAGCAAAGTCAGGGAGCTTCTTTATATTTGGTTGCATCACCGCTTACCATCAGGTGTGATAGAAGTCAAACTCTGGATTAAAATATATTAAAAAACTATGAGTGATTTGAAAATATTTGCGATAAAAATTGCACATCTATCAATATTACGTAGAAACATCTTTTTAACTCGTTCTTCATCATTACAGCCCTTCACAAGTCCGCTGCTGAACATTAAACCCCCCCCCCCCAAGATATGCCACAAAGCACGGTCCTGAGCTACCTGCATTCATCGACTTCCTGCATGTCTTACCAGGTCGTCACTCCATCTAGTGGGGGGTCGCCCTACACTTCACCTACCGGTACGAGGCTGTCACTCGAGAAACTTTTTTCCCCAACGGTTGTCGGTTCTTCGAGCTTGGCCGGCCCATTGCCATTTCAGCTTACTAATCCGTTGGGCTATGTCGGTCACTTTGGTTTTACTGCGGATATCCTCATTTCTGAGTCTATCACGCAGAGAAACTCCGAGCATAGCCCTCTCCATTGTTCGCTGAGCGACTTTGAGAGTCCTCATACGGCCAGCAGTGAAGGACCACGTCTCGGTTCCGTAGGTCATCACTGGCAACAAGCACTGATTGTACAACTTAGTTTTCAGGTTTTGAGGTATACCTAACCAGAAGATGCGTCGTAATTTCCCGAACGCTGTCCAGCCGAGTTGAATCCGTCGGTTGACCTTCTCGGTCGAAGTTGGACTTACTTGGTCGGACGATTTGTCCCGAGTAAACGTACTCGTCAACAATTTCGAGCCTAGTGCTCCCAACAACTACCGGCATAGGTGTGATATAGACATTAAACATGATATAATGATTTCTAATATTTACGCGAACATACACATGATTAAAACTACTTTTACGGATTTTATCGCGTTTATTTTTGCTTTTAATTACTTTTATTTTTAATTCCCGACGTTTCGGGCGCTTTCCAGCACCCATGGTCACGGGGGACTGAGATGACTGACGTCCCGATGTCATTTTTAAACCCAGGGTACCTTCAGTTTTTTTAATTAGTGTTTATGGTCCGATCTATGCAAAATGCACTGACTATGTCCTGAGGTCTTGCAGTGGTATGCTTGGGTTTAGTTTAAATTTTATTGATTATAGGATCCCAAGCAGGTACCCAGCCTCCTTCATTATTGAAATTAGGATGTTTTTTAATTTCAATAGCCTCACGTATCATCCTTGGTAGGAATCAGTGTTCTTTCGCGAGACTTTATGGTCTATCAAATCTGATGTAATGGTTGGGGCCGTCTAGGATATGATCACAAACTGCAGGCTTCCCGGAACGTTGATGCTTCACATCAGCTATATGTTCTTTTACGCGGGTTCTAATTGATCATTTTATTTGTCCTATATAAGAGAGACCACATTCACAATCAAGCTTGTACACTCCTGCATCTTGTAGAGGAATATAACACTTGACTGATGGTAGGAACTGACTAATCTTCTTCGGCGGCTTGTAGAATGTTCTAATAGAAGCTCGCTTCAAGATATAGCCAATCTTGTCAGTGACTCCTCTAACATATGGCAGTACAGCAGGCACACACTCGACTGTGGCCGGCTTCACTCGGTCACTGTGACGTAGGCGCGGGACCCGAAGCTTGTTGTCGTGCAGAACTTGCTTGACGTGCTGAAGCTCGGCGGCCAGGTGTTTGCTGTCACAGATCCCTCGTGCTCTCTGTAACAAAGATTTGCCCACGGTAGCTAACTGTGAAGGATGGTGGTGAGATTCACCGTTGAAATATCGGTTTGTATGGGTCTTTTTCCTATACACAGTGTGACCAATGGTGTTATTAGGATTTCGGATGACTAACACATCTGGGAAAGGTAAGGAATTATTTGCCTCTAACTCCATAGTAAATTGAATTTTAGAGTTTATGGAATTAAGATGTTCTAAAAATGCAGTTACTTTGTCTGATGGTAAAATTTTGAAAGTATCGTCTAGGTACCGCTTGTAGATCCTTTGTGTAACAGGTGCAGTAAGGAGGGCTTTCTCCTCAGTCTTCCATGAATATATCGGCGACAATGGGAGATACAGGTGAGCCCATCGCAACACCATCTACTTGCTTTTAAAACTCTTTCTTCCACAATAGATAGCCAGATGTAAGGCAATGTCTTAGTAATACTGCATATTCTGCTGGCATGTTATTTTCCTCTAGTTTCCTAGTTATAATTGAGATGCAGTCTTCAACAGGTAGGCATGTAAATAGAGACTGAACATCAAAACTGACCATGGTTTCATTGTCAGTAAGATGTAGGTCCTTTATCTCACTGACAAAATGGTATGAATCCTTAGTGTGTGCCCTTGTGTGTCCTCTGAGTGGTGATAATATTTTAGCTAAGTATTGAGCCAATCTGTAAGTTGGCGAATCAATCTGACTCACTATTGGACGTAATGGAGCATTCGGTTTGTGTATTTTTGGTAACCCATAAAACTTCGTTGGTTTGGTACATGAAGGTATTATCGAATTAACGTCCAGATTCGATTTCTCGAAGTATTTCTTAATTAGATCGCTAGTTGTTTTAAGCGTATTAGTTGTAGGGTCTGTTTTGACCTTTCGATAATACATTCAAACCGATTCATACAAACCGATATTTAAACGGTGAATCTCACCACCATCCTTCACAGTTAATAACCGTGGGCAAATCTTTGTTACAGAGAGCACGAGGGATCTGTGACAGCAAACACCTGGCCGCCGAGCTTCAGCACGTCAAGCAAGTTCTGCACGACAGCAAGCTTCGGGTCCCGCGCCTACGTCACAGTGACCGAGTGAAGCCGGCCACAGTCGAGCGTGTACCTGCTGTACTACCATATGTCAGAGGTGTCACAGACAAGATTGGCTATATCTTGATGCGAGCTTCTATTAGAACATTCTACAAGCCGTCGAAGAAAATAAGTCAGTTTCTACCATCCGTCAAGTGTCAAATTCCTCTACATGATACAAGAGTGTACAAGCTTGATTGTGAATGTGGTCTCTCTTATAAAGGACAAACAAAAAGATCAATTGGAACCCGCGTAAAAGAACATATATCTGATGTGAAGCATCAACGTTCCGGGATGTCTGCAGTTTGTGATCATATCCTAGACGGCCCCAACCATTACATCAGATTTAACAGACCACAAATCCTCGCGAAAGAACACCGATTCCTACCAAGGATGATACGTGAGGCTATTGAAATTAAAAAACATCCTAATTTCAATAGAGAAGGAGGCTGGTTTAGTTTTAATTTTATTGATTATAGGATCCCAAACCACCTGTTTGGGATCCTATAATCAATAAAATTAAAACTAAACCCAAGCATACCACTGCAAGACCTCAGGACATAGTCAGTGCATTTTGCATAGATCGGACCATAAACACTAATTAAAAAAACTGAAGGTACCCTGGGTTTAACAATGACATCGGGACGTCAGTCATCTCAGTCCCCCGTGACCATGTGTGCTGGAAAGCGCCCGAAACGTCGGGAATTAAAAATAAAAGTAATTAAAAGCAAAAATAAATGCGATAAAATCCGTAAAAGTAGTTTTAATCATTAAACATGATCTTTGTTTTGTCCATGTTCATCTTATGACCTATCCGTTGGGAAACACTATTGAGGTCATTCAGCATAGTGCTTAAGTCCTCCAGTAATTCTGCCATAAGGACTCGGGTCTCTAGGTCAGCAAATCGAAGGTGAGTGATGTACTCACCATCGATGTTAATACCCTATCCTTTCCAGTCCATTAGCTTGAAAACGTTTTCCAAAGCAGCAGTGAAGAGTTTCGGGGAATAACGTCACCCTGTCTTACACCTCTCTGCAGTTGGAACTTGTTCTTAACACTGATATTTTAGTTCTTAAATGGTGTTGAAGTAAAGCAAATTCCAAATTATAGACAGATACTTTAATTTTCTTTCTATATGAAGACTCTTTTCAATTTTACAAAAGAGAAAATTAATGACTAGTTTCTTTGTTCGGATAAAAATTGCTGTTATAAACGCACGCCATCTTGAATTTCTCTTTATTTTTTTTTCTGTTTGTGTGTTTAACTAAGAGGTAGTTGGACTGACGGTGAAGAGCCCACAAAATGTATTTAATGTGAACTTCTAACTTTTGTTTTTAGATGGGTCCTTATAGAAAGACTCCTGTTTTATGTCTTTGTCGAAAGATTCGAAAAATAATGAAAGTCAACATATTAATTACAACGTCAATTTTATTATGTCTTTCAAAGGATTTGTTGAAAGGATATTTCTTTTGTTTATTATTTCGAATATGGTACTTCAAATTTCTTTTGGTACAATAAAGTCCAGGTTTCCCATTTTTTGGATTTGTAAAGACTAAGGGCTTCGTATCTATTTTCTCGAGGGTGCTCTATACTCTCTGTGACAGGTGTCAAGGTTTCTGTAATTTGTTTGTTACCATGATGCAAGGCGGTTAAAATGCATTATCACCCAGCAGTGTGAGGAATTTTCAAGTTTTAAAGATGTAATACAAACATACAAGGGCAGCCAATTCACATTTCTCCTTAAACGGCTCCATCGCGCTGTTTAGCAATGAGTTGCTGTGTTAAGGGTCACGGGTTCGAATCTCGCAACAAGCAGGTTATGCATACGGCTTACAAATAATTATTCCGAGTCTGGATGTCTATCGTTATGCAATGTATGTTTGTAAACACCCTCCACGATGCAAATAAAAATTCTAGGTTGGGCGTAATTTTTTTTACTTACATACTTTGTATAAATATTAGTAAGTGATACCATGGAGGGCTTTAATTTAATCCTCGCTGAAGGACTTGCCGTGCTTATGGTGATGGAGAGCCTCGTAGTCGTCGTAGTAAAAGGAAACATTTAATTAAATACATTATTAAAGCTTGGTTGGCGACCTTGTCAAACACTTAAAAATAATAGAGGTTTACGAAAAACTATTTTTTGAAAAGCATATTTTAACAGAGAAGGACTTGGTTATAGCAATAATGTAAATAAAATAACATGGGTTAAGAGAGTAAACCTGCTCACTCCAATTTTGGTCCGAAATTACATTTTTTTTGCATCTGAAAGAGAAATATAGAGAACATGAACTTGTAAAACCTAATTGATTTTACAAGTTCATGTGCCCTATCTTTAAATGTTAAATGAGTAAAAAGTGCGATGAGTAAAATGGTACTCCTAATCCCTAGGCGTAGTCCCAAAACCATTGAAGACGGCTATCGTCCATCAGATTCCTAAAAAAGGCGACCTCTCAGAACCGTCCAACTACTGGCCTATCGCCATCACCTCCTTGTTCTCCAAAACAATGGATTTTATTATCAAATGCCAGCTCATGAGGTACCTTGAGCACCACCAGCTGATTAGTGACCGCCAATAGGGTTTTCGCCGTGGTCGACCAGATCTTCTGTTCTACCTAACTCATAGATGGGCACTCTCCTTGTTGCCTCAGCCAGTATCAGTATCCTCGGCGTCGACATATCGAGTGACGTGCTGTTTCGTGGTCACTTGAAGGGAAGGCCAAATTGGCTTCTAAAAAGCTTGGCGTGCTCAGCAAAGCGGGACAGTATTTCATGCCGGCACACCGCCTGCAACTTTACAAGGCACAGATTGGGCCGCACATGGAACACTGTTCCCATCTCTGGGCTGGGGCTCCCCAGTACCAGCTACTACCACTTGACCGCATCAAGCGCAGAGCGGATCGAATCGTCGACGACCGAGTGCTTTCCGATCGACTCAATTTACTTGCACTGCGAAGAGATGTTGCATCTCTTTGCATTTTCTTTCGCATATACCATGGGGAGTGCTCTGAGGAATTGTTCGGATTAATCCCAGCTGCCAAATTTCGTGAACGCACTACGCGGCAAACGTCCCGATACCATCCACTCCATCTGGATGCTTGGCGGTCTACCACTGTACGTTTCACAAGGAGTTTTCTTCCGCGTATGACCTCTCTGTGGAATAGTTTACCACCGGCAATTTTTCCGGACCGATACGACCTAGGGAGGGTTCAAGAAAAGAGCTTACTACTTTTTAAAAGGCCGACAACGCACCTGCGATTCCCCTGGTGTTGCGGTTGATCATGGGCGGCGGTAGTCACTTAATATCAGGTGAGCTGCATGCTCGTTTGTCCCCACTTCTTTAAAAAATGGGAACTGTAATTTCATCCGCAGGTTTGAGGTCATTCAGGGATTTTATTCACGTCAGTCATCACGTTGTCAACTCGATTGTTCAGTTGATCGATTCGGGTTGCAGCTTCCGACAGGCTGTTGTCATGTTGTGCAACCCTATCCTTCACCTCCCTTAGCTCTTTCCCGAAGGTAGCGGGAAGGTTCTTCATGAGGAGCATCCGCTCCTCCCGTCCACTCTGCCCCTGTTCTTTCAACCGACGGGCCTTTTCCTCCTGTCGGCGGGCCTGCTCCTGCAGCATCATCATCTTAGCCTAAGGAGACTCTCGGGGATGCGGAAGAAATCCGCACAACGTGGGACCTCATTCCCTTGAGATGAGCGTTAGACTTGTGACACGCTCTGCGGCTAGAAGCTGTGATGATAATGCAATCGGTGGTGATGACTTACACTTACGTCTTTAGGACGGCGTCTTTAGACGGCGGTCTGGCATGTGGTGACGCTCACGGAGGGATTTTTTGGCCAGTGTGCACATTTATCTTAACCGTGTTACGTACATTCACTGTGGCTGGATTTGATCGTATTCTGTAAGGCCACTACTAAAGGATTCAAGCCCTCTTTTACTGATTCGCCAATTATTTTGCTGTGGACTACGGTCTAATTTCCAACTTGACGTCCACGTCGGGGGGAGCGTGTTAGTTGATCGGCACTCACAAGGCGTGTGTGGTGAGCAAAATGCTTGCATCTGATATATATATATATATATATATATATATATATATATATATATATATATATATATATATATATATATATGTGTGTGTGTATGTTATTATATATAAACAGGTAAATAACATTTATAAGAAGGGGATGGACGTTACATTACCATTAAGTGGATCTTGTTTATTCAATAAAATTAAAAATATAGACCATTTTCATGAATGCCATTATTTATTTAAAGTTATATATCGTAATTTGTAAGCTTGCGTACTAAATAATGCAATAATTTGCAACGTCGTTCGCAATTTGGGCTGTGTTAAAGTACCATTTTACTGTAGCCGTAAAAACAGGGCCAACAATAATCCCATTTTTAAGACGTATATTCATCCAATATTAAAAAGAGACCTTGGAATTTTTCAACATTAAAAAGTAATTGCAATATACTCCACGCTCAACAGAGGCTGGAAATATAAAATGATGCGACGTAAGCGTTTTAATACGTACGTGCGGAAATTTCACATTGCCGTTTAACATTTTCATTATACTAACCTCTTGATATTAACTCAGTTAATATTACTCTCATAAAAATACAACTTAGTTGAAATTTTGTTACGATCAAAATGGTATTAACTACTATCGGTATACTAATGATTGAAAAAAAATTGACAAACCAAATTTCTGTCCACTTGATGATATATTACTTCTGCATTCCATTCAAGCTGAGAAGGCTACAGATGCGTTGGAACCCTTGAGAATTAAGATGGAATGCCTCACATCTTGTAATTGTACTGTTTCACGGCGAATATAAATTAGAGCGTGGTACCTACCTGGACGGACTCCTGGGCAGATAAGGAGTGCTACCACCTGGTAAAGTGTTTTCAAATTAATTATAGAGAATGAGTAATCAAAATTACTTACCATACATTACATTTTCTTTTTTATGTGTTCTCATTAGCGTGTTGTGCCCATAAGGGAACTTAAAAATGAGCACATCCAGTTTTATTGCAGAGACATTTAAAGCTGTTGCCCGACGTCAGTTTGGATATTTTACGTCTGGCCTTATCGAGATTGTATACCGCCACCTACCAAAAGCTATGAATTTATCTGGCACATTTTATAGTCTGGATATTAGCAGTAGAACTAGATTAATCGATAAAGTCAAACGGATTACTAGGCTGAAGTGACAGTGGGCCAGCTATAGAGCTTGAAGAACCGACAACCGATGAGGAAGAAGTTTCTCGGGTAGCAACCTTGTACCGGTAGGTGAGGTGTAGGGTATCCCCCATTGTGTGAAGTGAAGACCTGGTAAGAGATTCGACGGATGCAGGTGGCTCAACACAGAGAAGGACTTGTTAAGGGTTGTAATGATGATGATGATGATGAATTTAGAGTCCTTCGTTTTGACTCGTTTTACGCCGATACAATACGGCACATTATGTTTTGTAGATTACTAGTGATCCGCGCTCTGGCTTTGCCTGGGTAGTATCTATTAATATGTTGTTTACTAGATTAGAGATATTCAAAGAAAATTTACTTAAAAATATTTTTTAAAGTTTTCAGAATAAATATAGAATCTCCTAGCATTGCCTTTTATCCGTTCGTGAAGTTTAATATTAACCTGTTCAGCCGTTACGAAAATAAAACTGAACAAACAAACAGAGAGATCCATAATATTTTGATAATGTTTACAAATATTTTATTGTATATCATGCGTTAATTACACACACATACAAGTTAAATTGATTTGATTACTAATAGAAGACCTCAGTGCATCTACAGTAACTTTTATTTTAAGTCTTTAAAATTAGTGAACTTTGAATTTCGTGAACAGTAGCCATAGCAGCGATCACAATAGATCTTATAGGTTGCAGTGATACTGGTCTCTTTCTCTAGACCTGCATAGCTGCTCGTATATAATTAAAAAAATGTCTTTGAAAGTTGCCAAACAAATATTGTAATGAAAACGGTTTTACATCCACTTTGTAATAATAAAACTTATCTTAAGAAACAAACATTGCTTGAATATAGCAAGCGGGCATCAGCAAATAAAACTAAGACTAAGAGCCTTTAACTTTTTGAGATTTCTTTACAGTTAAAGCCGTACAAGTTTCGTGTGCTTAGTACTTCTTTGAACAGTTCAAAACTCCAGAAAGAACTATTTATTTGCCGTTCTTTGTGACTCACAACTGTGTTGTTGAAATTGATGACGTATGCAGACAAAAGTCTTGTCATAGTCTTAAATCGAATGCCATGCAAAGTTTTCGTCACAATTACACAAAATATTTATTTGAAAGAATTTCTTAGTTACTTAACAAAAAGATTGTAAGAATATTTAATATAGTTATGCAAATTATTCATTTCTAAATATGTACTACATTCACATTTAATATTACATAACGTAATATAAACTACATTCTAAATTCTAATTCTAATACTAAAAACCTTAAAAATATATATTGTAATAACTAAAATATATTAATTAAAAAGGAGGTCCTTTAGGCAAGGTTCCGAAGATACTGGCAGCGTTTCCCCGTTGAATAGCTAGACTAATTATTTGTGCGAGGTAGCTGCCAGCTCTTCGGTCTCATGTGACGTCGATTAACCTTTTTGCTATTTCCTTAAAAAGACTTATAGCGCTAGGACCACACGGATCAAGGGTCTCGACACCGAAAGGGACAAAAATATATTCGGAGCCTAGAACCCTGTATTTGCATACTTTAACTTTTTCAGCCGCTTCACAAGCTGCACCAGCTCTGTTGTTGGTTCCATGTAGATGGGAAGGGGTCAGTGTGTCTGAAGAGGTTGCATCCCATACCAGCAGCCAGCCCATCTTCCATGGAATCAAACTCATACCGTCCGGTCTCTTGCCATCGTCTCTTGCAATACCAGACAGCTCAAGTGGACTTGGCACATTGACGGTGGCAAGAGACCGGCGTATGATATCGTTAAGTGCTGCATGTCTTGAGAAGCGACCTGCACTTTCTTGGCATGATAGCCCGTGATGTCCTAGCTTGTCGACGTCACTGCCACATGGATATTTATGAGGAGCGCAGATCGGAACCCCAAGCCGTAGACAGGTTGCAATTCGGAGCGTGTCAGGCTCAAGAAATGTTCCTGTATTTGACGAAGGGTACGCGTGAAGCCAGTTTCCAGCTTCTTCCGGGCCAGCAATATCAAAGTTTGAAGAGGATGCCCTTAAAGTTTTACTTATGAGATTTGCTGAACTATGGACAGAAGATAGGAAGGCTGGTAAAGAGACACTGGAAGTTTTGCAATTCCCTAAAATTCCATAACGGATGGGTAGGGATGCTTGAGTTCAAGATTGCTCGTTCAGGTGTATATTAGGAATCGAATCTAAATTAATTTTGATTAAGTTGTCTACTTGTGTCAAGAGGTCTGGGTGATTGCAAAAGGAGCAGCAACGGAGCACATATGTAAATTTTGGGACAAAAAGACAGAATTTTAAAATGCAAAGTGCATAATGTGGACTAATTTCAAGGAGACGGTCAGCAGAATTTTGAAATTTAGTAATAAAATTATTAATGTATTCATACATAGATTCATTAAGAATTGTATAACCTAAAAGGTAAAGGGAATTACTTTTAACTACTTTAACATTTGGTGCCAAAATATTAAATTTGTATTTTACGTCATTTAAATTTAAGTTGCAGTTATTTATAAAAAGTTCGCATTTGCTAAAGTTAAGCTCCAAACTAATGGCTTCAAATTTATATTTGATTGAAAAAAGGTCAGAAAACACAGTATCTATATCATCTCCTAAGGTTCCGTCATCCAAATACCAAACATTGAATTTAGAATTTAAATTTTTTATAATCGGATTTACAGCCAAACTAAAAATTGCTGGTCCAAGGTGATCATATGTAAACCATGATCACCATGTTGACAACCTACTTCAGAGGATAGTTCGTTAGAACGCGTAACTGAGAAGAAGATAATTGTATATTTTCGGTATATGTTGATTTATTTCAGTCAGCAGGGTCTCCTTATTTACCGAATTGGAAGCATTTTTGACATCAACTTTGAGGAACACGTCAGGATATCCGTTAGTTAGGAAGGAAAGTAGGGCATGAACGGCTGCCTCACACCCTCGTTTTACACCGAAGCCTAACTGTACGGGTTCACATTCCGAACTTACTTTTGTTAAAATATGTCAAACAGGAATTTCGAAGGCCAGGCGTCGTAGCGTTGATCCAACAGCTTGGTATAACCCCTCCGTCCTTTTCGGTGAGAGTAATGAGGTTCGCACCGAAAATAATGGGAACAATTTCTGGATTAACATTACCGGAATACATAAAGTTGATTAATTTAGTGATCGAGTTTACGAGTTGCTCACCTGCATCAACCGTGGAATGCGATGTTAAGTCTTTCAAATGTTGGGGTGACATTCCATCCAAACCTGCAGACAAACCTGGTTTAAAAGATAAAATGGCATCCATAACATCTTTGTTTTGAATTTGAAGGCATGCTTGCCCTACTGTTGGTCGGTCGAGAAAATATGGGTTTACTGGAGCTGGAGGATGTTTCGTCCGTAAGGCCTGATAGGTATCAGGGGTATCTGGTGATAGCACGTCGTTGGAGAACAAAAGGCGAGTGGCACCTTTGAGATCTCCGTCACAGATTTTGTATTTCGATGAGTTTGTTGCGATTACGAGGGACATCATGTTTGATTAGAGGTGCGGGAGAAGGTGAGGAGCTGAAAGCACAGTTATTTTTAATCTTTTGTGTCAATGATAAATTTGGTTTATCAGTTTTTGTTATATGTAGTGTGCTGTATAAAAATAAAAAAAAGGTTCTGCCAGTCTTGAGTACAATTGCTTATGTAGCATTTCTGGATTAATTGTGACAAATGTTTTATTATTCGAGTTAGGTTATTCGAGCTCTTCGAGGGATTCTTTTTACTGTCGGTATACCCTTTTTCAAATGGCTAAGATATGTGTGGAAAGGAGTTGGAAAGTTGGCTACAAAAGTAGGCGTACTTGGAATAATGGGGTGTATGTCTAAAGGTGAACTGTTTTGGCTAATACATTTCCTGTGTGTTTTTGTAGTGTGTATGTTGAGTCCTTTTCAAAGATTTGAATGACTTGTTGCACTGTGCACATATAAGGGTCGCGTTCGCCGTGCCGTCACTAGATTTGTTCCGAACTGCATTTACAACAGTTAAATACAATCAAAAAAAAGGGTAACTTAAAACAAATTAAAAAACGCTGTAAAGTAACTTAAAAATTACACTGAAAATATAAAAAAGTCAAAGTCAAAATATGACGGTTGCGTGATTTGGTAACAAGACGTATGCGTCGTTACGTAGGTGCGTCACAGGACGGTCCCACAATTGGACGCTGCAGTGGAAGAGATCCAGGGACGTATGGCTTCGCTAGAACAAACAATGGCGGCCTTAGCAACCGTGTCTTGAAGTTATCACACGCGGACTAGAACTTTTCAAATACTCAACAAGCACTGTGGTGGGAACAACAACAAAATCCCCATGCGCGAATATGAAAAATATTCCGAAAAACTCTTATATGTAGGTCTAAGCAGTCAGGAGATTAAACTGGCTTAAAATAAGTATTTTAAGAGACTCGAGCCAGCTTGTCAATTTTTTTATATAAACTTTTGCCTTGTTTGCATAGATGGCTTTGTAGCTCTTCATCAGTCAATCAAACATATATTTCAGAAATCCTTTATCGCGAATTGTTTTGTTACATTTGGCATATGTCACAATCTTGAAATATTTTTATGTCTCGTAGCTAATTTCAGATATTAGTACCCGGATGACCGAGCCTTGTTCGGTTTTTTTTTTCGAAATTACATTTATAAATTACAAACTGATGAAACTCAAATAATATTTTTTGAGCTTATTGACAGAATAGAAAAAACTGAACTGATTATTCGAATAAAAAATAATGAGTGCAATTATTTTTATTAAAATTTTCGTATTTTTAAAAAATGTTAAAAAGGGCTTGAATTAATATTTTCTCACAAAAGAAGGGAACTTGAAAAAAAAAAGGAAAAAAGCTAGACCAGAGACAGGACGCGAACCACGGAACTCCGATATCACGCCCGACCGACATCCCACCTGAGCTATTACGATCGTTAGTGATCTGTCAAATTTTACCTTCTTATATTGTAGCAGTTTTTTTATTGCCTGAAAACATGGACAAAAGGAAATTTTCTAAAACTAAATCCTAGCTAGATGAATTTATTGTCCCCGAAACTACCTGGACATTACATTTTATGAAAATCGTTGGAGACGTTTCCAAGATTCCGATTATATATACGAGAATTGCTCGTTTAAAGGTATAGGTACATGACATAGGACATATACCACTGTTATACTATTTAAATCTATGACAATAATAAACGTTTCATTTGTGCACTAAAATTTTAAAATTAAAATGTAGTTATTATATTTTAATTATATTATAATATGTTAATAGTTATTTTTATTAAAATATTTAGACAAAATAAACATAGTACTCACCTGTCACATTTATTTTTTTCAGGTAATTCCATTTCAAACCTAATGTAAATGTGTACTTATATTAGGTTTGAAATTTATCATTGTGTTTGCTGCCAGATGAGACTAATTATGTAAGTGACTACCTGACCTTTTACGTGATAAAGCAGCTCTAAAGCTAGAAAACGCATGTAACACGTGTATACAGGTTGACAAGAGAAAGATCACCGTCTACATATTAACGGTTTACATATATTTAATTTATTCATCAGTCATTGGTTCTATAACAGAGGTAACGCATAAACTTACTTTGGATATTTTCAAATCGAATAATAAATGATGAAGAGATATGGGAAAGTTTATCACTGGCATAGCACATAGTCCTCGAGCAGTGTATGTTTCCGTCATTGAGTGATAAGATCGGGAGTGGCGGGTATTAGGGAAAAATACTTTCAGGACAAGTAATGTGAATGAGCTTACTCATACTCGTATTAGTGCTGTTGGGGATCAGAGAATTCCTAAATTTGTCCGACTTAAGAATTATAAATAGAGGTCACATCCTTCATTTGATCATAATGTGAATTTAGTTTTCCTCTGTGACAATTGTTGGAGTCTCTTTTACTTACTTAAAGTGTGATCTTATGTAGTCATTCAACATTTCGATATTAGGGTGTTACTGCAACGCTAGATGGCGAGGGATGCGACCAGCACTCCACCGACACGCCGTGCCGTGATGTACAAGAAGGTCACCTTCATAAAATCTTTACCACAGCGGCAGATTTAGAGCACATTTTTTAATAATAATAATAATAATCAGACGATGATGGAATAGTCTCCCACGAACTAGAGAAAATGAGGAGCATATTGGAAGAGTCGATGCTGGAAACGCGCAGAATGCCTCTCGAAAATCGACCGCGACTTCCCCGCATACCCCTTAGCAAGCGAAATCGGGCTGTCGTGCGGGCTCTTAACCCAATGCTGGTGACCTATTTGGAAGCCAGCCGGGACCTTTGCGAGATGGATTCAATTCTTTTTGGCGCCGCACTGGCAGTATACCGTATTATTGGCGCCATACTTCCCGTGGCTGGACGTGCTACTCAAAAAAGTAGCGCCATCCCAGCCTGGAGAAAAAGAATTGAGGACCGTATCGCAAAGGCAAAGGCCCTTATCGGCAGACTAACAAGCTTCAGGTCGGGTAATAATAGACCGAGGATTATGCGCACCGTTAGGATGGCGTTGGCTGGGATAAATATCAGTTTGTTCCAGCCGGATATCACGCAAAAACTAACGGAGCGCATTGATGACCTGAAGCAAAAAATCGCTGCTTGGGGGAAGCGGATTCGACGATTTAGCAAGAGGTCAAGGCGGTTCAACCAGAATCGTCTCTTCCAGAGTAATCAGAAGAGGCTCTATAAATCATTGGAGCGACCAGAGGTATGTGGAGCGGGCCCAGGACCGGATCAGGCTGACACTGTTGCATTTTGACGTGGCCTGTGGTCAGAGCCCGTAAACCACAGCGAGGGCCCTTGGATGGAAGTTGTGGTGAGCCAGAGTGCAAGTGTTACGCCTATGGACCCCGTCACCATAACGCCTGAAGACGTGGCTGAGGCGGTCCGTAGGGCCCCGAACTGGAAAAGTCCGGGGCTCGACGGGCTGCATCATTACTGGCTGAAGGGGTTCGTAGTGTGTCACGCTGTGCTCGCCCGACAGTTTCAAGAGGCTCTTGATCAAAAGTCGCTCCCGAGCCTCTTCACTAGTGGGATCACTCATTTGTTCCCTAAAGATCAGGATACCACAGACCCGAGCAAATACCGCCCCATCACGTGTCTACCCACCATATATAAGATACTGACATCCATTTTGAGCGCAAGAATCACTCGTCAACTGGAGCTAAATCAGGTGATGTCACGCGCTCAAAATGGATTCCGGGGCGGTGGTCGTGGAACCAAGGAACCACTCCTCATTGACGCGGTCATTGGCAAAGTGGTGAAACGCAACCGTCGGAATTTCTCCGCCGCCTGGATAGACTACAGAAAGGCATTCGACTCGGTGCCCCATACATGGCTAAAGAGAGTCCTTCAGCTGTACAAAATTGACTGTACAGTTGGAGACTTCCTCGAGCAGTGTATGAAGCAATGGAGTACGATCCTTTGCTATCTGGGCGAGCAGATGATGGCTGCGGAGAACCACATAAGGATAAGAAGGGGTATCTTCCAGGGTGATTGTCTAAGTCCAATCTGGTTTTGCCTCTCCCTGAACCCTCTCAGTACTTTACTGGAGGGCTCCGGGAGGAGATTTCAGCTTCGGAAAGGAGGTACAAAAGTGACCCACCTTTTCTATATGGATGACCTCAAGTTATTCGCGTCCAATCGCTCCCATCTTATGGAATTGCTAAACATCACTTGTGAATTTAGCAATTCTATTGGAATGGAGCTGGGAACGGATAAGTGTGCGGTCCTCCATGTTGAAAGGGGAAGGGTTGCTAACTCTGAGGGCATAGACTTATCTATGCCCGTCAAATTAAGGACCCTTTCCGAAGCTGAAACATACCGATACCTGGGTATGTCACAGAACATCGGTATCGATGAGGCTGGTATGAAACAGTCAGTTTGCGACGTATTTTATGCACGCTTGACCAAAGTGCTTAACAGCCTTTTGTCCGGTGTGAATAAGTCACACGCATATAACGGTTGGGTCATGCCTGTCCTCATGTATACCTTTGGCATACTCAGGTGGACCCAGACTGAACTTAACGCCCTGGATAGAAAAGTCCGCACTAACATGACGTCCCATAGGATGCATCATCCGAGATCGTCGGTAATAAGGCTGTACTTGCCGCGAAAGCATGGTGGACGTGGTTTTCTGAGCGCACTCACCATGCATAATCGCGAAGTGTGCAGCATCCGTGATTATTCCTGGCGAGATCGGATGATCCATTATATAATGACGTCATTTCTAGTGATAAAGGGCTTACCCCTCTATCCTTAGCCAACGAGCAATGGCAGGACCCAGCAGTGCTTAGCATTTCCGTCCGGGAGACCGTATGGAAGGAGAAGGAGCTCCACGGGAGGTTTTACAAGGCTCTACATGAGCCTTTCGTAGACACAGTAGCCCCCCTTCACTGGCTACGGTTTGGTGACCTCATCGGGGAAACCGAGGGTTTTGTCTGTGCAATACAGGATCAGGTTATTAAGACCAACAACTATGGGAGATACATCCTAAAAGATGGCACCGTGGACATCTGTCGAGTTTGTCGCCATCCCAGTGAGTCACTTAGGCATGTTATCTCCGGTTGTTCGGCGCTTTCTAACTCTGAGTACTTACACAGGCACAACCTACTAGCCAGAATTCTTCACCAGGAGCTCACTCTGAAATACGGTCTCGTGGATCGGAAATTGCCGTATTACGTACTTGCTGGAAGCCGTGCTCGAAAATGATCGCGCCAGGCTCTATTGGGACCGGGCCATCATCACGGACAGGACTATTCTTGCGAATAAGACTGATATTGTGCTGATGGACCGGGCATAGTCAAGGATATTTTTGGTCGACATTACCATTCCGTATGACGAGAACCTCGTGATAGCCGAAACAGACAAGCAAACAAAATATCTGGACCTGGCTCACGAGGTGACCGACATGTGGGGTGGTCTGCCTACCGAAATTATTCCTGTAGTCGTCTCTGCAAACGGGCTAATCCCAGTCAGCCTCTCGGGTCATCTGAGGCGACTGGGACTACGTGGCGGACCGCTCCGGGCTCAAATGCAGAAGGCGGTGCTCCTCGATACCGCCCGCATCGTCCGCCGGTTTCTTTCCCTTTCCCCCTAACCCTCGGCCGTTTGGTCTCCCCTGCCGAGGGCCTCCATCTGGTTGGGCTTTTATTTATTTATGTATTTTTATATTCATTTTATATTATTGATATTTATGTATATTTATCTTTTCATTTTCATTTATAATTATATTTATAGAACCTAACCAGATGAGAAAACTATATAGATACCCCACAATAATAATAATAATTTTTTTCACAAGAAATATGGTACAACGATGTTCTTGTAAAATAATAATATATCACATATATCACCAATTTAGGTATATGAAAACTTATGGTTAGAATATACAAAATTTAAGTAAAATTAAACGTGCATCAGTTTACAATTTCAATATTGATCCTTCAAAACAGGATCACATAAGAAACAGCGTTTAACAGTCAATAGAAACGTTCTTTTATTATTAGCAGTTCATTTACCGAATAAAATTGTTTTTCCAAAAGCCACTCTAATAAATTACGTCTCAATCGATTATAATCTAGCTGCCTCATTTCATTTGGGATTTCATTAAACACTTGAATAGCCATCACATAGCAATTTTTGAGTACAGGCTAGTTTTTAACGAAGGTAAAATAATTTTATCTGGGTATCTGGTACTATATGTTACTGTACCTTTTAATCTAGTAAAAAAATGAGAATACTTTTTACGAATATTGAAAGTTCAAAAATGTACATGGATGGTAGCGTTAGAACACCCAATTCTTTAAATAGTGGCTTGCAAGAAACGAGTGGCCCAACACTACAAATTAATCGTATACAGCGTTTTTGCGCTACAAAAGCACGGTTTACGTCAGTTGAGTTTCCCCATAATATGAGACCATATCTTTATACAGGAGCGACATATGCATGATATGCTGTAATAGAAGTGTTTCTTGACGAGATTTAAGTTAGAGTAGTTAGTTAATATTGAAGAATTGTATAAATTTAGTTTTAGATAGATTTATACTTAGATTATTATTTTGTGTGAGTGTGACTTATTAATGAGAAAACATAATGCGTCTATTTTTTTTCCTGGACACCTCTCTAAAACTTTAGTTTGCATTTCATCACAGCCAGTAGATATTGTGTTTTTAAGTGATGAAATATGGTTCTTAATTTCCGTTATATTACATAGTCTTAAATAAATACCAGATTGATTTCTTAGACTAGTTACGCTTAATTTTTCCACACTATTATGTGATATTCTGTCTTAAATGGAATATATGAAATGCTGATTAAATGTTGTAGATAGTTCAATGGGATTTAGTATATTTTGATTTTTGACAGTGAGACTTTTTGAGAGTGAGACTTTGATCAATGAGATCTGGATGTGTCTGACTATTTTGTTTTATTAGGTTTCAAATGGCTTTAGTTTTATTTTGTTCGTATTGGTGATTCATCTGCTTTTGTGCCAGTAAAATAGTTTTCTTTTTTTTGGGGGATATTTCTATAAAATGTGTATTTATTTTTGTTCTGGTGAGTTTTATTTTTATAATATTTATAGCGAAGTGCACGTTTGGTTCTACAGGAAATTTTTATAGCGGTTGTAAGCCATTTTAATTTTTGATCAACATTATTTACTTTGACTCTATTTATGGGAAAGCACAGCTTATAAATTAGTACAAACGTGTCACAAAATTTAGTAAATACTTTTTCTACGTTATCCTCCTCATATATGTCCAAGAATGATAATTATTTTAGGTGATTGCAGAAACTGCTAATGTTACTTTCCGTGTACTGCCTTCTAAATATATAATAAGGCCCAGGAGACTTTGTTGTACCTTTTAATAAAAAAACTTAATGTTTGCCCCGTGTGATCTGATAGACCTAATTTATGGACTTTTCCGGTAGCTCCTTGTACACTTACTCCTTGTATACTTACTTGCCATTTGGTCTATACATGTATGTTGTCTGGTTTTTTCCGTTATATGCATTTGAAATTCATAGCTTTTTATGATACTTCTTAATCCATTACATTTATTATACAAAATTTAACATATTTATGATTTCTTAAATTTACGCGAACACTACACATTGAATAAAACTATTATTTACGGATTTTATCGCGTTTAATTACATTAATTTATTTTTATTATTATCCCGACGTTTCGGGTGCTTTACAGCGCCCATGGTCACGGGGGGGGGACTGAGATGTTTGACGTCCCAATGTCATAGTTATTCCGGCTAACTTCAGTTTTTTAATTAATTTTTGGTCCGATTTACGCAAAACGAGCTTATAGTATCATGAAGTCTTGCAGTGGTATGCTTGGGTTTGGGTTTAATTTTGTTAATTATAGGATCCCAAGCAGATGGTAGCACCCAACCATCTTCTCTATTGAAATTTGGATGTTTTTTAATTTCAATAGCCTCGCGTATCATCCTTGGTAGGAATCGGTGTTCTTTTGCGAGAATTTGTGGTTTATCAAATCTAATGTAATGGTGGGGACGATCTTGAACATGTTCGCAGACCGACGCTCCGGGAAGTCTGCAGTCTGCGAACATATTCAAGGTCGTCCCCACCATTACATTAGATTTGATAAACCACAAATTCTCGCAAAAGAACACCGATTCCTACCAAGGATGATACGCGAGGCTATTGAAATTAAAAAAACATCCAAATTTCAATAGAGAAGATGGTTGGGTGCTACCATCTGCTTGGGATCCTATAATTAACAAAATTAAACCCAAACCCAAGCATACCACTGCAAGACTTCATGATACTATAAGCTCGTTTTGCGTAAATCGGACCAAAAATTAATATTAAAAAACTGAAGGTAGCCGGAATAACTATGACATTGGGACGTCAAACATCTCAGTCCCCCCCGTGACCATGGGCGCTGTAAAGCACCCGAAACGTCGGGATAATAATAAAAATAAATTAATGTAATTAAACGCGATAAAATCCGTAAATAATAGTTTTATTTAACATATTTACGTTAAAATCGCCAGCAATTATGATTTTTTTTGTTAATTCTTTCACGTAGCTTATGTAATAAAGCATCAAGTTTAGTAAAAATACACTTATTTCCGAGTTTGGTGTTCTATAAATACAAAACTAAACTCAGATTGATAGCAAAAGAATAGAAGCGTGCGTGCTTTTGTGTGTATGTGCGTGCATGCGCGCGCGCGCGTGTTTGTGTGTGTGTGTGTGTGTGTGTGTGTGTGTGTGTGTGTGTGTGTGTGTGTGATTTTACATAAGGATCTTGATTTGCGTGCCTTGATAATTTTGCTCTTTCAAGAATTAATGCCAAAGGACCATTATTTGCGTCGCATGTTTGATAATTGCCAATGAAGCGAAAACAATCCTCAATCCATTAATGTATCACTATTACATCCATTAAAATTGACTGTTTGGTGCGGTTTACACGCTGGCGGCAATTGGTCCTTAGCTCTTTAAAAATGAGGAAAAAGCTGCCGTTGCGGTGAATACCGAGCGCTATCAAGCCATGCTGACTGATTTTTTGTTTCCATAAATTAATCAGCTAAACATCGAAGACATTTGGTTCCAACAAGACGGCGCAACTTGCCATACAACGCGTTTAACCTTCAATTTATTGCACAATCAATTTGATGACAACTTCACTTCCAGAAGTAGTCCCGTTAACTAGCCCTCCCGTTCGTGCAACTCAACGCCACTCGATTACTTTTTATGGAGCTTTTTTAAGTCCTTGGTTTATGCCGACAAACCAGCAACTCTTGAAGCATTGGAAGCCAATATTCAAGCAATCATTGACACTATACGGCCAGATTTATTTATTACGGTGAACATAAGTCAGAAATCCTATTTAATAATAGTTGCCATGAAATTATATGCTAGACTATAATTATAAAATATTAATTCCAACAAAATTTCGGTCCTGTATTATTATTTAAAATTCTCAATCTCTTAAAAAAGCAACCTTTACAAAGTTGTTTTCCAAGTTTTGAGGTATACCTGACAAAAATATGTGATTCAATCTCTGGAACACTGCCCAGCCTAGTCAAGTCCGTTGATAGCCTCTCGAACGAAGTCGGACTTACGTAGTCGAAATATCTGTCCCAGGTTAACATACTCGTCAACAACTTCGATCTTAGTACTCCTAACAACTACCGGCATAGGTGTGACATGGACGTTACACATGATCTTAGTTTTTTCCATGTTCATGTTAAGACACATCCGTTGAGAGGCACTATTGAAGATATTGATTATAGTGTCTTGATCTTCCAGTGATTCTGCCATAAGTACTATACTGTCGAAAAATGGAATGTGAGTGACGTACGGTAAGTACAGTGATGTTGACACCGTATCGTTTTAAGTCCAAAAGCTTGAAAACGTCTTCCAATACAGCGGTGAATAATTTCGAAGATATAACGTCACCCTGTTTCACACTCGGATAGCCATCCGAGTCCTATTATAGAATCACTGCAGCGCTTTAACATACCGACAGTCAATTTGATACCGCTGAATAGAATGGAGCGGCGCACAGATTTTAACGGAATCACAGGCTTTCTCACAGTTAACATATGAAAGGCGAAAGTTGTAGATTGTACTTTTCGGTTTTATATACAATTTACCGAATGATATCTGTGTGGTACGTGGTACTAAAGCCTTTTTATATGTTGAGCTAAATCTTACATTTAGGCCTACGTAGAGACTTTGTGTGGCGCTTTACTGTAGCTGACGTCACTAAAGCCATTATAGGCGTAGTTTTTTGTCACATTTCAACCTTATTGTCAACATACCTAATGAGCTTTTGATAGATGCCACTAGTAAATTCTCAGCTGTAGCTTCCGTTGCTTACAGCGATAGACATATTTTGAGTGTAAAGGTCGTGACTGGTGATTCTGAATTTCATAAAATACTTTCTGAATTTCAAGAGCTAACACCACCGGCAGGCACTCATCGCACACCCAAGCATCACACAGTACATCATATCCGAACCACGCCAGGCCCTCCAGTATCGTGTACACCACGCAGACTCGCCCCAGAAAAGTGAAAATTGCCTGAATTTGAGGCAATGTTTGCAAATGGAACTGCTCGTCCTTTTCAGAGCCCCTGGTCTTCACAACTACACCTCGCTTCCAAAAATACAATGGTTCGCGACCATGCAGTGAATATCTATAACGTCCGAACAGTGCCAGATAAGTACCCTATCATACATGACTTTGCCCACAATCTATCTGTTTGCAAAATTTTTTCAACATAGATCTGGTGAAGGCGTATAACCAGATACCAATCTTTGAGGTGAACATTTTCAAAACTGCTATTACGACACCTTTTGGACTCATAATGATTTCTTATATTTACGCGAACACTACACATTGAAATAATACTCGTTTTTACGGAATTTATCGCGTATATTCAACTTTTTAATACCCGACGTTTCGAGAGCTTTACAGCACCCATGGTCACGGGAAGGACTGAGATGTTTAACGTCCAGATGTCATAGTTAACCGCGGTTACCATAGATTAAAATTTAACTTTTGTTCCGATCTACACAGTATGAACTTATGGTATCATGAAGCCTTGCAGTTGTATGCTTGGGTTGGGATTTAATTTTATTTATTATAGGATCCCAAGCAGATGGTAGCACCCAGCCATCTTCTCTATTGAAATTAGGGTGTTTTTTGATTTCAATAGCCTCGCGAATCATCCTTGGAAGGAATCGGTGTTCTTTAGCGAGGATTTGTGGTCTATCAAATCTGATGTAGTGACGGGGGCGATCCTGTACATGTTCACAGACTGCAGACTTCCCGGAGCGTCGATTCTTCACATCAGCTATATGTTCTTTGACGCGGGTTTTAATTGATCTTTTAGTTTGTCCTATGTGGGAGAGACCACATTCACAATCAAGCTTGTACACTCCTGCATCTTGCAGAGGGACGTTACACTTGACTGATGGTAAAAACTGACCAATCTTCTTCGGCGGCTTGAAGTATGTTTTGATGGAAGCGCGCTTCAAGATGTAGCCAATCTTGTCAGTGACTCCTCTAACATATGGCAGTACAGCAGGTACACGCTCGACTGTGGCCGGCTTCACTCGTTCACTGTGACGTAGGCGCGGGAACCGAAGCTTATTGTCATGCAAAACTTGCTTGACGTGTTGGAGCTCGGCAGCCAGGTGTTTACTGTCACAGATCCCTCGTGCTCTCTGAAACAAAGATTTACCCACGGTAGCTAACTGTGAAGGATGGTGGTGAGAATCACCGTTTAAATATCTATCTGTATGGGTCTTTTTTCTATACACAGTATGGCTCAAGGTGTTATCAGGATTCCGAATTACTAACACATCTAGAAAAGCTAAGGAATTGTTTGCCTCTAACTCCATTGTGAACTGAATTTTAGAATTTATAGAGTTAAAATGGTCTAAAAATGCAGTTGCTTTATCTAAAGGTAGAATTGTGAAAATGTCGTCTACGTACCGCTTGTAGAATCTTGGATTTATGGGAGAAGTAAGCAGGGCTTTCTCCTCAAAGTCTTCCATGAATATGTCGGCAACAATGGGAGATACAGGTGAGCCCATCGCCACACCATCTACTTGCTTGTAGAACTCCTCCTTCCACAATAAGTAGCCAGATGTAAGGCAGTGTCTGAGTAATACTGCATATTCTACGGGCATGTTGTTTTCCTCCAGCCTCCTAGTTACAATTGAGATGCAGTCTTCAACAGGTAAGCATGTAAACATTGACTGCACATCAAAACTGACCATAGTTTCATTGTCTGCCAGACGCAGGCCTTTAATCTCGCTGACAAAATGGTAGGAATCCTTTATGTGTGCTCTTGTGTGTCCCCTGAGCGGTGAGAGTATTTTCGCTAAGTGTTGAGTCAATCTGTAAGTTGGTGAATCGATTTGGCTCACTATGGGACGTAATGGAGCATTGGGCTTGTGTATTTTTGGTAACCCGTACAACTTTGGTGATTTGGCGCATGTAGGTATTATCCATTTTACGTCCAGATTTAATTTTTCGGAGTGTTTCTTTATGAGGTCACTAGTTGTTTTTAGTGTGCTATTTGTTGGGTCGTTTTTAACCTTTTTATAAGTACTTACATCCGACAAAAGTTCTTGTATTTTTGAATTATAATCTGACGTATCCATGACTACCGTGGCGTTTCCCTTATCTGCGCGGAGAATCGTAAGTTCTGGTTTATCGCGTAGGTTCTTTAACGCTATAAATTCGTCTCTGGGAAGATTCGGTTTAGGCACTGAACATCGACGTAACATAGACGAAATGTCTTGACGTATCGCCTCCAAATCTTCTTTCCGCATATTGTTTTTAAATAAACAGTCCTCGACGCTACAGATAATTTCTTCGTACGGTAATCTGCGTGGAACTTATAGCGTAATTTAGTCCTTTGGATAAAACCTTTATTGTTGCATCATCCAGTGTTTGTTTTGACGGATTATAGAACGCGATTAATCTATGATATGTGTTTGTCAATGGTTGATTTTGGTTCTGGCATTGATTCGAATATTTGACATTTGATTTGGCCGTTAATTTTTGATATTTTTCTATATGTTTGTTTTTGCATTCGTTATATTTACTAATTTCGCGTTTATTTAATGTTTCCATGCAAAAATTATAATCAAACGTCGTTAAAACTTTCTTTAATTCGGGTCCGGCGCCTACGTCACAGAGAACGAGTGAAGCCGGCCACAGTCGAGCGTGTACCTGCTGTACTGCCATATGTTAGAGGAGTCACTAACAAGATTGGCTACATCTTGAAGCGCGCTTCCATCAAAACATACTTCAAGCCGCCGAAGAAGATTGGTCAGTTTTTACCATCAGTCAAGCGTTTTTAGCATCAGTCAAGTAGCGTCGAGGACTGTTTATTTAAAAACAATATGCGGAAAGAAGATTTGGAGGCGATACGTCAAGACATTTCGTCTATGTTACGTCGATGTTCAGTGCCTAAACCGAATCTTCCCAAAAACGAATTTATAGCGTTAAAGAACCTACGCGATAAACCAGAACTTACGATTCTCCGCGCAGATAAGGGAAACGCCACGGTAGTCATGGATACGTCAGATTATAATTCTAAAATACAAGAACTTTTGTCGGATGTAAGTACTTATAAAAAGGTTAAAAACGACCCAACAAATAGCACACTAAAAACAACTAGTGACCTCATAAAGAAACACTCCGAAAAATTAAATCTGGACGTAAAATGGATAATACCTACATGCGCCAAATCACCAAAGTTGTATGGGTTACCAAAAATACACAAGCCCAATGCTCCATTACGTCCCATAGTGAGCCAAATCGATTCACCAACTTACAGATTGGCTTAACACTTAGCGAAAATACTCTCACCGCTCAGGGGACACACAAGAGCACACATAAAGGATTCCTACCATTTTGTCAGCGAGATTAAAGACCTGCGTCTGGCAGACAATGAAACTATGGTCAGTTTTGATGTGCAGTCATTGTTTACATGCTTACTTGTTGAAGACTGCATCTCAATTGTAACTCGGAGGCTGGAGGAAAACAACATGCCCGTAGAATATGCAGTATAACTCAGACACTGCCTTACATCTGGCTACTTATTGTGGAAGGAGGAGTTCTACAAGAAAGTAGATGGTGTGGCGATGGGCTCACCTGTATCTCCCATTGTCGCCGACATATTCATGGAAGACTTTGAGGAGAAATCCCTGCTTACTTCTCCCATAAATCCAAGATTCTACAAGCGGTACGTAGACGACACTTTCACAATTCTACCTTTAGATAAAGCAACTGCATTTTTAGACCATTTTAACTCTATAAATTCTAAAATTCAGTTCACAATGGAGTTAGAGGCAAACAATTCCTTAGCTTTTCTAGATGTGTTAGTAATTCGGAATCCTGATAACACCTTGAGCCATACTGTGTATAGAAAAAAGACCCATACAGATAGATATTTAAACGGTGATTCTCACCACCATCCTTCACAGTTAGCTACCGTGGGTAAATCTTTGTTTCAGAGAGCACGAGGGATCTGTGACAGTAAACACCTGGCTGCCGAGCTCCAACACGTCAAGCAAGTTTTGCATGACAACAAGCTTCGGGTCCCGCGCCTACGTCACAGAGAACGAGTGAAGCCGGCCACAGTCGAGCGTGTACCTGCTGTACTGCCATATGTTAGAGGAGTCACTGACAAGATTGGCTACATCTTGAAGCGCGCTTCCATCAAAACATACTTCAAGCCGCCGAAGAAGATTGGTCAGTTTTTACCATCAGTCAAGTGTAACGTCCCTCTGCAAGATGCAGGAGTGTACAAGCTTGATTGTGAATGTGGTCTCTCCTACATAGGACAAACTAAAAGATCAATTAAAACCCGCGTCAAAGAACATATAGCTGATGTGAAGAATCGACGCTCCGGGAAGTCTGCAGTCTGTGAACATGTACAGGATCGCCCCCGTCACTACATCAGATTTGATTGACCACAAATCCTCGCTAAAGAACACCGATTCCTTCCAAGGATGATTCGCGAGGCTTTTGAAATCAAAAAACATCCCAATTGCAATAGAGAAGATGGCTGGGTGCTACCATCTGCTTGGGATCCTATAATAAATAAAATTAAATCCCAACCCAAGCATACAACTGCAAGGCTTCATGATACCATAAGTTCATACTGTGTAGATCGGAACAAAAGTTAAATTTTAATCTATGGTAACCGCGGTTAACTATGACATCTGGACGTTAAACATCTCAGTCCTTCCCGTGACCATGGGTGCTGTAAAGCTCTCGAAACGTCGGGTATTAAAAAGTTAAATATACGCGATAAATTCCGTAAAAACGAGTATTATTTCAACCTTTTGGACTCGTCGAGTTTCCATATATGAAGTTTGGGTTGCGCGGAGCTAGTATGCTCGATTTACCTACGGCGCGGTTCAAATACGTCCACTTAAACCCTATCGGATATTTACCTCCGTCTGGTGATTATCGGTACTATTTGACAGCTATCGATCGCTTCACGCGATTGGCCGAAGCTGTGCCACTGGCAGATATTACCGCGGAATCAGTGGCTAAAATGTTTTTGTCAGGATGAATAGTACGATTTGGTTGTTCTAACAATACTATTACTGATCGCGGTAGGCAACTTGAATCGGCGCTATAGAAACAAAAGCAGAAACAGAAACTTTTTATTCAATGTAGATTGTAAATAATACTTATTGAAAGTTCATTTATTCATTTACCACCGGTTCGTTACAAAAAACCTCTGCCCTGGGAAGAACCAGCAAAAAACCCAGCGGGAATATTTTTTTTTTTTTCAAATAATAGCTTACAATCATGTTTACAGTTAATAACACAGGACAAATTAGAAATAGCTTGGTAGCGATCACTCTTCCTAGGAGCTATTATCGTACATAAATTCCTTAATATTATAACGTAGCTACGTAGTCTTTAATATTATACGCGTAGCTATCAAAGTTTATTGGCTTTTAGCATCGCAGGACTACCAGCTATCACCCGCAATGCAATGGTCTCGTCAAAAGATTCCATCGGCAATTGAAAACAGCAACCATGTACCATGCCGATAGTAGCTAGACTGAAGCCTTGCCACTTGTGCTTCTCGGCATTAGAAGTTCTTTCATAGAAGATCTCCAATCTTCCTTAGCCGAATTAGTATACGGTGAGCCATTACGACTACTTGGTGAATTTTTTGCCTGTATAAATTAATGCGTGACTGACATAACGGACTGTTCAGCATTCGGTAAATTACGACACATCTTCTCTTCAGGTATACCTCAAAACCTGAAAACTAGATTTAACAACCAGTGTGTATTGCCAGTGGTTACTTATGGACCTGAGACGTGGTCCTTCACTGCTGGTCGTATGAGAAAGCTCAAAGTCGCTCATCCAAGTTTTGTTTCGACATCGGTCAGTTTTTCGGAGTTTTGTGTAGTAATTTCTTTTAAGTTCAACTAATTTATTATCCTTTTGTGCTATGGCCTTATAGAGCGTAGAATATTCTAATTTGTTGTAGAAGTATTATCTGAGGATTGTCATTTGCTTGTTATGTAAGTTCGTTATATCGATTATTCCCCGACCACCTTCTTTTTCGAGAAACGTCAGTCTCTGTAGGCATGAATTTAGATCTATGATGATTGCGAAATTTTGTCATTGTTGTGTTTATTATCCGTTGTAGACTTTTTCAGAATTTGTTCAGTTTATTTTGCCAAAATATTAAGTTATTATTATTAAAAGTGTAATTAATAATTTAAACGCGGTAGAGTCATGCTACAGTTATATTGGTAGTATAGTTGTAGCACGTATGGGTCGGTTCGACCGGGGAAGGACCACACTCTCACAGAATACCAGCGTAAGATAGTAGCTTAATGCTGCTATGTAGTGTGTAGTGTAGAAAACCGGAGACCGAGTTTTGACTGGAAACGAGGTATTCTATCTTATTCCTCATCGTAGTTTGATTCGTAATCCGTGATAGATGTAGATGTCTAATGGGCCACAGCAGCCATTTACCATCAGGTAGACTGTGTGCTTATTTGTCACCCTATCCTATGAAAAAATTGGCACTCGCGAGTATCTGGAGCTACTATCGTGTTACGAAATTTTTTTTGTCCCTGAACTACGGCTTTTCCTTATTTCAAGAACGCGAGAAAATTCAATTTTCCTATCCCACGCTTTCTAAGTCTTGTCAACTTTATAAGTACTTCGTTCGCCGGTGATTCGCCATTTTATGTTTACTGTGTTGAAATTTAATAAAGAGCAACTTAAAATTCCTTAGAAGTAAGGAGATTTAAATTCACGAAGAAGTATTATTTAAACATTCTTATTAATACAAAATGTGAATAGATAAATCTATAAACATAAATAAAATTTAAGTTTCTGTGTACAATATTAAAATAACTGGCTTCTATTACGCTTGGGGGGTCGTTTGAGTGATATCAAGACATAAATAACCACTTTGTCTATCCAAGCTAATCTTAGGAATGGCTGAACCGATTGTAATTAAATTCCACGAGTGGATAGAGAGCAATGCCAGGAGTGATCTGGGCTATATTTTTCCGACAGATTTTATTTTGAAAAATCGAAAAATTTATGAACTTAAATGACAACACAGTCTGAGAAATCAAGAAAGAGGAGGTCTGTCTAGATATTTGAGACGTGTTTGAAAAAGCTGTATAATTTGCAGTGTTGTGGCAGTGTAGGATGTGCACTATCCCATATCATCCCGTGGGTGTCGTAAGAGGTGTTAAAGGAAAACAGATCAGGAGATGGGCAGCAACGTCTTCCTAATAACGATAAAAATATTCTGTTGCCATCTCACTTGCCACGCGTGGCAAATTCTGCAAATATGGCGAATATAAGGCAATCTATATGGGAAGGCCTATGTTTAGCAGTGGACTGTTATATTCTGTAATGGTATATAAGCTTTACTGTTCCTTAACCCATTAAATTTGTATCTTGGTACTTGTTCCACTATGTACTACATAGTAGAACAGATACCGCAAACATGATTTTCGTGGCAGTGTGTGGCATGTGTAAAACGAGACAAAGTACCGTTTTATGGCTATGTAGGCTCTAGTGCGTGTTGCAAACATATAAGTTTCACCGTTTCGTCTAGAACGTATTACATATTACTCCAATGACTTTACCTTATTTAAATGAATTGTATTTTTGTGTGTTGTATTACGAATTTAACAATTCATATTATTCTAAATTATATATAAGTCTTAAAATAACAATAATTCTAAATCCCCGTACTATCTTTAATATCTTAAGGGGGAATATAACCTCAAATGGCTTAGCAAGTTCCTCCGTTATGCCTAATATAAATAATAAATATTGCAGCATTAATTTTGAAATAAATATATGGTAAAATTGAGGACTAATTTTAAGTACTATGTTAGACGAAAACATGATTATGTAAAATTTTCTCGATAGAAAAAAAATCCAAAGTTACCTCCAAACTGAACAATTATCCGCTGTATTCATAAAATACTTTAAATAGGATCATGAAACTTTGCATACTAACTGAACTAACTACAAAGCAATGCTTATGTTTTTTATTTTTTTTTAAATTACCACTATTTTCACTGTAAAAAGAAGTTACCTAAACTATCAACGTCCTGAAGCTTGTTTCCCGCCGCCCGGTTCCAAGCTTCAAAACCCTTTAAGGGAAAAAAATTACAAATTGCTGGATGTCTGGAGCATATTTTAGTGACATTTTAAATAAAATTATATTTACCTTTTTTTAAATAGTACAATAATAATTTTCGTTGGTAGAGGAGGCAGTGAACTGAAAATACTAAGCAAAATTGTCATGTTCACACTGCTTTATATACAGGTATTGCCACAAGAAAAAATAAATTAAGACACTATTCAAATTTACAAATTAATAATTTAATTACCTATGCAAATATAATTTAAGACTGATAGCCAATGTGCTATCTTATTATTTACTTTTTAACTCAGCCAACTTGGTAGCCAACAGTTTTTGGCTACCAAGACTGCTTCTATTGAGCGGTATAATGATTTGACATTTCATTTGGAATCAGTTCCTACTAATTTAAATTAGTGAATGCAACGATAGTGGCAATCTCTAGCAATAATAAGAGTTTAACGTTCAAGCATTCATTCATTTTGCACGCTGATATTTATATGGTCTTCTGTTTTGTCTGGTGCCCAAATAACAAAATTGAAATGCTGATAAAAAATTATGACACTAAAACTAAAGTTGGTTCCGATAGAAAATAACGTCTATTTTATAGAGTAGGACCACCGACAATTTTCTCACTACTTTTCTTCTTACATTTTTATCTAGTAAGTTTACTTGAAATGGAAATTTCGTGTCGTCATATTAGCGAGACTATTTAATAATACTACCGTAAATATCTAATTAGATCTTTTTATAGTATAATTCTCCGCGCCATAATTAACGGTACGTGGCGAGTTATCGCTAGCGCCATCTATTATCGAGTATTAGAACTATGATGTGTAATATTATATATATGCATATATATATATATATATATATATATATATATATATATATATATATATATATATATATATATATATATATATATATATATATATATATATATATATATATATGTGTGTGTGTGTGTATGTATGTATGTATATATGATGAATATTATATATATTTATAAATATACATAATAAATTTGATTTTATGTATATATATTTATACGCTTATATATGTATGAGTTTATATATATTGTACATACTTCTTATTACACCTACCTCTTTTATCTCTGCACTACTCAAGGTAGACTGTTATATAATGCCTCAGGCATTAATTCCGCCTATATACATCTAAATCTAATGTGTATATGAAGTTAAATAAATAAATCAAACTATGAGAGTCAAGATCCTTCTAGAGATTTCCATGCCATAACTTTCTACACCTAAACTGCAGCACCTGACTTAGGTGCTCAACATGACAACCGCCTGTCGGAAACTAAAACCTGAATCGACCAGGTGAACAATTAGGTTGTCAACGTGATACCTGGCGTGAAGAAAACGCTGGACGACCTCAAATTGGGGGATGGAATTACAGCTCTCGTAGTAGCTCGAACACCTTCGCTACGTGGATTCAAAGCGCCGCCGTTCGATGGGACTTCTTCCTGGTTACCTTATATCTGGTTAGGACTATTTACTGGTATGGTTGTAGTGAGAATGGGTCGGCTCAACCGGGGAAGGACTATAGAACGCTTTCATAGAATACCAGCGTAAAATGTTGTTCGTATGGTGGGTGTGGAGAACCGGAAACCCTTTTTACTGGAAACGAGGCAATCCTTCTTAGTCATCACGGGTGACAATGAATCTGCATTTTGATTATGCTGCATATAATTGAGGATAGATGTAGATGCCTATGAGCCGCAGTAACCACTTACCGTCAGGTGGACGGTGTACTCGTTTGTCACCATTATCCTCTAAAAAAAAGAAAGGGGCTATCGTCTAAATGCCATAGTTAACCGCGGTTACCATAGATTAATATCATTAATTTTTGTTCCGATCTATGCAGTACGAACTTATAGTATCTTGAAGTTTTTAAACAAAAAAAGTAGCCAGTCTAATTATGACACTGTGACGTCAAACATCTCAGTCCGCCGCGTGACCGTAATAGCTAACTATTAATAGTTAAAAGGTTCTTCGGTGCTCTACACTCAACATACGAAACACAGTTGCATTAAGGTTTTTTGTAAGAGCTTGGTTCTTCCCCGGTCGGGACGACCCAATTGAGTTACAAATATAACATGGATTCAACGTAACACTGCTTTCAAAAGAGCATTTAAATATGTAACATTTCCATTAAAAACTAAAATATTATTTTTAAATAAAACTTGTTCCGTAGTTTTATTAAAATTAAGTTGAAAAGTTATCTCAGAAAGAAAAATTCCATTACTGTTCTGTTGTTTTGTTTGGAGTTAAGCCAATGGAAAGTCCGATAGTAAGAAATGTTTTTGAAATACACAATGGAATGGACTAATTTTCTCAAAGTTAGTACAATACACATCTATCTTGGTTAAGAAAACTCTCCAGTGTAGTACGGAGTGTGAGGCTTGGTACATTTAATCTATAAATATTTATAAATATTACAAATACATACAATAAAATATTCATACTAAAAATATGAAACCTATAATTAATAATCTGTGTACAAGCAGTCAAACAGAGTGAAGATTGGCGTGACAGATTTATACTATATTAATTTGCATTTGAAATCGTAAGTTGTATGTTAATATATATATATATATATATATATATATATATATATATATATATATATATATATATATATATATGTATATATATATATATATATATATATATATGTGGGTGATATGGAAGGAATGAGTGTGAATGAGTGCTGGAAGGAAATGGCTGATTGTATCCGAAGTGTGGCAAGGAAGGTGTTAGGAGAAACAAAAGGGAAGCGTATGATATATAAGGATGGGTGGTGGTGGAGTGAAAGTATTAGAGAAGTTTTGAGAGAAAAGAAAAATGCCTTTAAAGAATGGCAGAGCGTAGAAGACCAGAATGAATCCATAAAAGAAAGTAAGAGAGAGGCGTATAAAGAATGTAAGAAGAGAGCGAAGAAGGAAGTTGCTATTTGTAGGGCAGAGGCGCAAGATAAATTATATCGGTCCCTTGAAAGCCCCGAAGGTCAAAAACGACTTTTTCAAATTGCAAGAGCGAGAGAAAGGAATGGAAGAGATGTTTCACATGTAAAATGTATAAAAGATGATTCTGGAAGGATTTTGACTGACGATGAAAGTATAAAGAAGCGATGGAAGGAGTATTTTGAGAAATTGATGAATGAGGAGAATGAATGGAATGGTATGCTTGAAAACCCACCAGTGAATATGGGCTTAGTGAGAGAAATTAGTGTGGAAGAAGTAAAAATGGCTGTTAGGAATATGAAGAATGGGAAGGCAGTCGGCCCAGATGGAATACCAGTAGAAGTGTGGAAGTTGCTGAGTGCGGATGGATGGAAGTGGTTGAGTTTATTTTTCGGTAAATTGTTGCAGGAAGAACAAATACCTGAGGAATGGTGCAGTAGTATACTGGTCCCCATTTTTAAAAACAAAGGAGACGTTCAAAACTGCAGCAGTTACCGGGGAATAAAACTCATGTCACATACTATGAAAGTCTGGGAAAGAATAATAGAGAGAAGAATGAGAGAAGAGTGTGAGATAACACAAAACCAGTTCGGATTCATGCCCGGTCGAGGTACGACAGATGCCATTTTCGCATTACGCCAATTGTGCGAAAAGTACAAGCGCGTGCATAAAAATCTGCACATGGTTTTTGTCGACCTTGAAAAGGCGTACGATCGGGTTCCCCGTGAGGTTTTGTGGTGGGCGTTAAAGATGAAAGTATGCCTGGGAAGTATGTGAGGTTAGTCCGTGCTATGTACAGAGCATCCCGTACATGTGTACGATCTGCCGCGGGAACTACGGGCAGTATCGATGTGGCGGTAGGGCTGCACCAAGGGTCGGCATTGAGCCCTTACCTCTTCCTACTGATTATGGACGCTTTGACGTCGGACCTGCAGGATGAGGCACCCTGGTGCATGCTCTTTGCCGATGACATCGTGCTTGTCGGGGAAGAAGGCATCGAGGTACAGAGCAGACTGACGGGGTGGCAACAGAGGCTGGAAAGTGTTGGCTTGAAGATCAGCAGATCCAAAACCGAATATCTGTGCTGTGATTTCGGCGGTCTTTCCAGTCCTGTACCCATGTCGTTGGATGGCGCTATACTGCCTACCTGCTCAGATTTCAAGTACCTCGGTTCCCTCATTCAAGGCGACGGCGGAATAGATAGAGCTGTGCAGCATAGGATTAACGCAGGGTGGATGAAATGGCGACAGGTCACAGCCACAACGTGCGATCCCCGAATGCCAATAAGGCTGAAGGGGAAAATTTACAAATCGATCATCCGACCTGTCGTCATGTATGGAAGTGAATGCTGGGCCGTCAAGAAGAAGGATGAAAATAGACTGCATGCGAATGAAATGAGAATGTTACGATGGATGTGTGGTGTGACAAGGATGGATAAGATAAGGAATGAGTATATAAGAGGAAGCCTGAAAGTAGCGCCAGTGGTAGAAAAGGTGAGAGGAAGCAGATTGGCATGGTTTGGGCATGTGATGCGGAGGAATGAAAGTCATGTCACAATACGAGTGTTGAATATGAATGTGGAGGGACACACGGGCAGAGGAAGGCCGAATAAAAGATGGATCGATTGTGTGAAGAGTGATATGAGAATGAAAGGAGTAAGTATGGAAATGACGGCTGATAGAGAGGAATGGAACAAGAAGGTTTACTGCGCCGACCCCAGATAATGGGAAATGGTTTAGAGAACGACGATATATATATATATATATATATATATATATATATATATATATATATATTAAGTTCCAGGGTTAGCCTAACGGTCAACCGCGTTTACATCTAAAATAAAAGTAGAAGCTTTATTTACCCGTATTTTGAAAACTGCTATAATGGTATACAGTTATTTATATGTTTTAACTTAAGTTTAAATTTTGGCTACTCTTCAACAAAAAATAACCCTGTATCATTCAACTTCAAATAATGTATTATTATTTCCAAATTTAAAACGATATTTCTGAAATTATTTTTTCTGCGGCTGCAATACGCCGGTAACCAGCTAGTTTTTAAATAAAATCAAGTATTTAATTAACGAATTTTATTACACACAGTCCTTCAGATGGTAACCTGCAGTCAACTACGTACAAAGAAAACCACAAATGCTTTTTTACTTCTGAGGACTGACTAACCTGTAATAACCAATTACCTCGATATCTTAACCGATAAACCGAAATACAGCACTGTTGCTTGACGGCAGAAATAGGTATTAGAAATAGATTTTAATAAATAAATGGAAGTCGGACATAATCTAGCTTATTTTGTCAAAATCATTAAATAATTCTATATTTTCATAAACATTAGACTTACACTTACGATTTACACTTACGATTACAAATACGATAACAATTTTGAAAACGACGCTTAGCAAAAAAGGCATTATGGCTCAAATTTCAGCCACCCTACACAGCATGTAGTCTTTTTGTGGTCCTCTAGTCCAGAATTTCATTTAATTGCGCCCAGTCTCCACGACCCAGACCAGCCATCTGCCCAGAGCAAGATTATAGTGTCCAAGTGTTTACACAGATGCACTCTCTACTCCCTCACTCATACTCATACTCATCACTCATGGCCTGATGGACCGGTAAACACCGAGACTACCAGAGAGAGATCAGGCGCAGAACCAACGAATTTTCATGTTTTCAGAGACACTGGGGTGAAATACCTCAATTTTCCTGACTCCGGGCTGCTACTTGTCAGAAAAAACTCAGTAATTGATTTTCACCCGACCCGAGATTCAAACCCGACTTTTAGACTGCCTCGTTGGTGTAGTGGTCGTAACCACGACTAATGAATATGTACTAACTAAACGAAATGCTTTTGTATCTCATATACATATGCTCGAAAGATTAAAATAGGTTTTTTAGAGTTGTAACTTGTTTGCATGACTATCTCAAGCTAATTGATACACAAACGCTTTCGCCTTTTAATGTTAGTAAAAATTTGTAGAAAAACACAATTATTTTGAATAATAGTTTCATAACTCACACGCATGACAACGAAGATTAGTACTAAGTTTCAATTTTATTAGATGATAAAAAATATAATATGAAAATGATGAGATCTTATCACTTTACTAACTACTGACATTTTATAATATTTTTCAGTAGGTTTATAATATAATATTGTTACGCGCTCAAGTCGACGACACAACTAGCGCCATCTAGTGTCAGGAACGAGAGCGAGGGGAGCTTTGCAGAGAATGACATCACAAATCTCTCAACCGACAGCGCCATCCGAAGAACTAAGTTTCTGGAAAGTCTGCACTCGCACACTCGTCCCTTTGCGCGCATTTGCTTGAATGTTCGCGATGCTTCTTTGCTGATTTAAATAAATGGGCGCTGCAAGATGCGATCGAGGCAGGGTTGAACTCGGCGGCACAAGCGAAGCTTCGGAGCGGAATTAAGTGAATTAGTGTGTTTAATTATTAGTGTTTTAAGTTTCAATTTGTGTAAAGTGTTAATTTAGGTAATTTTATGGGCAATTTTTATTGTCCCGAACCTCAAGCTCGTAACAATATGTAGGTTGGAGCCGTGGTAGCTCAGATAGTTAGCGCTCGCTGTCAATTTCACAATTGTTGAATTTCACAACGAAATTTGGGTTCACAAGCTTGGTTCGACCCCCACCGGCACCAATTAAAAAGTTAATTAAGAAATTTTAAATGTTGATTTACCAGGTGCTTGGAGGTGAATGAAAACATCGTGAGGAAACCTGCATGCCTGAGAAATAATTTAAAAAAGTTATCGCAGTTGTGAAGTTCGCCAATACGTATAGGGTCAACGCAGCGGACATTATTTTGTCCTAAAACCCTCTGAAAAATGAGAGGAGGCCTGTGCTCAGCAGTGAGACACATGTAGGCTATAACTTTAATATATTTGTAATAGGTATAATAAATACATACCCGTTATCAACACAACTTTGTTAAGAATATTCGCATGTTGTAGCAGAATGTTAGTTAAGATTAATAAAGATAATCTTGCTCCCGCATTTTACAATGGAACGTTGCAGCCATTTTGTAAGTTTGTCAAAAATCTTGGCTTACATATAGACCATACCTTAAGCTGGGGAGTTGAAGTTGCCGAAACAAGCCGTAAAGTAACTGCCACCTTACGTTCTCTTTGTCGTCTCAAAAACTGTCTGCCTTTTAAAACTAAACTTCTGCTAATCCTTTGATATTTATATATTTATATATTTGATATTTATTTGATAGACTTTGATATTACCCATTATTGATTATGCTGATATGTGTTACCCATATCGATCTCAATATCTTTTCGATAAGTTGGAGCGCCTTCTCAACAATTGCATTAGATTCATTTTCGGCTTACGTAAGTATGACCATATTTCCCAGTACCGATCTAAGCTTATAAGCTGCAGAAAGTTCATGCGAAAACATTGATTGAGGAAGTACGTGAAAGGTGCAGAATAGAAGCGGACGAGAGGTTGTCGCACAACTTTAGGGAAAACTCCAAACTCTTCTGGAAAGAGGTTGGAAGGTCCCGGAGTGGTGCGACAGCTTTAAGAATGAACAAAGTGCTTTCGAGAACCAATGACGTCCTCTCAGAAAAATCGGACGTCATGCAGCGATGGAGTGAATTTTATAGAGAATTGTATGCGTGTCATGATCTTAGTGAAGGATCCGGGGGTGACGCCGTGACTGGCACGCCAGACACGGACCTCGATGACACTGAGGTCATCAGCATGAAAGAGATTGAACGTGCGATTCGAAGTTTGAAATGTGGTAAGGCTGCGGGACTAGACAGAGTTACTGCTGAAATGGTCAAGTACGGTGGGCCTCGCGTCTGGGACAGCTTTCATCTGCTGTGCAATTTGTGCTGGCGGACGGGAGATGTCCCGGATGATTGGCAATCCGCGGTCATTGTACCTTTATATAAAGGTAAAGGTTCACATTTTGACTGCGGGTGCTATCGGGCGATCAGCTTGACCAGTTTAGCAAGTAAAGTTTATTCGAAGGTTTTGACACGCAGGATGCTAGAGAAATCGGAAAGATTCTTATGGGAGGCACAATGCGGATTTAGACCTGGAAGAGGATGCACGGATCAAATGTTTTCTCTCCGCATGATCACGGAAAAGCTTCTGAGTGTTAACCAGAGGATTTTCTGTGATTTTGTGGATCTGGAGAAAGCATTTGATAAGGTTATAAGGAAGAAAATGTGGGAACTGTTGCCGGGATATGGTGTGGATGGTCGATTGTTAAGGGCTGTGCAGTCACTTTACTATGACTGTAAAGCCTGTGTGCGGGTAGGGCATGACCTGTCACCCATGTTTAGCGTCCAAGCGGGCGTAAAACAGGGTTGTGTCATGTCTTCCTGGCTGTTCATACTGTATCTCGACAGCTGTTTACAGAAGCTGAAAGATAGCTGTTTGGGTGTGAAATTGGGTAACATAAAAGTTAATTGTCTGCTGTATGCTTATGATGCAGTGCTTATTGCACCATCAGAAGCAGAACTGCAGGCATTAGTCACGTGTATGAAAGAGGAATGTGAAATTAAAGGTCTCCGTTTGAATGCTAATAAGACTAAGGTTCTGGTATTTGAAAAGGACGAAGAGAGAACGAAATGTGAAATATAGGTAAATCAGGAATGTCTAGAACAGGTAATTGAAATTGTATACTTGGGGAGTGCTTTCAGCCGGGATGGAAGATATGATTTAGATGTGGATAGGCATGTCGCTGCCGGAAACAAAGTCAATGGTGCCCTGAATGCATTAGTAAAAAGGAAAGGCGTGGTGAAGAGTGCACGCCTTGCAATACATAACGCAGTGTTGGTACCGACTTTGTTATATGACAGCGAAACCTGGGTATGCCAGAGGAAGCATAAAAGCAAGTTGAATGCAGTGGAGATGCGATCTCTTCGTAAAATGTGTGGCGTTACCATAGCCGACCGAAAGCGAAACGAAGAGATTCACAATATGGCAGGATTGAAAGATGACCTTATCACAAAAATTGATAGGGGTGTACTCCAATGGTTTGGGCACGTTGAACGAATGAGTGAAGACCGAATGGTGAAGAAAATATATAGAGCGAAAGTAAATATTAAAAGGTGTCGAGGTAGACCGAGACTAACTTTCGAAGACCATGTGAGCAAATTGCTCGAAGAGGGGAGGGTCAAGAGTACTCGGATACCTAGACGTGCATGTATGAAGAAGTTAATGAACCTGAAAGAAGCGAAAGAGGTATGTAAGGATCGTGACACTTGGCGATCTGTTCTCTCTGGCTACCCCGTTAGGGATTGTGCGTGACGATAAGTAAGTAAGTAAGTAAGTACCGATCTAAGCTTAAATGGCTCTCTATTCGTCAAAGGCGTAGCTCCCAAAGATTGCAAATACTGCAATAAACTTTAAATGATCCCAATTCTAGCTCTTAAAGATAACTTTCAATATTTGTATTCTACTCACGATAGAGTTCCCCGTTCCCGAAATTGTCTTAAAATTCGTATTCCAGCATATAGGAGTGGTTTGTTTAATTCCTCTTTTACTGTGCAGTCCATACTGCTCTGGAATGCCTTGCCTGTTGATATCAAGAAAACTACTAACAAGAATTATTTTAAAAGACTATTTCGAGAATTCTATCGTAAGAATAATACCACCTGACTATCCGACTATTGTTTTTTTTTTTCACTTTCACTTTATATGTGATATTTTGTGTAATGGATTTTAATACGTATTTTGTTATTTTATTTCTGTCTCATAATATTTTATCTACTTATTGATTTTATATAGAAGTCCCCTTTTATATATTTATTATTTATCCTACACTATATATTAAGTAAGTATTTTTATTTTACTAGCTATATCTATTCTATTCGTTTGCATTTTATTTTGTTTATATCCTTATTATTTATTTATGAAGTGATTGATTACACCTGCCACAGTTTCTCAAATCACTGGCAGAGAAAGCCATAAGGAATTAGGTTCGCCCTTTATATACCTAAGTATAAGGTGTATAATAAAGATTAAATAAATAAATAAATGTCGTTGTTATATTTTGTCCTTTTAGCTCCAACTTTCAATAAATAGATTTATAAATAAATTGCGTTTTAAATACGCAATAATTAAAATATACGATATGATCATCATCATCATCATTACAGCCCTTTACAAGTCCACTGCTGAACATAGGCCTCCCCCAAGGTATGCCACAAAGCACGGTCCTGAGCCACCTGCATCCATAGACTTCCTGCATATCTTACCATGTCGTCACTCCATCTAGTGAGGGGTCGCCCTACACTTCGTCTAACGGTACGAGGCTGCCACACTAGAACATTTTTTCCCCAACGGTTGTTGGTTCTTCGAGCTATATGGCCGGCCCATTGCCACTTCAGCTTACTAATCCGTTGGGCTATGTCGGTCACTCTGGTTCTACTGCGGATATCCTCATTTCTAAGTTTATCATGCAGAGAAACTCCGAGCATAGCCCTCTCTATAGCTCGCTGAGCGATTTTGAGCGTCCTCATACGGCTAGCAGTGAAGGACCACGTCTCAGTTCCATATGTCGTCACTGGCAACACGCACTGGTTGTACAACTTAGTTTTCAGGTGTTGAGGTATACTTGACGAGAAGATGCGTTGTAATTTCCCGAACGCTGCCCAGCCGAGTTGAATCCGTCGATTGACCTCTCGGTCGAAGTTGGACTTACCTAGCCGGACTATTTGTCCCAGGTAAACGTACTCGTCAAAAACTTCGAGCTTAGTGCTCCCAACAATTACCGGCATAGGTGTGACATGGACATTAAACATGATCTTTGTTTTGTCCATGATCATCTTAAGACTTATCCGTTGGGAGGCACTATTGAGGTCATTGAGCATAGTGCTTAAGTCCTCCAGCGTTTCTGCCATAAGTACTATATCGTCGGCAAATCGAAGGTGAGTGATGTACTCGCCATTGATGTTAATACCGTATCCTTTCCAGTCCAGTAGCTTGAAAACATCTTCCAATTCAGCAGTGAAGAGTTTCGGGGAAATAACGTTACCCTGTCTTACACCTCTCTGCAGTTGGATAGGTTTCGTACTCTGGTTCTGTACTCGGATAGCCATCGTAGCCCTACTGTACAAACACTTCTGCACTTCGATATACCGATAGTCAACTTGGCACCGCTGAAGAGACTGTAGCACCGCCCAAATTTCGACGAAATCAAAGGCTTTCTCATAGTCCACATACGCCGGGCAAAGTGGCAGATTGTACTCTTCGGACTTCTGTACAATTTGCCGAAGTGTATGTATGTGGTCTATGGTACTAAAGCCTTTTCGGAAACCGGCTTGTTCGGGAGGTTAGAAGTCGTCGAGTCTGCGTGGGAGACGATTCGTAATGACTCTCGAAAACAGCACGTAGACGCGGCTCAGAAGGGATATCTGTCTGTGGGTCTGTAGTTTTTCAAGAGGGCGTTGTCACCTTTCTTGAAGAACAAGACCACCGCACTTCTGCTCCACGCCTATTAACGATATTTAACTAATAATTTCAATATAATTAAGAGTATAATTACGAGACAGCCTACTGATTTCGCACATTTCGCCTAAATTGGAACGTTTTTGTCACAAAATTTTATTGTACTTTGACATTTTGTGTGTCGTATATATATATATATATATATAACAGTAGCGTCTTTTCCAAAACTCAGTAGTTCTAAATACACACAAGGAGCTTGTTTGTGCAGTTAACAACACAATAAATAACTAACATAAAAAACTATACCCAAAACAAAGAAAATTACACTTAAATTTCACCCTCAAGAGCCTGCATATATCGATATTTCGACTAAATATTGTATTTAATTCCACTTTCAATTATATGTAGTAAAGCTACTCTGCAGCTGTATTATGTTTGTAGCATGAGTCTCGGCTTGACCGGTGGACTGCGGTTCTCTTCATTCACCTAAATATGGAACACAGCGGCGATTACCTGCAATTTTACGTAATTCTTTTCTTCCTACGTTCTAAGCCATTTGTACTCAATAAGTTTTACTATCAATTAAATGTCGGAATTTAATGCCGGTATGTAAATCTAGTAATTTAATTATTGAAACTTTCCTTCTCTAATTAAAGAAGATTTATTAACTGAAAACAATGTAAGACTACAAACAATAAAAACATTAATTTTTACAAAGGTATTTGTTACGAGCAAAACATTTTATGTAGGGTTATTGTTAGCTAAAATTTATGATTACTTTGTTATATATTCATGTCAGGTTATAATTCACATTAAACTAGTTTTACTAATTAAATAAAACTATATTAACGGATTTTATCGCGTTTATTTAACTGATATTACTTATTTTTAATTCCCGACGTTTCAGGTGCTTTAAAGCGCTCATGGTCACGGGGGGGGGGGGACTGAGACGTTTGACGTCCCAATGTCTTGGCTAGCCCGGCTACCTTCAGTTTTTTAATATTAATTTTTCGGTCCGATTTACGTAAAACGAGCTTACAGTATCTTAAAATCTTGCAGTGGTTTGCTTGAGTTTGGGGTGTAATTTTGTTAATTATAGGATCCTAAGCAGACGGCAGCACCCATCCATCTTCTCTATTGAAATTAGGATGTTTTTTTTTTAATTTCAATAGCCTCGCGTATCATCCTTGTTAGGAATCGGTGTTCTTTTGCGAGGATTTGTGGTTTATCAAATCTGATGTAATGGTGGGGACGATCTTGAATATGTTCACAGACTGCAGACTTTCCAGAGCGTCGATGCTTCACGTCAGCTATATGTTCTTTCACGCGGTTTTTTATGGATCTTTTTGTTTGACCTATGTAAGACAGACCACATTCATAATCTAACTTGTGCACTCCTGCATCTTGTAGAGGGATATTACACTTGACGGATGGTAAAAATTGACTAATCTTTGTCGGCGGCTTGTAGTATGTTTTAATGGAAGCTCGCTTCAAGAAGTAGCCAACCTTGTCTGTGACTCCTCTGAAATATGGTGGTACAGCAGGCACACGCTCGACTGTGGCCGGCTTCACTCGGTCGCTGTGACGTAGGCGCGGGATCCGAAGCTTGTTGTCTTGCAATACTTGCTTGACGTGCTGAAGCTCGGCGGCCAGATGTTTTCTGTCACAGATCCCTCGTGTTCTCTGAATCAAAGATTTACCCACGGTAGCTGTGAAGGATGATGGTGGTATTCACCATTTAAATATCGGTTGGTATGGGTCTTTTCCTATACACAGTGTGACCAATAGTGTTATTAGGATTTCGAATGACTAAAACATCTAAGAAAGCTAAAGAATTATTTACCTCTAACTAACTACTAACTACTACTAACTCCATTGTGAATTGTATTTTAGAGTTTATAGAGTTAAGATGGTCTAAAATGCAGTTACTTTGTCAGATGGTAAAATTGTGAAAGTGTCGTCTACGTACTGCTTGTAGAATCATGGATTTACAGGAGCAGTAAGAAGGGCTTTCTCCTCGAAGTCCTCCATGAATATGTCGGCGACTATGGAAGATACAGGTGAGCCCATCGCCACACCATCTACTTGCTTGTAGAACTCTTCCTTCCACAATAGATAGCCAGATGTGAGGCAGTGTTTGGGTAATACTGTATATTTAGCAGGCATGTTATTAACTTTTAGCTTCCTAGTTACAATTGAGATGCAGATTTCAGTAGGTAGGCATGTGAATAGTGTAGTAGAATCAAAACTGACCATAGTTTCATTTTTAACGAGACATAGGTCTTTTATCTCACTGACAAAACGGTATGAATCCTTTGTGTGTGCTCTGGTACGTCCTCTCGGTGGTGACAGTATTTTTGCCAAGTGTTGTGCCAGCTTATTAGTTGGTGAATCGATCTGGCTCACTTTAGGACGTAGTGGAGCGTTTGGTTTGTGTATCTTCGGTAACTCATACAACCTCGGTTGTTTGGTACATGATGGTATTAGCGAATTCACGTCGAGATTTAATTTTTCGGAATATTTCTTTATTAAATTGCCAGTTACTTTAAGCGTGTCGGTTGTGGTGTCTGTTTTGACCTTTTTGTATGTTCTTTCGTCCGATAAAAGCTGTAGTATTTTAAAATTATACTCTGACGTGTCCATTATAATCGTAGCATTTCCTTTATCCTACATCCTTTAAATAGATAAAACGTAGGAGTAAATTTTCTGACTCAAAATTAAAGCTTTTAGTTTGATCTAGAACACTGAAACTTTCTAAACTTATAAATGTAATAGCGAACATTATAGGGTTGTCACAATAATAATAAAGTAATGCGTAATTTCACACTATCGTGGTAATTTGAAATATATCATGAAAAAGTCACAATGAAATCTACATAAATTAAGCTGACATAATTCTGACAAATCGTCTCTAGGCTTATTAAACGTGATACAGAAAATAATAACTGTAGATCCAAGTACCCTTTTGAAATATTTTATTTATTTGTGTTTGTCTAATCGATACCGGGTATACTTAAAGGAACGTAGGTGGAGAGCATTGCTACAGTAGTAAAATAACCACAACACGACCGCGGCATACCTCCTCATTTCTAACTTTATCACAACTACCAATAAATCATTCACAAATTTATGGCAAATTGTGGGCTCCCTCTATGCACACATGTGTATTTTCCTTTAAATATCTTCTTTTTTTTTTAAAAAATCTACTCAAAACTTATTACTTTGTGCACTAATATTTCTTATTATAATTCCTGTTTTATCTTTATCTATCCTTCCTATTCTCAACCGTTATCATCGTGTTTTATATATAATGGGGGTTTGTGAAACGCTCCCAAAAACGAAGACAGATGATAGTACAAAGAATATTTTGGGACGAAAAGAAAATCGACCCCGATGAAAAAAAAATCATTTTTTACAATTTTTATTTAGCTTTATTCACGTTCTATCATGTAAATTCAGATGAATGAAACGATAATTTCATAAAAAAAATTATGAAAATATTTTAAATAAAACCAGCTGTGAAACTTCAAATACCTAACATCAGCTGATAGAGGTCAATGTACACGCAACGCCAAATACGCGCGGCTCATGCTGCGGCTAAGGAGAAATGTCGTTAATAATCGCGTTGATGGACGTTGAATGTAGGTGTGGCCACGAATTAACGCGATAATTTGACAACGGTATTAACAATGCCGTTTCCCGTTTGGCGATAACTCGAGTGGCGGTACATCAAAGGATTAACGCCCGAAATATCGCGTTGAAGCGGCCACACTACGTTTGTTTCATTGTGCACGGAAGTGCAAACGGGGTTGCACGTATGGCTGCGATGGAGTGGAGTAATGAAGAAGTTTTTCGAGATTGAATTTAAAAAATTACTTCAAAAGTACACTTTAATTTACGGTATGAAAATAGGAAAAATAAGCAGGAGAAAAATTTTTTTACGCAGGTCGAAATTCATAGTTTACAGTGGTACGAAACCCTGGGTACGTGTATCTAATTTGGACATGACCAGTATTTGTAATTGGCTTATTAGTTATTATTTCATTAAAATATATTTATGTTTGTCTTATTATTTAGCTTAAACTATTGGACGTCTTTCTAGTGCGATTAGGGTGCGGAAAACAAAATAGAATTTAAATTAATAAACAGGATTTACAGTGTACGTTTCCTGTGCATTTGTAACATCCACCATTTCCATTCCATTTTCTTTTTCTTTGTATTCTTTTTTTCTTCGCTTATTTTTTTATTTCATAGGATAGAATGACAAACGAGCACACAGTCCACCTGATGGTATGTGGATGCTGTGGCCCATAGACATCTACATCTATCCTCGATTACGAATCAAAATGCAAATGCATTGTCACCTGTGAGGACTAGGATGGAATGCCTCGTTTCTAGTAAAAAGGGTCTCCGGTTCTCTACACTCACCATACGAAACATAGCAGCATTGAGCTACCATTTTACGGTGGTATTCTGTGAGAGCGTGGTCCTTCCCCGGTCGAGCTGAATAAAATCATTCAACGCCGTTCAACGGCAAATTTAATGCCGTACAACGGAGTTGAAATAGAAACGACGTTGACCGTTCAAGTGTAGCTACTCAATTTATCGCGTTAAATTTAAGGCAATAAATGTTTCGTTTATGGGCATTGACGTTTCTCGTTAATGTAGCCACAGCATCATGAGTAATTTATCCACTCAAGTGCGCGCGGCCCACAGCCCTCGATCGTACCAATACCTAATAATTTAATTTGTCTAAATACCTAACTTATTTACTTAACCGACTATTTTGCCATTGTGCTATTCTCCACTTAGCCACTTTAATTTGAATTCACAGGTTAAGTAAACCAAATATGTTCCCCGGATACGAAAAATTTACTTAAATTATTTAGTAGGTATGTCTATTATTCTGATTTATTCTGTTATGTAGCTATTCAGATCAGTTCAGTACTAATTTATTTAAAAAATTACGTATGAAAAAGCTTACCGATCTATATCCATAAATAAACCTGCCCACACCTTAACCAACCATCGGGTTTGGTGCTCAGTTTATTCTTTAACACCTTATCTAGCATGACACACTTGTTCCATCCCGACGCCTTAAAAATTTAGCGATACGTTATAACATAGCAATTTCGTAATGCATGCGAACGAAATCGAATTGTGAAACTGTGTGCTATTGGTTGTCGTTGCTGGTGATAAGAGCGCTGGTGATTAGAGCGCTGGTTCTATTCTCGCTCAAAGGTTAAGTAAAGCGAGGAAACCCAGCCAACGTCCTTGGAACGTTACTACGGCGAGTAGAACTGTATGGCAATTAAAATTTTTAGTTTTAGTTTTTTTTTAATATTGTATGTTACCTTTTAGTTACATTAAATAAACTAAATTTTAAATTAAAATTATTATAACATTTGAATTACAATTTGAAACACAGCAACAATAAGTTTTTATTTGATATGAAAGACGAGTTCTAGAAACTATTCCACTCCTTTGCTTTTTTCACCTTCACTTTGCCGACGATATAGTTATAGTTGCAGGACTTAATGTCTATGGTTATTAAACCTCAACAGTTTCTCCCAGTTGACAGGGTTTAAAATGAACATAGACAAGGTCATGTTTAATGTCATACCTATGACATTAAACATGACCTTGTCTATTTGTAATTTAGCAAAAAATTTGCATAACTACCACGTCCGTCACCCAGAAGAATGCTCCTGAAGCAGTATGTATTCATAATCGTATAAGTCGCATTTTCCTTCACTAGATGCACTTTGACACTATTACAGGCATTAAATACTATGGCTAGATATAATAAGTTAACGCATAAATAAAATTCATTTCTTGGTATCAGTTAAACCTTTAACTTTTTAAATAAAAAGAATTCCGTAATCCATTTGGCAACCGTCGAACTATAAACTCTTTAGTGTGACACAGAATATTTTAAATGTTGCAATGGACTTTAAAACTAAGAAGTTTTAAGCTCAGTTGTGCTAAGAAATAACAGTAAAATATACAGTTCTTTATTTCTATTCTTATATTCTCGCCTGAAATTCAATAAATTACCTATTACTGGGAGATAGGCAAAAGTAGTCGCTCAGACACTAAGGCGTTCGCGCTGTAAATTTCTTCACGGTACGCGAGAAACAGGCGTTCTATCCACGCCGGTACCAATGAAACTGCTAATTATATTCTGAAGGGCTGTATTAGCACGTGTTCGCGGTGGGAAAGGAAACCTGCATGTCTAAAAAATAAAATATTTACAAGACAAGTGAAGTGACCGCCAACACGCATTGAAGCAGTCTCTCTCTCTCTCTCTCTCTCTCTCTCTCTCTCTCTCTCTCTTGGAGTGTGGTCGTAGTGGTATTCACCTACTGTCTCCAGTCGGTGGAGGTAAATGTTTTCTAAAACCTAAACTTTGAGTGGTTTATCGAGCCCAGGGCCAAAGCAGCTCCAAGGAAGTTAGGTGGTCCTTGCGAGGGTGTGGTGGTACTTTACCCCAGGACAGTGGCCGATATTACAAAAAGCTAAAGTCAAAATCAAGCGTTGTGATTTAAAGCAGAGATTTCTCTACATTGTCCAAATGCGTTTTGGCAACCATCACTCGATCTCGATTTACAATATTTTTAATTTGACAGACAAGCAGGTTTTGTCGTGTGCTTTTTTGCATTTATCGCCGAGGACCTGGCAAATGCGCAATGAAATTGCTACTTTTTATAAAATAAGGTGGAAAACGAGCACACCGTCCAAATGATGGCAGTTTTATACGGTAACCCATAGTCATCAAAATTATTTTATGAGGATCGAACTCTGTTAGCTTGTTTCTATGAAATTTTAAGGTGTGCCCTAATCCCCTGACATGCTGAGTTTGTTCAGGAATAACATGATTTCATACCTCCTCTTCCATTATTTCTATTATATCTATTATACTTTCCGTTATTAACCAGACGAGTGGCGGGTCTCTCTTCCCTTCTATTGCTGATATTCAATGCATTTAATCCAATCGGCTTGCTTTGTTTTTCATAACGCCGTTCGATTTTTTTTTATAGAATAGGCTGACAAACGAGCACACAGTCCACCTGATGGTAAGTGGTTGCTGCGGCCCATATACATCTAAATCTATCTTCCATTACAAATCAAAATGCAGATGCGTCGTCACCCGTGAGGACTGAGATGGAATGCCTCATTTCCAGTAAAAAGGGTCTCCGGTTCCCTACACTCACCATACGAAATACAGCAGCATTAAGCTACTATTTCACGCTGGTATTCTGTGAGAGCGTGGTCCTTCCCCGGTCGAGCCGACCCATTCGTGCTACAACTATACTACTAATATAACTGCAGCATGGCTCTACCACGTAAAGCAATTCGATTACAATCTTCAAAGCATGAGTGGATAGGCTTTGGTTAGGCTAAGGAAGCGTGATTACCACACGGTGCATATTCGACTATTAGTATATAAGAAGTAAAAAAATACAACGGATCTGATAGTAAAATTTTTTTTATTTATTACTAAAGGGTGTTTTCTTGGTCATTTGATATAAGTAATTCTGGTAAAATAAATAATAATAATTTTTTTATAAAACCGAAGTGATAAAAGACTTTACAGTCCATGTAATGGTAAGTAGTTACCGCAGCCCTTGCAGTTAAACTAACAAGCTGACAGAAGCGTCATTCTGTCTGAAAACTAAGATGAAATAACTCTTGGCCTGTAATTATACTTGCTCCCAGCACCTTTCAAACCCGAAGACCGGAACACAGCAATTCATGCATCGGATGCGTTTGGCGGCAGAAATAGGTAAGTAGGTGGCATAAACCCAGACGGAATCCTAGAAAAAAAGGAGTTCAACTTCATTGATAAAAATATATATATATAAAAAGTTAAATTGTTTTCCGTTTAACTGACAGCTCTGTTGTGGCTTAGCAATGAGTTACAGCACTAAGGGCCGCGGGTTGAAATAAAGTAATGAAAATGTGTTTGTATGACCCAAAAATAATTGTTCCGGGTCTGTTTGTCCTTGTGAAATTTATGTATGTAAACTGCACCCACAGTACAAGACAAAAATCCTAGTGTGGAGGTAACGTTCAATAAAATCTAGACAATCGTTTACAGGCCCATGCCTGGAACTTCCCGCTTATTATCGAGCGCAACGCTCAAAAATCTATTTAATTTTTGAGCTTGACGCGATTATTTGAGATGTTTAAAGGGCTATAATTTATGAACGCGTCGTTCGATTTTGACTTGCTTGGCGGAATTTGACCCAGTTTTTGAATTTCAAAAATTATTTGTAAGGCCTTGAGTCAATGGATTGAAGAGCTTAAAAGGTATGTCAAAAAAAAGATTGCTTATAAATTTTAAATGGCAATAATTTTTGAACGTGTTCTTCGATTTAATTTGCTTGGTGACATTCGAAGCAATTTTTTAAGAACAAAAAATTGTTTCTTATGACCGTAGTTGATTAATCAAATAATTTCAAAGTTAATTTGAAAAACCTTAAATATTTTTTTGGTTTCCATTTTATGAAAATCTTTGAAACGGCTCGACCGATTGACTTGACACGCACACACAAACGGCCAAATGTCCAGCTGGAAGTAGTCGCAACGCGTTACTAAGACCTCAAACCATGGAGATCTAATGAAAACTTCCTTCCTCAAAATCGGATGGAAATTTATAACTTCCTACTTTTGAAAATAATAAATTTTCAAAGCAGGAAGTTAGAAAAGGAAAATATACAGTAAGATTATAATTAAGATAATGTATAACTTATCTTGTGATGTATAAACAGCCCTAAGGATATATTATTGTAATCCATTAAGCAAATATAAAAATGTATTGCAGTATTAAACAACTACTACTACTACTACTCGATCTAATAATATATAATGGGTTTAATCGAGAACGGAAAACTTCTGTAGGCTGTAGCGTTGAGATAACTGAGCTCTCTCTTGAAGCAATATAATGCAGTGGAAACTTCTTTATGAAAGTCGAGGCAATCTATGGGGAGGACTATGTTCAGTAGTGGACTTAAATAGGCTGTAAGGGTAGTGATATGCGACGTCACAATATGAATAAAAATAACGCATCACAATGCAAAATGCTGTATACCTCACATTAATGTGTGTTGGTTAAAATTTTATCCTTTTCTTTTTTAACAAAAAAGATGTACTCCTTATAGATTAAATTAGTGAAGACGCTCAATGAAAGGGTGAGAAATAATGTCATAGAAAAAAGTTTTGTTTGTAAAAAGATGTGACCAGGACACAGAAAGGAATACTTCGATGGTTTGGACACGTAGAGAAAATGAAAGAGAAAAGAGTGACAAATCAAATTTGTGTTACAAAAGTGGAAAGGTGATCAAGTGACGTTATACAAGAAAGATTTATCGACCAAATTAGTGATATATTAGAAATGATCAAATTAATAGTACGCTCAATCGTCATATTTGTACCTTTTTGCTAAACATTTATAAACATAAATGTTACGTAAACAATTTTTACGTTACATTTATGTGTCATTGTGTTTACTTTCTGTACTAGTAAAAAGAAAGTTTTCCAGTATTAAAGCTTTGTTGAACTAATAAAATGCCCTATATTAAAATTGATTAACTAGCATAATCCAACGCAGTACTAGTTTAATGCTGTTGTAAGAAGGATGATAGATTAATTGGGAAGACGTTGATCATACGCTCCTATTGAAGCGACTTTGTGTTCACAATAATCAATAGACGCATTAAATTGAACTTAACCTGCTTAAAACATAAGGCACAAAGGGATTGCAGAGCTAATTTTTAAGCTTTAAATCGTGTAAACTTTATTTTAAAAGCAAAGCCAGAGAAAAACAGAGGTGTCAAACTGAATTTCCTATAGGCTAGGCTACAAAATACGAAGATACTACTTAGAGACCTTCAATAAAAGAGCTTACTTATTTTTAAAAGACCGGCAACGCTTTGCAATTACGCTTGTGTTGCAGTTGTTTATGGGTGACGGTAGTCAGTAACCATCAGGTGTGCTGCATACACTAAATAATTAAGAGTATGGTAGGGACTAAACTCATAATACATTTACGAAAATACAAAAAACAGATGATAAGAGAGTCATCGTTTAGAAACAAATGGTGAGTCAGTAATAGCAATAAGGTGCACAATTTAAAACGCATATAGCGGCTGAATCATCTCTTTTAAGTAGATAATTAACTTGTACGTAGTAGGGCCACACTGTAGCTGTATTAGTGATGCAAAAGAACGAGTCAACTGAATCAAGGAAATACTAAGCTTTCACAGAAAATAAGCATAAAATAGCAGCAAATATTGGTGAGTTTAGAGAACCCGAAACTCTTTTTGCTGGAAACGAGGTATTCCAGCTTAAGTTTAAGTGATGATAGATATGTAGGCCACAGGATCCACTTACCAACAGGTGGACTGTATGCATGTTTGTCACCTTTACTTACCTTAAAGAAATAAATATTTTCGCCTGTCGCTTAGTATTCATCCGCGAGCCATAAGTGTATGCGGTTAGCAGGCCGCATATTTGACATGACTGACTTCAAACATTTTTATTTATTTTAAATTTATTTTAAATGCATATAAGAAGCAAACGCATTGGTTGTTACGGATGTCAATATGTTTAAATTATCCAAATTACTAATGGTCGTGGTCAATGGGCTAAGCGCTCGGTATAAAATTTACAGTACAACAGATTTGAGTGATAAAATATTTTAAAATATATAAAGTTCGCCTACTAAGTTAAGTAATGTAATCTTTAAATAATTAATTTTTAAAAGAAAAAAAGCTAACAAAATGGCACTGATAGATTTGGATTGCATCGTAAGAGAATATTTACCCTGCACAGGAAGAAAACTGAGGAATACATTCCTATAAACTAATCGCTGTCCTCTTAAACATAAAAAATATCGATTATGAGCTATATTAAATAAAAATTGTACACGAATTATATAAATTTCCATTTATAAAATCGTGAAATAAATTAACACATTTGAAAATAATTAAATTCAAAGTTTCTTTAAAGCGTAAATTATTGAAGCTCTTACATTTTGTATCAAGATTCTAAACGTAGATGCGAAATTGGAGTCTGCAAACTAATTTCAAGTTTCATTCCAGTTTGTAGAATGAGCATTGTCAGTACGCTCTTGCATGTTTTATACGTTAAATGTGTTTATTTTAAAATACTTTATTTAAAACTTTTTTCTTATTTGTACTGATTATAGATAAACGAGGCGATAAAACTTATTTTTTAGAGTATTTAATCAGAAAATTTTCCTGTAAAAACATTTCAAAATATGAATCAAAAATTAATAAACTAAACCAATTATGCAAAATCACTCACTTAATAAAATTAGTCCCAAGGAGCTCCATGTGAAAAAAAAAGTAATTTGGAATTAATTATCTTTAATCGAAATGAAAAGTCCTACTAAACAATAAGAACAATGTAGATATCAAACAACGCTATCTAGTAAATAATCTTTTTAGAGACAGTTCACTGAAGGACAAACACCAAAAAGTACAAATGTGACAAAATTCTTAGGTATATGGATAAAACAAAAACTAAATTGGAAATGTCAAGTTGAACATGTTTGTAAAAAATAAATAGGTTTTCGTACGCACTTTATAAACTAAGCAAAGTAGCCTCAAAAATACGGCACTTACTATGTACTTTGCATATGTGGAATCCGTACCGCGATACGGGCTCATTACATATGTGGGGCAATAGCACAGATGCAAGAAAGGCATTCATTGCCCAAAAAAAAAAATATGTTAGAGCAATATGTGGCACTGCACCTGATGAGCCTTACAGGCTGCTATTTGTGTTTCTGAAAATACTACCCCTCCCATGCCTGTACATTTTTGAAATTGCAAAGTTTGTAAAACAAAACATGTATTATTTCAGAAAAGTGAAAGAAATTTATTATTTATTTATTTATTTATTCTTTTTTGTACACCACAATACAGAAACATCAAGTTCAGTTAAAACTAATTAAAGTATGTACAATAGGCGGTTTTATCACTCTGAAAGTGATTTCTTCCAGACAACCTTTGTGTAGAGGAGTGATGCAAACAAAATAATAATAATAAAAAAACACATGCAAATAAAAATAAGTGAAAGTTATATATAAAATATCATATAATAAATTAAATAAATAGAGTACGAGAAAGGTAAAGTAATTTATCTAATAGCGTTCTAAATAATACGATTTAACAAGAATTTTGAAAGAGTGAAGAGATTTAGCACGACGAATATGGAGAGGTAAGGAGTTCCACAATCGCACAGCGGTTACGGTGAAGGATTTCTTGAAAAAGGAAGAAGAGTGCAAAGGTGTTGAGAGAGAAAGATTGACGGAGGAACGAAGGAACCGATTATGGGTAAGAGAAAGATACTGGAAACGATTTTTTAAATAAAGAGGAGTAAAAGGATTGAACAGCACACTATACAACGCGAAGAGAATGTGACTATTCCTGCGAAGGCGGATTGGGAGACATTTGAGCTGTTTGCAAAATTCGGAGATATGATCATATTTGCGAAGCCCAAATATAAATCTAATGCATAAATTTTGAATACGCTCAAACTTATTAAGCTGCTCCTCGGTAATGTCAAGATAGCAAATATCAGCATAGTCAAGGATAGGCAGAAGTGGAGACTGGGCGAGCGTAACTTTAGTTGCTGTGGGAAGGAAATTACGTAATCGACGTAAAGAGCTTAACGCAGCAAACATTTTTCTACCAACCTCATTAACCTGTGAGGTCCAAGACATACAGGAGTCAAGATACAACCCCAGGTTTTTTAACTTTGTTACTGTAAGGTATTGGAGTGCAGTCTAGTATAATAGGGGCTAGGGAAGACCAGTCAATTTTACCAATTAATCTAGAACTACCGATGACAATGACCTGAGTTTTCTTAGGATTAATCGTTAAACCATAACATTTACTCCAATTCGAAATACAAGTCAGATCAGCGTTAATAGTGTCAACTGCTTTAGATAGATCTTCAATAGAGGACTGAGTATAGATTTGGAGATCATCAGCGTAAAAGTGGTAGGAGGAGGACAAATTATGACTTATAGAGTTAATGAAAATTGCAAAAAGGAGAGGAGACAACACGCCACCTTGTGGTACACCAGCAGCTGTAGTAGTCCAGGTGGAAAAACCTCTTCCACCTAAATTCGCTGTCAGCGATCAAACAAGTAACTTCGAAACCAGTCAACTACAGTTGGAGATATGTTGAGAGAGCGTAGGATGCTTAACAAGATATCAAAATCTACAGTATTAAATGCGTTACTAAAATCAAGCAATGTGAGAATAGTAAGATTTTGTTTCTCCATACTATACCGAATATCATCATTGATTTGTAAAAGTGCAGTAGTCGTACTATAGACAGGACGGAAACCGGATTGCAAGGGATTTAAAAGATTTATACGCATAATACCAAAAATGGCAATGGACTTGCTGCTGAAATTATACCCAAGAGTACTCGGTTTAAAAAAAACTGTGTGAAAATATGAAAGACTTACCCCTTAATAGATTTAGAGGCGCTCTTTACAGGTGGCTAAATGATCATTGTTTTTATAATGTAACTACCTAAATTTGACATGATGTGATACAACAGTAGTTCTACATTTTTAATTGCATCTTCAATTTTAATTATTTTTAAAATTTTATGTAGTATTAATATTAATAATTTGTAAACGAGGACTATTTTATGATGAATATTTTAATTGAATTCGATATTTTAATATAGGAAAACTTAATTATAAAAAATGTATTTGCATGCTATCCATAGATGGCTAAAAAGGTGAACTACACTTTACAATAACCACCAAAATGTACCCTTTTTCAAAGCATTATTTTATTATTTTTCAAAGTATTAAAAAAGTTGTTTTACCAAAAAATATTGCGTTACAAATATTACGTAAATAAAACAAATCATAATAAAGTTGTATATAACAATTACACAAAGATTTTAAAAATGTGTCAATTGCGCTAAAAAATATAGTAATAATAGGTTTATATTAAATAGTAAAAATGTTTTAAAATCAACCTGGAAAATTATTAAGAATTAATTAGGGCATATAACAGCAGATAAACATATTGACTTAATTAAACTCAACAAATTCATAATTAATTAACCTATGAAAATAGCTGAGATTTTAATAACGACTATAATAATTTGACAAATAAAATAAATAATAAAATTATACACATTAATAAAGACTGGTCTTCAAAATTCAATTTATTTAACACTGATTGATTAATACGATATATTTTAGACTATAATGAAGTTGAAAATACAAATTCAGAAAAATCAAGTTAGTGAGTTACTAGCCCATTTAGAAAATTTTTCAGTGGAATCTGGAACCTTTCTTTTGGTAAAATTAAAAGTATCGCTTGCAAAAACCCTTACATAAAAAAAGATAAAAACACTGATGGAAAACTACCGTCCAGTGACATTAATATCCATATTATTCAAAATTTTTGAAAACGTCATGAACGAAAATTACGTATTTCCTTAATAAGTAATAGATCCAAAATAAATCCAACTCAGTATGGATTTCAGAAATTAAAATCCACAACACTGGGTGCTTTTAATTTATAAAAAAATATTTTATAAAATAATAATGTCAGATTATATACTAATGCTATCTTTTTTAACCCTTCAATATGCACAAGATCGGATCCGACCATGGAGATATTCCGTCAAATTCAAAGTGGTCGGATCCGACCACACCCACTCACACCACTTTAAACCATAAAAACTTATAAGTCTATGGTATTTATTTATAATCTACGTTCATTTCGTACCGACTGTTAGAAGTGGCCCGATATTGTGTTGCTTTTTGGATTTTTCTAGTGTGTAATTGGCACAGTGTTTTATTATAAAGTTGTTATAAAAGCTTTTGTGTGAATATAATTCATCTTTTTACGTAAAAAATTTCGAGTAATATACAGAAATAGTTGTGATATTCACGCTGCTGTCCTGCGCTGGATATGTACATATTTTATTATAAATATACAAGTAGAATTTATTTTTAATGAAGTAAAAGCACTAAAACCAGTAATATTACAACAACAGAAACAAGTGTTATATTGATATTTATAACGAATTTTATTGAAAATAAATGTACGACAAATTCCATGTTAGGTTATTTTTAGCAACGCCGCGTCACGCGAAGCACGTGAGCGGTGTGAACATTTTAGCTTAGGACTGAGGGGTTAACATGTAAAGAGATTTTGACTGTATCACACGACCAGCTTTTGTTCAAACTAGATCAAAACAGAATAAGAGGCTCAGCATATTACTGGATGAACATAACAGGCATCAATGTGTTGAGGTGCTAAAACTTGATACTAAACACGTAAGTCCAAATTATAGATCCAAATTTTTAAAAAACGCGTTTGGCGTACCTCAGGGTAGTGTACTAGGTCCACTCCTATCTTGACATATTTACCTGAGATTACTTAATATAGAAGCACTTTATTCGCAGATGACGTCCTAGAAACAGTCACAACAAATAAAAATATGTAACTGACGAAACATATTTTTGACATTAATAAAACAATCTCTCAAGTTACTAAATGTTTAAGTAGTAACAATTCGACAATAAACTTAAGTATAACTTAATATATAAATTTCAATAATATACATAGGGTATTAAAAATATTTACTATAATGGAAAACTCTCTATAGTGCTTCGAACGTGACATTCTTAGGTATGATTATTTGCAAAGAATTAAAGTGGAAAAAACATGTTTGTGAAATATGTAATAAAGTATATGCGCTTTACAGACTAACAAAACTGGCAACAAAACAAACTACAATTATGACATATTTTGCATATATCGAGTAAGTTATCCGTTACGAGATTATAATTTGGGAGAGTACAGATATTAATAAAGTTTTATTACACAAAAAAGATGTATTCGTGCGATTCATGGTGTTTGTCCAGATGTCTCATCATTCTTTAAGGCACTTAGATCTTACCCGTGCCTTGATTGTATATCTTAGAAGTTGTCAAATTTATAAAACAGCACGGGAAGAGTTTTAATAAACCTAACAATTTAACGGTGGTAGTGTTACGCGGCAGCTTCGCTGTTGCAAGTATTGGGTGGTACCACGACCTCACAGAATACCAGCGTGAAGTGGAAACTCTGCTCCTGCATTTCGTATGGAGAGTGTAGGTAGTCGGGGGCCCAACTCCATCCCCCTCCCCAGTAACATGGTAGTGGAATTAAGTAAAGATCTACCTCAGGAGGGTACCAGAACCCCTGGAGAATCCCTTGCTGGGCATCCACGATCAAGTTACTTCACTCCTGAGAGTGGGTGTTCTGGCCGCCACGCGTATTCTGAGGGGGGGGGGGGGAGGAATTCTCCTCAAGATAATAACTGCTCGGGTCAAACTGAGCAACAAGCAAAAAGTCCAAGGCGACCCCTGTTACGCTATCCGTCAATTTCTGCAATATAAGGGGACTTCATTCTAACTAAGAGATCGTGATCCTCGGTAATTTTAACGCCCACCACGTCAAATAGCTTGGTTTACGTCCAACCGATCATGTGGGGAGATCTGTTCACGATTTTGCCTTGGCATATGGTCCGACACAACTGGTTACTTCGCCTACGCGGATTCCAGATGTGGAGCATCATACATCTTCCCTGTTAGACCTTCTAATGACCTCTCATCCAGACGGATATCAGATTTCCGTCGACGCCCCATTAGGCTCCCCGGACCAATGTCTTGTCCGGAGTGTGGTGCCACTAACGCTGAAATCGCGGTTGCATTCTGCTCGCTGTCACCTAGTTTGGTACCATAGGTCAGCTGATTGGGATAGGATGCGGTCTTTCTTTGCATCCTACCCGTGGGGGCGAGTTTGCTTCTCGCCGGATGATCCCAACGTTGTTGCTGATTTTGTCGCTGATGTGGTACTTCAGGGTACGGGACTTTTTATTCCTTCCTCTGTGGTGCCCATCGGAGGAAGGCTATCAGGCATATCAGGTATATAGGCTAGCTATGCTATGCCCAAGGTGCGGCCTACGCTCCGTATGATAGTTCGGAGATATTCTATATATACCGTTTATGATTCGGAATTTTGATAGCGTGATGTAGGCTTCGGTGTTTTTCGCTTGCGGCGCGACGACAGCGCTGCCACAGAAGCAATTCCGGCTACTTTTGAGATGATATCCATATGTGGTCGTATGAGGGCGCGCGCATGTACTTGTTGTGTGTGTGTGTGTGTGTGTGTGCGCCTGTCTGTGTGTGTGTGTGTGTGTGTGTGTGTGTGTGTGTGTGTGTGTTGATTGTGAGAAAAAACCTTAAAAAATTCAAGTTTTCAAAGTTGTTTTTTTTTTCATTGAAGAGAGGGCCAACGAGCATGCGGCTCACCCGATGGTAATTACTCGTAATTGTCGTCGTCTATAAAAAAACCGCAACACCTGGGGAATTACAGGTGCGTTGCCGGATTTTTAGAAAGATGTTAGCTCTTTTCTGGAAGACGCCTAGGTCCTGTCGGTCCGGAAAAATTACCGGTGGTAAATAATTCCACAGGGAAGTTGTATGAGGAAGAAAACTCCTAGTAAAACTTACAGTGTTAGACCGGCAAGCATCGAGATGGTGATAATATCGTGAAATTCAACGCAATGTGCGTTCGTGAAATTTTGCGGCTGGACTAATCCGAACAATTTCTTAGAAAACTTATAGGGATGTAACATCACAATGTTAACCAGTGAATCAGGTCGACCGGAAAGAACACAGTCGTCAACGATTCGAACTGCGCTGAATGCGGTCAAGGGGCAGGAGCTGACACTAAGATGCCCCTGCCCAGATATGAGATCAGTATTCCATGTGAGGCCAAACTTTCACCTTGTGAAATTGTAAGCGATGTGCCAAAATGAAATACTGTCTCGCTCCGCTGAGAACGCCTAGCTCTTTAAAGGACAGTTCGGTCTTCTCTTCTAGGAGACCACGAAACTGAACATCGTCCATTATGTCGACTCTTTAATTTCACCTTGAAACTAATGAAATACGACAAATGGGTTCTTTTTAGCCGCAAACGCGCCAACTTGTCTCTTCTGAAAATTGGACTGGACTGGATTCAGTCGTCCCAGTCCGAGCAAACTTCAGACGCAAGTTTGTTTCGGTACTTGGTGACTTTTTCTTGAGAAATATTGGCACGGCCGGTGTATAAAGCATCACCAGTGCTGTTGTTTGCATAGTAATATATCTTACCGGTTTGAAACATATCACTGATATGCAGAATAAACAACGTTGTTGATAGCTTGCAGCCTTGTGATACACAGGCGTTAATAAGTATTTAATCAGAGAATCCACCGTCTACTACGATCTTGATGTTCCAATCAGCAAGAAAACTGGTGATACAATTATACAATTTCTCGGGAAGCCCAATAAAAGGGAGCTGGGGAAGGAGCGCAGTGTGCCAGAATTGATCGAAGGCTTATGCCTCCTCCCTAATTTCTACTGACTACCCATCTATGACTTAGGTAGATCAGAAGATCACCAGCTAATCGACCATACGAAAACCGTGTTGGCAGTCATTTATCAGCTTGTGATTCTCAAGTTACCTCTTTAGCTGGCATTTTATAATGGATCCCATTATTTTGGAAAACAAGAAGGAGATGGCGATATGCCTGTAATTGAATTGATCTGAGCGGTCAACTAAACTTTTTAAATTAAATTCACCATCACTTTTTAAATTAAATTAAGAGGACTAATGTTGCTTAAACGTTTGACAATGTATGGAATAAACGAGAAAAAAGTTATGTTGCATGTTAAATGGCGGCTATAAATCTAATAAGTAAGAAAAAAGGGAAAGCAATTTTCAAGGAAGGTTATCGCATAAATTGCTTCTTTGGAATGGAAAAATCTTGCGATCATATACTTTCAATAAAAGTAAATTCATATTATAAAATAAATGGATCTACGCTCTTAGGTTTTGTTTTATTCAATGTGGCTTTGATTTTGCCGATATATTTTTCTGTTCCTTTTTATTTAAAAAAACTTAAATTACCAAAAAATGACGTTGCACTACATTATATATTTTTGAACCCCTATAACCGATACAGCTTGGTAAAGTCCACAGCTGAACATAAACCTCCCTCATAGACTACCTCGTAGAGGGGATATTTTCCATTGTTGCCACGCCTGGCAAGTGGGTTACATACCGATTTTTTTTATTTCTAGTCGACATTTGGAAGACACTGCTGTCCGTCTCCTGATTTATTTCCCTCTATCGCCTCATATGACACCCACGGGTCGATATGGATTAGTAGATGTTCTTACACCCGCACTACACGGTAACTCCTGCATATCTTCTACTTATAAGAAAGGTGCGTTGGGGAATCGTGCTATAATTTTAAATGCTGGCAATATGGTACACGACGCCATTTTATTCTGCCCCGAACCCAAGTTTCCGCCTGTCGCTCCGGGAAGTAGGAAGTTTGTTGCGCGACGTTTTATAAAACAAAGTTATATTTGTATTTTTTTCCACCCAGCGCGAGAATATAGTTTCTTTTGTTACTATTTTGTCTCAATACCAAGTTTTTTTGAAGTAATAGCCAGATAAGACCGATCCAAATAGGCTAAGATCGCCGTAGGCCTAGATTCGATGTTTTCTTGCAAGAGTGAAGATCGGATGAATTTTATCTAATCTTTACCCTTTACAAATACGGCAGTGATTTTTTTTGTGTATCTCTTACGAAGAAATTGCCTGTGATTGAAGGCCTCGTACCTCTTATCAAATCTTTTGCGCCTTACTTTACCTAATGGAACTTATTTTTAGGATGCTTTTATTACTTTGAAATACACATTAAAATGCATTCTCATTTCTTCGCATTTCGCAGCTCGAAACTGACCACCAAAATTAGATTTTTTGCAACTGTTAATATGCTGTTTACGTTAAAAACTCATTTATTACCTTACTTATCTTACACTTTACTCCAACATTTCGCTTTATTAGGTATTGCCAGCATAGATATTACTTAACTAAATGTCTTTCAACAATTGTAAATTACAAAATTTATTAAAAACTAATCTTCTAAACGACGAAGTCGGTTTTGGTTTAAAAGGAACTTAGTAATTAGATATTTTATTTATATTGTTTACCAATATGTTTGCACCGGTTTATGATGTGATGCACTCAGTGCCGCTACTGCATTACTTACATTAACATTTTATTCGCAGATGCCTCGAAAATACACCAGGAATACAACGCGGGCAACTACGTATAAACGAGAAATCCTGAAAATTGCCTTATTCTTTGAATAAAAAACTCATTAGATATCGTTTATCTTATGCTATTTAATAACGTTTATCTTATCTCATTAGATAAAATTTATAACTAATTCAAATTCACAGAAAACTTTCGACCAACGTAGCTACTCCTGGTTTTGTCAACTTTGCTTTACTTTTTCCGCCTTTATACCATATTCTGATTCTAATTTATTCTACGAATAGGCTCACACCTGCTCATTGACAAACACATATCTGCACACAAAATGATCTATTAATTAACTACTTACATAAGTACAGCCTGCTTCCCTATACACTGCTTTCGGCTTCGCTAAAATACTTACAATCATACTCGTCTCCTGTTTTATCCCATGGCATATCGCATGTCCTTACCGTTACATTTTACTTAAAAATTAACTTGAATAAAAATCTTTTTGAGTAAAAAATCAAATACATCCGATTTTTTTCTTTTATTTTGTTTGAGAGTTTGAGATTTACAAAATTACATTTTTTATATCGGGGATAAGATCGGATGCCATTAAAATAAAACAGAATAATTTTGTTGTAATTTATAGTTTATTTTTATATAATATGTTTTAATCGGTAAATATAGGACAAATTCATTTTATCAACTTTGTTCTCTAAGCAGTAGAAGAGTTTTTTTAAATTTAAGTCCGGTCTTACCCCTTGATGGCTAATTCTTCACATACTACTTCGTCATGAGTTCCGTTGTCAATCACATGACTTTTCGGTCCAATGTATTCGAAAACTTCCCTAAGGTTTGTTAAAAAAGTTCGAAAAACTGCAACTATGTGCTAGTATAGTTCAAACCCTGCATCTGAAACCGTGCTACTTAACTGGCAATCGACCAAATAGGTAATATTTTTTAAATCCGCCTCTTGTTTAATGTGGTAGAGCCAAGCTGCAGCTATACTATGACTACAGCACGAATGAGTGAGGGGGATGGGAAAGGATCTAATGGGAAAGGACTACGCTCTCACATAAGACTAGCATAAGATAGTAGCTTAATTCTGCTGTGTTTCTACTGATGGGTATATCATATTAGAGATGCTTTTTTTTATTGGAAAGAAGGCATATATTTCTCCTCAGGGTGAAAATGCATCATCATTTGGATTCGTAATCTAGGGTAGATTTAGATGATTATGGGTCATAGCTTTCATTTCTCATCCAGTGATCTGTGCGCGTGAATATCACCAATATTTTGTAAAAAAAATACATTTTAACTTATTACTTACTTAGCACTAGACTAATGCATTAGCATTTTGATTTTTCATCGAGGTTAAATGTAAATGTCTATGAGTCACAGCATCCACTTACTTCTACAAAAAAATGCAAATATTTCTTGCGTACGGGATTTGAACCTGCGGTCCTACCGCCGTATCTCATTGCTATGAAAATATTGAAAAACTGTCTTAAAATACAATATAAAGATAGAAACAATTTTACTATATAAGTAATAAATAAAAAAAAATTTGGTAAATCAAAATGTGCATGCCTTAAGCACTCATAAACACGTCATTTTTTAAAATATTTTAAATACACACGAGTTTTCAAAAATAACCTTATTATTATATCTTATCTATAATTTAATGTCAAAAGTAAAAAAAAAGTATCAAAAATCCAAAAGTGCACGGCTCACATTGCTCATAATGTGATCGTGAAAAAATGTAGAAAAAAAGTCACAATTAACAATAGACAATTTTTGTAAAATTTTACTAATATTATTATTATTATTGTGATTAAATTTTTATATTATTGTTAATTGAAAAACTTTTAACAGAAGTATCTTAAAATTATACTCTCTTATTCGAGAATAGATGTAGATATCTATGAGCAAGAGTATCCATTTACTATCTACTACATGGACTGTGTATTTGTCGACTGTAGATCAATGCTACTGTGTTTCAGAGAGTGAGTGAAGAGAACCGGAGACGCTTTTTACTGGATACGATGTATTCCATCTTAGTCCTCAAGGATAAGCACATAACAGCATTTTGAGTTGTAATGGAGGGTAAAAGTAGATATTTTTGGACCGCAATTTCATCATACACCTTCTATCTGGTGGTCTGTATGCTCGTTTGTCACTATTATTCTATAAAAATATATACTGTATACCGCCATAATATATCAAAGATCTCGACATTTTTCATAGCCACCTTATATACACCGATTCTATTACGCCCCCTCTACAAGGCACATACGCTATTTTTAAATTTGACAATACATGATTTAGCCGTATTCGATCCCCGCCGTAACCAAAGATCTTACACCACCAACTATCTTGACGCGCTTACTCACAAATTTTTCTTCTTGCTTTATTTATTACAATTTAAAAGTTGTTGGTTTTAAATTATTTTAGATGCATATGCGTATGAGAGAGCGTGTTCTTACAATATATAATTATTTGAGAACAAGTGAGGGCAGTTACCGTGTAGAGGCGGTGTAAGAATATCAACTACGCTTTATCATCCCGTGGGTGTCGTAAGAGGCGACTGCTGGAAACAAAAAAAACTGAACATGAGTAGTAGCATCTTCGTAATTACACCCATAAATAAAAACTGCAGTTGCCAACCCGCTTGCCAAGCGTGGAATATGGTAAATATTCCCTCTATGAGGCAACCTATGGGGGAGGACTATGTACAGAACTGGAATTTAATAGGCTGTAACGGTAAGTGAAGGCATTTGGGACATCGCGGCGGATTTGTCTTCACCTAAATATTTCGTATGTGTATAACTAGTATCAGCGTTATCTGCTTGTAGTAAGAAACTTTTCTTTAAGAATAAAGGTTATAAACGAGCACCCGATACCCGAACGATAAAATACTTTTATCTACCCATGATTTAGAATAAGGTTGTCACCCCTAAAGACTAAGATAGAATACCTCGTTACTAGTAAAAAATGGTCTCTAGTTCTCTACACTTATCTCACGTAACACGACAGCATTAAGGCCCTATTTAATGCTGGTATTCTGTAAGAGCGTGGTGCTTTTCCGGTTGAGTCGATCTATTCGTGGTGCAACTACGTTATAACTACAGTCTGACTCAACCACATTAAAAATTGCTACTTTTAATGTATTTGAGTGATAGTAGTGAATTATTACACTAGTCTAATGTTGATTTCTCGAATTAACAGTTCAGATTGTAAGCTTTAATTTTTTTTATTTGTATCAATATTCTTAGCATTTAATAAGTCAATTATTGTTATGTCTCACTCGAAGTTCACGAACTTCAGTATATGCTCGAGAAAACACATTCATCAAACCTTTTTTTAAAGTGTAGAGGACAAACGAGTACATAGTACACCTAACTTTTATGGATGCCGTGGCCCATAGATACGTATGTATCATAGATTAAAAATCAACATTCATATGCGTTATTACCTCGACAACTTTCATAGAATGCTTCATTATCATTAAAAAGTCTCCTCCTCTCATCTCTCAAAATACGAAACACTATATCAATAAACTGCTATTTTACGTTTTGCAGACGACATTATCATATTAAGCGAAAATCACGAAGACCTTATATAAATGGTTCAGTCTTTAGACATAGAAAGCAGAAAATGTGGCCTACAAATGAATCAAGATAAAACTTGTATATTGACAAATAGCACAAAAATGCCTGTAAATGTTCAAAACCAACAAATTTTATATATTAATGAATATATTTATCGTGGGAAAATTATTTCATTTCACAACTTAACAATGACGGAAGTTAATAGAAGAATTAAATTAGCATGGAGCAAATATTGGTCACTAAAACATATTTTCAAGGCAAAAATACCAATTAAATTAAAAAGGAAAGCGTTGGATACTACTGTACTCCCCACTTTATTATATGGATGTCAAAACTGGGCTCAATGAGCAACGGAACGCAGCATGCTTAACGTTAAACTAAGACATCGACATAGAAACAGTGATATACGAAAAATAACAAATATCATAGACGCAGCCAAATTAGCGTGTCAACTGAAGTGGAGATGGGCAGGACACGTGGCAAGAGTCGGTGATGGGAGATGGACTGAACGGGTGCTACATTGGTACCCGCGTGATGCGACGCGCTCGCGTAGCCGGCCGTGGGCACGCTGGAGCGACGACATTGTAGAGGTGGCAGGAGCAACGTGGACGAGGCTAGCAGCAGACAGAACTTCATGGAAAAGGATGGAGGAGGCCTTCACCCGGAAATGGGTATCCCATAATTAATTAATATTAATATAATAAATTATGATACTATTTTATATGTATAGCAAAATTCAGTAGATTATTATTAACTTCAATTTTTTATTTTTAACTATATATTTTGTGACAAAAATCAAATTAAGTTGACAATTACTTGAAAATATAAATATAAATTGATTATTTACCCTGACATTATTTATAAATAATCAAAAATTAATTTTGTAAATTTAATTTAAACTCTTTATTTAAAATTGACACTGGCGTTATCATGTCTTTTAATTAAAAAAATTGCATGACTCATAATAATATTGTAATTGGTTTTTATTAATACCGACTGATGTATGAAAATTGGGAATTAAATGGCTATTATTATTATTATTATAGTTTTCTCATCTGGTTGGGTTCTATAAATATATAATTATAAATTAAAATGAAAAGATAAATACACATAAAATAAAATAAAATAAAATAAATACAAAAAATACACAAATAAGTAAAGATCCAACCATTATTATTATTATTATTGGGTTATTAATAGAGTAATCAAATCTGGTTTGGCTGGATAAATATATAAAGGGAAAAATAAATATACTTAAATATATATTTAATATACTAACATAAATAAATAAATAATACATAAATAAATAAAAGCCCAACCAGATTGCTTTGTGATAAATATCTCATTTATTCCTTAAAATATTTTTCTCAAAGAGAATAAACATCAAAACAAATAAGGATTGTCAGTCAAAATATTTATTTTCATAATATTTGCGCAATAATCGTAAAAACTAAAAATCAAAACATTTTCGCATCGGCAGCACAGTTGCAGGCTGTTTTGCTGCGACGCGGCGCTTCGTGCCACGCATTCGATACCCGCACAATACAGTTTTACAATGATCTACAAATAAATCTCTCGATATTGATTTCTTCTGTGACCGTTATGTACAACATATCGGTGTTACTGCTGTACATAGACTCCTCCCACATATTGCTTCATAGGGTGGATACCAGGTGAGTTGGCAAATACAGTTTTTTAGTTGTTATTATTAATCTTATTAATATTAAATAAATACATTCTTATTTTAAAATAATTACGAATAAACTATTACATATTATTAATTTAAAATATTATTGAATAAAACTAAATTTACGGATTATATCGCGTTTATTTCACTACTTTTACTTATTTTTAATTCCCGACGTTTCGGGTGCTTTACAGCAACCATGGTCACGGGGGGACTGAGATGTTTGACGTCCCAATGTCATAGTTAGTCCGGCTACCTTCAGTTTTTGAATATTAATTTTTGGTCCGATTTACGCAAAACGAGCTTAAATCGGACCAAAAATTGACCTGAGGCTGCTTGAAGTTCGCAACGCGCGTGAGCCTAAACGAACGACCGTCGCACTTACCCACATTCAAATTTTTAATTAATCAAAGTAAAGTCGATCCTGCTACTCTTGGCCTACTATTCTGCCAACGGCCATCATAACCGTCGGACCTGGGTTACCGTCAGCTTCGTGTACTAGCTGGCTGTCTGCGACCTAAAAAACTTCGCCTGAACTTCGCCTCCCTACGTCAGGCCAGTGATCACCTTCCTAAACCTAAACTTGTACGTGGACGGAAGTACGATAAATAATAAAATATTTTACCCTAAATAGCGACTATTTTAAGAACCCACCTATCTTCTGAACCAACCTAATGGTACAGTAGTTAATGTGTGTCAATTTCGTTGAACTGTGGTAGCTCCGTGAGAGAATCAGTTGACTCCTTTCACTCTTTAATTGTTCATAAAATTACTCTCAGAGATCAAAAATCATGACAGGTAAGAGGTAACTAACGGTGACTAATAGCCTCCCTTAAGTGACAATATACCCTGATGTTTATCATTACGTTCCTTAACAAGATCAATAAAAAAACAAAGAAATGTCTCAAATAATTCCACAAAGCACGTCCTTGAGCTACCTGCAACTATCGATTTCCTGGATGCCTGACGAGGTCGTCACTCCATCCAGTGGGGAAACGTTTTACTTCGCTTTCTAGTATGAAGAATATTTAAAAATGAATAACTTCAGATATTTTCTTCCTCATTGTCTGTTTGTCGAACTATACGGTT